>CM076581.1:674862725-675465225 GCA_034641835.2 Pinus albicaulis
ATTTGTCTGGTAAATTGCTTGGGGCTCACGTGGCTCATGCCGGATTAATTGTATTCTGGGCCGGAGCAATGAACCTATTCGAAGTGGCTCATTTCGTACCGGAAAAAACCTATGTATGAACAAGGATTGATTCTGCTTCCCCATCTAGCTACTCTAGGATGGGGAGTCGGTCCTGGTGGGGAAATCGTGGACACTTTTCCATATTTTGTATCTGGGGTACTTCACTTAATTTCTTCTGCGGTTTTAGGTTTTGGTGGTATTTATCATGCACTCATAGGACCCGACACTTTAGAAGAATCTTTTCCATTCTTTGGCTATGTATGGAAAGATAGAAACAAAATGACCACAATTTTGGGTATTCACCTAATCTTGCTAGGTGTTGGTGCTTTTCTTCCAGTGCTCAAAGCTTTGTATTTTGGAGGTGTATATGATACTTGGGCTCCCGGCGGTGGAGATGTAAGAAAAATTACGAACCCAACTCTTAACCCAAGTGCTATATTTGGTTATTTACTTAAATCTCCTTTCGGAGGAGAAGGATGGATCGTTATCGTGGACAATCTAGAAGATGTAATTGGAGGACATGTATGGTTAGGTTCCATTTGTATCTTCGGTGGTATCTGGCATATCTTAACCAAACCTTTTGCATGGGCTCGCCGTGCATTCGTATGGTCAGGAGAAGCTTATTTGTCCTATAGTTTAGCGGCTCTATCTCTCTTTGGTTTTATTGCTTGTTGTTTCGTTTGGTTCAACAATACAGTTTATCCCAGTGAATTTTATGGGCCCACCGGCCCAGAAGCCTCTCCAGCTCAAGCGTTTACTTTTTTAGTTAGAGACCAACGTCTTGGAGCTAGTGTGGGGTCTGCCCAAGGACCTACTGGTTTAGGTAAATACCTTATGCGTTCTCCGACTGGAGAAATTATCTTTGGAGGAGAAACGATGCGTTTTGGGATCTCCGTGCTCCTTGGTTGGAACCCCTAAGGGGCCCTAATGGTTTGGATCTGAGCAAGTTGAAAAAAGACATACAGCCTTGGCAGGAACGACGTTCAGCAGAATATATGACTCATGCTCCTTTAGGTTCTTTAAATTCTGTGGGTGGTGTAGCTACCGAAATCAATGCGGTGAATTATGTCTCTCCCCCAAGTTGGTTATCCACCTCCCATTTCGTTCTAGGATTTTTCTTCTTCGTAGGCCATTTGTGGCATGCGGGAAGGGCTCGTGCAGCTGCAGCAGGATTTGAGAAAGGGATTGATCGTGATTTCGAACCTGTCCTTTCCATGACTCCTCTTAACTGAAAAAATAGATCGAACCAGATGGAAGATAAATCGATTCAATTTCATTACATCTATCTCCCATATCGGCGGGATAGGAGTATTTCCAAATACTCTCTTTCCAACTGGATCTTTGTAGCTCGGCTATATACAGCCGAGCTATTCTCTTTTTTTTTTTTTTATTGGACCGGACCAATAAATGTGATTGTTGAAAAACAACAGGAGAGAGAGGGATTCGAACCCTCGATAGTTTTTTTTTACTATACCGGTTTTCAAGACCGGAGCCATCAACCACTCGGCCATCTCTCCCGAGGGACAACTTCTATTCTACCCCCTCGGATAATCCCTAACTATAAGCATAAGGCCGGGTCGATACCAACTATACCTGTGACATATGGTGATTTTTCATCATCATCTAGAATGGAAAAAAAAAAAAGAAACGAATTTCCCTCTCCTCTCACACTCAAATATCAAATTGAAAAATTTTGAAAAGCTCGATCAATTTATGGTCAAATCCTTTCCATAGTGCATTTGATCAGAATTGAAAATTGGGGATCAGATGGTATAGTCTATTCAATCTGTTGGGAGCTTGTAAGATCACCACCATGACTATTGCTTTCCAATCGGCTGTGTTTGCATTAATTGCTATTTCATTTTTACTAGTGATTGGCGTACCTGTTGCACTTGCCTCTCCTGATGGTTGGTCAAGTAGCAAAAATGTTGTATTTTCGGGTGTATCATTATGGATCGGATCAGTCCTTTTTGTAGGTATCCTTAATTCTTTCATATCTTAGATCTGTTCTAGATGTTTTAGGTTCAAACTCCCTTCCCCCCCCTCCCGGAGGGCTTTATAGCTCTTCTGAAGGGCCTTTTACTTCAGGCCCAAGGAGGAGGGGTTTTACTTATCCGTAATTGAATGAATAAATGAATAATTGGACCATTCAAATCAAATCAAAAATAATATCTACTTACGAATGGGATTGAACATATATGTCTTTTCCATTTCAATGTTATGAATATATATATATTCATAACATTGAAATGCGGGTATTGTTGAATGGTAAAATTTCTCTTTGCCAAGGAGAAGATGCGGGTTCGATCCCCGCTACCCGCCCGTCACATTGAATATGAAAAAGAATAATATTGATCGTTTCTTTTCCTCACTTATCATTCAATTAGAAAATGATAAGTGATAGAGCAATCCTTTCCGGACCAAAATACTTCGTATGTTCTGGTCTGGCGGAGACAGGATTTGAACCCGTGACCTCAAGGTTATGAGCCTTGCGACCTACCAGACTACTCTACTCCGCACCATTGATTGATATCATAATCAGAATGGGTACACCAAACAATAATGGGATATACTACCCCTATATAGGGGTAGTATATCCCGTTATCACAAGAAACTTCAATTACTTTTTTTCTTTTCCTACCAACTCGATTTTGTTATCCCGGGCAATAAACATGCGTGGGCCATCTCACGGAGTATGTGTCCGGACAATCCAAAGTCTCGATAGTTGGCTCTAGGTCTTCCAGTCGAAGAACAACGTCGATGGAGACGTGTAGGTGCACTATTACGCGGTGAAGATTGCAATTTTCTATGAATTTCCCATTTGTCATCCAATGATGACACTTTGCTTTTTTCCTCCAAAGATTGACGAATTAAATGATATTTCCGTTCCAGTGCTTGTCTCTTCTTCTCTCTCTGAATGAGACTCTTTCTCGCCATAATAGTTCTGTCGGTACTATCACCTACCAGGAATAAAAATATAGATCAGATTTTAGATGGAGTAATATTACGTTGATTACTTTTTCTCTGTGGGGTATTGTCATTGTATCAATGACAATACCCATTCACTGATGAAACTGATGAAGAAGAATTAACCAAATTTGCCTGATGTAGAGGCAATTAAAAAAGCTGCATAAGTGAATATATAACCTACGGAAGAGTGAGCTAATCCAACTAATCGTGCTTGAACAATGGAAAGGGCTACTGGCTTGTCTCTCCATCGAACTAAATTAGCTAAAGGCGTGCGTTCATGGGCCCATGCGAGAGTTTCAATCAGTTCCTGCCAATATCCACGCCAGGAAATAAGGAACATAAATCCAGTAGCCCAAACAAGATGCCCGAATAAGAACATCCACGCCCAAACAGATAAACTGTTCATACCAAAGGATTGTATCCATTAATAAGTTGTGAAGAATTTAACCATAGATAATCTCTTGACCATCCCATTAAATAAGTGGAAGACTCATTAAATTGCGCTACATTACCCTGCCATAACGTTATATTCTTCCAATGCCAATAGAAAGTAACCCATCCAATAGTATTCAACATCCAGAAAACTGCTAAATAAAAAGCATCCCAGGCCGAGATATCGCAAGTACCACCCCGTCCCGGACCATCGCAAGGAAAACTATAACCAAAATCTTTTTTATCTGGCATTAACCTGGAACCACGCGCCTCCAAAGCACCTTTAACTAGGATCAATGTAGTTGTATGCAAACCTAGAGCAATAGCATGATGAACCAAAAAGTCTCCGGGACCAATTGTTGAGAACAATGAATTATTATTATCATTAATAGCATTTAACCAGCCGGGTAACCATATGCTCTTACCTGCATCGAATGCTGGACCACTTGTTGAAGATAGGAGTATATCGAAACCATATAACGTCTTACCATGAGCAGATTGTATCCACTGAGGAAATATGGGCTCGATCAATATTTGTTTTTCTGGAGTACCAAAAGCAAGCATAACATCATTATGAACATAAAGTCCCAAGGTATGAAACCTAGTAATAAACTAACCCAACTAAGATGAGATATTATAGCTTCCTTATGTTCCAACATTCTCGCCAATACATTATCCTTATTCTGTTCCGGATTATAATCCCTAATGAGGAATATAGCTCCATGAGCAAAGGCTCCTGTCATAATGAACCCGGCAATGTATTGATGATGAGTATATAATGCAGCTTGGGTGGTGAAGTCTTGTGCTATGAATGCATAAGCGGGTAAAGAATACATGTGTTGAGCTACCAAGGAAGTTATAACCCCCAAAGAAGCTAAAGCAAGACCCAATTGAAAATGAAGAGAATTATTAATTGTGTTATAAAGACCCATATGCCCGCGTCCTAATAGGCCTCCTGGAGGAACATGTGCCTCCAAAATATCTTCCATACTGTGACCAATCCCAAAGTTGGTTCTATACATATGACCAGCAATTGAAAAAACAAATGCAATAGCTAAATGATGATGAGCCATATCAGTCAGCCATAAACTTTGAGTTTGTGGATGGAATCCTCCGAGAAGAGTTAGAATAGCAGTTCCCGCCCATTGGGAGGTACCGAATAAGTGACTACTAGAATCAGGATTTTGAGCATAAAGATTCCACTGACCTGTGAAAAACGGTTCTAACCCTTGGGGATGCGGTAATTCATCCAAAAAATTGTCCCATCTGACGTGCACTCTCCTTGATTCAGGAATAGCGACATGAACTAAATGCCCTGTCCAAGCTAGAGAACTGACTCCGAAGAGTCCTGACAAATGATGATTGAGACGGGATTCGGCATTTTTGAACCATGAAACACTTGGTCTCCATTTAGGTTGTAAATGTAACCTACCCACTATTAAAAAGATGACAGAAAGAAATAGCAAGAAAAGAGCTCCAGCATAAAGATCTTCGTTAGTGCGTAAGCCAATTGTATACCACCACTGATAAACACCGGAATAAGCAATATTGACCGGACCGGGAGCACCTCCTCCGGTAAAAGCTTCTATAGCTGGTTGACCAAAATGAGGATCCCAAATTGCATGAGCAATGGGTCTTACATGTAAGGGATCGCGTACCCATGCTTCAAAATTGCCTTGCCAAGCCACATGGAACAAATTACCGGAGGTCCACAGAAAGATTATTGCCAACTGACCAAAGTGGAAAGCAAAAATTTTATGATAAAGGCGTTCTTCGGTAATATCATCATGACTCTCAAAGTCATGTGCGGTCGCAATACCGAACCAAATACGACGAGTAGTTGGGTCCTGGGCCAAGCCTTGGCTGAACTTTGGAAATCTTGATGCCATAATACTTTTCAAATCCTCCTAGCCATTATCCTACTGCAATAATTCTTGCCAGGAAGAACGCCCATGTTGTGACGATTCCACCCAGAAGGTAATGAGCTACTCCTTCAGCACGTCCCTGTACAATGCTCAAGGCTCTGGGCTGGATAGCAGGAGCAACCTTCAATTTGTTATGGGCCCAAACAATAGATTCAATGAGTTCTTGCCAATACCCACGGCCGCTGAATAAGAACATTAAACTGAAGGCCCAAACAAAATGAGCACCTAAAAATAAAAGACCATATGCAGATAATGAAGAACCATAAGATTGGATCACTTGCGAGGCTTGTGCCCATAGAAAGTCACGGAGCCACCCGTTAATCGTAATGGAACTTTGTGCAAAGTTCCCTCCCGTAATATGAGTTACCACTCCCTGATCACTTATACTACCCCAAACATCGGACTGCATTTTCCAGCTGAAATGGAATATTACTACCGAAATTGCATTGTACATCCAGAATAAACCAAGGAAAACATGATCCCAGGCAGATACTTGACATGTTCCTCCTCTCCCAGGTCCATCACAAGGAAAACGAAAACCAAGATTTGCTTTATCAGGTATTAAACAGGAGCTACGGGCAAATAGAACACCTTTAAGTAGGATTAAAACAGTCACATGGATAGTAAATGCATGAATGTGATGTACCAAAAAATCCGCGGTTCCTAATGGAATTGGTAACAAGGCCACTTTGGAACCTACTGTCACCAAATCACCACCTCCCAGGTTAAGCTGGTACTTGCTGTTGCACCAGGAGCTGTTGAACCAGGTGCTGAAGCATGAGTGTTTTGTATCCATTGGGCAAAGATAGGCTGTAATTGTATAGCAGTATCTGAGAACATATCTTGAGGACGTCCTAGAGCGCTCATAGTATCATTCTGAATATACAGACCAAAACTATGGAAGCCTAAGAATATACATACCCAGTTGAGGTGTGATACAATTGCATCACGATGTCTAAGAACGCGATCTAATAAATTGTTGTATTGATTAGTTGGGTCATAGTCTCTTACCATAAAAATCGCTGCATGTGCAGCAGCGCCAACTATAATAAACCCACCAATCCACATATGATGTGTGAACAGAGAGAGTTGGGTACCATAGTCAATAGCTAGGTACGGATAGGGGGCATCGCATACATGTGGTGAGCTACAATAATAGTTAAAGATCCTAACATAGCTAGGTTAATAGCTAATTGAGCATGCCATGAGGTAGTTAAGATCTCGTAAAGACCTTTATGTCCCTCCCCCGTAAATGGACCTTTATGAGCTTCTAAAATGTCCTTGGGGTTATGGCCAATGCGCCAATTGGTCTTATACATATGACCGGCTATCAGAAAAAGAACTGCAATAGCCAAATGATGATGTGCAGTATCGGTCAACCACAGACCCCCCGTTACTGGATTTAATCCTCCACGAAAAGTCAAAAAGTCTGAATATTCCGACCAATTAAGGGTGAAAAATGGGCTCAATCCCTTAGCAAAACTGGGATAAAGTTGAGCCAAAAGATCGCGATTCAAAATAAATTCATGAGGAAGTGGTATCTCTTTAGGATCCACTCCAGCGTCTATAAGTTGGTTAATGGGTAGAGAGACGTGTATTTGGTGTCCTGCCCAAGATAGAGACCCAAGTCCTAGTAACCCTGCTAAATGATGGTTCAACATGGATTCTACATCCTGGAACCAAGCCAATCCTGGGGCAGCTTTGTGATAATGAAACCAACCAGCAAAAAGCATTAACGCCGCAAATATCAATGCACCAATTGCAGTGCAGTAAAGTTGTAATTCACTGGTTATTCCAGATGCTCGCCAAATCTGGAAGAAACCAGAGGTTATTTGTATCCCTCGAAAACCTCCACCTACATCCCCATTCAATATTTCTTGGCCTACTATTGGCCAAACTACTTGGGCACTGGGTTTGATGTGAGTGGGATCAGCCAACCATGCTTCATAATTGGAGAAACGAGCGCTGTGAAAATACATCCCACTTAGCCAAATAAAGATGATGGCTAGTTGACCAAAATGAGCGCTAAAGACTTTACGAGAAATCTCTTCCAAATCCTTAGTATGACTATCAAAATCGTGAGCATCAGCATGTAAGTTCCAGATCCAAGTGGTAGTATCAGGGCCTTTAGCTATCGTCTTTGAGAAATGACCAGGTTTGGCCCATTTTTCAAAAGAGGTTTTTACAGGATCTCTCTCCACTACGATCTTTACTTCTGGTTTCGGTGAACGAATGATCATTTAATTCTCCCCTTTTCGGATGGGACATAAATAAGAAGAACCCTGCCAATAGCAATTAGTGAACTTCCGCGAGATATATCTCAACTTGTTTCTCCCCTTATTTTCCAGTTTATGACTGGAGCGACTATGATACGGGAGTCGATCTGAGGCAGGTGTTCAGTTTTATTATGACATATCTTCGAGGTGCTCAATGGACCGTGGGCTGTTACCATAAAGAAAAAGGCTTTTTAGTGTAATGGAAAAAGCAACGGTGATTATTACACCGTTTCTAGATGGATAAATATATATATATCTGTCTGTATATATGGATATATATATTTATCCATCTATTGATCCTCCTCCATATGTCCCATATCAAAGCCATCCATTATAAATCGTTATTCATGGATCATTAATGAAAGACGTCTCCGGATGGATTTTACCCCTATTAAGAATATCCATCAACAATCCAGAATCAAAAAAGGTATTCTTTTTTTTTTATATTATAAATCAATTTATATAAGATGTCGATAGAATCTCATTTTTGGTACTATTCTGGAAGAATCCCATTGATTTCGAGTCAGATATTAAATAATGAAAACGATTTCCCAATAATAGAAATTCTCATTCTCCAAAGCGTCCTGTAATCTTTAACCAATTTTGTGCTTCGATGTAATTGCCCGGAGCAAGTGCTATAGCTTGTTCCCAATACTCAGCAGCTTGATCGAACCAAGCCTCCGCAGTTTCAGGATCTCCCTGTCGAATGGCCTTTTCTCCTCGGTCGGGATAGGTCAACTTGGAAAAGTTTTCTTCCCTCAGAACCGTACTTGAGAGTTTCCTACCTCATACGGCTCAATCCACTACAACGGGAGCTCTGGCTATGTCTTCTTGTTGGATGGCCATTTCGAGAAGATTTATTCAAATTCCCGGTTGTAGCACCACAGCTTTCTGGTGCAACTATATAGATACTGGGAAAAAATCAGTTACTGATTTTAGCATTATCAGTTTTTATGTGATCTGAAGATCTGTATATTCATGGAGGAAACTTGTCCCTATATAAGGTTTTCTGGTTAAAGTAACGCTGGTTAAAATCATACAGGAGAATGGAGTAAATGATTACTAATCATGGTAATTAAAGAAGAAAAATATTTAAGTTTTCTGGTTAAAGTAACGCTGGTTAAAATCATACAGGAGAATGGAGTAAACGATTACTAATCATGGTAATTAAAGAAGAAAAATATTTAAGTTTTCTGGTTAAAGTAACGCTGGTTAAAATCATACAGGAGAATGGAGTAAACGATTATTAATCATGGTAATTAAAGAAGAAAAATATTTTTAAAACTTAAATAAGTAGAAAAACAATATAATAGAATTAAAGTCATCAAGATTTAGTCAAATAAAGATTTAGTCATGAAGAAAATTGAGGTGGTTATCAATAGAATTAAAATTAGCACGAGTTAGCCAACTACATATTTACAAAAATTAATAAATTACAATTACAGTTTTGTTTTAATTGATAAAATTGTTATTAATAATATTTTTTTAGTTATATAAATTAAATCTATAGTCTAAAATATCTCAAAAATTCCAGTAATATAAACACAATATGATCTTATTATCAGTTGGAAAAATATCGCTCATCAAATCCTCGTGAAATATTGCATAGAAAGCAACATGTACTTCGCGTGGGCAAACCATAGTTGTTGAATGCTATCGGGACATTTGTCACAATTTTCAAGTTTTCTTATTTGTCATTTTAAAATGTTGAAATCGACCTATAAACAAATACCATATTAAAATTTGTATGTATTACACGTGCCTTCACTGTGAAGCAAAGGAGATGGAGAAAATTAAAGCCTATGGTCATGCTAGATTTCTTTTGGTTTAAAACTTGGGCATGCTAGATTTCTTCTGGCTTTATATCGCTAGAAACCCGAGCAGAGGGAATGGAATGGCAAAGCAAACATCAACTTCTTTCCCCAGGGCCAGAGCCATTTCCATTTTTATATTAGGTAAGATTTAAATGTGCCTGCAGCAATTTATCAATTAAAGCAGGTAACAGTTGATAAATGAAGAAGGTAAGCTCGAAGGGTAATAGATTCTCGAATAGAAATAGGTCAAAGCTTACATAAAGTCCTTCGTAAAAAGACATATGCCTACTGACTTCCCTTTGTCGAAGAGCAAGAAACCTTACCATGTGACCAAAGCTTCAATCCTACGAATTTACTAAGTTGAAGCCTGCGGATGAGGCAGAGGAGCTGAAATGTTCAGACTATATATGAAGAAGACACGGCGGAGAAATCCAAGAATAACCTAGTTCAGCGGAGGAATCCAAGAATAACCTAGTTCAAAAATTCAAGCTTTGTGATTCGTGGAACGAAATTCAAGTTACCCAAATGCCCAAAATTCAAGCATTGTGATCCGTGGGATGAAATTCCCACAGATTTCAAGGCATTGATGGACGAATTCAAATTCCTCGGTACACTTTGTGGTCGTCGAGTGATAGGTGAAGTTAAATTGTTGAGTGATAGGTGAAGTTAAATTGTTTTCTTTTGCTATATGCAGATTTTGTTTTATTCTTGTCTATTGTATTTAGGTCTGCTATTTTATATCCTAGTTTTGGATTCTTAGTTATTGTGTGAGCCATTTACCATAAGCTAAGCCTACCAAGCCCCCTTTTTGCTAAGAACATTTATAAATCTTTGAAAACAATCAGTGTTAGGGTATGTAGAGCTAGTTGTTTTCTTTGCAGAATTTCGCTTGTGATAACAATTGTGTAATTGCAGCTGTGATGAAAGTTACAGAGGGAGAAAAATTGGGAGCTACCGTTTTTGCCAAATTTGTGGTTGGGCAGCTATTGCTGGGGAATTTTTGTAATGTTTTCCCTTCAAATTCAAGCACTGTTGGCCTCCATGTCATTCGATATAGTGAGACATATCAACTCCATTTTTAATCTGAGATAAAAGAAAGGAGGGCAAAAAGAGCTTAGATGTAACCAATGGAGAATTTTAATCTGAGATAGAAGAAAAAAGGGTAGAGAGAGCTTAGATGTAGCCAATGGAGACTAACAGTCGACAAATTTCATGAAATTACATAATCTAGTGATCATAATTCGAAAGCTGGTTTATTTATTTTGAGCAACAGAGTTAGTGTTCAAAATCATTATGTACTAGAAATATTGGACTAGTTTGTAGTAGGATAACTCATTGGTATGTATGTCACTACAACTCCATGGGCTGCCACCAGAAACCAGTAGCCAATTACCCAACAACTTATGGAAGGCCGACAAAACCCTCCATACGATTTGGGAAAATGTGGCTGAAATATCCACAATTGAAACAGAGATTGAAAATTGATAGAGAGAGGGGAATCCTAAAAATGGAACAAATATGTTTTCATAAAAGTTCTGTTACCAAATTTGATTAGTATAGAACCGAAATTTGAATAGCTATATAGATGGCAGTTGTGGAAAGTGGCAGTTGTGGAAACAGGAAATTACAAGCCTACAAAAAGTAATTACAGAAAAAAATGTTACCTCAACACTCTTGCCTTTCTTTCACTTTGCAGAAATTGCTAGACCCTGAGCCAGATACATAGAATCAACAATGAACCAAGGATGCTTTGTCGAACGTAGGCAGGTCAGGTCATTTGGCTTATGTAGGTCATTTGGCTTATGTTAAAATTCTGAAATTTTGTAGTCCTTCAAAATCTGAAATTTTGCATTTCTTTGAATTCTGAAAATTTGAAGCCATTGGCAGGGTGATTCTGAGCATTCCGCAATCCTTGCCAAAGTTGCAAGGCTCCATTAGTGGATTAATTGAGAGCGTGATTTGCAACCATTG
Source organism: Pinus albicaulis (assembly GCA_034641835.2). Lineage (NCBI taxonomy): Eukaryota > Viridiplantae > Streptophyta > Pinopsida > Pinales > Pinaceae > Pinus > Pinus albicaulis. The sequence goes on from CM076581.1 coordinate 674,874,174, forward strand.
GGAGGGCGATTTTGAGCTTTCTGCAATCCTTGTCAAAGTTGCAGGGCTCCATTGCTAGATTAATTGAGAGCTTGCAGGGATTAATTGAGAGAAAGGTTGAGAGATGCCTTGCTCGACACACACTGCACTTCTGGGCTTTTGGGCTTCTGAGCAAGAGCAAGGGATGTGGTTCACAGATGTGGCCTTTTTCTTGTTCCTAAAGATCAACTCCTATTACATGCATGCATAACTGGTGGCATGCAAAAACATAACTGGTGGCATACAGAAACAGTGGCATGCAGGCAGCAACAGTGGCATGCAGACGCATAACAACTTTGATAGTCACAGTACATCAAACTAACGCTAGTATTCGCTAGCATTTAATACTAGCAAACTAACGCTAGCATTTAATACCAACAAACTAATGCAAGCAGTGAAATATGAAAAAATTGAATATTTTATTCTAAGTTTTCCAAGATCTTGCTTCGATATGAGACCAAATAAGATATCTAAAATTTGACCAAATAAGATATCTAAAATTTCTAGTGGTCAAAAGAGTGGCCAGAAATTTTTTAATGGTTAAATTTTTTTTTTTTATTGAATATAAAATTAAAAGTTTGAATTATAAATTTTATTTCTAACTAGCTTTTTGTCCAAGACTAGTAAAAACTAAGAAAATCGATTACAATAATCCCATATCAAAAACAAAAACTTAAACAATAAATATATTAAAAATGACATGTTCTAAACTACTCACAAATTTGTAATATAATGAAATTTTATAATAAAAATAATACAAATGAATTATAATTACAGATTCTCTAATATAACTACGACTTTGACCATCAAAATTAAAGAAGAATAAACAAAAGCACTAAAAAGCACAAGCAGGTTCTCTATTCCATAACTTTGACCATCAAAATTAAGGAGGGATAAACGAAAACACTAAAAAGCAGATGCAAAGTCTCAAAAGAATAAAAAAGACTAATGTCCAAAACACAATTCTCAACCTCCAGCCTAACTCACACCAAAAAAAATGCATTTTTTTGTTGATGGTAATTGAGAACTTTCATTTAGGGTAGAAGCAATTTTTTAAAAATATTTATGTTTGTAGGATCATATATCATTGTATATATTTAAGTAATGTTTATAATATATGTACTAAAAAATATTATAACAAAAGAAATTTCGATAGGAAGTAAAAAGCTTTTATTTTCCAGTGAAAAACTCAAATCATAGGTTACAAGACGTTGGGATGTTCTCAACCCTATGCTGATATAAAAAAAATTATATATAAAAATAAAATTCGATTTGTTTCCTTCAAAATAAATAAAAATTAAAATATAACAATTTTTTTTAATAAAAATAAATAAAAATATAAAATTATGTATATTATTTTTAAGAAATTTATCTAATATACAATGTAAATTATGGATTTCTAAATTATTATGCATTTCATTTCATGTGTTATATTTTAGAATTATTTTCTGGCAAACTTTTAGACAAAGAAATAAAGATTCTTTCTCACTTGAATAGTCAAATTCCATTTCGCTTGAAAGAAGTTCTCGAGCTATGGTTTCATCATTCTCATTTCCTTCAAAAATTTTTAGATCTGCAATTATGATTGAAAAACATATTATAATATTAGGAAAAGTATTTATAAAGTGATACATTATTATTAGAATATAATTATAAAGTTTTTAATTAAGAATTTAAATATGTAAATTAACAAAAAAAAATTAGAAAAAATATCTTTTCAAACCATTTTAATTTGAATTTATCAATTTTCGTTAATCACCTTTTCTATGTAACCCACAAATTATTAATACAACAAAATTTATTTTATATGAAGCGAAACTTATATTGCCAATTAAAAAAATGGAAAACAATGTGCATAGTATGAAGAAATTGATTTCAAAAGGTAGGTTCTAAGTAATTGATAAATTAATGCATCCGACATGTTGATTGTGTTAAGTAAAGCATACATACTTTATATATGGGTTGAGTCACGCAACTTTCCCCAAGGATGGGAGAAAATGAAAGATTATTTAAAGTCTAAACCTTTGGAGGTAGAACATATTGGTAAAGATGTACATCCGATAAGATGGAAATATTATTCGTAATCTTTATATATTTAGTTTCCACGAGGAGATGGACATTGAAGATAAGGAAGGAATCAACCTTGGAGCAGAAAAATAGTATTATTTTCTTTAGTATTAAGGCTACCAAAGGGACCCACAAGACAACTATTTAGGAAAAATAAAATAAAACTTTTAAATTAACTTGTTATCTAAACTCAGATTTTCATGGTGATTTAATCTCAATTGTTGAAATAGATGTTATGTTTGATGTAGAAATTATAAGTGAACATAGTGTAATTGGCAAGTCAGTTGAGCACAAGAAATGTGTGAGATCAACGAGAGAAAAAGATTAGGTTTCAACAAATCGCAGTGGTTCAGCAATGTGTGTAGATAGGCATATACTTGTCATATTTTAGTATATCTAGTCCATGAAAGGAAGATCAAGTTATCTTGAAGGTTGAGAAGTCATTTTCCAATGGTGAAAGGGAAGTTTTCCCATGTCGTAAATTTTTGAACAAAACTTGTATGTTGAGGATAATAAAAAGACACAAAGTTGCAGATTTTCCCCAAATTTGGTGTTTCCTAGGTATATCTTGTGTTCTATGTACTAAATGTGTTTGTCTTCAAATTCATTATTTATTTTATGGTGTGCGTGTTAAGATAAAAGACTAAATGTATTTGCAATTTAAGTTTCGAGTGAGAAAGTTGTTTGTATTTTTTTTGTTTTACACTTAGAAATTGTGAATCAATGACTAGGTTTTAAGGAAATCTAACATGGTATCGGAGGGTAGCCTCTAACCGAAGACCAAACACAGTTTTGATCTTTAGGATTAGGTTTCGTTATTTAAATGGAGCAATTTTATAATCAGATCAATTTGGCCACTTGGGTTGATGGGAAACGAAAATGATTTCCAGGTAGTTTGATTTGTTTTGAGTGGTGCGAATTAGCATTATGGCATACCACAAAATCAAATTTGAGGAAAAATTGGAGGGTGCATCCAAATTTTATTCATGGCATGAAACGATATCAATGGTGTTGCAAAAGAAAAAGGTATAGAAGTTTTTTGATAATGTCCTAGTTGCATCTATTGACCCTTAGCACTTATCTAAACTTAACATGAAGGATTCCAAGGAAAGAATAATCATCTTGGTGAGAGTCAAAGACCACATTATTCCTCACCTGACTAAGAAATACATAGCGAAGGTGATGCCGACAACCATAATCGGTCTCTATCAGGGTTCTATTGAAGTTGGTATTGCAAGATAAGATGAGCCATATTAAAATCACCAAGTTATACTATGTAGTGTCTCACCTCACCAAGTATTCCAAATTAAAGGAACAATTGGTTGGTGTAGGAAAGATAATTCTAGATAGGGATATGTGAATATTGATCTATTGCGTTACAAAAAGTCATGGAAACCCTTCATAGATGGGATTTGTGAGAGATACAATATTTCACATTGGTAGTGATTATGGGGTGATTACATCCAATAAGAAATTTGCGGACAAACTCTGTCTTGTGTTAAGAATCAAGAAGATGAAGAGAAATTTTCCCTAGCCAAGCAAAGGGGGAAATCTAAGGGATAGAGTGTATTGGTGGTGGATATCCAATCTAAAAGGGTGAGAATAAGAAAAAGGATCTCAACAAGATGAAGTGCTTTTCATGCTACCAATTTGGGCATTATGCTACAAAATGCCCTAATAGGAAGAAAGGGTCTAAGAAGGACCATGTATTAGCCTCTACATATATAGATGCGTTCTCTTCTCATTTTGAGAATGAGTTTTCACTCATTTGTTGCATGTAATATCAGTTTATGCTATGTGGGAAATGGTGTTTCTTTTCATATGACAGGAAATAAGAAGTTTTAAAGTAAATTGTCAAAAAGGGACATGCAGTTCGAAATTGAGATGGGAGATGATGGGAATTATTGGGTCAAGGAAACTGGTACAATTTGATGTGACAGGGAGTCTAGAAAACCTTAGTATCTTAGAGATGTCCTTTACATACTTGGGCTCAAGAAGAACTTCATTCATTTTCAACATTGGAGGATAATTTGTATGGGTTGACCTTCATACAAGCTAACGTTTTAATAAAATACGTAGACTCAATGGTGGCTATGAAAATTGAAGTTAAGCGCAAGATACTATACAAATTATAGTTTGAGATAACCACAATATTAACCAGTAGAGGGAGACATGACTGAGGAAGCAAGCTTGGGCAATTGTGGAATAGGAACATAGGTCATCTCCACCATAGTGCGTTAAAAACTCTTAAAGAGATAGTGACAAGGATAAAAAATTTGAAAGTATGCCAAAACCTCCTTTCTTAGAAGAGATAACATGGTCAACAATATCTTGGAATTTGTTAATTTAGATGTTTTTATTCCCTTCTCTATAGTATCACTTACTGGGTTTAAGTATTACATCACCTTCATAAATGATCATTCGAGGAAGACATAGATATATTTCATATTCTCAAAGTTTATGGAATACAAGGCCTTGGTTGAGAACCAAACTTGAAAAAAAAAAGTGCTAAAGTGCCTTGTTAAATTGGACAACTAGGTCCAAACTTCATGTTGTGATGCTCAAATGAAGACACCAATATTTTTATTGGGTTCCTCTTTCAGAGAGGTGCAAGATTGATCTAAATATCATCTTGATCCGATGAGCAGAACACTTATTTTGAATTTATTTTTAATACTTTCAAAATATGTGCAGGTCAGCCTTAAGGTTTTACACCAGGGAAAATTTTAGGGGCTAATATTCACAGGTGGGTTAATTTTCCATGTTTTTTCTAAAAAAAATGATTCACCAATTTCCATTTTTTCTAAAAATGATTTGCCCTCATTTTATAGTATAAAATTAACTTACTTTAAAATCACCAAAATTTTATAGACTATTATAAAATCATTAGAAATATAAATATTTTTACAAAAATATTACCAAAAAGTTTACAATTTTCATATTAGGGACTAGTAAGATTCGCCAAGGTTTCTAAACTTTAAAATAAACTTCCATCCTTAAAATTTTCCTTGATTTACACCCCCAGAAAATGTGTCACACAGCCTCAATGATGGATATAAATAAAGTCAACATTGCAGGACATTTCACTCATCTCCTTATGACACATATTTCTCTCTCCACTTCTGATTGGTTCGAGCTACTTGGAGGCAAATCTGTGGTTCACACATGGGATAAGGACAAAAATATTTTCTGCTATAGCTAGGGTTTCTACCACAGGTTTGACCAATGTTGACTTTGCTTAACGCATGGTCTAAAGGAGTTGCATTTTGTCATAGACTTTGATTTATGCAGTCTGTACTTTTTGGCACAAGAACCGAGGTCAAAGGTTGACATTAGACTATGCTATGTTGAATTTTACTTGCTATTGTTCTACATTGAATTTTTTGGGTAGCATTGACTTTTCTAGGGTTGAATTTGAGTTGACCATTTGGCTGTTTTGAGGGTTGTTGTGACACATTATGGGCTGGCTGACCAAGGAGACTTTGTTGGTTGAAGCATCTTGCTAATTGCCATAACGCACCAACAAATATATATTTTTCTGGATTGTCTTCTATTGATCCACTAGTATGTTCTATCAACATTTTACTTAATGATTTATGTGATTGTTGTCTAGTATTGAAGAGAAAGACAAGTTGCATCAAGAATAGAACATCTACTTAAATTTACATGGTATTAGAGGTGAGGTGAAAACAAATTCCTAATTTGTAGCAATCACCGAAGAAGAAAATGGGTTCCACAAACTATGGCTTCAAGGAGGATGACAAATTGATTGGACAACATGACTTCCATGCTTGGAAGATGATATTGGATCTTAAATTGGAAGACTAAGATGTCATGGACTATGTGCAGGGTAGAATCCAAGAACCTCCATCCACTGCTACTGCTGCTGCCAAAACAAAGTACAAGAAGGGCGAGATCAAAGCAAAGCTGATGATCAAGGAATCCATTCATAAGAGTTTGGTGGCCTGCATCTCTGAGCTAGGCATGCCCAAAGAGATGTATGATAAGTTGGTCCTCATGTTCAAGGCCAACAATGAAAATCAAATACTATTCTTCAGGAATAAATTGAAGAACCTGAAGAAAGGCTAGGATGAGTCTGTTCAATCATACTTTTTGAAGATGACTGAGATCAAGAACAATCTGCTGGCTATTGGGGAGATAATAGCTGATAGAGAGATGTTACTCACCGCACTTGGAGGGCTCCCACCAAAATGGCATGTGTTCAACACTACCATTCTAAATAATAATGTGATACCTGACTTTGACGAAGTACTAAATAGATGCATTCAAGAAGAGACAAGAATGAAGGAGTATGGAAATGAAGGAAATGCTGCCTACGCTGCTCATTCTAGAAAGAAGAAGTTTGGTGGTCCAAAGAACAAAGGAAAAGCAGGGGCCCAAGGAAAGAAGGGAAGGTGTTTCACTTGTCATGGGCCAAGTCACTATGCTAGAGAATGTCCTTTCAAGAAGGATTCTCCCGATGGTGATGACAACAACAACAACCGCAGGAATGGAAATCAAAAGAACAATAGGTAAAGGGAAAGAGGAAGGCTCCGTCTGGAAGAAATGATCAACCTTTCAAAAGGTCAAGAAACTCTAGGTATGAGGAATCAAATGTTGTTGATAAAAGAAATGAATAAATTCCTGTATCTACCCTCTCTGTTGCATCTCCACCCGACACTGTGGATTTATGGTTAATAGATATTGGTGCCTCAAGGCACATCACTAGGTTCAAGGAAGCACTCTCTGATATGGTTGAGAAGGATACTAATTTGAAAATTATCCTTGGAGATAATGCCACATATCATGTGAAAGGGACTGGGACTGTGACCCTCCACTTGTCTCAAGGTTAAGTCCTCCGCTTGCAGGATGTACTCTATGTACCAAATTTGAGGGAGAACCTTGTCTCTATATTAGCCATGGAAGACAAAGGTTTCAATGTGGCATTCACTAATGGAAAGGTGTGCATGTGGAAGAAGAGCTTCAAGGAAGCTATCATGATTGGGTTTAGAGTTGATACACTCTACCAGGTTGGAGGAATTCCACTGGGAGAAATGGCACGTGATACTATCTGACAGACTGAACTATGGCACCAGAGGTTTGGACACCTTCACTACAAGGCCCTTCCCGAAGCAAGGAAGGTGGTGACAAGGATGCTCGAGTTTTTAAATAATCATGAAGTTGTATGTAAAGGTTGTGTCAAAGGAAGTAATACAAATGGAACTTCCCCCTCAAGCGTCACAAAGACATCTGATGTCTTGCAACTGATCCATTATGATCTATCTGGTATGCTGACCGTGACATCCTTGGGAGGATGTTCTTATTATATGACATTCATTGATGACTTATCTCGAAAAACCTGGATATAATTCTTAAAGAAGAAGGTCGAGGCTTTCATGTGGTGTCATACCTTCAAAGCCTTGGTGGAAAATATGATAGGGAAGAAGATCAAGATTTTCAGAACTGATAATGGCACTGAATATTAGACAAACGAGTTCAAGAACTTTTGCAGAGAAGTTGGCATAAAGAGGGAGACCACGACTGTCTATACTCCTGAGCAGAATGGCGTTGCTAAACAAAAGAACAAGACCATTGTGGAATCTTCCTTTGCCATGCTATGTGACCAGGGTCTACCGAAGTTTTTGTGGGGAGAAGTTGTGAACACTGCTATGTACATACAAAACCGATGCCCGCATTCCACTCTGGACTCCAAAACTTCCGAAGAGATTTTCTCTGATAAGAAACCTGACGTCTCACATTTTAGAGTTTTTGGATATCCTGTTTATTTTCATGTGCTGAAAGAAAAGAGGAGCAAGCTAGATGCTTCTGGGAAGAAAGGAATTTTTATGGGCTACAACAAAATTTCAAAGGCCTATAGAGTCTATGTGCCTGGTCAAAGGGAAGTGGAAATATGCCACAATGTCACTTTGGACGAAGATGCTCCCGTGAGGAAAGTAGTCAATCTTTCGAGATTTGAGGAAGACCATGAAGCAAGGCCTGGAAATCAAGAAGGACCGAAGGATGAGATGATGCCTGATGTAGAAGGACCAATGGACCCAATCGATCCACCTCCTTCACTGGGGAGGAGACCATCATCGCTTAGGGACACCCTTGAGGATGCCAAGGGACATATGGCCCTAAGGGGATATTCCGTGAAAGCAAGAAGCTGAGTAGATACCATGGGTATGTAGCAGCCATGAGTACTATTGTACAATCTGAGACTAGATCTTTTGAGGAAGTCGTAAAGCATCAAGTTTGGAAGGATGCTATGCACGAAGAGTAAGAGTCCATAATGAAGAATGATTTTTGGGATGTGGTTCCAAGACTGAAGGACAAAGCTGTTGTCACCTCGAAATGGCTCTACAAGATCAAGCATGGATCTGATGGAAGTGATGAAAAGTTCAAGGCAAAGTTTGTTGCCTATGGCTTCTCTCAAAAGGAAGGCATAGACTATGATGACATATTTGCACCTGTGGCCTGATATACCATCATTCGATCTATCATGGCCCCTACCGCTACACAAGGATGGAGTCTCCATCATATGGATGTGAAGACCGCATTTCTGCATGGTGCGATAAAGGAAGAGGTATATGTGGAGCAACCTCTCTGGTTCGAAGTCCAAGATCGGACACCCATATCTGCAGGTTGAAGAAAGCCCTCTATAGGCTAAAGCAAGCACCCAGAGCTTGGTACAAGAGGATAGATAGTTACCTGTTGAAGTTGGGCTTCCCTCGTAGTAATGCAGATCTGAACCTTTACTTCAAGGTTGATAGGGAGAAGCCTCTCATTCTGGTGATGTATGTGGATGAACTCTTCCTAACTGGTCTTTACCCTCTCATTCATCAGTGTAAGAGGAAGCTTACTGCTGAATTCGAGATGAAGGACCTAGGACTGATGCACTATTTCCTAGGCCTGGAGGTTTGGTAGAGACATAGAGAGATTTTCCTTTCTCAGGGAAAATACATTGTGAAGCTTATGGAAAGATTTGGTATGGTGGAATCCAAGTTCGTGTCGACACCGATGGAGCTCAAATTTAAGAAGTTGAGTGGCAATGCTGCTGGGCCCGTGTTAGCAAATATTTCCTAGTATCGTCAACTTGTAGGGGCCCTGATTTTCTTAGTGAACACCCATCCAGATATATGTTTTGTAGTGAATACTTTGAGTCAACAGATGGTTGAGCCTCATCACTTTCATTGGGTTGGTGCCAAGAATCTTCTAAGATATCTTCAGGGCATGATAAACCATGGGCTAAGATACATTGCCAGGAGCGTCAGACTCCTTGGATATACTGATGCGATTGGATTGGTAGTGTGTTGTATCGTAAGAGAAAATCGGGATGCTATTTCAATATTGGTTTTTCTTCAATATCATGGATGAGAAAGGAGCAGAAGTCAATGGCTTTGAGCACCATAGAGGCCAAATATATTGCAGTGAGTATGGCCTATTGTGACTCAGTTTGGTTGTGAAAGCTCTTTAGTGAGTTGTTCGAAAATGTGTTAGATAAAACCGTGATACTCTATGATAACCAGAGTGGGATTCACTTGTCCGAGAATCTTGTATTCCATGATCGATCCAAGCATATTGATATCAAGTACCACTTTATCCAGGATATGGTACAGTGAGGTGCCAGAAGGCTCGATCATATAGGAACTGATAAGCAAGTGGCAGATATTCTCACTAAGCCCGTGGGGAAGATCTAGTTCCTAACCTTTCGTGAGAGTCTTGGTATCGTGGAAATACCCTATGATGTGGGTCCTGTTGGACGATGAGCTCTGGGAGCCCTGGGGAGCTTTGGGGATAGCTTCTCTGAGCTATAAGCACTCACGGGGCTAGGCTTGCAAACCTTGTGGTGCTTCTGCCCCACTTGTATGATGTTTGAGTTGGTTCAACTCTCATTATCTGTGCCCCATATGCATCATACCCATTGAGTTGAGGGCTCATGGGAAGTACTTGTCATTTGGACAATGAGGTGGGAAAATATAGACACTAGTAGAAAAGACTAATGGACACATCAGAGACTCTTGTATTCTCTATCTAAGATGGCACGATCCATCCACTTGTTTTGGGATCAAGTATAGTGAGATTTCGGACCTCCAGCTAACTTCGGGTTAGGTAAACCAACTTCAAGTTGGTATGAGACTCTTTCTGAGTCCTATAGATGTTTCAAACCTCTATGCTGAATCTGTTAGCCCGGAATGATGTCTTTGTGACTAACCCACTTCTGTTCTGAAATAAAGAGGCCAGCAAAGCAAGTTACGGTGGGAGGACGCATGATGTTTGATTGCACAGGTTGATGGAGTTCTCCCTAGTTGAGAGGGAGTGTTAAATTGGACAACTAGGTCCAAACTCCATGTTGTGATGCTTATATGAAGACACCAATATTTTTACTGGGTTCCTCTTTCAGAGAGGTGCAAGATTGATCTAAATATCATCTTGATCCGATGAGCAGAACATTTATTTTGAATTTATTTATAATACTTTCAAAATATGTGCACATCGGCCTTAAGTTTTTACACCCCTAGCAAATGTGTCACACACCCTCAGTGATGGATATAAATAAAGTCAACATTGGAAGACATTTCACTCATCTCCTCGTCACACATATTTCTCTCTCCACTTTTGATTGGTTCGAGCCACTTGGAGGCAAATCTGTAGTTCACATGTGGGAGAAGGACGAAAATATTTTCTGCTACGGCTAGGGTTTCTACTACAGGTTTGACCAGTGTTGAATTTGGTCAACGCATGGTCTACAGGAGCTCAATTTTGTCATATAATTAAATTTATCTAGTCCTCACTTTTTCGCAGAATAACCTAGGTCAAAGGTTGATCGTAGACTGTGCTACATCGACTTTTACTTACCATTGTTCTATGTTGACTTTTCTAGGCAGCATTGAATTTTCTGGGTTTGACTTTGAGTTGAACGTTTGGCTGTTTTGAGGTTTTTTGTGACACATTCTGGGCTGGCTGGCCAAGGAGACTTTGTTGGTTGAAGCATCCTGCTGATCGCCATAACGCACCAACAAATATATATTTTTCTGGCTTGTCTTCTGTTGATCCACTGATATGCTCTTTCAACATTTTACTTAATTATTTATGTGATTGTTGTCTAGTATTGAACAGAAATTAAATTTGCATCAAGCATATAAAATCTACATAAATTTACATGCCTCAACTCAAACAAAATTTTTGCAATCTCCAGTTCACATATGTGCGGAAGAGAAAGAGCTATGTGCTTGCACATGTGCGCAGATAGGCATATCTATGTCATATTTTAGCATATCAACTACGTGAAAGGAAGATTGATTTATCTTGAAGGTTAAGAAGTTTCTTTCCAATGGTGAAAGGGAAGTTCTCCCATGCTATAATTTTTTGAAAAAAACCCGTTTGTTGAAGATAATAAAAAGATACAGAAAGTTGCAGATTTTCCCTAGAGTTGGTGTTTCCTCAGAATATTTTGTGTTCTATGTACTGAATGTGTTTATCTTCAAATTATTATTTATTTTCTAGGTGTCCATGCTAAGCTAGAAGACTAAATGTATTTTCAATTTAAGTTTTCAGTTTGAAATTTGTTTGTATTTTTTGTTTTATAATTATAAATTGTGAATCACTGACTCAGTTTTAAGGAAATCTAACATGGTATTAGAGGGTAGCCTCTAATTGAAGATATTTTTTTTTATCTTTAGGAGAATTTTATTAGATTTAAACGAAGTGATTTTATAATAAGATCAATTTGTACAGTTAGATTTATGGGAAATGAACATTTTTTCTAGTTAGATTGATTTGTTTTGAGTGGCGTTAATTGGCAGTATGTCGTACAAGGGAACCAAATTTGAGGAAAAATTAAACCATGCATCTAAATTATAGTCATGCCATGAAATTATAGAAATGGTGTTGCAAAATAAAAGGGTATGGGATTTTTTTGATAATGTCCCAACTGCACCTATTTACCCTTAGCAGTTATCTGAGGATGCCAAGGAAACAAGAATCGTCTTGGAGAGAGTGAAAGACCACATTATTCCTCACATGAATAAGAATAAGATGCCCGAATTGATGCAGACATCCATCATTGGTCTCTATCACGGTTCTATTGAAGCTATGAACTTGTTATTGCAAGACAAGGTAAGGAATATTAAAATGACAAATTTAGACTGGGGTGTCTTACCTCACCTAGTCTTCCCAATTAAAGGAAGAGTTTACTAGTGTAGCTGGTACAAGTCAATTTGGGCATCACTTCAAAAACCCATATTAGTTTCAATTAGGTTATATCATACTCTAAATTTGTTGCTACATGCCCAAAATAGGTCATCCCATTGATGGTTTTCCTTCATGAAAGTTTCACTACCTAGATGCTATTTTAAGTGCTACATTGAGCCATCAACGCACCCCTAGACTGTAGTAAGTGCTTTGCAGAGCATATACTCCCATGCAAGGCTGTGTTGCAAAGGATCTATGTCCAATTTAGAGTGTGTTGGTCGACAGGGGGAGGATTTTTCATTACATTCCATGAATCTTCCCACCCTCTAGTGGCTTCTAGAAATTGTTCTAGCTATCACATCATCTGATAACTTCAAATATGTACACCATGGAGCCACCGAACCTCTTATCCTCTGTTAATTCTGGAAAAATAGTTCCAAAATCCATATTGTACTTCTCAGATGATGATGCCCATATTTTTCTTGCACTCCTCTTTCAGAGAGGTGCAAGATCGACCTAAAGATCATCTCGATCGGATGAGCACAACATGTATTTTTAATTTATTCATGTGCAAGGTAGACCAGATTTATCCCACATGCATAAGAGATGTGTCACACACCCCCACAGATGGATTTATATATTGGAGACTTGGAGGTCATTTCAACACACACATTTTTGGAGGCATTCTCTTCTCTCACGAATGGTGCTGTGATTAGGGCTTCTCATGGTGATGTGATTAGGGCTTCTCATGGTGCAGTGTTAGGGCATCTTGCTGCAGCATTTTTGATGCAGCATTTTGATGAGCCATCTTGGGGTTGTGTGACACATTGGGTTGGCTGACCTAATAGAGACTTTGTTGGTTGAAGCATCCTACTAATCACTGTAACACCACCATTATTCATCTATGTTTTTATTGGCTTTTCTTCCATTGATCTATCGATATGCCCTATCATCTAGCATAGAACATCTTTTGAAATTAACATGGTATCGCAACTTAGGTGAAGACAAAGCCTAACTTGTGTAGAGCAATCAAAAATCTATTCGGAAATATCCATTGTGCGAAAGACTTTCCTCACAAGAGCTCGGTGGATAGAGGCATTTTCTGTTCTAGGCCCCAGTAAGGAATTTTTGACCAACGTGGGTGAGAGGGCGAGTTTCGATGTCATTTCAGGAGCACCAAAATGCTGGAGGAAAACCAGAGTACCTTGCTGAAGGGCCGCAGGAGGTGGGGTTTGTTTGAGGGCTCATTTGAGGTGAGACATCCCTCAAAATAGGTTGTTGCAGACTGTTTAAAGGGCTGAAGGGGATCCTAAGTCATAACAGGAAGGACAGCCCATGTTTAGGGCTAGAAACTTCCCATACATTGCATCATGGAGGGAGATCCCTTCCCTAAAGGACAAACACAGTCTTTAGGGGCAATTTTGGGTAGAAATAAGGGCTGAAAAGGGGATTGTCATGATGCCTTGGTTTCTAGCGGTGGAGCACCTTTCAAACAATGGACAAAGGTACATGTTTTAGTGAATGTTTGCAAGTGTTGGATCATAGTTTAGAGATTCTATTTTGGATCGGTTTGGGCAGCCTATGGAAGTTAAGAAGGAGGGGAAGAATTAAATTCCCTACACTACTGGGTAGTTTCCATAGTGAAGATTGGTGATTGGATAAAACTCATATGCAACCTGTGTGGAAGTGTTGTGGGTGCGAGGAATGGCAGTGTATGTTGCTGTAGGTGGGCCGTAGTCCCTACCTCATCTTTGGATGGCAACATGGATTTTTTTAGAGGTTTTTTATGCCCATGATAGTAGTCAAGGGTGCCAACACTTCTCCAGACAAGGCCACAACAAAGGATCATATGACAGGATGGAGAGCTATGAGATCAACACGGAAACTTCTCTAATTGGGCCGCAGTTATGAAGGTGACTATGTTTGGATTTAAGGGTTTCTTAGGTGCATATTTTTGGGTAGCTCAGGTCGCAACAAAGAGGAGCAAGATGTTGTTGTTTTGAGTGTGGATTGGTGTAGAAAAGAGCACACAGCTAGGCTGAGGAAGTTAAGAGGACATCACATATATTAATGGTATTTGTTTAGGCCTATTAAGGAGACCAAAAGGATACAACAAGATGCTGAGCTAGGTCATAGGCAATAGCCAACAACTTGAGGCTGTCTCTGGGTTGATTTGAAGTATTTAATGTAGAAAAAGGGACAGTGTGGTGTTGGAGGGTGTCACCTTGGAATACCGCAGATATATAATCTTGTAATACTGAATTGTGTGGAGGTTAAGGGCTGTGATTTGAATCATTTAATGAAGGAGACCTATTCTCGGATTGCTTGGTGACTGTTCCAAAGACTATTGTAGCTTATGGGTGCCCTAACTGTTAGCAATAGAAGCAGATTTGTTGCAGCAAGAACAAACTGATTTATGAATGGTTTTCTCCAGTATGCTTGAAGACTGAGTTTTTTGCTCAGCCACAGTGGAAGCCTGTTCAGAGGTTTGATGTATTCACTCTAGATTTCTCTGCAAAAGAGGAGGTATCTAAAATATATTCTTGCATGGAAAGTTTGTTAAATTATGTCTATTTTTTGATGTTGTTTAAGGAAATCTAAGGATAATATCAATGGTTGGTTGATGAGCCTTAGAATAGTGACATATGGAAAAGTATATATGACCTCACTATATATGGAAAAGTCTATATGAACTTGATCTGTGTGGAAAAATACATATAACCATGAAGTTTGATATCTTCAGTACTGTATGGCAATATGATAGTGATGTGTATGATAATATTATGGCAACACTATAATCATTGATAATACCGTGTATGATACCTATCAAGATGTATGATAGATGTATGAAAATATACAACTATGATACTTTTATGGCTATAATTCCGTAAAATAAGCCTTTACAGTGGGTAAGTAAAATTCAGACCTATGATTATGAAGCCCTTTTCGAAGCAAGAAAGCTAGTATCTGGGATGCTCAAATTCTAAAATAATCATGAAAGCATATGTCAGGGTTGTGCCGAAGGAAAGCATACAAGGGGCCCTCAAGTGTCACAAAGACATTTGATGTCTTGCAAATTGATACATTCTGATTTATCTGATATGCTTGGGAGGATGTTCCTATTTCATGACTTGTATGGATGAATTCTCTCACAAGGCTCAGATATTTTTCTTGAAGAAGAAGATCAAGATTTTGAGGAATGATAATGGAACCAAATGTGAGTCATTTGAGTTCAATAACTTTTTCAGAGGAGCTAGCATTAAGAGGGAGACCTCAACCGTATATTCTCCTGCGAAATTGGTGTTGGTGGAAGAAAGAAGATAAGACCCTCATGGCTCAGGGACACTCTCGAAGATGCCGAGAGATGTATGGCCCCAAAGGGGGACATTGTAGGAAAGCAAGAAGCCGAATAGATACCAAGGGTATCTAGCAACCATGTGTACAATCATCCAATTTGAGCTTGGGTCATTTCAAGAATCTGTAAAGCATTAAGTTTGGAAGGATTCTATGCTCGAAGAGTACGAGTCCATTATGAAAAATGATGTCTAAAATGTGGTCCCAAGACTGGAGGACAAAGCTGTTGTCTCTTCACAATGGCTCTATAAGATCAAGCATGGATCTGATGGGAGTGCTGAAAAATACAAGGTAATATTTGTTGCCCAAGGCTTATCTCAAAAGGAAGGCATATATTATGATGATATATTTGCACCTATGGCCTGCTATACCTCCATTTGATCTATTATTGCCCTTGCTGCTATGCAAGGATGGATTCTCAATCAGATGATATGTGAAGACTGATTTTTTGCATGGTTCGATAAAGGGAGAGGTGTATGCGGAGCAACCTCTGGGGCTCGAAGTCTAGGATAGAGACTCTTATGTATGCAGGTTGAAGAATTCTCTCGATGGTTTGAAGAAAGCCCCTAGGGCTTGGTACGAGAGGATAGATAGCTACATAATGAAGTTGGGCTTCACTTGAAATAATGCTGATCTTAACCTTACTTAAAGGTTGATTGAGAAAAGCCTCTCATTCTGGATCTCTATATGGATGATCTCTTCCTAACAGGTACCGACCTTATCATTCATTAGTATAAGAGGGAGCTCACTTCTAAATTTGAGATGAAAGACCTAGGACTAATGCATTACTTTATAGGCTTGGAGGTCTAGCACAAACCTGGTGATATTTTCCTCTCTCAAGGAAAATATATTGTGAAGCTACTGGAAATTTTTGGTATGGTGGACTGTAAGTCCATGTCGACACTGATGGAGCTCAACTTTAAGAAGTTGAGTGGAAATTTTGTTGGTCCTGTGCTAGCAAATCCTATTGAGTATCGACAACTCCTAGGGGCCCTGATGTTCTTAGGGAACATTCATCGGGACGTATGTTATGCAGTGAACACTTTGAGTCAACACATGGTTTATCATCATAACATTCACTAGGTTGGTGCCAAGAAAATCTAAGATATATCTGGGGAACCATAGACCATGGGTTGAGATACACTGTCGGGAGTTTGAGACTCTGATGATATACTGTTGTCAATTAGGATGGCAGTGTGGTGGATCGCAATAGCACATCTGGATGCTGCTTCACACTTGGGTCTACTTCGGGCAAGAAGCAGAAGTCGGTGGCTTTGAGCATTGTTGAGGCTGAATACATTGCAGCGTGTATGGCATGTTGTGAAGCTACTTGCTTGAAAAACCTCTTGTGATAACTATTCAAGCATGTGCTAGATACCACCATTATCCTTTGTGATAACTAGGGGGGATTTGTTTTTCAGAGAATCCTGGGTTCCACGATCAATCCAAGCATGTTCAGATCTGGTATTGTTTTATCTAGGATATGGTATAGTGAGGCACCGTAAGGCTCAATCATATATGAGTTGATGAGAAGGTCATGGATATTCTCACAAATCCCTTAGGGAAGGTCATGTTCCTAACCTTCCATGAGAATATTCAAATCATGGAATGACCCTATGCTAAGGTTCCTGTTGGAAGATGAGCTCTGGGAGCTCGAGGGGGGCTTTGGGGATAGCTTCTTGGAGCTATAAGAAACCATGGGGCTAGGCTTGCCGAACCTTTTTGGTGTCCTTCTGCCCCACCGTGATGATATTGAGTTGCTTCACTTCTCTTTGATCTGTGCCCCATATGCATCCTACCCATGGAGTTTCGGACTCATGGGAAGTACCTCTCATCTTGGCCAATGAGGTGGGAAAATAAAGAGACCAGTATCAAGACCGATGGATGCATTGGAGATTGTCGTACTCTCTATGTCTAGGATGGGACGTGTCCAACCACTTGATCTGGGATCAAGTCTAGTGAGGTTTCAGACCTCCAACTTATTTCAGGTTAGTTAAACTAACTTTGGGTTAGTATATGACTCTCTTGAGTGCAAGTGATGTTTCGAACCTCCAACTGACTTCAAGTCAGTTAAACTAACTTTGGGTTAGTATGGGACTCCTTTGAGTCATATAGAGGTTTTGGACCCCTGAGATCACTTCAGGTCAGCTGGGAGTGATGTCTTTGTACCTCACTGGTTTGAAATAAAGAAGCCAGCGAAGCAAGTTACTGTAGGATGAGGCATGATGTTTGGATGGCACTGGTGGATGGAGTTATCCCTAGTTGAGAGGGAGTGTTAATTTTGGACAACTAGGTCCAAACTCCATATTTTACTTCTCATATGATGATTCCAATATTTCTATCGTATTCCTCTTTCAAAGAGGTGCAAGATCGATCTAAATATCATCTTGATTGGATGGGAAGAACATGTGTTTTGAATTTATTCCACATGTGCAAGGTCAGCCAGATTTATCCCACATGCATAAGAGATGTGTCACACACCCCCACAGATAGATTTATATATATGAGACTTGGAGGTCAATTCAACATACACATTTTTGGAGTCATTCTCTTCTCTCATGGATGGTGCTGCGATTAGGGCTTCTCATGGTGCAACATTAGGGCTTCTTGGTGCAATGTTTTTGATGCATCGTTTTGATGAGATGTCTTGGGGTTGTGTGACACATTGGGTTGGCTGACCTAATGGAGAATTTTTTGGTTGAAGCATCTTGTTGATCGTCGTAACAAACCACCTTTATTCATCTCTGTTTTTATTGGCTTGTCTTCCATCGATCTATCGGTATGTTCTATCATCTAGCATAGAACATCTTCAGAAATTAACATTCTCATATTCCCATGAACAAGGAAACCTCCTCATACATTTTTGGAAAAGACATTCCATGATTCATTAATGTCAAATTGAATTCATCTACTTATAAATCATAGTGCATAAGGGAGCAATAATTTTAATTATTAGAGTTATGTTGGTGAGATCACAACTCCTAGAGGTATCATCTTCATGTAATTTATGCTACTGGAGTGATGTTGTTTATGTTATGAGGATAGGACTGAAGCTGGAGTGAGTTGACATCGAATCGATCCAACTGGTTGTAACTTCTCCTACTTCATAATAAATAAATTTGTGCCTTTTCTAATACATGTGTCCATGATGTTATATGTGTATTTTTAAATGCAAACGATTCAATTTGTTTAACATGAATAGATCATATGTTCTGATGTCACTTTATGTCTGTTGTTAGCCATTGTAGGTACTAATCGAGCGAGTTCATTGTGATTGAGAGTGATAGAAATGATGAAATGTAGGTGAGGTATAACGAAAGATAACAAGTAGGTATTCTTTCCTTATCTATTCATTTTAAGGAAAAGGTCAAATATATGTCTTCTCTTGTTCTAAGTGTGACCACCACACTTAGGGAAAGCTCATCTATCCGTAGGTTTGATTTCCTTAAAACAAATTGGTGACCATATTGGGGATTGAAGGATCATCCCTCATGGTTTTATCCTTGTTTATGAGCCTCTAGTAGACTTTACTTGCTTTATTTTAGTCATTTGAATGTGTTTTAGTAAAATTAGTTTCTTTGATTTCTTTTTTAGAGTTTCCTCTCGCACCAATGCAATATTGGTCTTGACACAATGCTTTGCATAGCACTGCTAGCTTAGGGACAGTACTCTACAATGCATTATCTCCCACTCAGGGGTGTGTTGCTCTTGTGACCAACCAAAATCTATCATATTTTGTCTTTTTCAATTCATTTCAGTATTTTGATTGCTGAGTTTTGAATGTATGATCGCCTTTAGGGAACATATTTCCTTTACTACCTTGCCTCATTTTGGATATTTGTTTTATGAATGTTTATTTTTTTTTTCTTTATCATTGTCGAATAGCGCCAAAGTTTAAATTTACATTTGATAAATTATTTATTTTGGAAAGATAAATTCTAGTTTTAGTGTTTGTTTCTCTGGAATGTATTGAATGATTGTTTGTGAATTATAGTTTATTTTTTGTTCATATAAATTTAAAATAAATTGAGAAGAAAAAAATGCATTTTCATATAGGGATTTTGAGTTTTACATAGGAATATTTAGGGAATTTGCATTTAGATGTGCTCATTGTGGATTGCTTACAATTTGATTGCTCTATCCCTTGTAGAGAGTTTTTCATTGTCGAAAATCAAATCGAAAAGAATGCTTATCATCTTTATTGCATTTTAGGAATGTCAAATACATCCCACGGTGAAGTTGAAGAGAAATTTATAAGCAAGATCAACTTAAAATTTATCGTAATTAATCTAAGGGAGCATTGTCACCATAACGATAAAATTTAGAGGTATAGGCTAGGGATGTGTTCTGGCGTCGTTAAACATAGAAGTTGTCATTAATTTTCTGTGATGCATTCCGAGTTTGATACCTCATTCCAATATCCGTACTCGTCCACGTACCTTCGGGTATATCGGGCAGTGTTCTAGTACGAAAAGTATAAGGGGATGCTCTCACTATGTAGTTTCGCACTAGAAAACACTAATACAGATTGGGCCTCCACGTACCATCAAGTATATTTGGGAGGACAAAATTAGATTTCTTACCATCCATAGGTAACTGAGTCGGTCACCTTGTACACTGTGATACACCAAACACATCATTCGGGGATATTTCTTGCACGTACGTAAGTCCTTAGTTTACTGGCACAGAATATTGCCATTCATAGTTGCTTGGAAAACCTTTTTCCTAGAATTACCCTCTTCTTGTTTTTTTTGTATTAAAATCAATCATAAATCGTCGAAGAGGATCAACACTTTCCTCGTCATTCACATAGGATAGCGAATAAACCACCTTTATCACTAGAAGCTACACATATTAGGTGAAGGCGAGCCCATCCTATTGATTTTGGTACATTTGGTGTTTCATCTAATTTACCAGAGCCATGATCCTTTGAGTACCGAGTCTCGAATAATTTTAAACGATCCAAGTTTACTGGGGCGATATATTTCCATTCATAGTTACTTGGTAAACCTTTTTCCTAGCATCACCCTCTTCTTCTTTTTTTCTGTATTAAAATCAATCATAAATCATGGAAGAAGATCAACCCTTTCCCCATCATTCGCATAGGATAGTGAATAAACCACCTTTATCGCCAGAAGCTACACCTAGTAGGCAAAGGTGAGCCCATCCTATTATGTCTGGTACAATTGGTGTTTCATCTAATTTACGAGAGCCATATGATCCTTTGAGTATCGAGTCTTGAGTTGTTTCAACCAATCCCAGTTTATCTACTACTGTCGTGACAGAACCCTTTCAATTACCTGAGGACACTGAAATTCAATCTAGTGAAACGGTAGATCCCGAACTCAAGCTTGTTCAACTGGAAGTCGATCTGGAACGTATTTTTATTTTACCAAAAAATATCAATCCCAAAATTGAAGATCAAGAAGTTGTTCCCATGCAACTGTCTCATCCCCAGTCATCAATAACCATTGAGTCTTCCTCTTTACCGCAGAGTTTACCATCTGAAATTTATCTCGGTCCCGACAATGAAGTACTTCCACTTGGTTTGATTTCGATAGAGGAATAACTTCAGGAAGAGACAACCCCTTGAACTCCAACTCATTTTGGGTCGGGGCTTCATCCTTATCTATCTCTTCCTCGTTTTACCTACTCTGCTCCTATTGATCCTGTTCACTCTCAAGTTCACATAGATTCTTTAGAGTATTTGCTAGGTTATTTAACCATGGCTTAGACAACATCCCAGACTTTAAGATATGTTACAACTGCAACAACATCTATTGTCGCTTCATCTTCAATGTTTTCCACGACACCCAAGTCTCATCTTTATGGTGATCTGCCTGTCCCACTGGGTTACCAAGCTCTAAATGGAACCAACTTTGGTGTCTCCTCTAGTCCATGGACTTTTCCCATGTCATCATCTGGAATTTTATCTGGTTCATCTCTTATGAGTACTGAATGACCTGAACCTTTATTTACATCATCAGCTCAATATCAGGTTGGTCCATCTTATCCAGTATCTACTGGACTCCCATCATATGAAAGTCAGTATGTGCAATATCCTTATACTCCATATGCTGGGGGACAACAAATTTTCTTGCCATATGGTGGCACTCCTTTGTTTTTAGGTCAAACTTATGCTAGAATGTTTGTTTGTCAATGGTAGCCTACCTTTCCTATCCAAATACAAACGGTTGTGTATCCACATCAACTAGGTCAACTTGTTGCATATGTACCTACTATGGTTTTTTTACTTATTTTTTTGTTGCTCAATCTGCCCAAGTAGGTTCCTCAACCCTTAATCATAAAGTTTCAAGTCTACAGACTCCATCTTCCCAGGTTGCTATACAACAACCATCTGTGTCGGGAATTTTACAACCTTAAGCTAGTTTACGCTTGTCATGGGCTTCTACTGGTCCCATTTATTCAAAAACTGGTCTGAATTATCTTGGCAGGAAATTTCCATATTATCAAATCCCATGGAAGCCACAACAACCATTCCAAAAGTATGAGACTTATCTAGGACTTGGTTAGCAAGCCTATCAAGGGTTTGGGTCAACAAACTTACCCCTATATGGGTTACGAGCAACAACATCATTATGTTTATGCACAACAACCTACTGCCTAGGAAATTCCATCTTATCATGGTTACGCTCAACTTGGCCTAAAACGATAGTTGTCGTTTGTTGCAACATTAGAGTTATGTAATCTAAATTGGCTCACTAATGACCCCATTCATTATTTACCTTGGTGGCCAGTGATTCCTCATAAATTACCCTTTGATATTCCAAAATTCAATGGAAATTCTGAAGAAGAATCATCTACGCATGTTCTGACTTATCATTTATGGTGTTCATCAAACTTCTTGAATGGTGATTCTATTAGACTCTGTCTTTTCTAGCGAACGCTTACTAGTTCGGATGTGAAGTGGTATATTGAATTACCGTGATCTTCTTTTGATAACTTTACAGCTTTAGCCACTACTTTTTTAACCCACTTCTAGTTACCCATCAGATATGAAACTGGAATGAAAATTTTGACCAACTTTAAATAGACCACTAGTACTCATATATCACATCATATACATGAGTGGCATCGTTGTTGTCAAATGGTTAAAACATTTGTCCTTGATCATATTTTAGCTAAGCGTTTTATAGAGTCCTTGTTTCCATATATCACTAAGGATGTGGCCAAAGGCAATGTTGTCACTAAAGAGCAAGTAATTTCTCGTGCCCAGTATCTGGATTTGATTTATACTGAGTCTGGCACACTCTATGAAAATATTTTGAATGCACCACAGCATAATTTTAATGTTCCTCCTCCATCTGGTAAGGACATTCATGCCATCGATGGTGTCGTTGGTTCTGCTAGCACTCTGCCAGCAAGTCGACCATTTGGTTCTACACTTGTTATTTCAAATAAAACCCCTATTACATCTGATCTTGTGTCTTCCTCTGAAATACATGTCGTGTCATATGACAAGGGAAAAAGTGACAACCAACCCGGAATTAAGAAGAATGAGAAAGATAAAGAAATCAAATTCACCCCTAGAGGAAAAATCATCTGATTCATCCTGTTATTTTTAGAAACCTCGTTACCTTTGCTTGATATGTAATGCAGATAATTTTACATGATATTTTCCTCACTTCTCAGAAGTCTCGAAGCTTCTTAATACTTCTACCTCATCTGTAGAGTTGACAAATCCTTTTCTGAACCCAGATCCTAAATAGAGAAACAAGGTCTAAAAAATATTAGACCTCATTCATTCTGATGTGTGTGGACCCATGTCTAACAAATCACGTGGAGGTCATATTTAATATGTAACATTCATAAATGATCATTATAGAAATACATGGCTCTACCTTCTCAAGAAAAAGGATGAATTATTTGATAAGTTCAAGGATTTTAGATTTGAAGTGGAAACCCTCACCGGAAGAAGAATAAATACTCTGAGATCCAACAATGGTGGGGAATACATGTCAAAATAATTGATTTCATATTGTAAATAAGCATGAATTAAGAGGGAGCTCATTGGTCCCTACTATCCTAAATAAAATAGATTGGTTGAAAGAAATAACATGTGAATTGAAGAAGGTATTTGAACAATGCTCCTTGATGAATACTTACCAAAATTATTATGGGGAGAATAAAAAATGACAGCAAAATACATTCCAAATATAATTCCTCATAGAATTCTTCAGAACATGACACCTGAGGAGACATTCATAGGAAATAAGTCGAGTGTGGATCATCTGAGAATCTTTGGGAGTCCTGCCTACATCCACATTCCAAAAGATAAGAAAAAAAGTTTATATTCTACAAGCATCAAAGGAATATTTGTTGGCCATAATCTCTCCTCAAAAGCATACAAAATCTACATCAAGGAAGGAAGTTGCGATGTTATATTCAATGAAAATCTTGCCTACAAATATCCAAGGATATCCCTATTGATTCTGACTAAATAGATGTGCCTATATTGTAAGAAGAAGTACACCATGGATATCCCTCTACAAATTAAGAAGAAGAAGAAGGACTAAGTGATCCTATTCAACCTGTGACCATACCGACCACTGAGAAAAGCCCAAATTGGTTAAAATATACTCTCGGAAATGCTAAAGGACATTAAGTTACAAAAGGAACCTTTAGAGAAATAAAAAGACCGAACAAATACTCTGGATATGTTGTGTATATAAAAAAAATGATTGAATCTGAACCATCTTCATTTGAAGAATATACTCATCAAGAATTTTGGAAGAAGGAAATACAGGAAGAATATCAATCCATCAGGAAGAATTGGGTTTTGGAAATCATACCTACACTTAGTGACAAATTAGTTGTTACCTATAAATGGATCTATAAGATCAGGCATCTTATTCATGGAAATATAGAAAATTACAAGGTCGGATTTTTTGCAAGCGGTTTCTCTAAAAAATAAGGTATATATTATGAAAAATCCTTTGCACCCACTGCAAGGTATACTACAATTAGATCCTTGGTTTCATTGGCTACTACAATGTGATGGAATATCCATCATATGGATGTGAAGACAATATTTTTGAATGAGACCATTTATGAGGAAGTATACATTGAAAAAATCAAAGGCTTTGAGGTAAATAATAGAGACACTCATGTTTTTCGACTCAATAAGGCCCTACATGGTTTGAATAAAGCACCTAAGGAATTGTATGAAAGAATGGATGCATACCTTTTAAGAATTGGGTTCATGAAGAGTATTATAATCCAAATATCTACATCAAGGTTGAGGATAATGATCCAGTCATTATTCTACTATATGCAGATGATATATTCATCACTCATGTGGAGTAAACAATTTAACAATGCAAGAAGATGCTGGCACTTGAATTTGACATGAAAGGTCTGGGACTAATGCACTGTTACCTGGGTCTGGAAGTATGGAAGAAACCTGGGGGGCATATATTTTTGGCATGGAAACTATATAATCAAACTATTGTAGAAATTTGGGATGATGGATTCCAAGCCCATGATTACTCCTATGATCTCCAATCTTAAGAATTTTCAAAGCTCTGAATCAAGTCTCATAGATCCTACCTCGTATCATAATTTTGTGTCTTCTTTGATGTATCTGGTAAATACTAGGCCATATATATGTTTTTTTATGAACATTCTTAGTCAATTTGAGTTGGAGCCTCATCATGATCATTGCATAGATGCCAATAATATATTGAGATATCTTCGTGGCACTATACATCACTACCTAAAATATGATAGCAAGTAATTCAAGCTAATTGGAGTCATAAATTTGAATTGGGGTGGCAGTGAGACTGATGGAATAATCACTACAAGTAAATGATTTAGTTTCGGAACTGCAATTAACGCATGGATGAGTAGAAATAAATATCATGTTTTTTTTAATGTTGAGGCAGAATATGTGGTTGCATGTGAAGTAGGAAAGGAGGTTGTATGGTTAAGGAATATTATGGTGATTTGTTTGAGAAGCCTATAGGTCCTATTGTAATCAAATGTTACAATAAAATCTGCATCAAGATGTCTGGATATCAGTCTAGGATGAAGGATATCAACAATAAGTTCCACTACATCATGAGCTTGGTGCAGGATGTGATTATGAAGTTGGAGTATGTCTCGACAATCAAGGAGGTAGCTGACATAGTAATAAATTATATTCCTAATAAGAAGTTTGAATATCTTAGAAACATGCTTGGTTTAATAAATATTGTTGATCTTGTTGATAAAGGTTTGAAAGAGATTTTTTGAGGCTTTCTGAGTGACACATTGTCTGGGAGGACATCTGCTCTTGTATCTCTGACCTGAGATACACACCTAGACCCCTTGGTTGATGGCTACCAGATAAGCATGATGGTACCTAGACAGGTTGAAATATTTAGTACATTTTAGTACATGTACTCGGATAGATTTCCTTGGTCAAGAATCTAGTCCATAGAATTGTGATGCCTAAACTATTGGAAACCTTGAATAGATTTTCCTGGTCAGGCATTATAGTGCCAATGGCATTGTAGTGCCTAACCTCTTCATCTTTCATATAGTTTGAGATTTTCCTTTTACTTGTTGTGAATACCTCCCTAGGTAGGAGTAGGTGTTGAAAAATGTAACTAGGTTCTGTCTTCATAAATGTTTTTTATTCATTAAGTAATGTACTTGTCAAAATCATTTTTATAATTTTTATGATGACT
Source organism: Pinus albicaulis (assembly GCA_034641835.2). Classification (NCBI taxonomy): domain Eukaryota; kingdom Viridiplantae; phylum Streptophyta; class Pinopsida; order Pinales; family Pinaceae; genus Pinus; species Pinus albicaulis. The sequence continues at coordinate 674,900,498 of CM076581.1, forward strand.
TGTTAAAGCATGTGTTTCATGCTTGGGTCATCATCTTTATTAGTCAAATTTCCCATTGTGTACTCCTAGGACTAATTTTGAGTCATGTAAAAAGAATTATTTTTGAGTAAAAAATGAATTAGGTCACCTCCACACCAATTCGGCCTCAAGAAGTTCAAGTCCGCCTCAATCTGGGAAATTTGACCTCACCAGAAGCTTATTTATTAAAGAATTTCGAAATCATTTGGACACACCCTATCACACAAGTTTGATATCTTAGAAAGAGCTACTTTTGGGCTATTTATCTCTCTCTCGATACAGATTCTTTAGGAGATCTAAATCTCTTTGTCAAATCAAAGTTGTTGCTACTGCAAGTTCTTGCTAGTTGATGCCTATTGGTGCCAGGTCAAAGTTGTTGGGTCGAAGTGTTGTTTCTACATAGATTGTAGTGTTGCTACAAGGTCGAACGTATGGAAGAGAGGGCTAACTTGGTGTGGAAGAGGTTTGTGTCTAGGTTGAAGAGTCCAAGGAAAAACTATTGAAGGAACACTCTTTTACTCAGTTTTCCCCTAGAAATGGGTTTTTCCATAGCATAGTGCCTAATCTACTAGCATCAATTTCTCACATCTTTCCATATGAAGATTCTAATGCCATCTAAAAAATGTACTTTGATGGTGCTTCTTATAGGGATGTGTTTGCTGCAGGTATTGTATTGATACCTCCATCTCAACAAAGTACCACTTTTTCTTCTAAGTTTAATTTGGAACCACCAATAACATAGCATAATACGAGTCCTTAGTACTTGCATTAGAGGTTGCAAGAAAACTCAACGTTCAGAATCTATCGATTTTTGGTAACTCCAAATTATTAATTAAACAAGTAACAAATAAATGTCAAACTAAACACCCTCGATCGTGTGTCTATAAGAATGAGGACTAAGACTTGTTTGATAATTTCTTCTCTCCTATCAATTTCACTATTGTTCTTAGGGAAAAAAATCAACTAATCAATGCCCTTGCAATTACCGTGGCCACCTTTGTTCCTCCGACTCACTCAAATTATTTAAAAATATTGTAGAATCCTTAAAATATAATAACTACTTTTATTTATAAAAAATGGTTGACATTGTAAAATCAACTATTATGAACTAAGATTGTGTAAAATCACGAGAACATTTGATTTGTTATTTATAAAATTTCGTCTTTTAATGAGAAAATGATCATTTCATAACACAACATAATAAATAGGAATAATACTAATAAACCCAATATATGACAATAAATATGCAGTAATTGAAACTTATGTTGAATTTTATTTATTTATGAATAAAAGAGGAAATGAATATTTAAGAATCTTTTTGGCAACAAATATTGATAATATCTTACTAACCTGGTGTAGAAGTCAAACCGAGATATAATTCATTCTTTTTAGGCCGAATTTGTGTCAATGAAATTGCTTCACTCTCCATATTCTCATAGTCACCAGTCTCCATATTCTCATAGTCGCTCGTTTCCAAAACATTTAGATCTTCATCTAAAATTGAAAGTCACATTGAAATCAGACATGTTAGCATGTAGTTCAAAGCTAAAGGATCAATAAGATGTTGAATTTTAGTTATTTATGAATAAGAGAGGAAATGAATATTTAAGAATTCTTCTTGCAACAAATATGGATAATATTTTACTAACCTGGTGTAGAAGTCAAACCGAGATATAATTCATTATTTTTAGGCTGAATTTGTGTCAATGAAGTTGCTTCAGTCGCCATATTTTCATCGTCACTCGTTCCCAAAAAATTTAAATCTTCGTCTAAAAAGGTCACAATGAAACCAAACATGTTAGCGTGTAGTTAGGATCAATAAAATGTGGAAAACAAAGTAGGAAAGATTTTATAAAATATAAAATAAGTTGTTGACATATATTTTATTACATAATTAAAGGAAATATATTCTTTCAATTCATTTTTAGATTGTATAAACAAATTTTAAAATTTCAATAAATAATTTTCATATTCCATTAAGTATTATAGGTTGTTAATAAACTAGTAAAATAAATAGTTAAATTAAAAAAAAAAAATTATAGGAAAGAAACTTTTTAATATTCCTATTTTTGTTATTGAACACATTTAAAGACTAAAATTAATTAAATTAAAATAAATTAAAAAATAACAGAAAAAAGAAATAAATAAATATTAAGAAAATAATATTTTTATTGATGTTAATGAGTACATATAAGAAACATTTTATATGAGAAAACCAGTCTTACTCCTTATTTCTTAATTAATTTTCTGTTGTGCTATTGTCTAGTTTATAGGAGATATTAGATTCTATTTTTTTTTTAAAGGAGATCATGTATTTATAGCTATTTAATATTATTTAACTATTTATAATTTACATCAGAGAGGTTTCTTCAATTGTAATCGTTATGAAAGGTTGAGAAAATTATTACTTAGATAAGTATAAAATTTACTAATTGGTTAATTTACTATTTTTGGAAGGTTTTTTATGTGTAGTTCTTCTGTTTGTAATAGTATTAGTATTTCTATTTTTGGAAACTAAGTATAAATTTCATTATAGAAGGACTCATATTAAAAATAAAGAGCATAGGTAGCTACCTAGAAGTTATAAAGATAGCTATTAGAATTGAGCTAGTATCATACTAATTAGATTTTCATCCTAAAACTTTAGGCACTAGTCTTCAATTTACTTTGATACACTAATACAAAAGTCTAGTGATCCTAACTTAAAGGATATCCCACTTGTTAGAAAAAGACATTTTAAAGTTAAAAGAATGAATTATGTGGTGACACTGAACAATTTCTTATTGTTTGACATGTTGTATTTGTGTCAAGGATTACACTAAAATTTCAAGTTTAAAAATAAATATTTTGATTTCATTCATAGAAATAAATTCCATTTCCTTAATACCATTATCGAAAGATTTCTTTAAAAATATATGTTTCCATCACTCTATCTTTGGACAAGTAAATTTATATATATATGGCTGACTCTCCAAAGTTATATGGAATCCCCGATGTAGATTATGATTTGAAATTTTATTTTCGTTTCTTGATATTTAAATATTATCCTTGAAGATACAATGATATATTCCAATATTATCTTTGACAGAATTAGAGTGAGACAATATTCAATTTTTTTGGGGAAAGTGAGACCAGTAAAGCCAATGTTCTGTAATTTTATTTCAAAATGCCAATGTTCTGTAATTTTATTTCAAAATGTCAAGTCTAATAAAAATATTTTTGAAAATTTAGAATTTAACATAAAAGAGAGTAAGAGAAGAGAGTATGCTCTACAAGATGCATATAATATCCCTTACCTTTCCAGTAAAATGAAAGCGCAATTTGATTATCAGTTGCTTTCATGTGAGAATAAGCATGAAAGCCTGTCTCTACTCAAATTAAAAGCAAATATGATGGAATGCCATCATTGGGTGAATATATGAGATAAAAATATTGTGCATTATCTACGAAATCTTGAAAATGAGTCATGAGAATGATCAGGGTTCCCCTTGATCACTCGTATCCATTTTGATAATTCATATTTCCTTTTAAATTTCTGAACTTAATGGTGTATTTTGTAATAAGGCATCTTTTATTCCTACATCACTATATATATTAATAACAAAATTAAAAAATTGTATTACATTCTTCAAAAGAGGACATGTACTCCGAATCATGTAGTTTTCCGCTTACATATTCATCTGGGATTTTGGGTAGTATAGAAGATTTTCATATTACAATTTCAAAATCATAATCTTTATTATATATGTTAAACAAGTAAAAGATACTTAGCAACTCAATAATCAAACTTTGTATAAGAGAATTACCTGAGATGGAATACTTTCTAGCACCGTCCTCTGAATTAACTGACATGTGAATCCCTTTACTGGCTAAATACTCCCGCGTTAATAAATCATAAAATAAATCTTGTTGTTCTTTATTTCCTCTGTAAAATGTCAATTGCAAATAAAACCAACATAATTTAGTATACACTTCAATATGAAGATAACGATTAAAATATGAACATACATATTCTGTACTGCAAAGTACAATATCAACTAAATTACCAAATCATACAAGATTTCTAGATTTCTACGAACACATAACTAGAGGCTTTTTTTTATTTATTAACAAATTATTAATTTATTTAAATTGTTTATATATAATAATTAATATATATATATATATATATTCAAAATCAAAAGTTAATCTCAATAAATACAATCTAATTCAAATAATTGCAATACTATAATTTATAACAAAATTTCAAAAAATAAACAAAATTGTAATATTCAAATTCACAACAAGGTGCACATGAGCTCTCTGATGTCACATAGATAATCATAGCACCACCTTAATAAAAACATGGCCTCATAAGGAATGCATAAATGTTGAGAAAGATTGTGAAGAATTAGAACCTTTTCCACAATAAGGTGCCAAAATTTCACTTTTTGATTGAAGCTTCTAATTATGACATGAATTTCGTAATGTTAATTCTTCAACAAGAACTAATCTGTCACACAATTACCTGGAAGGGAAAACACCACAAAATTACAACAATAATAGCTTTAGAGATGCTCATAGGGGAATATGGGTCGATATTCAACCTATGTTGCATGCCTCTAAGAGCATCTATAGGTTTTCTTCTTGGGAGGTCAGTGACTAACTGAAAATGCTATTTTTGAAGAAGAAATTTCTCTGATGAGCCCATCCTGACTGCATGTAAAATGCCAAGAATGCTATAATGATTATGAGTGGCATGGGGGGTGAGGGGAACATCACATACTTTCTTCTTTATCCTTCAAAAAACTATGGAAATAAAACCAAAACATTCAAAACCTGAATTTTGTAACCATTCAAAGTGTTGGGATAAGAACTATACATTGCATAGTAATAAATAGGAAAATATAGACCCAAGAGAGCTAAAAGGAGCTCGTCCCAATGTTAATGCACCATGATTAGTCTTTGCACTAAGAAAATCATGAAAATTCATTCTCATAGTATAAATATAAACATTACAACTCACCACTTGACACTAACTAAATATTTAATTGATGGCTTGAGGTAGATTAGCAGGATCACATGGTATCTTGGTGCCAAATTCTATGTGATTTTTGGACTCTTTTGTATGTTTTACATCTTTTTGATGTGGAACACAGAGAATATTTATAATGTAGATCATTGAGTGGTGGACAAAAAGGTTAACACATTTTTTATGCATGTCACTGGATAAAAAACCATGTCCCATTAGCATGTTTCCAATTGGTACAATGATAGCCCACCCACCACCTCATCACATCACAACCACCAAATCTATGGAATTTGTGTCCTACTACGGAAGGGTTCAAAACTCCTATTTGAGGGGATACTTATCGAAAAAAATCAAAAGGTTGGAGATTAAATAGGCGTGAGTTGACCACCATTCATTAGCAATGTTTCGACTATTCTGTTTCCTATTTTTTGAAGAATTTTCAGTCCCTTTTCCCAGTGGAGTGTCATTAATCATCTTACATATCATGTTTATGACTATCTTTGAGTCCCATACCATAATCAATTTGGTATAACCTTCACCATGAGAAATCATTATTCCTTCTTCCATGGATTCCGACTTAGCCACATTTTTTTGTGTCCCATGAAACCTAAGTATTTGTAAAGAGAATTTCCTACATTCTCCTTGGATATTACACAAATCTTGTTGGTCTTGGGTTTCCTTTTGAGGCCCCATTAAAAATAATATTGAGGAGGTTTGACGATAGAATAGCCTAGGTGGATGGGATTGGGAGGGGTGGTGGAGGAAAGAGGGAAAAGATATTCTAGGGTCTAGGTTCCAATAATTAATAATAGAGGTTTCCTCTACTGAGGCTTACCAATCCTAATTTTTATAGATATACACAACAATAAACTCCTTAAAATTCTTTTCGATAACGAGCCAAAGAGAATCATGTGGAAAAGAGTTGTTATGAATGGAATTATGAAAAACTTACGGTCTCCAATTTTCAATGGTTTGAGGAATGCTTCAGGAATCATGATCTTTATGTTCCATGTTTATCTTTGATGGTTTCCAAAGATGACTATAATTATATCATGCATTTAATAAATCTTCCATGTTTTTACTCTAAAGGAGATAGAAGTAAAATCTAGAGGGAATTATATATTTTCACTTTTGTATGTTGCCTCAGGTTAAAAAAAAATTAGACTAGGAACCATAGGAATATTGATACCTTTTTCCATAATTTCATTTTCTAAACATTGCTCTAGATAGAAACTTTTCAAATTTATTTGAACTCTTCCTCCAAAATATACGATTCTTGTATGGAGGAGGTTTTTATTTACACATATACCCATCAAAATTTATCTTGCTACATGGAGGTTGGGATTAGAAATTCTTGGATATTCTGTGAAAAAAAACTCCATACTTCCTCACTCAGTTTAGGATGACATTATTTTAGGGGTAGCTATTGACATCAAGCAGAGAAGGATTTTATGTTAACTCTGAACGATCCTCGAGTTATCATATTATGTCAAAAATTACTTAAAGCCAGTGTGATATTTGATATTAGGTAATTTTTGGCATGATTCCTCTTAGGACATGGTGGTTTTACCACCTTTAAGTTATTAGAAACAATGATTTTTTATTATGTACATGTATTGTTTTGCTAAGTTTCAAATATATGACATTCCCTAATTAAAAGGAATTTTAATGAGTTATTGTATTGGGAAATGTATTGCATATTTTGTAAGCCATATATGTTTCCATAATATTGGCTACCCTATAGCCATCTCGACAATATATTGGCGCCTAAAACTACGACCAAGGTTGGAAAATATCATAAACCAAATCCTTACATATGATTAAGTCTACATAAAGTGTCTAAAGCCACTAGGTTACTCTCTTTTCCATCTTGGCCCTACCACACAATAAGGAGCAATGTAGGTTATGAATGGAGATGAATATGGAGGAAGAAACCATAAATATAAAGGAGAGGTTTATTAGAAGTTTAAGAAAAAACTAATATTCTAACAAAGTTGAGAGAATATAAATCCCAACAAACAATCTTCTTATTAAATTTTCTAATGAGATCCAACCATAAATTTTTCTTGAGAAAACTATTTGCAAGTGTAACTTCAATTTTTTTAAGATTATCTTTATTATATAAAAATCAAGAAGCCTTTACGTATGGTTCAAAAGAGCCATGACATGTTCAATAAAAAAAATACTTGAGGTTTCGCTTCATGAATTGTTGGGACTCACACGCACATTTGTCATCTACAAATTTTTAATGTGACAATGGAATTTATTCTACATATATATGAAAGCCTTTAATATTTTTTTATCTGAAAATGTTGTTTTGATAACCCTACCTAATCCCTCCACATTTAAGATGAAGTGGAATGGGAAGATACAATGTCCTGCCAAATTCCTCGAAAATTACTAAAGGGATAAATGAAAAATCCATTGAGTAGAATATAAAAGAAAGCTGAGGAAATATGATGTTTGATCAAGTTGATCCATTCATGGTAGAAAAAAAACTCTTTATGTGTTACAAATCCATGCACCCTAGGTCTACTCTATGTTTTACTAGTTATTTACAATTAAAAACATCAACACATCAAAATTCCTAGCTTTATAAAAAGTCTACATAACAGAAAATACAATACAAATTACAACATCAAAGAATACACAATTTTAAATGAACCAACAAATTTATTATTTTTCCTTTAATAAGAATATTAGCGCTCCATTACTAGGTAAAGTGGCCCTTTAATACTCCCTAAAAAATGTAAACACAAGAGAGAAAACCTTGTCCAAAAATCATTGGGATAAGGCTAAATCCTTGAAGATATCAACTACCTAAAAAACCATTGTTGTGGCAATCCTTCACTACAAAACTGGTTGAGTGTCTTAATCTCTATTATTTTAGCCTTAGGGGACTTCCAATGCTACTTCTAAGAATTTTCTTGGATTGTATATCTTTACGAAGAATGTGAGACAACTAAAAGTCCTCACGCATGCCCTGCTCTATGCTGAACTAGCAATTCATCCCTTCAATGGGGTTTGACACCTTGTTTCTTTCCTAGAAATGCACCTAGAAGACTCATTTTCCCCGTGATTTGGTAAAATTGGTGTCATATACAAATCCTTGCTACTCTATGGACTAAACCCCTTACTTTGAGCCTTAAAGCCTTGCAAATGGGCCCTACGAACTTCCTTGTTTATAGAAGTACGTGTATATCATCCTGTTAGGATTCTGACACATAGGAAATAATCAAGTATAACTTGGTCTAGGATAGAGTTAGGTAAAGTGTGTTTATTTAATATGTATATTTGTAACTTATAATAAAATGGCTACGATATGTAGTGATCCGACGGTTCACTCTCTCCTGAGTATTAATGACACTTTATCCTTAGCTTAACACCTGATTGGTCCATGATCTCTATTTAAAGAGAATGGAGGGTCATTTTCCTTCTAACCATTTATGAGAGAAGCTTATGTAAATTTTCTTTCTTTATCTTAATAAATTTCCTAAAGTGGACACATTAGCTCATGCCATGGACTGTTTCCCTCTTTGAGGGTTTTAACCATGTTAAATACTGGTGTACTAATTTATGATCTATTTGTGAGCGGGGCGAACTTTGATTTTTTATTTAAGGAACTTATCCTGTAAATTCCTATATGGTATCAGAGCTATTTTGAGGGCCACATACATTGTTGATCCAAATCGGAAGCCGGTTTGAGTGCATGCGACTTCTGTTTTCTGGATCTACTATTTCTGACCATTTTCGAGCCGAGCAAAATGCTCTGTTGTGTCCAAAGTGTCTATTATAGTGAGGAACCCCTTTTTTTCATTCGAAAAGGTTTCCGATTTCCCAAGTTATGTCATTTTAGATATGGAGGTATAAAGCATTTCCTTTTGCAATTTTATTTATTAATCCCTTAGTTTATTTTGGGTTATATTTTTTTTTTATTTCCGGATATATTTTTAAAATACGGGATCTATTTTTTAATTTCCGGATCTATACCATATTCTCTATGTATGGTCTTTTCTCTACGTTGTGTGCAATCTCGGCAAATAAGAAACATGAAGACAAGTTTTTCTGCTACGTATGCTCTTTCACCACGTCTTTGTGCTATCTCAGGAAATGAGAAATAGTAGAAAAATAGGTAGTTTCCTATAAGGGTAAATGAGAAGCTATCGTTCTGTAGTAGGGTTTGTATTTTTTTTGCACGGATTTTTGTGCTTTTTTGCAGGAAAAAGCACGCACATCGAAGAGGAAAAAAACATCTTTCTCCTTTCAAACAATTACACAATCCTTTTACTAACTCACTTGGTGTAAAGTTAGTTTATGAGAATATAGGTCTTGGGTTAAAGTCTCTTTCTCAAGCTTCTTTTGATAAAAATCCTTTTGTTAAGTTACCTTTTCTTAAAAAGCCCTTTGGCATGTTGTCGGTTTAAAAAAACAAGGTTTTATTTAAAAAACACATGTAAAAGTAACATTGTAAAAGTGACTATCACTTATTTATAAAAGTGCGTCACATAAAGTAGTTTTTTTAAAAAGTGAGCTTATTGTATTAAGTTTGGAAAAGGGGGGGATTTTTTTAAAATTATAACTTCATCATCAACTTTCAAGCATTCCCTTAACTATTCGAAATCTACAACACATATTTTTCAAAAAGGCATAACTTCTACATCCGTAAGACGTTTTTCGAGCTGCTTCTTTTGAATCAGCCTAATGTTTCGAGATCTTTCCATTAGAGCATTTAGTTTCATCACTTTTAGCTTCAGTTTAAAAAAATAATGGAAATTTCATGCCCGGTTATTCTTAACAGCACAAATTATTTCCAATGGCTACCCCACATGATAGATTTACTTAGAAATAAAGGGATTTATAGAATATCCATAAGACAAAAAATTAAACCTACCGATGGAGACAAAGCCTCTAAATGGGAATTCCATCATATGGATGTTAAATCTACCTTATTACACGGGGATTTGCATGAAGAAATATACATGGAACAACCCCTTGGCTTTATCCAAAATGACTCTAGTCTTGTTTGTTGCCTTAGGAAGTCTCTCTATGGTCTCAAACAAGATCCACAGGCTTGGTATGCCAAAATGGATAACTTTCTCTTAGATAATGGATTTTCTAGGTGTCATTTTGACAACACTATCTACGCCAAGAAAGTGGGTAAGTCCTTCATCATCCTTGCTCTTTATGTTGATGATCTTATCCTTACTGATGTGAACTTAGCTCTCCCTAGATAGTATACCATGCTTCCCTTGGGATTTTCGACTTGCTGCCCTTCTTGAGTATTGAAATTCATTTCCTTTATTTTTTTGAACTCTTTGGTTGATCAACTGTGCAATGATACCATGTGAGATTTTCATCTATTGCAGCAACTCAAAATTATTCTTCTAACTGAAAAATTAATTATGTAGTTTATTTTCTACGACAAACAACGAATAAAATCAAAACTACAACTTTCACCATAAAACTACTACAGCAAATAAAATACATAAAACATAGAAATTGAAGAACACACACAAGAATTTTGACACGATTATTTGTGGACAATTTTCCTCGAATAACCCAATGTGGGAAAACGAGTGCAACAGATGATGTTTTTATCATTATTATTTAGCAGCAATTCTTAGTAAAATAATTTAGATGCCTAACTGGAAATCTAATCTTGGGAAAATATTGGAAAAATTATTGTGAGAATTTTCTCTCGCTTGAGAGCTAATTTTTGCTATTGAAATCACCTTCCTAGCCTTTGTGTTGAAAGTTCTACGACACCATATGCGTAGAGCTTATTCTAGACGTATGAGAATTTTGGCCTTCCTTCATTTGCCTCTTCCAGGGACTAGAAACCTTCCTCCCAAATTTTTCTTCCCTCCTCTTCAAATTGCAACCCACCCTCTGGATCTATCTTCTCTACTAAGCTTTTGCTACTGAGAAAATAAAACTTCCTAGGAAAATGAGTATATGCACATGTGTGGTCTCCATCTACCCATCAACTTCTTCTTAGAATATTTGTTGGAGCACCAACGACCAATATTACAACATAGTAGACAACCCATATTAATTCCTTATTGATTTGAGTGATTTATAGAAAATTCTTAGCTTGTCCCAATCGATACTAATTAATTAATCATATTTCTGAGGTCTATGTTTAGACTTAGGAAATATTTCAAAATTGGTTAATAATCTAATTGAGACACTTCTGGGCAAAATTTCCTGAAACAATTTAAGGATTTTGGAGATCTCATGTATTTTATCCTTGCCAGGAATTTTTGTGTCTAGAACACATCTGATGCAAAAAAACTAACAAATTATTTGAAAACAATAGTTTCGATTGATTTTATCAAAAAAAATTGCAACATACAATTTAACCAACATTCATGCCTTTTTTGAAGTTTGGAGAAAGTGAATGATTTCAGGGGAAATTGTGATATTGTACAAATTTGTTACCCTTCCAGATATATTTTTTTTCAGTTGATATAAGAAGCAAGATGAGAATTTAAAGGAAATCAACAATGATTTTTTTGATTTCCTTGTCAATTATATGTCAAAGGAGAATAGGTATGAACCCATTTAGATCTTCCACATTATATTTCCTTGGGATTGAAGTGAAGAATATGGCATCCAAAGCTCCCGATATAGATTTCAACATTATTAGTTCCTCCATCGCTCCCCATAGATCACTACATACTATTGTCCAACATGCTTGGAATAAATATGTTTCAAAACCATACAACCCATGAGATTTGTTTTGGGGAATTTAGTTGACCATTTATTCAACTAATTTGATAGTTGTTTGATGTAAGAGGGCCTCATTGTGTTCCCTAGTGACTAGTGAGGGGATCCATGTCTTTGTGTAATCTCAAAATTTCTTGCACCATACCCTCATGGTCCTGATCCCTGGATTCTTTAACATTTTTCAGGGAGCAGATTTAGTTATCATGGTGGCATTAAATCATTGAGTGATTAAAGAAGGGATTTTTTCTCTCTACTTTCTTGAACTAGTGTACTATAAACTTTTATTGCTATAATATTTCTTCCTAATTTCTTTTATCCTCAATTTGGGTCATCATTTTAGATTCCTCCTTAGTTAATTTATTTTATTCCCTAGTGAATTGGTTTTTGAAGGATGTTCTCCATTACTACTACTCAATCTTATTTGTCTCTGAGTATATTCCTAATTTTTTCATAGTTCCATATCTTGAGCTGGTTTTTGAGGTGTTTTAATTTCATGTGGTATAACTATTCTACATTTTGAATTATTTGGATATAATATAGGGAAACAATTTTTGGTCAAATTGTGATCATTTATTTGTTAGAATTGTTTTTTGAATACATATATGGAATCAATATCTTGAAAAGTCCTTAGGGAACTAGGATTATGGAGACTTGATAACTCAAACTTGTGATTCCAACAAATCCTTCTTAGATTCTAGGGAAGTTTCATTGGAAAATATACTTGAATAGGTCCATAATGTATAATAATTAGAATACATATTTTAATTTTATTTGCAATTGGTACATATTTAGTCTTTCTATGTGTTTCCATTCATCTCACCATTCCTTTGAATTATTCTAAAAATGTTGGTGTTGTATCTAGAATCTCTACAAACATAAAAGTCAACTCATTAGATGAGTTTTGATGTGTTTTCCTAGATCGATTGGCCAATGATATGATCTATGGTTTCGAAGAATGGAATATTACATAAATATATCCCTAACCAATAAACACACACACACACACACACACACACACACACATATATATTTACTAGATCGTTATATTGTTTGACATCCTTCTTAATTGTTTCAAAGTGGAAAAAGTTAAGGAATCAACTCATTGGACCATTTTTGCAAGCACAACTCAGTTTGGAAAATTAGTGTGTGAAACCTTCAAGGAGAATTTTGAGGTAAAACTTTATTTTCTTTAGCATGACACTATTTTTCCCTATTCTACACACAAATAAATTTCCAATGGAACAAGAATCATGTCAATTAGAGTATGTATTTGAATGTTATGCCACTCATAATTTGACCTTCCTATTTTCACCACCATAATTCAATAGGATGCCACGTCAACCCCAATTACTCATGGAAAAGGATCTAGCCATGTGATTATGATGAAGAAGGATTTAGAAGATCCTATATTATAACTATGGATAAGACTTGAGGTAATGAAACCTAACCACTAATGGGCTATTTAGTTGTGTTATATGTTGAAAAGTGTAACTAGATCGGCCTTCATATTGACTATGTAGTTATATGTAAAGAAGAATCCAAAGATAATAAAATGTATTTTGTACTTTCTTTATGGGTTTCATGAGAAATATTTTACTATACATTAAATAGACTTCTTATTGATGTCTATATAGGGTTTTGTCTTCCCGTTATAAATATAATCAAGTATCATGTATATGAAGTGGCTATTGAATACTCCAAGAACTTGTTATAGACCTTGTGAAGAAATGATACTCCAAGATACACTTGCAACAGTGGAATACAAGTCCTCCATGTCGGCCTATGAAGAGAAGAAAAAGTCGACCTTCCAGTTCAGACATCACAGTGCAGACATCTATGCGTTCTCAAAAATTATATAAATTCGAGTGTGGATATGTCTGTCAATATAAAGCTCAGACAACATGAAATTATATCATCATGGGGACCTATTTCAAGTAATGCGAACGATCTGAGATATGGTGGAGTCTAATATAAAAGAAAATCATTATGATGCAGATCACTAATGATGAAATCAGGTTTATAATATGAAGGCCTCAAATGGATGTGAAAGGATCATTGTTGGACAAGAAAAGAGAGGAAGGTAAATTTGTGATTTACCTTCTCCCATAATTTATAGAAGAAAGGTCAGTACAAGATATAGAAGAAATTTCAGTGCAGGATAATGAAGGAAAAGAAATATCAGCAATAGTATCAAGGTCTTGGAAACATTCATAGGTTAAGGGTTTAAGTCTAGGTCATGGTACTTGTCATTTGAAGATCTATAAGAAGAATTCTTTGCTGGTTTTCCTCTCCAAGAGGGAGAGGTTTTTGCCCTGGCTCTAGGAGCATGATTTGGTGTCTCGTGCATTTTTTATAATTGACTTAATGAAAGACTAATTAAGCTAATGAAGGGAAGAGATAAGTAACTCAAGAAATTTCACAAGTATACTAAGGTGCTGAGGTGTCAGAGCTAAGGTGCTAAAGGAAAAGGGCTATTAGAAAAGTAGACACTCAAAGATCAAATTCAGTTCTCTAGAAAGCATCAAGGAAAAAGTCAAAGTTTACATTGAAATGTCAAATCATATTGCAAGGAAATCTACAAGCCATCTCAAGAAGACTCTCACCCTTATTCAAGGAATCCACACATCAACGAGTTAATCTTTAACATCAAAGATTCTTGATATTGAAGAAGTTAATGAAGTTTCTGGATTTTCCACAGTGTGATAAAACAATGGTTGACGTTTTGAATCTCAAAGGGGATCCATATTTAGGACACGATGAAGAATGAAGAGTGAAATAAGGACGCAAAGGACAAGGTAAAAATAGTGAAGTGAAAAGAGAGGAGGGAGAGCCGACTAATTAATTAATTAATATTATTATCTTTTATTTAATAAATTAAAGATAATAATATTAATTAATTAATTAGTCGGCTCTTCCTCCTCCCTTTTCACTTCACTATTTTTACCTTATCCTTTGCATCCTTCTTTCACTCTTCATTCTTCATCGTGTCCTGAAGATGGATCCCCGTTGGGATTTGAAACATCAACCATTGTTTTATCACACTGTGGAAAATCCAGAAACTTCAGTAATCGAAAACCACAGAAGATTGAAGAAGTTGTTGACAGACACATCATTAAGCGTCGCTCAACATTATTGAAGACATATTCATTCTAAAGTAATCCTTGACCATCAAGGATCCAAGATCACCTACTTTGAAATCAACTTGAGAGTGAGTTATTTCCATCATCTTCAACAAGGAAGCTGATAGAAGAACAAAATAATCTAATCAAGTAAGTATCTCGATGACTTCATTGAATCTATCAAATTTTTCTCTTTGCAAAGAAAGCATCAAACTGGTTAGGGTTTCATACTTTCCTAGAAGACAAGGGCAATGAATTCATGCCAATACATGAGATATAAGAGTCCAAAGGATTCTTACAAAATCCATAAAATACTCTCTTATCTCTGATGTACAAAATCTAGAATAATCAAAAGAAATATATGAGAAATTGGCGGAGCTATTCTATGTGAGTACTGCAGGAGAAGAAATCTCTCTGATATCATCTGTAGGAAGTGGGAAATGTAATTTACGACACTGAGATTACTAAGGTGGTGTTAGAAGCTCTGCCAGATGAATGGGGAAACTTCACTTCAAGATTATAAGGGAAGAATCCCATATCTCAAAAATGAGAGAAGAACGATGCAAAGAAATCTAAGAAAGAGGAAGCGAGGGATCTCCACTATGATCGAGATCATCTTCTCCTTTAAGTTATTTCGGTTGGTTGTATGATAGGAAGATGTGTAGCATCCTGATCGAAGCATGATAGGGGCTCCTGCTGAATCAGCTTCGGGAAAATCTCTCTGATAACATTAATAATGGAAATTAGTCATCAAGAGCAAAGGTCATGATGGAAATAGATTTATGGGATGTGATGACATTTTGATGGAGCAGGCCAAGGGAATGAAGATCTTCACTCTAGAGAAATTTCTACAGGATAACTCAAGAGAAAAAGGTATGAGGTATGCATATATTTATATGCTGACACTCGATGAAATAAATTCATGTCATATGGTTGGAGGTAATGGACTTCTGTATTTAGAAGTATGATATATGGAGGAGTATCTATCGGTGTACTGACAGACGAAATCAACATAATATGACCTCATGGAATATGAGGTGGTTGTATGTGAACAAGAAACTAGAAAATTTTTAAGTTCCTGGGAATGTAGAATGTGCAGAAAGGAAGAGATCATGAAATGAAACCATGTCAAGAGGCAGTTATCATCCGGAAGCCAAGAAGATGTGACTAGGGGATCTCCTAGGAGGATGTCGATGCCTACAATGAGATGTCATGGTAAAATATCATCACTAAGGTAACTTTTGTTTCAAAATTTCATATATATATATATATATATATATATATATATGTTTATCTAGATAAATTTGTGCAGGGCTTCCAATCATGATAAAAGATCTATGATCCTTGAAGATGATTCAAAGGAAAGTAGCATGGCATAATGGTGAACCAAAAGAGAAATACTGATGAATCACTTTTTGATAGTGGGCATGACGTGTGAATGAAAGTGATGGATGATCTATTCCCTATGAAGCCAAAAGGTTGAAGATTCCTCAATATCGAAATCCATGACATCGAGGGGAGGAATACTTCATGAGTAGTTGGATTGTTGTTACAGGACCCTTGTTGAGAGGGAGCCTCGTGGTAAGTTTCTTGCTTCGAAGAAACTTTAAGTATGTAATTGTTGTGTTCATATGGAGTGACATATGTGAATATCTATTACATGTGTCATGCAGTGGACTAGGACTAACAACCGTAAGTCTTAGTAAAGGCCATGTGAAGATAATGTATAGACACATCATTCTGGTCTTCAACTAGAAGACATAATGGAGGATTGGGTAATAATCTGGCATTCGATACTCCTTGATAATGAGATAGGGCATTCAAGAGAAGAGTAAATCTGGACCGATATTATTTGAGGGTTTTCTACCCAAGAGAAGAAGAGTACAAGAAGGTCATACTCTGGGAACACCTAGGTGGGGTATGTACCGTGGAGAGATAATGACTATGGTGTCTATTAGTCATGTGTCTCGCCAGCATTGTAGCCCATTGTCTCGTTGAGAGATGGGTTATTAGTCAGGGCCTTGCACTAGGAAAATGCTGGTTGATATGATTCTATACAGATGTTATTACCAATCTGATTCTTCTTATGAGATTCTTTAGTTTGAAAGTAACCATGTACCTATATGAATACCTCCCTAGTTAAGAGGGAGTGTTGAAAAGTGTAACTAGGTCAGTATTCATATTGATTATGTAATTATATCTAAAGAAGAAGACAAATATAATAAAATGTATTTTGTACTTGCTTCATGGGTTTCATGAGAAATATTTTATTATAGGTTAAATAGACTTCTTCTTGATGTCAATATATGGTTTTGTCTTCTCATTATAAATACAATCAAGTATCATGTATATGAAGTAGCTAGTGAATACTCCAAGAACTTGCTATAGACCTCGTGAAGAAATAATACTCCAAGCTACAGTTGCAACAATGGAATACAAGTCCTCCATGTCGCCCTATGAAGAGAAGAAAAAGTCAGCCTTCTAGCTATTTGAAGGGTCGACATAAAATAGAGTCATGGAGACTATATATACAAGAAGTTCTTCAGTCACTTGAATAAGAAAGTTCAAAATAGATTCTGATATGTTCGGAGTATGGATTGAGTCAGTATAGAGATGCATATCTTTCTCGAATATTACAACGTTTTGAAATGAGGAATTTCTTGAAGTATATATGGATATAATGCAGTATGCATAGACAGTGTATGCGGATATAATGCATCATATATATATAGTGCAACGTGGATATAAAGAGACGATGCAGATTATCTCTAAGTCAACACAGAACAGCTAATGCGGATTTTGAAGAAGACACACAAGGTTTTAGTGCGGTCATATGATACGTCAACACCTGAAGAAAAATGCGGTTCTATCTCAAAGTGTAATGTGTTTATACTAATATAAAACGTTGATCTCTAAAATATGAAGTGCAGATAATCAATGACATACAGTGCGTTCAACACAGTGACAGATGCGAAATGTTATATCCCAGCAAGTGCGGATTTCTGAAGATCACAATGTAGACATCTCTGCATTCTCATAAATGGTACAAATTCAAGTGTGGATATGTCTGTCAATATAAATATCAGGCAACACGGAAGTATATCATCAAGGTGACCTATTTGAAGTAATTTGAATGATCTGAGATATGGTGGAGTCTAATATAAAAGAAAAATCATTATGATGTAAATCAACAATGATGGAATCAAGTTTATAATAAGATTTTATTATAGATTAAATAGACTTCTTCTTGATGTCAATATAGGGTTTTTTCTTCTCATTATAAATACAATCAAGTATCATGTATATGAAGTAGCTAGTGAATACTCCAAGAACTTGCTATAGACCTCGTGAAGAAATAATACTCCAAGCTATAGTTACAACAACGGAATACAAGTCCTCCATGTCGCCCTATGGAGAGAAGAAAAAGTCAGCCTTATAGCTATTTGAAGGGTCGACATAAAATAGAGTCATGGAGACTATATATACAGGAAGTTCTTCAGTCACTTGAATAAGAAAGTTCAAAACAGATTTTGATATGTTCGGAGTATGGATTGAGTTAGTATAAAGATGCAGATCTTTCTCGAATATTACAATGTTTTGAAATGAGGAATTTCCTGAAGTATATACGGATATAATGCAGTATGCATAGAAAGTGTATGCAGATATAATGCAACATATATAGATAGTGAAATGTGGATATAAAGAGACGATGTAGATTATCTCTAAGTCAACACAGAATAACTAATGCAGATTTTGAAGAAGACACACAAGGATTTAGTGCGGTCATATGATACGTCAACACTTGAAGAAAAATGCGGTTCTATCTCAAAGTGTAATGTGTTTATACTAATATAAAACGTTGATCTCTAAAATATGAAGTGCAGATAATCAATGACATACAGTGCGGTCAACATAGTCACAGATGCGGAATGTTATATCCCAGCGAGTGTGGATTTCTGAAGATCACAGTGCAGACATCTGTGCATTCTCATAAATGATACAAATTCAAGTGTGGATATGTCTGTCAATATAAAGCTCAAGAAACAAGGAAGTATATCATCAAGGTGACCTATTTGAAGTAATTTGAATGATCTGAGATATGGTGGAGTCTAATATAAAAGAAAAATCATTATGATGTAAATCAACAATGATGGAATCAAGTTTATAATATGAAGGCCTTAGATGTATGTGAAAGGATCATTGTTGGACAAGAAAAGAGAGAAGGTAAATCTGTGATTTAACTTCTCTCATAATTTATAGAAGAAAGGTCAGTACAGGATATTTAAGAAATGTTAGTGCAGGATAATGAATGAAAAGAAAGATCAACAACAGTATCAAGGTGTTGGAAACATTCATAGGTTAAGATTCTAAGTCTAGGTCATGGTACTTGTCATTTGAATATCTATAAGAAGAATTCTTTGTGGGTTTTCCTCTCCAAGAGGGAGAGGTTTTTGTCCTAGCTCTAGGAGCATAATTTGGTGTCTCGTGCATTTCAGCTAAAACATATTTCTCAAGACATAATGATTTGAAACTAGATGGTAATAATTTGAAACAGGAAAAAATGTTTATAAACGATACTTCTTGAGAGTTCCAGATGATGGCCAAGCTACCAGACTACCTTGGTCATTTAACACTATTGATTTATAGCCTCACCCCCATATATCTATCATTTGACTTATAGATTCACACAGAGTTTTAGTTTCCTGGATCATTGAAAGTTTAGATATATTGCGATCAATTTTTATTTTACAAGTATTTTTCTTCATTTACAATTGATGCCACTAGTGTAGAAGAAGAGTTTGTGGAGGGTTAAACTTATGAAATGATATTGATTTTTTCCAAGTTGTCTAGGATTTCCCCTAATTTATTTAGGATTTTTTATTACTATTGCTTCCTCCTTTTTCATATTTATGTGACATTATTGTCTACAACTAGGAATGGACTTGAAACGCAACCAAACTTGCACTCATTTGACCTGTGAAATATTTTTTAGTCCATTTCTGATATTTGAGAATAAACCTACTTAGAATTTTCACTTGATGCTCAGGGATGTAGCTGATGTCTTTTATTTTCCTAGCTTTTGAAACTTTAGGGAGTTCAAGGAAATCTATGTCACAGAAACTTTTAGGGGATAATATTCACGATTGGTATAATTTTGCAAGGATTTTTTGAAAAAAGATTCACTAATTTCCATTTCTCTAAAAACAATTCACCCAAATTTTATAGGGTAAAAATATTTTACCTTAAAACTACCCCAAATTGTGGACAAGAGTTTATATAAAGTTATTAGAAATTTGATCAATTTTTAAAAATATTTCCTAATGTTTTAAAGATTGTATATTTGAAACTAGTAATATTTTCCAAGGTTTCTGAACTTTAAGATAAATTACCATCATTAAAATTTCCATTGCTCTAGGTCCATGTCTTTAGCTTCCTCATTGATGAGGGTGATGATGAAGTATGATGAAAGAAAATCTTCAATCAAAGATTCTAAGAGGTTTTCAAAGAAGGGTGTAGGAGAATCATTAGATACTTTGGAGTCAAGGGTTCAATATTGACAACAAAACTGAATTTTTTGCTAGTAATTCGGGTTTTTCCAATGTCTGATGCTGGGAGGGGGCTTTAGGGCTGCAATAGTAGTTGGCTAGCCATTACAATATATAATCTTCCAAGGCTTAAGTCTTATTTCAGGGGGGTAATGGAAAGAAGGGGAAATTTCAATATAGATGCCCATATTTGTGGAATCTCTTACACTTGAATGGAATGTTTTCATAGTCCATGATTTTCTTCCAAATTTCATCTTAATAGTATGTCAATGGATTTTTTTAGGGATTCTAAGAAATATATGTAGACAAGAATAGATACATGAGATATATACACATTTTTCTGAATGACTTTTGATATTTTGGAAAAGTGGCCCAACGTATTTGCTATGTGGGCTAATATTTCTTCATCCCAAAATTCTCTTAGCAAGGAATACATCTGAATCTAGGCTAGAGCTACCACGACATCTCCTTTTTAGATACAAATCTCTATGTCCAAAACTTTACGTAAATCCTTAGCAAAAAATATGGGTTCTTCTCAAAGGGTCTCACTTGATCTTTTTTGTTGGAAAAAAGAATGATAATGAAGCCTTCAACTCCCAATTCTAGTTTAGTATAGCCCTTTCGTTTCCACTTCTATTGGATCCTCTAAGTGAGAGATTTTTCTAAGCACCAAATGCCTAGGAATGTACCAAATAGGGCTAGGTCTCTCATGTATTGCATATATTCCCCAACACAGTTTGAGTAGACTTCAAGCTTTAGATCAATTTTTACAAGATAGCTTCGTATATGTCTAGAACTAGCTAATTCTAAGAAAACTTCATCTTTTTGTTGATTAGAATAGGCATACTTTGTGGAAACCTATGGGTTTTGATTCATTAGTTGTTTTGGGTGCTTATCCCCTATCACCACTTTGTTGTAAATGTAATTCCACCCCCTCCTACAAGGCCAACCATGACTGAAGATTTTTTACGAATTTAAGAGTGACATCGACCACTTAAAATTACCCATTTTACAGAAAATGCTCATGATTTTTTCTCATATTTTTCAACACCAATATTATAATAATTTGTAATAACAATTGTTAATTAAAATTAAAACAAAAATAATTAAAATCAAAATCAAAATATTTTTGAATAATATATAAATTTGTATTTTACTAATAAACTATAATAATATGTTTTAATTATATTTTTATTTTATTTTATAACTTGAATAATTAAATATCCATACTACAATATCAACAATTTTGGTAAATTAAAAGCGAAAACATATCCATACCTGTCAATCAGTACAGCACAGTCTGGGCTACTTTCCCCGCTTAAAATATAAGTGCGAATTGTATTTGGTAAATCAAAATTAATAACACAATTATATTGTTGAATATTGATATCCTCCATTGCGCACAAAACATTTACCTGTCACAATATTTGAAAAAAATTACAGTTATAATGTAATAATTTTAGCAGAAATACATTAAACTAGAGAATAAATAATAATAATTATACTAACCTCACTAAAACCAAAACTTTTTGGTGAATTTTGTTTCCTTTTCCAGCTAATTACATGTGGCCTGGTCGTTGGCCCAGGAAAGTAGTATCGATTAATATATTCATACCCAGCAAGTCCTTTCATCAAACTCGACACAGCAACAGCTGATAGCAGACTTTCCACGGTGATAAGACAACACATATCGTTATATTCCCTGCAAATCCCACATGCTTGTTTTTTTAAGATAATCGAGAACAAATAACCCTAAAGGAAAAAACATTTTAATTACTATATAGCATCTTCTTATACCTTGAACGAAGAAAACGCATAAGGGTTTGCATTTTCTCAGTTAGAAGAACATCAACATGGCGTACATTTTCCTCTTCAATAATCTCACAGTTCTTCAATGCTAAGTACATCGAAAACATATACATATCAGTCGTTAGGTCTTTGGCATCCATAACATGGTATATCATTCCATATGGCAGAATCAGTAATTTGAGTCAATAATTCGTAGACTTATCCACAGTTTGGTCTATAGTGCTCTCTCCCATCAAATATGAGCACATCTTTATATGAATAACATGCATCTTTATTAGAGGTGGTTTCATACCATGTTTGCAATATGTATGTGATTCATAAATAATGTGAACTGACAATACCAATGGATTTAGTGATTCAGTCTTTATAGTATCAAATATTATTCTTTTTATTTTTGCTTTCTATATTTGTTTCTATTATGTATGGAAAATGAAATATATTAAATAGCATCCTAGGATGTAATAATTATATTGGGAGAAAAAGATACAGATTTAGTGATTTAGTCTTTATAGTATCAAATATTATTATTTTTTACTTTTGGTATTTATATTTGTTTCTATTATGTATGGAAAATGTAATAGATTAAATAGAATTATAGGATGTAATAATTATATTAAGAGAAAAAGATACAACTAAACATAAATTTTCAATGATACAAGAAGTGGGAGGAATAAATGAGAAAAAATATAAGTTGTATAAATGAAATGGTATTACTAGGTTGCAAAATATAGAACCGCTACTTACTTAGGTTGTAGAATTCAAAGTGATAAACTTTAACATTCACAAAATGGTCCAAGGAAGACCACCTATTTCTTGTTTCAACTTATATCGAAACTTAAGACCTATTATAATTGATGGTGTAAGAGCCAATTTTATCAATCTTATTGAGAAGATTCCTAAAATGGATCACTTCAACATGTACCATAAGAATAATCATAGATTATACAAGAAAATTTATGCTACTATATCAAATTGGCAAGTTAATTCTAGTAAGCTATTAAAAGTATGAACTTAACTAGAACCAATGGAAATAACTTGAATAGATTTAAAAATAACTCAATAACCAATAATGTTCTCATAGAAGAAACTTTATCTTATATCTAGCATTTTCTATAAGTTAAAAACTAGATGCAAGTCAAAAAAATATATATTAGCAACTCTAGAATGGTTAGGAGAGATACTTAAAACAAAACCAAAGGAAATGAAATGTACAAGGCTTATTAAAAACATTTAGGTGGGCCCTCCAAATAGCAAGAGTGAAGTAGACATTAACATTGTATTCTCCCCACAAAACTAGATTATACATCTTTAAATGCCTAATATTATCCTTGAATAAAATTTTATACTATAGAAAAATATTAGCTAAATAAAATTACCTCCCATAAGGTTAAGGCCTTCAATTTTTTCAACTTCTAGGGAACAATCCTTGTTGATTTGTGGCATTCTTCCTCTTCAAATAGCCTCATTAAGGAAATTTTTTCGCCGATGGAATAAAGTTTTCAACAATTGAATGGCTTCAATAACTATATCAGCTTTAGTTCTTGTGTTAATAGCCTAGGGGATAAGGTTGCCATCTTCTTACAAATTGTTTTATGAGATACTCCTTTCTCAAACCTTCCAAATCAATGCATTCTAATTCTACAAGTAAAAAAAATCATGCACATGATCATAATAATCAACAAACACACTTAACTTCAATATTTACATGTAATATATCCCAAATGAATATCAAAGAGGTCAAATATGCATGTTTTAAGATAGAAAGAGGAATGTATATGGTCCTTAAAATTACCCATAGTAAAATCCCATCACAAAGTTCAAGAGTTAACAATCAATCTTAAACCACCATACAGTATAAGACTTCAACCTCTACTTTCGAATTCCAAAACAACTATATTTAGGGAACACATCTAACCATTTTCTCCTATTGACTTCCAATATTCATCTCTCATCTTTGACTCACATACAACCGTTTGGGTTTAAGTTCCATGATTTTGGAAACATAATCCTTAAGTGTTGTTTAAATGTGTATTATTCACTTTATATGAACATGAGAAATTCATGATAGAATGTAAAAGGTAATGAATAATATAAGAGACCTAAACCAAGGGTCATAAATGGATATATTTATGTGGAGAATTCTAATGATAAATTATGATACAATTTTGTCTTATATTTGTTTCACTCTTATATGTCTAACAATAATGTATCGTAGGATTAAAAGTGAATTAATCGATACATAAATCGTGTAGAAAGCATGAAAGGCCAAATCTCTCTCATGAACAAGGTATATGACTTGGATCTCTCTCACATTTTTAAATATTCATCTAATATACAATATACTATCCAAAATGATAGCCAAAAACTTTTGATGGAATAAATAAACAACTTACGTAAGCAGAGTTCAACATTTTAGGAGAAGTGAAAAATTTGTGTGCTAAAACCCCTTTATTCCAAACCATTAAATATTTCTCCATATATCCAAAGTTTATCGTAGGGATTTTCTGTTCAGATTCTGGGTAGCATCAGATGTGCTCTAGCTCTGAAAATTTGAGGAGGGGCTAGATCACATAAGATCTCCAAGACCCAAAAATAATTTGGAGAAATCCCTCTGAGTGCAAAAGTTACTCAAATAATTAGTTATTTTAATGGAGACCCTAAGTCAAACTTAGGGAAATTAAATAATTAAAGTGAATTAATTAAAACATGTGGGTTAGAATGTTCTAAGTAACATGGATCAGGTCTTTTCTAATCTTAGTCATTGATTACAGATTAGATCACGACTATTGATTGTTCAACGAGAAAAGTATTAAAGAAAGGTTTGGGTTGAGTTGGAGAAGACACACAGAGTGGAAACACTTTAGCTAAGTCGAAATTTTATGGCGCAGTTTGTTGATAGCTTTCGAGTGAGATTGTAGTGCAGTGAGGGGCAGATTGACAGTGGAATTTTAGATATGAGGCTAAGGATACATTAGAAAAGAGGCAGATATATATGAGAGCAGCACAAAGACCCAGTAGGGGTGACGGAGCCTAGCCAGGCTCACGCATAGGGAGCATCATTTCATGCATTCCACAGAGGGTGATGCAGAGGCAATGTAAGCCTAACAGGGGTGATGCAAGCCCAACAATAATAGCACAAACGCTTATGCAGAGCTGGAGGGCTGACGTAGAACTAGGAAAGGAAATGTTGGGGTTCCAATGGGCTAGAAAGGGCTCATTTTCAGTAGATCCAGAAGGTGCAAAGTAGGCACACTGAAGGTTGATGCAGTGATTGTGTAGGCACCTGTGGGGTTTTGTTAAATTTAGATAACCATGGTGTTATATGCTTGATGCACTTTTACTTCAATATTTCTTAGGATCAATACAAAATAGCAATAAAAAAAACTTGAAAGTAAAATTTTGATAGAACACAATAACATATCAATAGAATAAAAGCCAAATATAGATCAGATTTACAATTCCTTTTGTCGAGCAAAGATATGAGATGTTGTGGCATTATGGCTATCAGCAGGATGCTTCAACCCGCAAAGTGTTTCTCTGTCAGACAACAAATTCATGTGTCACACCCATAGCCCTCAAAGACATCTCATCACAATTAAATGCAAGTCAAATAAGGGATAGCACAACAAATTCAATGCAGGCAACTTCAGAAAAGTCAACGCAACAAACTAGGGCTTTGATCAAACAACCTGGAATTCCTTGATTTTAGTGCCCAGTTCTACGGCCTCCTAAAATCGGAATTTCTGAAGAATATTAAGGTCAAACAACCAAGGTTTGAACATGGTCAATGTTGTCCAACATTGTAGCAGAAAAGCCCTAAACAGATCACTGCATAAAACAACAGCTTTGCTTCACACATGTGAGGGAAAAAAGACTCCAAAGGTTATCGAACCAATCAAATCATAATGAGAGAATGTGTGATGAGATGATGATAAAATTACCTCCAAGTATCTCTAATTTATATTCATCAGTGAGGGTGTGTGTCACATCTCTTAGGCATGTGGGATAAATCTGGCTGACCTTGCACATGTGAAAAATAAATTCAAAACCAATGTTTTTCTCATCCGATCAAGATGATCTTGAGATCAATATTGCACCTCTTCGAAAGAGGAATCCAACAAAAATATGAACATCGTCATATGAGCAGTGCAACATGGATTTTAGACCTAGTTGCCCAAAATTAACACTTGCTCTCAACTATGGATAACTCCATCTGTCCACAAGTGCCATCCATCATGTACCAAACCAAACATCGTGCATCATCCTACCGTAACTTTCTTTGTTGGCTCTTTATTTCTGAACAAAAGGTGAGTCACAAATACATCACACTAGCTGACCCAAAGTCAACTTAGAGGTAAAATCCTCTCTCAGACTCAAAAGAGTCTCATACTTGTTGATTTCTATAACATCGGGAAGTGTTCTAAGTCTCACTTTTGGTAGAGATGTTTGGAAAATAGTTATCCAAAGAATCCATAAATCGTTTGTGGAAATTCCACTTGGATATAACTTTATTAAAATAATTAACTTTTATAATGTAGACCCTAAGTTTCAACTTAGGGAAATCAAATATATTAAAGGGCATTAATAGAGCAGAGTGTAAATCTTCTAGAAAACGAAGATCAAGTCATCTTTTAATCTGATTCATTGATTAACTATATAATCTTTGTCGTTGATTCATCAGCGA
The DNA here is from genome assembly GCA_034641835.2 of Pinus albicaulis. Classification (NCBI taxonomy): domain Eukaryota; kingdom Viridiplantae; phylum Streptophyta; class Pinopsida; order Pinales; family Pinaceae; genus Pinus; species Pinus albicaulis. The sequence goes on from CM076581.1 coordinate 674,927,414, forward strand.
GAGGACTATAAGAGGGGACTTGAGGGTCCTTTTGAAATCAAGTCGGGGAAACTCTCAGTAGCCGAAGGAAATTGATTCTGAAGTAAGAGAATTTGATTTCAGTGGGTGATATTATAGAGGCAGGGTTGCAGAATCAAAATGTGGAGGGAGGATTCAGTTTTCAAGAAACAAAAGTTAGCAGAATGAATGCAAGGGTGAGATAATTAGCAGCAAGACCCCTTCCATGTAGAGTTATGTAGTCCAGGAACATATTGTGCAGAGCTCTCACACTCGATGACACAGAGGGTGAAGGAGGTCACCCGGGGGTTTGAAATTTGTCTGGAGGTTGCAAAAAATTCAGCCAAGTGTTTGCTAATTTTTCTCTGCTCATCAGAATTTTGTAAATGTACTTTCCATATATGAAGATAAATATAAAACCTTCATTTGCTACACCAGTTTTCCCACATTTGGTTTTTCCAAGGACAATTGTACAGAAATAATTGTGTTCATGTGCTACTTGTTTTATTTATCTTTATGTTCTAATTCTCTTGATGATAGTGAATATTTGCAAATATGTATATTTCATAATTTACTGAAGTATCTATAAGTAACTTATCTAATAAGTGGGATAAATAAACCAAGTATTTCAAAAATATTTTCCTTCTTGAAAATTTCACATAGTATCGGAGCTAAGGGCTAACGAAAGAAAGGGAGGATCTGTCACGGACCAAAGATTCATTATTTAGAAGGGTTCACGCACTCAAACGGACTCACGCAGTCCTTCATAGCACGCAAAAATACAGAGAGAACACGACATGAAAGTGTTGCCATCTAGACTAGATGATGATATTTCTTGTGTTTCAAGCACAATTCTTCTAGGTGTTTGGTATATTGATAGTGGAGCATATGCTCAGATGACGAGGGTTCAAGATTATTTTTTGAGCTACCAAGAAGAACAGATGAATTTCTAGATAACTATGGGAAACAAGGAAAAATGTACCCCCATTGGGAGAGGTACCCTAACATTTCAGACTGAATATGGCAACAGGACTTGAGTCATGAATGTTTTGGATGTACCAGGGTTGGGGATGAATTTACTCTCAATTTCTAAACTTCAGAATAAGAGTTATGACGTATACTTTATTAGAGATAAGGTGTATGTCAAACACCCTAGTTGAAGCAAAAAGGCACAAATTGGAGTAAGGAGTCACAAGCTATATAAACTCTAGCTTGAATCTTTGGTGGCCTTGATTGGTATTACAGACAATAGAGATATCAATGAATTATGACACAGAAGGGTGGGGAATCTACATCATGAAGCCTTAGGGATTCTAAAAAATACTGTCATAGGGGCTGTTGAACTCAGCACGAAGAATGACGAAGTTTGCAGGGGGTGCGTACTAGGGAAGTACACTTAGGAAGCATTTCTAAGAAGTAGAAACAGAACCAAAATTGTATTGGAGTTAATACACTTTGACATTTGCGGTCCAATTTCCACAACTTCTCTCAGTGGTGCAAAGTATTTTTCCATCTTCATTGATGATCATTCTAGAAAAACTTGGATCTATTTTTTGAAAACCAAATATGAAGTCGTTGATCGATTCAAAGATTTCAAAGCTTTGGTGGAGAAATCTATAGGAAATAATATAAAGAATTTGCAGTCAGATAATGGTGGAGAATATAGTTATAAGGACTTCACCAATATCTATGCAAGGGAATGCATCAAGTGAGAATGGATAGCTCCATACAATCCAGAGCAAAATGAAGTTGTAGAATAGAAGATTCACACCATAATAGAAGTTGCGAAGGAAATGTTGTCCAACCAAGATATGCCCAAATTCTTATGGGCAGAAGCCTGCAATACATCAATATATATTCAGAACATAGTTACCCATAGATCCTTGTGGAAGGTAACTCTCGAGATTGTGTTCGGTAGCAAGCCAGAAGTGAGCGACATCAGGATCTTCAATAGCATGGTGTACTGCCACGTTCTAGATGAAAAGAGGAAAAAGTTGGATCAGACTGCAGAAAAGGGTTTCCTTATGAGCTACAGTGATAATGTGAAGGCATATCACACCTATATTCTAGAGAGCAGGAAAATCATGGTAAGAAGGGATGTAAAGTCCTGGAGGAGAGAACCTTAAGGAGATCTCAGGGAATGGCCATAGATACATAGATTGAGGAGGATCCACTAGTACAACTTCAACTACCTACAAAGGATGAGTCAAGTGCCTCTCCAATGCACAAGGATTATGAGGATACCTCCTCCGAACAATAACATGAAGGAGAGTAGGTAAGACCTCCCACCACTGATGGAAGACCAAGCAAAGAGCTACAACAAATTCTTAAGGATGAAAAATAATTTTTTAGGGCCCCTAGAGAAGGAAAGAGGATAAGGAAGGAGCCCAATAGATATCAGGCATTGGTAGCTCAGGTTGGTGAACAGTGCACCTTTGAGGAAGAAGCTCAGCATCAAGTGCGTGTGGATGCCATGGTGGAGTAGTACAGCTCCATCACGAAAAATGATGTCTCAGAAGTAGTCCGTAGACCATAGGACAAATCAGTTGTAGGATCCAGGTGGATCTACAAGATTTAATATGCTGCAGATGCTAGCATAGAGAAGTTCAAGGCAATATTTGTAGCTAAAGGTTATTCACAGAAGTAAGGCAATGATTATGAGGAAACCTTCACCCCAGTATCTCACTACATTTCTATGAGATCTGTCATTTCTTTGACTATGTAGATGGGATGGTAGATTAACCAGATGGATTTCAAGATAGCATTCTTGAAAGGGGTGATAGAGGAGGAAGTGTACATAGAACAACCAGAGGGCTTTGAGACACATGAGCATAAGACTCATGTTTGCAGGACTAAGAAAGCCTTGTATGGTTTAAAACAAGCATCCAAACCAAGGTATGGATGGACTGATAGCTACTTACAGAAGATGGGGTTCGTAAAGAGTGATGCAGACCCCTACTTTTACTATTTGAGAGTATGAGATGAGCCACTTATTCTGGTACTTTATGTGGATGATCTATTTCTAACCAGATAATCCAAGATCATAAAAGAATTGCAAGGAGAATCTGGCTAAAAAATTCGACATGAAAGACTTGGGGTAGATGCACTATTTTCTTGGATTAGAAGTTTGGCAACAGAAAAGGGAAATTTTCATAGGGAAAGGAAGATACACGACAGAAATTGTGTAAATATTTCATATGGAATACTGTAGACCCATGGCCACGTTAATGATTACTAACTGGAAGAAGATAGCCACAATGGAGGATGATGAGGTTAATCCCACCTTGTACAGACAACGCATCGGATCATTGATGTATCTGGTCAATACTAGACCATACATCTATTATGTAGTGAATACTCTCAGTCAGATCATGGTGGAGCCAAGGAGGGCTCACTGGGTAGCAACCAAACATTTTCTCAGATAACTAAGAGGGATAGAAGAGTATGGGTTAAATTACACCAAGGGAAATGAAGTCTAGTTGAGTGGGTTGACAGATGCAGATTGGGTTGGAAGCACGATGGATCGTAAAAGTAAGAGTCGGTATTGTTTCAGTCTCAGCTTAGGAAGGACCTCCTGGTGCAGTAGGAAACATAATTTCATAGCACTAAGCTCAGCAAAGACAGAGTACATGGCAGCAACTATAGCTTCATGCGAGTCCATATGGCTTTGGAAGCTAATCTTGAACCTACTCAAGAACCATATGAAACCAACCACGATTATGTTCGATAACCATAGTTGCATCAAGCTCCCTGAAAATCATGTATTTCATGACTAGTCAAAACACATTGACATTCGGTGCCACTTCATCAAGGGCTATGTCCAAAGGGGAGAAGTACAATTTCGATATACTCCTACAGGAGAATAGGTGGCATATATCCTCACAAAGGCTCTAAGTAAGATCAAATTTGTTGACTTCAGAGAGAAGATGGGGTGGTCGAGAACCCTTTCCATTACAGGAAATGGTGGTCATCAAAAGAAGAGGGAGTTGCAATATGGATGCAATAGTGGTAGAGGTAGTGTCATAAGCCAGTAGTACAGGAATCAACAGCGTACAAATGAGGGGCAACAGCTAGGACAAAATTAGCACAATAGATATTATAGATTCAGAGTAGTGTAGTGGTATGTTGCTTAAACACTTTCCTCACTGTGGAGTACTGAAAAGGTATGATTTTGATGATTACTTTAATGACTTTTTAATACAATTTGTGAACCTTTTGTATCATGGATTTAGAAAGTCATAGGGAACTATCACAAAACATGTGAAAATCGATATGTATAACTTAGCCACTGATAATGGTTGTTTTCTATACAGGGAAAGAGGAAAACGAAGGGTTGCTGCTCTAAAGATAAGAACGAAGTGGAGATAACCGCTATTCCTCTGGATGAGAACCAAACGTAAACATAGGGAGACAAGATCAAGGAGAATCGGCTCGGGCAAGAGAGAGAGGACACCAGCTCAGCGCAATAGCAAAGACCGGATGAAAGTTAACTGTTTGGCGAATCCCTCAGGATCGAAGATCCTAAGGGATCGCTGCTTTACTTATCTAATTGCTTGGACATCTCCGCCATCGTTTTTATAAAAAGAGACAAGTACTGTTAGTTTAGAGACAGAGAATGGCGAGATAAGATACGTTTGATGTAATCTTTTGTAAAACATTCAATCTGGTTATTCAGCTTTGTTGAGAACTGGTTCGATGTATTTTTGATCAATGTATTAATGAAAGACTGGTGATTATTCCATCTTCGCATCTGCGTTAACCCAAAGCGGCGTATCCTTGGAGGCTAAGGGCCCGGCCCCGAAGGACACTTGCTTCTGTACCATTACAGCTTCGTTTATGTGTGGTTTGTTCATTACTGTTAGTTGATTATTTGATATGCTTATACGTTCAGATTACATGCTCTGTTTAAGTTGAATCATTGAAGTTTCTACAGCCAGATTTGTGTGTTAACTCTGCATTGCATTCTTATTCCTTTCTAGAGTTAATCGCATATCCTTACTGTCAAGCTACAGAGCTGTTCTATTGACATTTGTGTTGTGTGCGTTTCTAATGCATCAGTATTATTCCATAATTCCCAACTGTTATTGCTGTTCCATTAATATGATTTGTGTCATTTGCCTTTAGAATAACAGAGTGTTCCTTGATTGCAAAGAGTGCATAGATTAAGTTTGAATATAACCCGCGGGACTTAGTATTCATTTGCTGTCCTATTTTAGAGTTGCTGTTCCATTTCAGAATTATAGTTTAATCCTTTATTTCCTTTGTTGTTCTATTTATCTACATTTGATGGTTTGCTGTGAGAGATGATCTAAGACTGTAGTGAGCAGTATCAGTCACTATTTAGCTCCCAGGCTTGTGATCTATGCTTGAGTTCTTTTTCTATCAGTTTCTGAAGGGATGGTTTATCATTACCGAACCCTTGACTGATGAGTTGTTGAGTTTCCTGAGTCTGTGATTTACTTCTTTAAAGCAATTTGATTTCAGTTAAGCATCCATTTACTCTTGTATTTCTTAAAGCACTGTACTACTAGCATTACTCTGACGAATGAGCCTCGGATTGAGTCACTCTTTGTAATGACAAAACGCTCTCAGGTTGACATATTAATGTGAGGTGAATAGAGGTGAAAGAGACCCTTTTTATAGCTCTACATTTTGGCGCCGTTGCCGGGGAAAGAGTGAAGCCATTTGTCTTTTTCAGAGTAGTGTACAAGCCTGCTAGGGAGGAGTTGGATCCTAAAAACGGAAGGTAAGAACCTACGTACAGAGCATGTAAAAAACCTGCTCATTATCCGCTTTCCTAACAGATTTGTTTTTGCTTGTTTGAACAGAAGTTCGTAGTTTATTTTTGAGTGCATGACTAAGCAGAAAAAACCAGAAAAAAATATCAAACCCCCATCCAAACCTGAAAAAGCTAAGGGGCCGGTGACCCTTGGCCGAACAACCTTCATAGACGAAATCTATAAGAAAACAGAGTCTCAGCCATCAGTAGGTTTCAAGAAAAACACTTCTAAACCACCTACTAGTTCCCTTCAGGCCACAGGATCACCATCTGTAGCCTGTGCCGAGGTGCATAGTCAAACTGAGGAGCAGGACTTTCAAGAAGTTGAAAATTCCACTCCAGAATTATTGCAGGAAGGGAACTCTAGCAACTTTTGTGAAGGAGAAGGAGAAACAGGGGAAACCGAGGAACCAAAATCTCCTCTTGAAACAAATCAGCCATTAGATAGCACAGATAAGGAGAGTGCCGCGAAAGTCATTGTTGAAGAGATTCAATCTCCTCAAACACCTGGTATTCCCATTATTCCGGATAAAGGAAGCGCTATTAAAAAGATCCCTGTCAAAACCGTTCCCAACCAACCTAGGAATACCCTCCTAGATATCTCAGAAGGTTACTGGCATATATTCGATTCCATGGCTCAAAACCAACCAAACGCTCAAAACCAGCCAAACACTCAAACCTCTACATTACAATATCCTATAGTGGATTCTGCAGCAAATGCACCCATGAAAGCTATCCCTCTTCAGCATATCCCTACATTTCACGGACTCACATCGGAAGATCCGGATGCATTCCTATTCAAATTCGATGTGTTATGTCGGGGGTACGATTACACCACCGATCCCCAAAAATTGAAATTATTCCCCTCTACATTGAAAGGGGCTGCCTTAAGATGGTTTATGGGGCTAGGTGGTGGGGTTATCAACAATTGGGATCAATTGAAAGAATCCTTCTTAAAGAAATACCAGGATTATTGTAGGTCTAGAGAATTAAAAGACGAAATATTTCAAATGATAGCCAGACCAAATGAAACATTAGAGGAGTATGTGAAACGTTTTCAGTATAATTTACAAAGATCTCCTTATGCATCGCTACCTTTACCTGATAATGTGTTAAAAACTGCATTAATGAGGGGCATGAAGGAACAATGGATTGAAACATTAAACATTATGGGCAAAGGGGATATTTATCAAGAGAATTTTACTGACATCCTTGACTTATGTATCAGGAGTTCGAGAGGCAGCACAAGAATAAAACCGACAAAATATGATCGGTTTGCAAGAGATAACAAAGTATCAGCAGAAGGAGTAACACGTGCAGAAATTGGAAATTTATTAGAAAATTTTAAAACTGATATTATGGGGACACTAACTACACAACTTGATATTGTGCAAGCTAAACAGAAGCAGCTGGAGGCAGAACAGAATTTGGCAATCTTCTGCCCCCGATGCAGAAAAAAACATAGCCACAAGGAATGTCCACTGGATAAAGTCCAAACATGCGCCATCTGTACAAAAGACCACCTTACGGAGAGCTGCCCCTCACTTCCTGGATTGAAAGCGGTATATAAGGAAGCAGAAGAAGAACCAGAATCGGTGAATTCGATCAACCAGCGCCGTCAGTGGCAGCCGAGACAACCTGGTATGTTTCCAGACCCAACCTCTTTCTTTCAAAACCCACAGTATAATGCTCAACAATATGGTATGTGGCAAAATCAATCTCAAACCCCACTTACAAACTGGTCACCACAATCATTTCCTTCTCCAAATCCATGGCTGAATCAAACAAGCCAAACTGGTTGGCCAAATTTCCCTTACACTCCACCATATTGGCAAAATGGCCCATATCCTTCACAATGGACCCCCTCTACTTCACAAAGTTCACCCTGGCAGACAAGCTGGCAAAGACCGATGTACCACCCAGCCGGAACGATTCCGCTCCCTCAACCTACTTTGCCAGCTTTACAACAAAATCCCCAGTCTAACTTGAGGCCGCAACTCCCAGCCAAACCCGATCCCAATCCAAACAACAGGCAGGTCCAATCTATTCAAATCATAGAATCACCAGAACCAGGACCTGATTTAAAAGAGTGCAACGACCTTCAGTTAAGATCTGGGCGTATAATTGAAACTGAGGGAGATAAAACAGTTCATATTGAAGACCAGTTACCCAGAGAACATCAGTCACAACAAGAGGATGTAAATAAGCAACAAACTCATAATCAAGCAACCACATCCTCTCCTCCGTTCCCAGAACGATTAGCCAGACCTCGATCCATACAATACCCTGACTTTGACATTCTGGGAGAATTACAAAACTTGTACATAAAAATTCCATTCCTCCAAGCTATTCAAGACATTCCCATATACGCCAAAACCATAAAAGAGTTGTGCATAAAGAAACCAAGGAGGAATATAACAAACAATCCAAGAGTCCGAGTAGTCGGCACCTTATCTGACCTATTGTCGGGAAGAGAAACACCCCTTAAATATGAAGACCCCGGGAATCCAATTATAACTGTTCAAATTTATGGCCAGACCCTGCCTAATGCCTTAGTTGATTTAGGGGCTGCAATTAATATTTTAACAACCACAACTTGCCAAAAGCTCGGCATTACATCTGTAGAACCCACCTCTACTCTGTTATAATTGGCTGACCGATCTGTGGTTAGACCAGAGGGCACTCTACATGATGTCATGGTCTCTGTAGAATCCTGGGAGTATCCCACTGATTTCCTGATAATTAATCCAAAAACCCGACTTGATGGACACCCGCTAATTTTAGGTAGACCTTGGCTCGCTACTGCCGATGCCTACATTGGTTGTCGGCAGGGAAATATGACCATAACTAGAGGACCAAATAGCAAAAATTTAGTTCTATATCCTCCAGCGCAGCCAAGTGTCACAATGATTAAAACGAATAAGCACCCTGTATCATATCTTACTGATAACATTAGATCTCCATTAACTATACAAGAGGCACTTGATTTCAAAGATCAAATAGAAGACGATGCCATTAACAATTTCATTACTCAAACTGAACCTCGCACACAATGTCACATGATAAAAGCAGCATTTGATAATGAGTTAGAAGAAGATCCCCTGAAAGATATTCATGATCAAATAATACCTGTCACTTCTGTTGCAAATAGTAAAACTGTGGAAATTGCACCGGGGAAAACTTTAAACATCAATGCTAATCTCACACGGAAACAAGAAACAAAGCTCATCCATCTGTTAACAAAATATCAAGAAGCATTTGCATGGGACTACCCTGATATGAAAGGAATTGATCCCCAGTTATGTACCCATCACATTTACATAGAAAAAGATGCCAGACCTGTGCGTCAGCCACAAAGGAGACTTAATCCCCATCTAAAAGATGTTGTAAAAACTGAACTTCAGAAACTTTTAGATGTGAATTTTATCTACCCTATCTCTGACAGTAAATGGGTCTCTCCACTTGTGGTGGTACCAAAAAAGAATGGGAAATGGAGAATTTGTGTGGATTATAGGGAACTTAACAAGGCAACACAAAAGATCATTTTCCTCTTCCTTTCATAGATCAAGTATTGGACACTTTAGCAGGGAAGAAGTTCTTTTCTTTCCTGGATGGCTTCAGTGGATACAATCAGATTCAGATTGCCCCTGAAGACCAGGATAAAAATACCTTTACTTGTCCTTGGGGAACATTTGCCTATCGAGTTTTACCTTTTGGCTTATGTAATGCTCCTGCCACATTTCAGAGGGCTATCCTTAGTATTTTTGCAGATTTAATCAATGATGGACTTGAAGTTTACATGGATGACTTTACACCATACGAAGATGACTTCGATCCAGCTCTAGACACCCTAGAGAAAGTCCTACAACGCTGCATTGTTACTAGGCTTTGCTTAAGCAATGAAAAATGTTTTTTGATGATGACTGAAGGACTTATCCTAGGACACTATGTCTCAGCAGCCGGCATTCAGGTAGACCCGGCCAAAATCCAAATACTTTTTCTTATTCCCACTCCTACTACTCAAACAGAGGTACGCAGCTTTCTTGGATTTTCTGGTTATTATAGACGATTTATAGAGCATTATTCGCACATTGCTGCTCCTTTATATGCACTAACCGGTAACGTTGATTTTCTTTGGACAGAAAAATGTGAATTGGCGTGCCTGAGATCTAATATAGCTTGTATCCACAAACTCTGGTCCTTCGAGACCTCAAACTGGACTCACTGCCCAGACATCATCTATACCGTATACAAATGCATTGGTGCAAATTCTGGGCAGAAGAGGATAAAACCATATGTTATATATTACATCGCAAAATTTATCCCCTTTTTAATTGAATTACACCGTTAATTAAAAGAATTTCTAGCTGTAATACATGCTGTCAATAAATTTAGACATTATATCACAGGCTACCCTGTCATCTTGTATACAGATCATTCTGCTATAAAATATTTAGCAAATAAGCCTGTCACAAATGCCAGAGTAACTCAATGGTTAATCTTATTGCAGGAATTCGATATAACAATCAAGGACCGCCCTGGCAAAGAAAACCCTGTAGCCGATTTTCTTTCAAGGATACCAAAATCAAGCGATGCAGCAGCAGTGGAAGATCAATTTCCGGATGAACACCTGTTTGCTGTTGCTGTTCAAACACCCTGGTATGCTGATGTTGCCAATTACCTTGCAGTAGGTAAATTACCAAAACAATTAACTCCTAATGAGCGTAAGCAGATTATTCAGAAAAGTTCTCGATTTTCGTGGATTGGAGGTTATTTGTTTCACACAGGAGCAGACATGCACATCAGGCGATGTGTTAGAGAGGATGAAATCTTTGACATCCTAAAAGCCTGTCACGATGGACCATGTGGGGGGCACTTCGCTGAGCGTAGGACTGGACATAAAGTATTGCAGACAGGATATTACTGGCCTACGATCTTCAAAGATGCAAAGAAGTTCGTCCAAGCCTGTGACAGTTGCCAGCGAGCAGGACGACCTGATCAAGATGATGAAATGCCTCTGAAACCACAGTTAGTCATTGAACCATTCGAACGGTGGGCTCTGGATTTCGTTGGACCCATCAACCCTTCATCAAATCAAAAAACATATATTCTGGTGGCAACAGAATATTTCACCAAATGGGTTGAGGCAGAAGCATTACCAAGAGCCACAGAGGACTCTGTCATACAGTTCCTGTTTCTTTTATTTGTCTGTTATGGCCTTCCTAGGGAAATAATTACAGATGGAGGACCACAATTTGTTGGGCATAAATTAGCCGCAACACTTAACAATTATCATGTCCAGCATAAGATCACTACTCCATATCACCCACAGGCGAATGGGCAGGTAGAAAGTAGCAATAAGATAATAGAATCAATCCTAACGAAAACTATTGCATCACATAGGCGTGACTGGGCTACCCGACTACCTGAAGCACACTGGGCCTATCGAACCACATGGAGGAGCACCACTGGTTACTCACCTTATCAACTAGTGTTTGGAAAACAACCTATTTTTCCCATAGAATTCGAAATCCAAACACTGCGTACAGCACAGGAAGTTGGCCTAGACTTAACTGAGGCACAACTCAATCGACTACGGCAGATCAATGAATTAGACGAAATTCGACTCTCTGCACTACAAAATACAGCATTAATTCAACAGCAGAGAGCCAAATGGCATGATGCGCTCATTAAGAATAAGGTCTTCCACGAGGGAGACTGGGCTTTGTTATACGATTCTCGGTTTCAGGACTTCCCTGGAAAACTTCAGACTCGATGGTTGGGACCATACGAAATCCAGAAGGTACATGACAATGGAACTCTTACTCTAATCACTATTGACGGTTCTGGAGATGCATTTAAGGTAAATGGTCACCGAGTCCGTCTCTACCGTAAACCACTTACTCGGGAATCCTTCTGCCAGCAGATACGCCGAGATACTGATCTGGAGATCTTAGGAGAGGAAGAGAAATCTTCCTCACCTGCAATTCATTAAGGGTCTATTTCTTTTTGCAATTTGTACATAAAGTTTTTTTGTTTCTTAGTGATTCTTGTACATAAGTTTGATTTGAATAATTCTTGTCATTTTGCTGTTCCTTTTTCTTCCACAAAGTTTGATTTTTGCTCTTCTAATAGCATATGTGTGTTTTTATATTGGTTTTGCTTGTTCTGCTGTTCCTTTTCTAAAGGAACAGCATTCGGATCTCTGCTGTTCCTTTTTCAGAAAAACGATATTGTTACGCTTATCGCTGTTCCTTTTGGTTACCACTGTTCCTTTTTCTTCAAAAAAAAAAACAGCGTTCTTTTATTTCTGTGCTGACTTTTTCAACGGAATGGCATATGGAGTGTTTTGTATGATTGCCGTTCCTTTTCCCAAAAGGAACGGCATTTGCAGTTTTGTTCCTTTTTCTATTATCCATCGTTGTTACTTTTTCAACGGAACACCATTTGCATACTTTTGATCTCTTTCATGATTTAAATTGAGGATGCTTTTTCCCGTCTTCTTTCTAGTCTTCAAGCCTCAGCTATGCATTTATGTGATGAATATAAAGACACAACATACCGAAATCTGCAAACCATAAATCGCTCTATCTATAAGGCTCTGCATTAATAAAAGGACAGATGGAAAGACATACTTATTTCTTACCTTTTGTGACATGGTTTTACTAATTTTGCCCTGATTGGTTATCTTTATCATGTTGATTCCCTTAAAATCTTTTTATTAATATTTGGGAATAAGGGCAAAGAGTTTAAATCTTCCTATTGAGATAATAAGACTTCTTCCACCATTCCTACTCTTAAGGAGTGCTGAACCACCCTTTGTGTATAAATAAGGAAAAAGAAAAAACATGTCAAATGTCAAATGCAGGATAGGGGGTCTCATTGAGAGCCAGCCTACCATGATCATGAGGAGGGACGTGAAGTGGCATTCCCATTCTGGCCACCACACCAGGGATATGGTCCAAAAGGTGTATCAAAATAAACAAACCTTGGAACAGGAGGTCTCATTAAGAGCCGGCCTGCCCACGTTTCGCTCTTTCCTCGTGAATGGAATTATGGTTAACTGGTCACCAAGCCAGCATAATGGTCTACATTCTGACATAATAACAGTCCTAAGTATACACACAGGATCATGGTTCCGGGGGTGAAAAACAACTCTACCAAGGTTATGGACACCTGTTGGCAGCAGAGTAATGTTAATGGTATCGAAGTCACCTTGCTTACGCCAATAGGTAAGATATTAACACTCTTTTGTTTCTTTATCCTAGGCATTAATCACATGTTATTTCCCGATTTATACACCGCATGAATATTTATCATTACCAATCATGGAAACGGAGGTGACCATGACCGCTTAAGATTGGCGAATACGATACATGCCTATCCATCAGCCTCAAATCATAACACAGCAGCCTCAAATCATATCACGCGATCCATCCTCCGCCTCGATTTCGGTAATCTGTTGTCCTTTTTCAACATGGCATAAATTCACATGCTGTTCCTTTCTGACTTGATTACAGACTGGGTGCCTCTCCATTATTTGCCGGCTGGGACAGCCTATCACACTGCGGGGGGGGGAGGTTAACCTCATCATTCCCTGTGTTACGTGTCAATTCATCATTCGGAAAATCTGGTTCACGACGGTTTGGCATGGTTTCACGGCATGGCATATTTTTATTTTTATTTTTATTTTTTCGCACAAGTTGTTTTTGCTACACTGTTGCATACTCTGTGTTTTCTTTTGCGAAACCCTGCTCTCTGTGTTTCAAACCGAAAACGTTTTTGCTGTTCCATTTAGAAATCGCAGCGAAATCATGGGGGCAAGGCAATTCATAGTGAGCCTCAACAGCTAACGATCTCTGCTGCTGCCCGAGAAATCCTGGAAAGGGCAGGATGGTTGAACTATTTCAATCGCTTACAGGAGGGTAATGAGACAGTAGCAATGGAGTTCTTACAGAATTTACAAGAAGACCACTCCATAGTAAGAGGGAAACGCATAGCGGTCACTGATGCCATAATTGCAGAAGTATCAGGACTACTAGCTACCGGACCGGTATGGACATTCAAAAAGGAACGATTACAGAAGGTCATCGACATCTTCCAAGATGAAGGCCAGCATTTGACAATCAAAGGGAAAGGAATTCTGCCAGCGACCCTAGGCGAACCCTGGACAGAGCTAGCAAGAATAATACAGAGCTACATTACTTGCGAAGGAAGAAAAGACGTGGTAACACCACGACACCTTAAACTTTTAGCTGTTCTAAAACAGAAATGCTCTGTGAATTTACCAGCACTCTTAAATTCGTCATTACATGATGCTGCACAAAGTATGAAAAGGGCACAACACGTAGAGGCAATTGTTAGTCACCACGGGTTAATTCGACTTGTTGTTAGTTATAGTCTTACCCAGCAGCAGAGCAGCTGGGAAAGACTCATTGCACTGATTGAAGGGAGATCGACAGAACCATCCCTGAGACGCAGACGTTCTATAAACACACCAGAACAACAGGCAGAACGCAGAGAAAATGTTGCTAGTACATCGCAGCAACCAGAATTACATCAAGAATCCGCAAAGCGAAAGCATGTAGTTGATTCACCCGAGCAACCAGAGGAACCCAGGAAATCAGCTCGGTTAGCTCAGATGAGAGGAAGCATAAATAAACCCAGAAAGTCAGCCCGGTTGGCTCGAATAAGGGGAAGGCTGGAACAGCTTCAGGGAAGCACCAGCCAACCAGTAATAATTGAAGATGAGCAACTCGAAGAAGAAGTACCCGAACCTTCGGGAACAGAAAAAGAAGCAGAAACTGAACAGGAGGAAGAAAGGGGACAGCAGGAGAATAGTCCATTACAAGACCTACTAAGAGAAGATGACTTGGCCGCCATCCTAGCCAATATGAGTAAATACGGTCAACCTTCTAGCTCAGAGAATCCCCACGACCAATTTCAAGAAGAGAACATGCCCATGCATGATGAAGAAGAAGAAAATACCGAACGGGAACAATCTGTTCCCATGTCACAAGAGGAAAGTCTAGAGGAAGAACCCCAGGAGGAAGAATCAGAACCAGTTGAGGAGCATACACCAGAACAGCCGGAGCAGAGCAGTGAGGAAGAACCTCAGGAGGAAGAGGTAGCAACTGGTCATGATCCAGTTCATCATCAACAGACTGCCGTTCCTTCAAAGGAATCAATGGAAATCATGAAGTTGAGGAAGGAACGGACTAAACTATTAAACACGATAACACAGCTCAGGCAACAAATCAGGATTTTGAAAAAGAACCAGAAAGTAAAGAGGAAAAAGAGGGCCCGCAAGCAGCCTGTTTTCCAAGACTCGGAGGTTCCAACTGCCGTTCCGATTAAGACATAAAAAGATGATAAGGAAATTCAGACGGAGGCACCACCCTCAGGGGTAATCAGGGTCCTGAACTCTAAACAGCGTAACAAGAAGGTTCAGGTAAAACTCCCCGCCTCTACTGATGCATGGAGAAAAGATCCAAAGACAAAAACCTTGCACAAGATGATGAAACAAGCACGGCAAGAAATGGAGCAACTTAAAGAGCAAACGGTTCCGCTAGAGAAATATGAAGAGTTGCAGCAGCAACTAAGGGATGTCAGTCAATCTAAAAGACAGGTTTTTGAAGGATGGATGAAGGAACAAGAGGAAGTCACACAGGTAACTTATAAACTAGATACTACTATCAAAGAGATGAATGACTTGTGTTCTTTATATAATAATGTTTTAGCATGTAGGGCTCCTGCTAAAAACTATGCTCTGTTTCTATTAGAACGATATTTACAATTACAAATAAAAGCTGTTAAGGCAGGCACCCCTATACAGATCAACAATGTCAATGATTTTATCGACTGTTGTAGACATTATGGAGTAAAAGTCCAGAGGTTGTTGTGTGAACTCTATTTACATGACCTTGTGCTAAGTCAGGAGACTGAATCGAACCCCGGTCCCTCCATTGGTGATATTCAATTCCAAGCATTCATTTCATTCGGAGCTAACCAGATTAAGTGGCTGAAAGCCTATGATACCTTTCAGAGTCAAGAAAATGGTCTAGATTTAAGAGTTAGGGCTGAGCCTAGGAACCCAGTACGGTTATGGAAAGCTCATATAAACCACATAAGGACTCCAGGTGTCATTGTAACATTAGGGCCTATGCATGAGGCACTCATTCAAGAGGGTTTAGAGTATTTCTTTTCCATTAAGGACTTGGCCACTAATGCAGCCAAATTTCGATATCGAATCTCTGATCCACACATCCAGCTCAGAGAGCCATTTAAGTATGAGAACTTTGAGTTAGCTGCTGACCGTTTGAATCTCTATGGCCAGAGCCTTCTGAAAGCAGGGTCATCTTGGTTAGGGTATAGATTTCGCGCTCCAATTATTTGGCATCCTGCACATGGATACCAGGCCCTGTATGATATGCCTGAGGGGCAAGCAGGTCAGTTCTTTGATTATTTAATCACTCAACATGGTTGTAGGCCTCCACATGAAACTCCTTCTCCAGCATACTCTCTCACTGCAATACATGTCAACTACAATGTTTTCATGAGGACATGAAACAAGGTAAGCAGGGGGGTGTGTGGAGTACTGAAAAGGTATGATTTTGTTGATTACTTTAATGACTTTTTTACAATTTGTGAACCTTTTGTATCATGGATTTGGAAAGTCATAAGAAACTATCACAAAACATGTGAGAATCGATGTGTATAACTTAGCCACTGATAATGGTTATTTTCTATACAGGGAAAGAAGAAAACGAAGAGTTTCCGCTCTAAAGATAAGAACGAAGTGGAGATAACTGCTGTTGCTCTGGATGAGAACCGAACGCAAACATAGGGAAACAAGATCAAGGAGAATCGGCTCGGGCAAGAAGGAGAGGACACCAGCTCAGCGCAATAGCAAAGACAGGATGAAGAAGTTAACTGTTTGGCGAATCCCTCAGGATCGAAGATCCTGAGGGATCGCTGCTTTATTTATCTAGCTGCTTGGACATCTCCGCCATCGTCCTTATAAAAAGAGACAGCACTGTTAGTTTAGGAGGAGAATGGCGAGATAAGATACGTTTTATGTAATCTTCTGTAAAACATCAGATTTGGTTATTAAGCTTTGTTGAGAACTGGTTCGATGTATTTTTGATCAATGCATTAATGAAAGCTTGGTGATTATTC
This sequence comes from Pinus albicaulis, assembly GCA_034641835.2. Taxonomy (NCBI): domain Eukaryota; kingdom Viridiplantae; phylum Streptophyta; class Pinopsida; order Pinales; family Pinaceae; genus Pinus; species Pinus albicaulis. Next base: position 674,944,368 of record CM076581.1, read on the forward strand.
CATCTTCACGTCTGCGTTAACCTAAAGCGGTGTATCCTTGGAGGCTAAGGGCCCGGCCCCGAAGGACACTTGCTTCTGTACCATTACAGCTTCGTTTATGTGTGGTTTTTTCATTACTGTTAGTTGATTATTTGATATGCTTATACGTTCAGATTACATGCTCTGTTTAAGTTGAATCATTGAAGTTTCTACAGCCAGATTTGTGTGTTAACTCTACATTGCGTTCTTATTCCTTTCTAGAGTTAATCTCATATCCTTACTGTCAAGCTACAGAGCTGTTCTATTGACATTTTTGTTGTGTGCGTTTCTAATGCATCAGTATTATTCCATAATTCCCAACTGTTATTGATGTTCCATTAATATGATTTGTGTCATTCGCCTTTAGATTAACAGCATGTTCCTTGATTGCAAAGAGTGCATAGATTAAGTTGAATATAACCCGCGGGACTTAGTATTCATTTGCTGTCCTATTTTAGAGTTGCTGTTCCATTTCAGAGTTATAGTTTAATCCTTTATTTCCTTTGCTGTTCTATTTATCTGCATTTGATGGTTTGCTGTGAGAGATGATCTAAGACTGTAGTGAGCAGTATCAGTCACTGTTTAGCTCCCAGGCTTGTGATCTATGCTTGAGTTCTTTTTCTATCAGTTTCTGAAGGGATGGTTTATCATTACCTAACCCTTGACTGATGAGTTGTTGAGTTTCCTGAGTGTGTGATTTACTTCTTTAAAGCAATTTGATTTCAGTTAAGCATCCATTTACTCTTGTATTTCTTAAAGCACTGTACTACTAGCATTACTCTGACGAATGAGCCTCGGATTGAGTCACTCTTTGTAATGACAAAACGCTCTCGGGTTGACATATTAATGTGAGGTGAATAGAGGTGAAAGAGACCCTTTTTATAGCTCTACACTCACTAAGAGTGAGTGTTGATTTATATAGCAATGGGAAGTGTTCTAAGTCTCATTTTTGGTAGAGAGGCTTGGAAAATAGTTATCCAGAGAACCCAGAAATCGTTTGTGGAAATTCCAGTTGGATATGACTTTATTAAAATTAATTATTTTAATGTAGACCCTAAGTTTCAACTTAGGGAAATCAAATAATTAAAGGGTATTAATAGAGTAGAGTGTGAATCTTCTAGAAAATGAAGATAAAGTCATATTTTAATGATCCATTGATTAACTATATGATCTTGGTCGTTGATTCATCAGTGAGAGGACTATAAGAGGGGACTTGAGGGATGTTTGGAAATCAAGCTGGGGACACTCTCAGTACCTAAAGGAAACTTATTATGAAGTAAGATAAATTGATTTCAGTGGGTAAGATTGTAGAGGCAGGGTTGCAAAAGGAGAAGGAGGAGGGAGGAGTCATTTATCGAGACACAGAAGTCGAGATAATGAAGGTAAGGGTGAGCTGATTAACAACAAGACCCCCTCGACGGAGAGTTACACAATCGAGGAAGAGACTATGTGGAGCTCTCATGTTGGATGACACAGAGGGTGAAGGAGGTCACCTCGAGGATCTAAAATTTGTGTAGACGTTCCAGAAAATTCAGTGAGGTGTTTGCTAATTTTTCTCTGCTCATCAAACTCTTGTAAATTTACTTTCCTTTTCTGAAGATAAATACAAAATCCTCATCTGCTACACGAGTTTTCCCACATTGGGTTTTTCCAGGGATAATTTTCCAAAAATAAATGTGTTCATATGGTTTTTTCTATTGTGATACTTGTGTAATTTATCTTTTTGTTCTCATTCTCTTGATGATAGTGAAGATCTGAAAATGTGTTTATTTCAGAATTTACTAAAGTATCTGTAAATAACTTATCTCATAAGCAGGAGAAATAAACCGAGTATTGAAGAAATATTTTCCTTCTTGAAAATTTTACAACACTAACCCGAAGTTATTTTACTTACCCAAAGTTAGTTTAGAGGATAAAATCTCAATAGACTCACAAAGAGTCACATACTAACCTGAAGTTAGTTTAGTGACCTGCAGTCAGTTTTAGAGGATAGAACCTCAATATAATTGATCCCATATCAATGTGTTGGACACATGCCATCCTAGACATAGAGAGTATGGCAATATTCGATGTGTCCATCAGTCTTTCTATGGTCTCTATCTATGTTTCCCACCACATTGGTTGAATGAGAGGTACTTCCCATGAGTCTTAAACTCCATGGGTATGATGCGTGTGGGGCACAGATCAAAGAGAGGCGAACGAAATTAGTATCATAATGGTGGGGTAGAAGCACCATAAGTTTAGTGAAGCCTAGCCCCACAAGTGCTTATAGCTCCGATAAGCTATCACCAACCCCCTTGGAGCTCCCAGAGCTCATAGTCCAACTCAAGTAGGACCCTCAAAATAGGTTCTTTCCACGATTCCAAGCTTCTCACAGAAGGTTAGGAACATGACCTTCCCCACAGGCTATGTGAGAATATCCGCGACCTTCTTATCAGTTCCTATATGATTGAGCCTTTAGGCACCTCGTTGTACCATGTACCAAACAAAGTGGTACCTAATATGCTTGGATCGTTTGTGGAACATAGGATTCTCAAAAAGATGAATTCCACTCTGGTGATCAATGGCTGAGTAGGTCGAACTTGCTGGTAGGAGAATTTATTAAAAGATGAAGCATTGAATTTCTCTTTGAGGGGTTCTTGGTCAAGGGTCTAGTTCTTAGAATTCGTCAATTGAATATTCTACAAGAAGAAGAATTCTTGTGGGTTTTCCTCTGAGGTTGGAGAGGTTTTGGATCTATTTTATCGCCTACATATTGTGTCCTTTGTCTCATTTTTATTTATGTTTTGGTAGATATATGATGAATAAGAACACATAATAATAATATAGTACAAGAACAACCTAATTAAGAAAATTAAAAAGTCCTCATAAGCAATTATCATTATACGATAAATCATATAATATCTCTACCCTAGATTTCTCAACACCATCCATTGGTACCATATATTGCTTCTGTAATTGGGAATCCTTCTTTCAATGGTTAAGTAATTACAATGGCTCAATTAATGGTTTGCCTTCATTTAAGACTCTCCAAATCTACTATGGGTTATAGGGGGGTATGATGGTTTAAACTTCTATTGTGGGGCCCTCATTAAAGGGGTGCTACCTTTGTATGGCTAAACTATGGCAAGCCTAATATGGGTTTGATCTGCAACCTTATTTCACTTTGGGGCACCCATGGTTTCTCATGAATTAGTAAAGGTGGGGGGTAAGGGGGGAGAGGGGGGTGGGGCACTGGGGGGTTTGAAGCAAGAAAACACCATGATTAAAACCACTCTAGTTTCTTGGTGAGACTTCAGTGTGGAACTACATTTAGGGAAAAACCACACTTCTCTTATGGTGATACCTTGTACTGTTGTTTTTACTTTGAGCTATGAGTAGAATCCTTTGGTTTGGGTTTTGTGAAGCAATTTGTATCTCACAAGCTCCAAACCACAAAATCCAGAACAATATTGGGTTTTTTCTTCCTTTATTGTTATGAACACTATGACTACTTGAACCTTTAGCATAGGTTTTTACTACGCTGGTATTTACTAAATAGGAAAAATCGATATGAGGAGGTTTGATTATCACCTTTCCTCATTTAACATTACTTCAATCCATAAAGATAAACACACAGTACACATAAAACATAACTCAAGTTGACATTATATTATGTAGATCCAAGCAATTACATACATTTTGTAATTACATTACACAAGTGTGATTGTTGGGCCCTTTGATTTGGACAAGATAGTTTTGAAGTTGTGGAAAACCTGAAGACGGGTGGCGAAGCATAATCAAGATAGACAGGGAGCTGTTGCGGTTGCGAAAATCCTAAAGTTAGGTAGTAGAGCACAAATAGATAACGACACAGATGGTAGAGACATGAGACAAGGAACAAGCAGTAGAACTCCCAATGATGAAGAAGAGATAAAAGGTAGTGGAGTGCAAGGGAACAACTGAGTGGAAAAGGGGCAAAGATTGACAGTGTCAGTTGGTAGGAATAGATAAGCAGGGAATAAATGACTACGAGGATGGTTAGAGGCGAATAGGAGAGTAGAGCCTGGGAGAGGTTTGCAGAGCTGTATGTATTGAACTGAACTGTATTAGACTCTGCAGAATAAATTTTATCGTTTTGAGCCAAGTTAATGGAATCAGACTGATGTTATGTTGCGTGTTAACGATTAGTTGATGCTTGTTGATTATGGTGTATGTATGTCTATTTTAAAATTTTAATTCGATACTTAGAATATGTATGGATGAGTGTTAACTTGCTTCTTAAAGTTCAGATATATTAATTTCTCTTGTATGCACTTGAGGGATGACTTGTGTTAGTAACATTTCCTTGATGTTAATGATCTAGTCTCTAATCCCAGTAAGGTCATGACGCAACTCGGGTGAGACTAATTTCTCTCTTGAGCAAGGTGAAATTGTCGGCGTTGTCCTAGACTACAACAGAAACCTTGTTGACTCCAAGCCTGAACATGGGTCTTGCTTAGAGACGTCCTTTTTCGCCAACAGTGGTAGTCACTTATGACACCAATATTTTTTATCTTCTTCCCCTCTCCTCCAATCCTCTCTCTAGCCTAAAAAAATATCTCTACCCATAAATGGAGACTGTAACTAACAACCCTCTCATATTCCTACATTTTTCCCTCTTCTAGAACCTAATGCTACTCCACCTAATATAATTTTTACATATTCCCCTACAATATACTTCAACATAACCTCTAAACTAATGCAAATTCTCCTAAGTTGAATAGTGCAATTTACATAAATACATAAAGGATATTATTTATTTGGGTAAAAGAATTTTCTATTAAGGTTCCCCTACATCAATAAGCATATTAGGTGAAGAAATAATTGCAATCACTATTAAAGTAAGGATTAATTCAACCAATTACCTAATCTTGTAGGTTACATGTCATCATAGTATGCAAGAAATATGGGACATCAAGGATTGGAAAACCTTGGAGAATGTAAATTAGTTTATTAGTTGTTGTTCAAAAGCAAGTCATGTATTTGGGATGATGTCTCTAAAATATGGTATTGATGGAGGAGAAATGACCTACTCCTACTAATATCATAAAAATTCATTGCAATATATATACTGCACCATTACATCCAATAGAGGAGAAATGACCAACTCCTACCAATATCATAGAAATTCATTGCAATACATATATTGCACCATTACATCAAAAAAAAATTGGAAATATAAATTTTCAATCATTAAATAAGTATAAGGTCAATAAAATTTCTTAAAAAATTAATATCAATATAAAATCAATTCATCTAATCCTTTTAATTAACTTTTAAAAGAATCTTAAATTTCATGTATGATGGTTTACTCTCTACCACAAAACATTAAAAAAAAATACATTTATATTACGAAGAATAAAACCAAACTACATATTCGATTGTGTATTGTGTGTGGCATATAGTATTAAGTAAAATAAATAAACTACATATGTAAGTTAAAAATTCAATATTAAAAATAAAAATAAGAAATCAAAATTGTTAACCATTCCAATTTAAATTAAATAAGCTCAATTGTATGTAACTTATGACCATATGTACCTGATGGAAAGGCATGCTTTATTGCCTTCCGTGCTTCAGTCAGATATTGATATTTCAAATTTTCTGAACTGTTTAAATATGCAATGTTGCACATCTTGCGGCTCTCCAGATATTTTTCTACAACCTTTGAAAACAGAAAATTTCATTCAAACTTTTTAGTAATGAATAAATAAATCATTTTAACATTCAATCACATAAAAATAAGAAAAATGAAAATTCCACAAAACACATTCGATGGATAGATTTTCAGTTGTGAAATCAAACTTCATACCTGAGAAGCACACCACAAACCGAAATTTTGCAAACTGTACAGAATATCTTCGTGTATTTCATTAATAGTTTCCTTCCAAAAAAAGAAATAATCTGTATTGAACGGCGACTCGTTGGTTTCGCAGCTTTCCAATCTCGCATACTGCAGTAATTAAAAATAATTGGTAAACCATTTGCTGTCTTTTTATATACTTTAATAGGAAATGCATAAAATATTAAAAATAAAGGAAATCTATACATTGTCCTTGACGTCCTCTAACATTTTTAAAATTTCGTAATCAAAACTAGGCGCACTATAGAATAGTGTCAGATCCTTCGGAGCAGCCTTATTTCTTTCCTGTGGCGCACAATCCTGCTTGAAGTTATGACAAAGCATGAGAATATGCAATCCACTCTATGAAATATTTTAGAACTTCTTAGATTTCTACTTATGTGGAAGAGACTTGATAATGTGAAATGTCTTCTCGCTGCAACAGTGATTTCTCACCGTAGTGTTCTCAGTGGGAATCTCTCCTTCCTCCCGGGAAGCTTCTGAAACCACACTTTCTGTCTTCTTGAACTTCTTCTTCATGGGCCCATAAGGAGGGGAGACAAGAAAATTACTGTCCACAGGCATATTCTCTTGCTCTTCACCCTCAATGCTCATCATGTTTCTTTTGAGATATTTCATGCTCGGCCTGCAATTCAGTGAGCTTAGGTAAATCAGTACTGGCACGGGATCACACTTATCTCATTACGTTTCTAAAGAAGGCAACATGGAGATTATCTAATATAAATTTATTTTATTTAAAGTTGGGATTCCATAATTGCTGACAAAAGGATGAAAGAAAGCATAGAATTAACTATTTCTGTGCTTATAAGGATTCAATAATGATGGGAACGATTTAATAACAACTTACCTGAAATTTTGTTTTACCCGTTCCCCAACATATTAAATAATTAAAGTCAAATGAGAATTTAATGAAGGGTTGGAAGAAATGTATGGTTAAACATTTATTCAGCAAGTGTTATTTAATTTCTGCAAAGTTCAGAAAGTCATGTTCACCCATTCTATGTATTAAATTTTTGGTGGGCTCGTGAAAACTGTGTTACTCCACAACCCTCAGTAAGAACTATTGTTTTACTAGTGAAAGAGCAACAACATGTTTTCTCGAATCATAATATAAAGTTATTATGTATATTTATTCAGCAAGTGTTATTTAATATTTACAAAGTTCAGAAAGTCATGTTCACCCATCGTGTGTATTAAATTGTGAAAATTGTGTTACTCCACAACTTTGGTGAATGTAAATTTCAGTAAAAACTATTGTTTTACAAGTGAATGAGCTGCAACATCCATATGTGAATGTATTTCATGTTTTTGAATCATAATATAAAGTTAGTGTATTACTTTGCAACCCTGATGAATGTAAATGTCAGTAAGAACTATTGTTTTACTTGTGAAGGAGATGCAACATCCATATGTGAATGTATTTCATGTTTTTTAATCATAATATAAAGTACCAGTGAAGGAGACCCAATATCCATATGTGAATTTATTTCATGTTGTTACTTTGTTTTACTCTGTTTCATTGTGAGTAAAATTGTTTTATTATATTTGCGATTTTAATCTCATCCACTCTACATTGAAATGAAGACTCTCTGGATTAAGACATTCCCTCAACTATGTGTGGACTTTTTGGGTTGAAGAAACATCCTTTTGTGTACTTAAATTTTTGACATGGTATCAAAGCATGTTTAAGCCTTGATTTGAGATTTTTTTTTTACACAGTGAAAATGGTAGCAATAATCCAAAAATACCACAATTTAATGGAATAAATTATGATTATTGGGCTATTCTAGTGAAGACTATGTTTTCCTCACAAGACATTTGAGAATTGGTGGAGAACGGTTTTCAAGAACCATGAAGAAGAACTCAAAAACACTCTTCTATATTTTTCAGGCACTTCATGAAAGTATCTTCCCAAGGATTGCAACAGTAACGAAGTCCAAGAAAGCATGGGATAACCTCCAAACAACCTAACAAGGCATGGAAAATGTGAAGACAACAAAACTACAAATGTTGAGAAGAGATTTTGAGACAATTTATATGAAATAGCCTAAGAATGTATAATCATTTTTTACACATATTGGGTTGGTTACCAAAATCAGGTCTCATGGTGAGACACTTGAGGAAAGGAGAATTGTTGAGAAATTTTGAACAAGTTTGCCAGCAATATTTGATGCCATTGTTGTGGCTCTAGAAGAGACAAATTATCTCTTATTGTTTTCAGTGGATGAGCTTCATGAATCATTGATAGAACAGAGGAATGAAGTCCTCATTGGAGCATGCCTTCAAGACAGAAGATCCATTTGGTCAAGGTAGAGGTTGAGGAAGATCAAATTATAGAGGAAGAGGAAGAAGCCGACAAAGAGGTGGAAGAAGTAGCCCTTCAAGATCAACTGGAAGGGGAAGCAGTCAAAATCCAAGTCAAGACTCAAGCCAAAATAAATCACAAGGTCAGAGGTATGATAAATCTCAAATTCAATGCCATTATTGTAAGAAGTATGGCCATTATGAAAATGAATGTAGAAAGAATCAATATGACATAAGTAACAAACCAAATGTAAATTTCTTAAAGGAATATCAAAACCATGATAGCAGGTTTTTAGCTTGTAATGTAGCACAAGAAAAAGAATGAGATGTATGGTTTTTAGATTCAGGGTGTAGCAACCACATGACTGGACACATAGAAATGTTTTCCAATCTAGATGAAAGTGTAAAATATGAATTGACATTAGGGACTGATAGCAAAGTCTCTGCAATGGGTAAAGGAAGAGTTGAAATTCTAACAAAGAAGGGAGAGAAAAATTTCATGTCATATGTTTACTTTGTCTCTGGTTTGAAGCATAACCTCATAAGCATTGGGAAACTCATGCAAAAGGGCTACAATGTGTTTTTTAAAAATGATGTATGTACAATTTTGGATAAGTCTCCAAGTAAATAGATGATTGCAAAATTTTAGATAAAAAACAATAGAATTTTTTCTCTCAAACTAAAATGAAACTTGAAGGAAGAAGGTGCTCAAGAACAACTATCAATGAATTCACAAAAAGATGAAAGAAATGTAGCAGTTGTCACACAAGAAAATTTTCAAATGGAAATTTAATATGAAAATTAGTTATGGAATTTGAGATTTGGTCATCTCAACTTCCGAGGTTTGAATTTGTTGCAGAGGAAATGCATGGTGAAGGGATTTCCGCCCATAAAAAAACTAGACAGCCTATGCGAAGCATGTATTTTGGGAAACCAACATAGAGAATCATTTCCAGCGGGAAAGTCTATAAGGGAAAAATAACCTTTGGTAATTGTCCACTCAGATTTATGTGGACCAATGCAAACACCATCAATTGGTGACAACCATTATATTTTAACCTTCATAGATGACTACACAAGGAAGACATGGGTCTACTTCTTTGTGGTTAACATAACTGACACCAATGTGATATTGGGTGTTCAATGGTTGATTACATTGGGAAAAGTCACCACTGATTGGGAGGCTTTGAAAATGGAATGGGTGGACAATAAGAGTGGTGAGACTCAAATGATAAAAGGCATGCATACATATCCATCACATACAACTTCCACACATAAAACAGAGTTGGATTTGTGCAGTGGAAGCAAGGACCTTACAATCCCATCTATCATGCTCATGAGATTGTTGCATGGGATGCTATTATTTAGTGGAAAATCACCTGGGAGGCCACCTGATTTATATTTTGTGGGAAATGTCTCACAACATGATGCTCCAAGCATAGATCTAGGAGGGATGGGAGCATTGAGAGACAATGACACAACGCTACGAGTCTTGGGTAGGCTGAAGGAGGAGGGAGATCTTCTCCCAACATCATCATTACCTACTCTCATTTTAGATTTTGTGTTGTGGGAGGAGGAGCTTCGAAGGAATGACCTTCCAACACATACCTTTGGCATGGGAGATGTCAAGGAGGAAAGAAGCCACATGACAGACATTTCATTTGATAGATCATCAGCACTGTCATTGTTGGGGAGTTTAGATCCATATTGGAAATCCCAACTGTTGGTGGATTACTCTAAGGATATTTATACATGCATGATACTTGATGACCAACTACATGAAGAGGGCTATATATTCCAAGAAGGAGTCATCTACTATCGTGGTAGGATAGTCTTGTTTAGAGCCTCCAAGCTCAAGGAGAAGTTGCTAGAAAGGGCCTATGAAGAGTTATATTTCAGCCACACATATTCCATGAAGATCTACACCATCGTCATGAGGCGTTTTACTTGGGAAGGCCTTGAAGGAGAAATACATTAGTATTTTCAAGAATGCATGAACCATGTGGGGTTGGGACAGCAGCATGACTCTATGAAAGACTTATTTCAATCATCTCTTCCTTCTTTTGAGAGAGGAGATAGATCTATGCATCACTCCATTTGTATGAGGAGGATTATTGGTGAAGAACATACTCATGTAAATAATGTTTCATTTTCTGATTTTATGTATTCTTTTACCATGTATATTCAGGCCATAACTCCAAGAAGGAGTGTCATACCTTATAAACTTCATGGCCAACTTTGTGACACAAAAATTTCTAAACATGGAAACTCCCTTGGAGGACAAAGGGAGATTTTGTTTCATGATGGGTGCATTCCTAAGGCACCAAATATATGTCACACTTTCAGCCATGGTGAGATGACAAGGGTAGCAAGTAAGTGGTGGGGAAACCACTTACCACATCTTTATCTTATGCAGTTATGAGATGCACTGCATAGGTTCCACATGTGGGACTATGACCCACCTCCATATGCACAAATTTCTGTTTGTATGTATGTATTTTTGATCCCATACATTGATGTACTTGTACTTTTTATGGGGATGTATGGAGAAAGGATGAAAGGTACTTATATACCCTATGGGAGAGATCCTCCATGTATCTTATGCTACATGTTTCAGGGAGAACATTGGGCAAACCATCTTTGTTTCATTTGAACTATTGTCTCCATATGGGATGGACTATTTGCATATGATGAGAACTTTGGAGGATAAATTCATGGAGGGATGGGTTGGTGAACACTTAGCTTATGGAGGAAGCTTATCATATGATGGTAACACAAATGGAGGAGGAGAAGAGTTGCAACACTCACCTTATCAATTGCTTGAGGACATTCAACATTTGGGAGGGGAGGACTGTAATATTCCCAGTTAGTCCTAAGCTAATTGGAATATTCATTTTTGTTTTATTACTTTCTTTAAATAATAAAAAAGCAAAGGAGGTTCATAATACTCCTTAATAATGAATAAATCAATGGAAATTGTAAAAAGGCTAAATCTTAGCTGTTAAATCAAGCACCCTTAGGTGTGAAAGGGGCTGGATATTTTGACTGGGTCAACCTTGACCAAATCTACAATGCTGTCATCGAGGAGTGGCCATCAATGAGGCACAACGTAGTTTTAGATGGAGATGCCTTGTGTGAAAGAAGTGATATCATTGGAAGTGGTTTATGGTTTTCAAGCTCTTAACTTATAAAAGGAAGAGGATGGAAGCATTAGAAGGTGGTTGATGGTTAGGATATTTTCTGAATATATTGTTTGTTTAATATATCTTTCTCTTGTTGTTTAACTAAGAATGAATATTATTTTGCATTGGGTGTTCCTGATCGGCAATCCCACCTCTTCCCATTGAGTAGCTCTTGGGAGAGTTTGTAGTGCATAGTACACTATTTGGTTGAAGGCCAAGCTTCTTCTTTCAACTACAATGCAGATCTTGTTGAGGGTTTGGTTGTCTTTGCAAGCTGCAGCAAGTGGAGACTAGATCTTTCAGATCTAGGCCATTCCAGTGCTCCTTTTCAGTGGAGGAGACTTCTACTTCATTGGGAGGAGAGTACTAGAGGACTTGTGCTTCATTTTCAGATCTTTGCATGAGGCCAATCACATTTTTATCCCTACAGTGTAGTTTTACTTCCATATCTGCAATATTCCTATAGGTGCAATTGCAGGGTGTTTTGGCACACCATTTGGAGAGTTGGTTTTCAAGTGTTGGGGATTTTCCCTTCACTTTGGAGATCTATTGGAGGGGATCATTCTCTTGTTCATATAAGATTAGATCCACTTTCCAGATCTAAATTTTTCATTAGATCTACACTCTTAGATCTCATATCTACAACTTGTAAATGGTGTTTTGATGATAACCCCAAGGAGATTCTGTAGAGGAGCCTATATAGTCATGTATGGATCTATAATAGATCTAAATTTTCATGCACTTATCTACTCTATATATAATGTGTAATCTATAGTTGTTGCATACCAATAAAATAATGTTGTAAGGCTTTTTCCAATCTTTCTACATGGTTGCAACATCTCATTTTTAGGAATTTCTCTCATTGGAGACTTGTATTTCTGTTATGCATCTCATGGGCCATATTTTACATACGTTTTTCTATTGTAAATACATTTGAAATGTCTCCATATTATACTCCCACTTTATCTTTGATGATCTGTGTTATATTTATGTCATTCTGCATTATATTGCTACATTCCCCATTCGGGAATATTACAAGAACCAAGATGAGAAAGAAAACAAGAAAGAAAAATAAGGACAAGGAAAGGAAATAAAGTATCAAGCACGAAAAAGTTCTATCAAGCACCTTTAGCGGGGATACTTGCATGTAACATGTTGCATGTATAATTTCCTGGCTAGTTTTGACATGCATGGTATGCGCATGTTGGTATTTGGTTCTTATGTTTTCATTGGCATGGATTTTGTCGAGTTTCGATACTGGAGTTTAGTCTAGCCCTCCCATTTTAGGATAGTTATGATGTGATGGGATTGTTCTCGATTTTGAGCCTTTGATTGCTAGAACATTTTGGATCTCAGTGAGGTGGTCTCTGGAAAATTCCCAAAGGCCTATGAATTGATTAACCCGTAATGGTGGGATACACATTAAAGCCTGAGGTTGGAGATCAGAAAATTCATCAAGGTATTGGTGAATAAATTCTGAGGGATCCAAGCTCAATTTAGTTTTGTGATCTCAGAACCAGTTTGGGTGAGATCACGGTATGGAGAAGGTGGAGGCATTTTAACCTATGGATTCCTTTGGTTTTGTTTGGATTGGTTTATCCCATGAGATCCCACATTCATTCTTGGAATATGGTATGGGGGGGATTGGTTGAAAAAAATAATTTGGTTCAGCGAATCTATGGTTAGGTGGAATGTGCAAATATCGGACCCACTGGAAATTTTCCTATGTTTAATAAAAGATAAATTATCTTGCTTTTGATGAGGAATTTTACTTTTTATTATGCGGCTCTGATGGTTTTTCTCTTATTGTTATTTATCTGGTTAAATTTTGGTTATAAACGTAGTTATATGACAGTTCTTAGTCATGAATATTTTCATTTTTTCACTTGTAATTGAATGAATAATGAATGCAAGACCTACTTGGTGTTATGATAGCTAACGTGAGAAGGAAGTGACCCTTCTTGTTAAACCTCAAATAATTTTTTAGTCCCTTATGTTCAAACTTGCATTCATGACCTAGAGGTTGTATATTCACCAAGTATTTCACAAAATGTCAGTTCCTATTGGGTATGGTTAGGTTAAGTATTGGTTTTATTTTTTTTTTACAAACATTATTTTATGCCATTTACCTTCTCTATAAGTATCACTAAATCCTAGGCAAAGACCAGAGTCCTTGCCCTGAAAAAGTGGCACATAATTAGGATTTGTTGGCATAGAACTAAACAAAAATTCCATAGTCACATGGAGGCAGGCTTATGAGTGTGATTGGGAACCCAAATTCACATGGAGGCCTTGCAAAGGGAGAAAATATGACTCTAGTTCAGGGAAAACTGAGTTGTCTCAAGGGTTGGACACCTAGAGGGGTTGGATTACTCCTGGAGGTTCCGTGGCACCTGAGGGAAGTTAGTAAGGTATTAAGTTGTTGACTCAATTTCCTTAAGGTTACATAGGAGGTTGAGTCTTATCATAGTGATCTTGAACTCATGTTTACCTTGGGAAATATGGTGAAAGAGGGTAAATGTTGGAGGAGGCAATACAAGGTGGTATCAGTGCATGGTTTCACACTCCTTGGTAAAGTATGATGTTGTCAAGGTTATGGTTGTCATGCATGGGGTCATGGTATGCAGTGGGTATGGTCATGCATGATTTTGTTGTGATTTTATGTTATTACATGGATATGTTTATTATTATACATGTGCATGCTAATGTGGGTTGATCTTGCAAATGAGATAAGCCTCCTCTAAACATCATTGAGGTATGGATTTGATTTTTGTATCTATTTAGTTTATCTGACATTGGACACAGGTAGGAATAAGAGAATTCAATATCACAAGAAAAATGGTAGACTACAGCTCCTGTAATGTTCCCTACATATCAGTTGGGTAGCAATGAGAATATTATTCTCCTGGTATAGCATATACATTGAGGATCTTGAAGGAAGAGATCTGAATTTGCAAAGAAGATAATGACAGGTTAGTTGAGGCTCAAGAAAGACTTGCAAGGGCTCAGGTGAAGAAAGTATAGGAAAATATCATCATAGGAAGGATTTTCCATTGTACTAGGGAGGTAGGCCTCAGATCTATAGTGCTTAGGAGACAAATAGTTGGGGATGTTCTTTATAATATTCCTTGGATCTATTCAGTAGTTGAAAACAAGCAGTTGGATCATGATACATCTATCATTGAGATGGATGGTAAGCTTTGTGATCAAGTTATTTCTATTTTGATTGATCCTGGATCTAATTATATTTATGTTAATCTTGAATTGGTGGATAAGTGTGGTTTGAGAAAACAAGTGCATGCAAATTCTTGGTGTAGCTGGCTACATGTACTAAGAAGAGGATTCATCATTGGGTAAGAGCTTGTGCATTCGAGTTGAATGGTATGCCTACAACATCACATTTCACTGTACTACCATTGGGATTATATAGTATGCTTTTGGGTGTGGAATGGTTGTATCTTCACATGACCAAAGTGTATTTCTATGACAAGGCTATCAACATCTCGATGATAATGGAGAGAAGATAATTTTGCAAGGAAAGGAGAAGCCTACATTAGTGAGGATGGTCACAACTATACACGCAAAGTGTAATTGTAGGAAAGGGTTTGTAATGTTTGTAGTTCATATTTCTAGTGAAAAGGGTAAGGATGTCGAGAATGCATCAATATTAAAGAGATAACCTTTACTATAACAGTTTCAAGATGTGTTTCCAACAGATATTCCAGAGTTTCCTCCACACATGGAAGTCGAATTTTCTATTGAGTTGGTACCATGAGTAGAACCAACATCAAAGGCGCCTTAGAGGAGGAGCACTCCATAATTAGTAAAGTTGAAATTTCACTTGAAATAAATGGTTGATAAGGGATACATTAGGCCAAGTTTATTTCCTTGGGTTGCACTAATATTGTTTTTGAAGAAGAAGGATGGTATTCTTAGATTGTGCATTCATTACAAGTACCTAAAGAAGGTCATGATCAATAAAAGGTACCCATTTCCAAGGATTGATGACTTGTTTGATCAGTTGAAGGGAGAAACAATGTTCTCAAATATAGATATGAGATCAGGATATCATTAGGTACACATCAGGCAAGAGGAAATCTACAAGACTACCTTCAGGACCAGGTATGTCCATTATGAGTTTTTTGTAGTTCCATCCAGTTTGACTATTGCTCCAGCTACTTTTATGTTTTTGATGAATAGTGTGTTGTGTCCTTATCTGGATAAGTTTGTTATTGTATTCATTGATGAAATCTTAGTATATTCTAAGAATGAGGAAGAGCATGCTTATCATTTAGCAGTAGTGTTGACATTGCTAAGAGAGCATCAATAGTATTTTATGCTTAGCAAGTGAAGTTTCTTTCGAAAAAATGTAGAGTACTTGGGACATGTCATTTACAAGAATGTAATAGCACTAGATCCGAAGAATATAAAGGCTATCATGGAGTGGGAAGCTCCTATAAATGTGAAGGAAGTCGGATCATTCATGGGACTAGAAGGTTATTATAGGAGGTTCATAAGGAACTTCTGACACATTGAATATCCTATTAAATCCTTGCAGAGGATGGGTAAGAAATTTGAATGGACAGAGGAATGTGTAACATGTTTTGAGTAGTTAAAGTAGTTGTTGACAAGTTCTCTAGGGCTAAATATTGCAGATCCGCTTAAAGAGTTTTTAGTGTGTATAGATGCTTGTAAGAGAGGGCTTGGTGGATTCCTTATGTACGAGGCATAGGTGATATGCTACGAGTCTAGAAAATTAAACGATAAAGATCATAGCTATGTGATACATGATCTTAAGTTGGAAGCTAGTATTCATTCTTTGAATATGTGGAGACATTACGTTCTTTGCATGATGTTTTTATGGATGAGCGATCACAGTGGGTTGAGATATTTGTTTCACGAGTTGAATTTTAATGCCATGCAAGATAGATGGTTGGCTACCTTTAGTGAGTTTGACTTTGAGATCACACAGATTAAGGTAAAGGAGAACAAGGTTGCAAATTCTCTAAGTAGGAAAGTGTAGTTAAACCATGTTGCAATAGTGAGATCATATGGGATAGATTTACAAGATTGGATCTTACAAGTCGGGCAACAGGATAACAGGTATATTGAGCTTATGCATAGGTTACAACAAGGTACATGTGATCAAAACGTGAATTATCATCTCACAAAATACGGCTTGGTCATATTTAGATACACCATATAAGTGTCAGATGAAAAAGAAGTCAAGAAGCTTATCTTGAGGGAGTTTCATGTAAAACCATATTCAGGTCACCCGGGATATTAGAAGGCGTTGACAGTAGTGAAGAGGTTCTACTATGAGTCGAATCTGAAAAAGGATGTGGAAGAGTTTGTGTTAAGATGTTTATATTGTAAGCAGATTAAGGAAGAGTGTAATCATCCAGGTGGGTTTATTTAGCCTATTGTAATTCCAAAATGGAAATGGAAGGTCATTTCCATGGATTTCATTAAAGGTATTATGAGGACATAGAGGAAGCATGATGCTATCATGGTTGTGGTAGGAAGTTGAGAAATGTAGCTCACTTTATTCTAGTGACGACTGCTTTTTCATCTAGTGAGGTAGCATAGGTATTCATCAGGAAGATCATGAGATTGCATTGTGTTCTATAAAAGATTTTTTCGTAAAAGGATGCCAAGTTCACTTCCAAGTTTTGGAAGGAGTTTTTTGTAGCCTTCAACACAACTTATCATTCATAGATGGATGTATAAACAGAGAGGTTCAATAGGATACTAGAGGATATGCTGAGGATGTAGGTCATGCATTACAAGACGATATGGGAGGATTACCATCCATTGTTCGATATTGCATATAATAATGGTTATCAGGATTCAATTAGGATGAATATATTTAAGTCATTGTATGGGTGGAGTTGTAACACTTCTATCAACTAGAGTGATCCAATGAATAGGGTACTAATTGGACCTGACATGTTGGAAAAAATGGAATAGGAAAAGTAGGTTATACAGAAGAATGTAAAGGTAGCACAAGGAAGGCAGAAAATTTATGCAAACCACCACAAGGCACATAAGGAATTTGAGGTTGGGGAGCATGTGTATTTGTGTGCCAAGCTCAAGAATATATCCTTGAGGATCATATCACGTTCCAAGTTGGCACCATGGTATTGCAAGCCTTTTGAGATCCTTAGGAGGATTGGACCAGTGGCTTACAGAATTGCATTTCCTCTGAGAGTCAAAGTTTGTGATGTTTTTCATGTTTTATTGCTTAAAATATATGTAAAGGACATTGATCATGTTATTGATTGGTTTTTATTGGAGGTGAAGCAAGAAGGAAAATTCCAACTGGATCCCTAATGCATATTTTGTTATAAAAATATCTCCAAAAATAGAAGAAAATATAGATCAACGCCTTAGAAATAAGCCACTTCGAGGGGGGAACCTCCTTTATATTAAATACATGAAAACTTCTTGGATGATACAAATGACAAAACCTCCTTTCTATATATAGGAGTACATTGGGTCACAATATAATCCTAGCCGACCTAACAATAATAATTTAAGGGCACAATAATAACAATATGGGGGTTACAGGGGTACAACAATAACAATAAAGGTGCTACACTAGTAATATAGGGACCTAACATATTGCAGCGGAAACATCGTGTGCTCCAAAACGGAGCACTCAAGAAGGTTAAAATGCAGTGGAAGCACTTTGGGCCTGATGAAGCTACATGGGAGATGGATAGTTGATCATATGTGGGTTATGTATTATTAATTGTTTTTAGGTGAAGGAAAATGATTCTTGGTATTTTTACATATTTATGTACGGTTTTTATTGTAAATACTGCAATGAGATATTCTATAAAGCTCTAATAAGTGGTATTGTTTTCATATTGATATGTTTTTCATGATGGTTTTACTTTTGAGCAGGTTGTTATTGTAAATACTACAAAAATTTGGGTTAGAAAGCTCCACAATAAGCATTTTTTGTGTTTCAGTGGTTTTGTTGGGTATAGATGTGGTTTAACACTGAAAACGATGTTTCCCTAGAGAGGGAGAGAGGGGGGGGGGGTTCTCTAAGAACCCCAAGTTAAAAGTTCATGTAATACAAGTTAAAAAAGGTAAAATAAGACCATGGCCAAGGGATCCAATACCCCTCTGTTTCCATGTAAATATACTTTGTTTTAAGATTGATCTATTTTATTAATGTAAACAGTCAAGTACAATGATGTAACAAATTCATTTTTTTTAGATAAGTTGGAAATTATTTGGGAAAGAAACACTAGAGTTATGATAATTTTTCCAGGATTCAGAAACCAATGTTGGTGGATGAGATCAAAAAATCTTCCCTTAAATAAATTCTAAAAAATCCCCATGATTTTAATAAAAAAAATTAATATGATGGGAGAGAAAATCTATTAAAACACTTAGTTGTAGAAAAGTGTTGAGAAAATGGTGGAATAAAGTGCTTGAGGAGAGAAACACGGCCTTTAAGGAAAAGGGAAGAAACCCTAGGCTAGTGGGTTGGAAGACCATGAAAAGTGGGATGCCACTAAGGAAAAATCCACTAGGGAAGAAAGGAATAAAATTCCTCAGATGGAATCACAACATGTGGTTGATTCTTGGGAGGACAAAAGAAAAATCTCGGCTTGAGGGGGAACTAGAGGATTCGTTCAAGGTTGGGAGGATAATGTTTCTTCCTGAAATGGTTCCAATAGTACAAAGCAGAAGTGTATGTAGGGTATTCCAGTGGATTCTTCTGTTCCACTGTTACAAGTAGAATATGAGTACATTTAGAGTAGATTCTACTATTGGAAGTATGGTTATTTTTAATAAATCTATCTCAAAAGTATTTATATTGATTTTTGGTTTGTTATTAACTTTTGGGAATGTTAAAGATAATAGGTCGTTCAATCAAAATGTTTTTTTCTAGTCATATTTGTATCTATATTTAAAAGTCTCTATACTATAAGGCCTTCTCATGAGTGAATCATTGATTGTTATGAACTCTGAAATCTAATATTTTTGTAATTTATGACTTCTCTTTTCTATGTTACAGAATGGTTTGTAGTAGTATGTTGTAGTAATGAATATTATTAATTAGAGCTAAAATTTTAATGAAGAAACATGTATCTTATCTAGACATTCGTTATAGGCATATTAATTTGTATCACGAATAATTGAAAGAACAATTAGTTTTACCATATGATTAAAAATAGTTACATATGGAAAGGGGGAAGAGTCACACCTATTACCTTGTGGCTGAGATAGAGTTAGGGATATTGAATGAAGTCAATATATTATTAGATTAACGAGTGGAAACTTAGGTAAGGGAAATAAAATAGAACATATAATTCAGTGGACATCACATAAAGAATAAAAAAATTACTGGTATTCAATTGGTGATCGGGGCCAAGAAATAGATGAGATAACTTCATAAGGGATTACCAAATTAACACATGGGTAATACCTTAATTCCTTAATCAGTGAGCTATTAAGCCCTGGAGATATTCTAAACCACATGAGGGAACAATAAATCACAAAAGTATTTCAATTTCCAAACGAAAACAATTTCCTTCAGAAACAAATGCTTGAATAGAAAATGCGTATAATAATAATATGCACAGGGTAATAAATTGTTGATAGAGGAAAAATTGTTAAGGAATATATTGTTGGAAAAAGTACTTTTCTTCATAGTTATAATGGATTGCTATATGGATGATCACAGAAACATTGAAGTGGTAAAAAATTAGAGAGAGATAGAAACCAATTTTACAAGCTACAATACATACATAAAAGGTTTAATTAAATGGTAAATATATCAGTACCATGTGTTCATTAATTAAACCATTATTTTCTGAATGAAACAGCTGGAGTCAAACATAAATGGTAACACCCAACGAAAATAAAACAAAGGAGTTCAAAGTTTTGTTAGACCCAACTCTTATGTAGTGAAATTCACAAATGAACATAACATAACCATAGAACTCGTTCACTTTTCAAAGAAAATAAAAATTTCAGTGTGATTGTTGGTATATGTTCCTTTGTAACAAGGTAGTTACAATAAAATAGGTATAAAACACCTCAATTTAGGAGTTATGATCTTTCTCACAAAAACAAAACAAACAAAGTTTAGAAAATAAATAAGAAGATATTAGAGAGTAGTGCCCTAGAGGGCTATGGTGGTATATTGGATACCATTGTCTTCCAAAAAAATAAAACCTCCATCTAGAGTTAGCAATTACAATATACAGTTTTAAATCGAGGTTGAAAGTTAGCAATAGGACTCAAATTCCACTCAATATAATAATGTAGAGAAAAAATCCCATTAAAATAGAAGATGAAATCTTTTGAACTTTATATAACCACATCTATTGGTTTCTCTCCACCTCAATTAACGGCACCATGCTTGTAACCAAAGAAAAACATCTCTAGGAGCATGTGAAGGTGACCAACTAGGAGATAGAAATGTATGTCAGTCAGCCTCGATAACTGGTTGTGTTTAGCTAGAAGCTATAGAGTGCGTAATTTTCATACCTAAAAATATAACAAAATAATGCAATGACATTATAGACGGTATGAGTAAACTATGAAACAAACCATGAAAAGAGAAAGAAAAAAAATCATTGGTGTTGAGGAAGGAATAAGATCATAACTGGGTAGGTCAAGAGATGGTCTCTTCTGATCCTGTAAGTAGGGTAGGTAAATTAGTTTAGTGGGGAGTGTTAAAAACCCCAACAAAAGAAAACGAAGGAGCTTTGAAAAGAAAAAGCAACAATTTTCATAAAATAGAACCTAATGGTAAGGTGCAGATTCACCTCACAATTGTTTCTGCCATAAATACCACAGATAGATCCAAAAATTCATTGATATGGGATTACCTGGGATTCACTGAGCCATTTCCTGTGGTTAATCAAATGAAGGAAAACCCCAATAAATTAATGGAAAGAAAATCTTGAAAAAAAAAACCCAATCGACAAGGGAAAAGATAAAAAAGAAACCCATCATAGTAAGGTGAAATGTGGAGAAATTCTCTTCAGGGTTGGCTCCACTATCGATGTTTTTCGTGAACCTATAACAGAAGCTAGGAAATGATCCATAAATTAAACTAAGGAGGAGTAAAAGAAATAAATAAGAAAAAAAATGTTTAAGGGTAAGCACTCGTAGTTCAAGAATCTTACCACCAGGCTTTCCGTTCTGCCATGGCTTCGTCCACATGCTAGTATGTGAGAGAGAGAATTGGTGGTCAATGCACCGAAAGACATGTCTGGAAGTTTCTCAGACCAAAAGAAAGTGGAAGCAACACCAAGGAGATATTAGGGTTACTATTGAAAAGATGCAATTTTGGATCTAAGGGAAACGATCATGGTCATCAACTTAACCATAGTACACCATCCTTACAACGACCATGTGGTAATGGTGAGGTGAATCACGTGATCAGAGCAAGGTGTAATAATTTTACTAGGCATTATGTCCAAGGATTCATAGTTGGAAATTATCCAAAATTTTGAGGACTTATGAAAAAAAAATATATATGAGCTAACCTTTAGACTGAGCATGGACCTCATAGCAGGAGCTGAGTAATATTCAAATACATATAGTTATCACACCTAATAAATTAACATGACACCATAGAAGGTATACACTTTAATTATTTTAAAAGCTAGGTTATTTAAACATAACATAGAGATCTCTCCCTTGTTGGACATGTGTTATGACTCAATTTACAATGTATAATAAGAGTGGTTATTAATAATAAAATTGTAAATAAAATTGAGACTCGGGGTTAAGGTTAAGAGGGAAAATTTTCTATTTAGTTCATTCATCATCTTGAGTTAGGTGGCGAGGGGTTCCAAAAGATTTAGATCAATAATGTAAGAAATAACCATTTGGTATGGTGTATTAGTAAAGTCACATTTAAATAAAAAGGAAAAAAATTGGGGCGTTTCTCTGGAGACATGACAGAATGGTATCAGAGCGCCAGTTACCACACTAGGCTTGGAAGGAACCACTGCATTTAAATGAAATATTTGTATTAGTATAAATGTGAGTGTTATTAGCCAATTTTTCTACCCTTGGATCACAGACCCTTAGCCCTCATGGTTAGATGGATTTTTCCTTACATGAGGAGCACTTTTTGAACTAGTTTGACCCTTATCCGCAGGTAGGTAGGCTTGTGCCTGTGGCCAGGACCCTATATCCCCTACCAAGCCCTCTTCTACCTATGGCTAGGACCCTTTTTAGCACTTTATGTTCCCGTGGCCAAGGGAATATTCTAAAGTGGCTTATTCCTTAGGAGATCAGTTTGATTCCTCATCTATTCAAACTAGAATTAGAAGCTTTTGTAACTTCTCGTCATCCTGAGCGTTAATATTCATCCTCCTGGGACCTATATTCTATCTATTAATACTGGATCATTTGAGAGTGTCATGCTATTTTTGGAGAGCTATACTACTATAGGAGAGCTCAAATATTGATCCCATGCTACCATTTTGCTGCTAGATAAAGAGCTTGTGAGGACTTGGTTATATGTGTGTGCTATTAATTCTCATTTCTTATATGTAGTGGGGAAACTCTGCTGGATCACAGAGAGAAAACATGGAAGCAAAGGTATAAGAATTGTTCATTTTATATGGTTATTGAAGATTTCTGCTCTCTCCCTTACATGCTTATATTTTTTAGCAGATCTTGTGATTATTTTGTATCGTTTTTGATCTAACAATCTTCTAAGGAATATCACTTGCCATACTTGAGCATTTTTTATTGTGTGTAGGTGTTGAGATCAAAGGAAAATGAAGGATATTGCTTGAGAGGAGCGCGAGGATTCTTCTACAAACTCAAGATCTATCCCCAATCTGCCAATAGGAAAGGTGTCATTTCTCTTCCTTGTAGTGTAAAATTGATTGCATGTTTCTTGATGATAATAAGGGATTGGGATATATTTTATCTTCTTACTCTTGTCTATCTATGTCTCGTGTACCTATCATATGATCAAGTTCTTTCGATTTTTTTTTGGTGATATTGTATCACCTTCATTAGATCTTGTTTAGGCCTTCTTTCCTCTAGGGTTCGATTTCTTCCTTTGCACAACATTGGCCCTAGTTGAGCCATTTCGCTGCAACCCTAGCTTAATTGAAATTTCCTTTCATCTTGCTTTCACTTTGGATATCACTATGTTTTATTTCTTTGAGTCTGTTTGATTAAGCTTTGTTTCCCTAGTTGTTTCGCTTTTGGAGTGCTTTTCTTTCTTTCTTGGGAGACTTGATTTGGTCTATTTTTAAGTTTTCCTTTTGGTTTTTTTTTGGATCATTAATTCACTAATTCTTGGGATATCTTGCATTCAGGAAGATTTAGTGACAAGTGCATTATTGTAGGCATTGTTGTATTTTTAAAAACTCTTGCCCTCTCATAGCTAGCATTCTTTGAATTCAAAACAAAAATTTCATATAGATGCATTAGGGTGATTATCTAAGAGTCATAGACACCATATTAGTTTCACGTCACTTCCCACTCGAGTAAAAAAGAACCTTTCAAATTAACATGATAACAAAATTAACTAGATTTAGCATTTTCTTTGACTAGTAGTACATCAACACTTGCCTAGGCTAGGGTCTTGGAGATAGGAGTGTGAGTTAATTTCTCCAAGACCACAAAATAAACTTAGTAATTTGTAATACAGAGAAAATCCATTTATGGTAGTGTGGTCTGGGAAGCCCTTCTGACAAGAGGTTTAAGAATGAGGTCACACTTGGGCTACGTAGGGTGACATGACCCATTTCGCTTAGTTTTGG
Source organism: Pinus albicaulis (assembly GCA_034641835.2). Classification (NCBI taxonomy): domain Eukaryota; kingdom Viridiplantae; phylum Streptophyta; class Pinopsida; order Pinales; family Pinaceae; genus Pinus; species Pinus albicaulis. Next base: position 674,968,526 of record CM076581.1, read on the forward strand.
GTGGCACGATATAGAAAAATTGGAACTCATACAAACGATGTTTTTATCACTTGGGAACCATTTAAGAGGCACCTCTCAAGGGGGTTTCAGTCTTCGATCCCTTTTGCAGTTAAGTTTCCTTCCCTTGTGTGTTGATTTTTCTCATGATTGTACCACCAGGTCGTGTTATTTTCGGTGGTGACCATAGTTGCCTTTATTTCTAGGGCTCATACACAGGTTCAAGGTCGGGGTCATTTTCTTTGTACCATTTAATTCACTTGATCTCTCACTAGTGTCTCAAACAATTACAACTAGCACAATTGAGTTTAACTCACTTAACTAAGTTAAATTGATTACAACCTGAATTAACTAATGCACCACTGCACTTCAAACTCTATTACAACTAGAATTACTATGCATGCCTCACCAACTACCCTCAACTCAAAATTCATGAGTTAACTGAGTTTATCACACTGAGTTAACTATTAAAAGTCATTGTGAGGTAAGATTACATTTTATTTTCCATGTTAATTAAGGGATAACTAAAATAGACATGTACCAAATTTATCCCACACCAGTGTAGGTGTTGTTAAGACATGTGGTCCCACACTAGTGTAGCTTCTGCTTGGGCCTCTTGGTCCCACACTAGCATGGGTGCTGAAATTTCTTGTTGAACTTCAAAAAGTGGACCTTCCGCAAGGAAAATATTCATTGGAGTGAAATGGGTCTATAAGACCAAGAGAAAAATTGAAGTCAAGATCGAAAGGTATAAGCCAAGGCTAGTTGTCAAAGGTTACAAGCACCAACAGGGAAGAGACTATGTAGAAACATTTGCACCAGTCGCGAGGATGGAGACATTGCATAGAGGGTTGTCGATTGTTGTGAAACATAGATGGAAAGTGCATCAAATGGATGTAAAATCAACGTTCTTGAATGGAGTGCTGAAATATGAGGTATATGTTGCGCAACCACCTGGTTATGAGGTAGAAGGGGAATAGGACAAGGTGTATAGGTTGCATAAAGTTGTTTATGGGCTGAAGCAAGCACCGCGTGCATGGTATAGCATGATAGATGTCTACTTGATGGAAAATGGGCTCGACAATTGTGATGGTGAACCTACTCTCTACATCAAAGAAAGTGATGGTAAGCATCGTATTGTTGTTTTGTATGTAGATGATTTGATTTTTACAAGGAATGATGATTTCCACATCGTTGATTTCAAAGCAGTCATGAAAAATTATTTTGAAATGACTAACTTGGTGTTGTTAAGATATTTTTTGGGCATAGAAGTGAAGAAAACATAAAATGGCATTTTTATCTCTTAAGCAAAGTATGTTGCAAAAATTTTAGAGAGGTTTAATATGTAGAATAACCAGCCAGCACCAACTCCAAGTTTTATGGGGTTGAAGTTGAGCAAGGAAGATTGCAGCAGTAATGTCAATACGACATTATACAAAAGTATGGTGGGTAGCCTAATTTTTTTGACCGGAACTAGGCCTAATATAATGTATGCAGTGAGTTTGGTGCCAAGGTTCATTAAGACACCTAAAGAGACGCATTGGCAAGCAGTGAAAAGAATTTTAAAGTATGTCAATTGCACAATGGAGTATTCCATTTTGTATTCCGCAATGGATGATTTTATGCTCATTGGTTATACTAAAAGTGACTAGGCAGGAAGTGTTGATGATAGAAAGAGCATGTTAGGATATGTTTTTCATTTGGGTTTGGGGGCCATCTCATGGGCTTCCAAGAAGCAGCTGATAGTATCACTGTCAATAGCAGAAGATGAATATGTCATCGCAGTAGCAACAATTTGTCAATTTTTTTGGATGGGAAGGATGTTCCAGGATCTATGCCATGAGCGAGAGGGAACAACCACAATTTTCTGTGAGGACAGTTCAACAATTCCACTGTCAAATAATTATGTATTTCACAAGAGGACAAAGCACATTGATGCTAAATATCATTTCTTAATAGAATTAGCCAACAATGATGAGATTGTGTTGCAACACTACAGGTCAGAAGAACAATTTGCTGACATCTTCACAAAGCCATTGACATATGAAAATTTTGTTTATCTCATAGATTGTTTGGAAATGGTCAATGGCAGTACTTGTGATTAAGGTGGTGTGTTGGAGAATTAATCTCAACCACTGTGTTTAATTCTCTGATATCAACCATACCTCAGTAAATATTTTGCAGATTGCGGATTGAGTTTGGATTGAGTTTGTGGGGAAGGACATTGCTTAAATGAAGTTCTGAACATGAGGAAAATTACCCATTCTGCAACATATTAAATAATTAAAGTCAAATGAGATTTTAATGAAGGGTTGGAATAAATGTATGGTTAAAATTTGTGGTGGATGTAAGTGTGGAAAGACAAGAGGGAGAAAATCGTGGAGCCAATTTTGGTGGGAGAGTGAAAAAAACATTGTGTTACTCCACAACCCTTTTGAAAAACCTGGTGAATGTAAATGTCAGTTAAGGCAACCCTTGTGAAAACCCTAGTGAATGTAAATGTCAGTAAGAACTCTTGTCTTAGAGGTGAAGGCACTTGGGTTTTACCGTGTGTTACTCCTTGATCCTTGTGAAAACCTGTTAAAATTGGAAAACTAGGTCCAAACTCCATGTTGTGATGCTCAGATGAAGATACCAATATTTGTATTGGGTTCCTCTTTCGAAGAGGTGTAAGATAAATCTAAAATTGATCTTAATCTAATGAGAAAAACATTATTTTTAATTTATTTTTAATAATTTCAAATATGTGCAGGTCGGCCTTAAGGTTTTACATCCCCAGCAGATGTGTCACACACCTCAGTGATTGATATAAATAGAGTCAACATTGGAGGAATTTTTCACTCATCTCATCCTCACACATCATCTCCTCCTTTGATTTAGTACGAGCTCCTTGGAAGTAGTTTCGGTTCACACGTGGGAAGAAGGACGAATTTACTGCAGCTAGGGTTTGGATGAATTTACTGTAGCTAGGGTTTCCATGCAAATTTGACCAGTGTTGACTTTGGTCAATGCATGGTCCAAATAGGCTGAAAATTGGTGGAGACTTCGATTTTGGAAGGCCGTACATATTGGCATAAGAACCGAGGTCAAAATTTTGACTGAAGACCAAGCTGCGTTGACTTTCTTGCTGTTGTCCTGCGTTGACTTTTCTGAACAAAATTGAATTTTCTGTGGTTGACTTTGAGTTGATCGTGTGGCTGTTTTGAGGGCTATTGTGACACATGCTAGGTTGGCTGACCAAGGAGACTTTGCTGGTTGAAGCATCCTATTGACCACCATAACACACCACCACATTTTTCTGTTTCTGGTTTGTCTTCTGTAGATCCACTAGTATGTTCTATCAGCATTTTACTCGATTGTTTATGTGATTACTATAGTAAAAAGTAAAGTTGTATCTAGCATAGAACATCTACCTAAATTTACAGGGTATCAGAGCTGAGGTGAAGACAAGCCCTATTTGTTGCAATCACTAAAGAGGAAAATGGGTTCCACAAACTATGGCTTCAAGGAGGATGACAAATTGACTGTGAAGGATGAATTCCATGCTTGGAAGATGATATTGGATCTCAAATTGGAAGACCAAGATGTCATGGACTATGTGCAGGGTAAAATCCAAGAACCTCCATCCATTGCTACTGTTGCTGCCAAAATAAAGTACAAGAAGGGGGAGATCAAAGCAAAGTTGATGATCAGGGAATCCATTAATAAAAGTCTGGTGGCCTACATCTCTGAGTTGGGCACATCCAAAGAGATGTATGATAAGTTGGTCCTCATGTTCAAGGCCAACAATGCAAAACAAGTACTATTCTTCAAGATTCAATTGAAGAATCTGAAGCTGACCGAGATCAGGAACAATCTGTTGCCTATTGGGGAGAAAATAGCTAATCGAGAGATGGTACTCACCACACTTGGAAGGCTCTCATCTGAATGGCATTTGTTCAACACTACCATTCTAAATAATAATGTGATACCTTACTTTGACGAAGTACTATCAAGATGCGTTCAAGAAGAATCAAGAATGAAGGAGTATGGAAATGAAGGAAATGCTACATACACTGCTCATTCTAGAAAGAAGAATTCTGGTGGCCCAAAGAACAAAGGAAAATCAGGGGCTCAAGGAAAGAAGGGAAAGTGCTTCACTTGTCATAGGCCTGGTCACTATGCTAAACAATGTCCTCTCAAGAAGGATTCTCCTGATGGTGATGACAACAACAACAACCGGAGGGATGGCAATCAAAGGAACAATAGGTTCCAGGAAAAGAGGAAGGCTACCTCCGGCGGAATTTCAAAAGGTCAAGAAATTCCAGGTATGAGGAATCAAATGTTGTTGATAAAAGAAATGAATTCATTCTTGTATTTGCCCTCTCTGCTGCATCTCCACCCGACACTATGCATGTTTGGTTGATAGATAGTGGTGCTTCAAGGAACATCACTGGGTTCAAAGAAGCACTTTCTGATATGGTTGAGAAGGATACTAATCTGGAAATTATCCTTGGAGATAATTCCACATATCCCGTTAAAGAGACAGTGATTGTGACCCTCCACTTGTCTCAAGGTCAAGTCCTCCACTTACAGGATGTACTCTATGTACCTAATTTGAAGAAGAACCTCATGTCTATATCAGCAATGGAAGACAAAGGTTTCAATGTGGAATTCACTGATGGAAAGGTGCGCATGTGGAAGAAGAGCTTCAAGGAAGTTATCACATTTGGGTATAGAATTGATACACTCTACCAGGTTGGAGGAGGTGCACAGGGAGCAATGACATGAGATGCTATCCGACAGACCGATAATGGCATTGAATACGAGACGAACGAGTTCAAGAAATTTTACATAGGAGCTAGCATCAAGAGGGAGACCACAATGTTTGTGGGCTATAGCGAAACTTCGAAGGCCTATAGATTCTATGTGCCTAGTCAAAGGGAAGTGGAGATATGCCACAATGTCACCTTTGATGAAGATACTTCCCTGAGGAAAGTAGTCAATCTTCTGAGATCTGAGGAAGGTCATGAAGCAAGGCCTGGAAATCAAAAGGAACCGAAGGATGAGACAATGCCTGATGTTGAAGGACCAATTGACCCAATTGATCCACCTCCTTCACTAGGAAAGAGACCATCATGGCTCAGGGACACTCTCAAGGATGCTGAGGGACATATGGCCCCAAGGGGGACATTCCATGAAAGTAAGAAGCCAAGTAGATACCAAGGGTATCTAGTAGCCATGAGTACTATTGTACAATCCGAGCCTGGATCTTTTTGACGAAGCCGTAAAACATCAAGTCTAGAAGGATGCTATGCACGAAGAGTATGAGTCCATAATGAAGAATGATGTATGCGATGTTGTTCCTAGACTGGAGGTCAAAGTAGTTGTCACCTCAAAATGGCTCTACAAGATCAAGCATGGATCTGATGAAAGTGCTGAAAAATTCAAGGAAAGATTCATTGCCCGTGGCTTCTCTCAAAAAGAAGGCATAGACTATGATGACATATTTTCACCTATGACCACCATTCGATCTATCATAACCCTTGCTGCTATGGAAGGATGGAGTCTTCATGAGATGAATGTGAAGACCACACTTCTACATGGTGCGATAAAGGAAGAGGTGTATGTGGAGCAACCTTTGGGGTTTAAAGTCCGGGATCAGGACACCCATGTCTGCAGGTTGAAGAAATCCCTCTATGGGTTGAAGGAAGCACCTAGAGCTTGGTATGAGAGGATAAATAGCTACCTGATGAAGTTGGGCTTCGCTCGTAGTAATGTTGATCTGAACCTTTATTTCAAGGTTCATAGAGAGAAGCCTCTCATTCTCGTGTTGTATGTGGACGACCTTTTCCTGACAGGTGCTGACCCTCTCATTCATCAGTGCAAGAGGGAGCTCGCTGCTGAGATTGAGATGAAAGACCTATGACTGATGCATTACTTCCTAGGCCAGGAGGTCTAGCAGAGACCTGGTGAGATTGTCCTTTCTCAAGGAAAACACATTTTGAAGCTTCTGGAAAGATTTGGTATGGTGGACTGCAAGTCTGTGTCGACACCGATGGAGCTCAACTTCAAGAAGTTGAGTGGCAGCGTTGTTGGGCCCGTATTGACAAATCCTACTGATTATTTTCAACTTGTAGGGGCCCTAATGTTCTTAGTGGACACCCGTACGAACATATTTTTTGCAGTGAACACTTTGAGTCAACACATGTTTGATCATAACATTCTCTGGGTTGGTGCCAAGAAACTCTTGAGATATCTCCAGGGCACGATAGACCTTAGGCTGAGATACATTGCTAGGAGCATGACACTCCTTGGTTATACTGATGTCGATTGGGCTGGCAGTGTGGTGGATCGCAAGAGCACATCTGGATGCTACTTTACATATAGATCTACTTCAGGTAGGAAACTGAAGTCAGTAGCCTTGAGCACCGCTGAGGCCGAATACATTGTAACATGTGTGGTCTGTTGTGAAGTCACTTGGTTACGAAAGCTCTTCAATGAGCTGTTCGAGCATGTGCTAGATGCCACCGTTGTCCTTTCTGATAACTAGAGGGGGATTCGTTTGTCATAGAATCTCGTGTTCCACGATCGATCCAAGAATGTTGATGGCTGGTACCACTTTATCCAGGATATGGTACAACGAGGCATCGTAAGGCCCGATCATAGGAACTAATGAGTAGGTCGCGCATATTCTCACTATGCCCTTAGGAAATTTCATGTTCCTAACCTTCCGTGAGAATCTTGGAATTGTGGAATGACGCTATTCTGAGGGTCCTGTTGAATGATGAGCTCTTGGAGCTCTGGGGGGCTTTGGGGATACCTTTTCGGAGCTATAAGCAACCACATGGCTAGGATTGCCGAACCTTGTTGGTGTGCTTGGGCCCCACCATGATGATTGAGTTGGATCGCCTCTCATGATTTGTGCTCCGTATGCATCCTACCCATTTGAGTTCCGGACTCATGGGAAGTACCTCTCATTTGGCCAATGAGGTGTTAAAAGCTAGAGACTAGTAGCAAAGACTAATGGATGCATGATAGATTTCCGTACTCTCTATATAGGATGACACGTGTCCAACCACTTGATCTGCGATCAAGTTTAGTGAGGTTTCAGATCTCCTATTGACTTCGGGTCAGATAAACCAACTTCGGGTTGGTATGTGACTCTTCGAGTCTATGTGAGGTTTCAGACCTCCAACTGACTTCAGGTCAGTGAGACTAACTTCGGGTTAGTATATATGACTCTCTTGAGTCCAAGCGAGGTTTTGGACCTCCTACTCACTTCGGGACAGGTAAACCAACTTAGAGTTGGTATGAGACTCTTTGTGAGTCTGATAGAGGTTTCAGAACTCTGGGCTGAATCTATCAGCCGGGGAATGATGTCTTTGTGACTGACCCACTTCTGTTCTGAAATAAAGAGGCCAACAAAGCAAGTTACAGTGGGATGGCGCACGATGTTTGATTGCATAAGTGGATGGAGTTCTCCCTAGTTGAGAGGGAGTGTTAAAATTGGACAACTAGGTCCAAACTCCATGTTGTGATGCTCAGATGAAGATACCAATATTTGTATTGGGTTCCTCTTTCGGAGAGGTGTAAGATTGATCTAAAATTGATTTTAATTTGATAAGCAGAACATTTATTTTGAATTTATTTTTTATAATTTCAAATATGTGCAAGTCAGCCTAAAAGATTTACACCCCCGGCAAATGTGTCACACACCTTAGTGATGGATAAAATAGAGTCAACATTGGAGGACTTTTTCACTCATCTCAGCATTGCACATCATCTCCTCCTTTGATTTAGTATGAGCTCCTTGGAAGCAGTTTCGGTTCACATGTGGGAAGAAGGACGAATTTACTGCAACTAGGGTTTGGACAAATTTACTGCAGCTAGGGTTTGGACAAATTTACTACAGCTAAGGTTTCCACGCAAGTTTGACCAGTGTTGACTTTGGTCAACGCATGGTCCAAATAGGCTGAAAATTGGTGGAGCCTTCGATTTTGGAAGGTTGTACATATTGGCACAAGAAACAAGGTCAAAATATTGACTGAAGACTGAGCTGCATTGACTTTCTTGCTGCTGTGTTGGGTTGACTTTTCTGGATAGTGTTGACTTTTCTAAGGTTGACTTTGAGTTGACCATGTGGTAGTTTTAAGGGCTGTTGTGACACATGCTGGGCTGGCTGACCAAGGTGACTTTGTTGGTTGAAGCATCCTGTTGACCTTGGTAACACACCACCACATTTTTCTATTTCTGGTTTGTTTTCTGTAGATCCACTAGTATGTTCTATCAGCGTTTTACTTGATTGTTTATGTGATTGCTGTAGTAAAAAGTAAAGTTGCATCAAGCATAGAACATCTACATAGATTTACAAAATCCTAGTGAATGTAAATGTGAATGTAATCCTCGTGAAAAACCTCGTGAATGTAAATCTCATTAAGAACTCTCGTTTCACTGGTGAAGAGCATCCATACTTGAATGTATTTCATGTTTTTGAATCATAATATAAAGTATTGTTAGTTCCCATTTGGTTGTGACAAAATTCATGTATGAGTTTTACCCAACCACTCAGTTTCTCTCTTTCACCATGAGTAAAATTGTTTGATTATATTTGAGATTTTAATCTCACCCACTCTGTCTTGAAATAAAGACTCACTTGATTTGGTTTCCTCAAATGCATTGTCTAGATTAAGACATTTCCTCAACTCTCTCTAAACTCTGTGTGTTGAGGAAACATCCTTCAATGTGCTTAAATTTTTGACACACATTATCAATTTTCGATAAATGTTTCTAACCAATCAATGTGATTGTGATTCATCGTCAAAACAACTATGAATCACATTGGGTAGTTCAAATGTCTACTCAAGATTGGTAATATGATTATTCTGGAAAAAGGATTTCAGAAACGTTAATTAAACTCAGAAACCCTAGTACTGCGAACTTTAAAGTGCCTCTAGGCTGGAGGCTTCCCCGCGTACAATGAATTTGATAATCCTCATCCAAACGCTTGGCCTACCTAATTTATTGAAAGAACTATTGCATTGTCTGCAATTTCATAATCCTTATCTAAATGCTTCGCCTAGCATATTTATTGAAAGACCTATTGCCATTGTCTGCAATTCAAGCTGTGCTTAAAATTACTGTAGCTATCCCCCGAAATAACCACGTTGACGCTGAAGGAAAGTTGCGAAAGGGGTTGAAGATTAGAGAAATGGATCAACAAGATAGCAACAACTGTGGTCACTCTGGAAAAAGGGTAAGAGTTTGAAGACTAGAGAAATGGGTCTATTCATTGAAACATACGGCTGCCATTACAATACATATGTATATATTCATTGAAACACACGCCTGCCATGACAGATTTCATAGGCAAGGAACACGACTTCTAACCCTAGGTCTGCAGAAAATGGTAGCTAAACAGAACTCAGGAACGAAAGGTGAATAGACGGTGATCCACACAATACATAAATTTATTCGATGATCATATTATCTGAGGTTTTTTTCGTTTTTGGAGTTAAAAAAGGTTAACAGAAAATACAATCTGATAAAAAAAACATTGTTACCATTGACAAGAGAAAAGGTGTACCTGGAAATTGAAACCTGTTCCATCGCTATTAATCCTCAGGGTTGTCTTCCGGAATGAAATAGCACACTGAAGTATGAATCGTCCGAAATATGATTTGTTTGTACTCGAAAAATCACTATGGATTAGGTGATTTAAATTGACCGATCCTAAACATCACACAACCTACGTTATAATATATAACAAGAATTCCATAAATTGCGGAGGAAATGTATTATAATTTACAACTAGAATTCCGGAAATTGGGTAGTGGTTTCGAATGTGTTATAATTCCAATTTCGAGCTCCATAAATTGGGTAGTGGTTTTCAATATAAATTCCTCGGTAGAAAAGAGGGTGTTGTCTTTTACGTGTAATTTTGAAAGTTTACCGTTATAAAGATTAGATTATCTTAAGGGTCGGTTTAGATGAAGCGGGTATGATCTCGAGGTGAATTTGATAATTTAAATAAATTTAAATAATTTTTTTTTAACTAAAAACTAATCTGCTAATCCCTTCACATGGCTGATACATATCTACTTTTAATTTCGTGTTTGAGATATCCACTCATTTTTTTAAATTAATTTTGTGGTTTTGGAGGGGTTGTTGCATATCTACTTTAATTTCGTGTTTGACATAACCACTCAATTTTTTTTAATTAATTTTGTGGTTTTGGGGAGTAAGATATGTACAATTTTTTTAATTAATTTTAAAATATTAAATATATAATTTTGAAATATTGTATATTTTCTTTTATTATGTATTAAAAGATTTTATATTTTATTTTATTTGGTTAAGTATTATTAATGGAGTTGTCTTTAATCTTATTTTTTGGAGTTGTTGGTGGATTTATTGGTTGAAATCCGACGGAAAAAATTGAGGATTCAAACTAGTTTTTTTATTTCATAAATGGATTCATGGCCATGAAAAATCTCTAGGGAAACTTGATTGGGCATAGTTTACTTGTCAAACTTGTGATTACGATGAATTCAAGCCCAATTTTATACAAACTAAATAGAAAAAATAAATCCCAAAACTTTTCAAAAAATCCACAACTAGATTATTAATTGTCAAATTAGATTATGTCAATGTTGAAAAAAAAATCCATTATCAAATCCATTATGATATATCAATACAATTTCACTTAAAAATCTTTCACAATATAAATTTCACTTTAAGAATTTTCCTTTATTGCACCAAGAGGGGCTCTTAAGCCCAGTATATAGGGTTGTGTAGATGTAACGTGTGTAATGTAAACTTTTGATATGTCGGGCCCAATATATAGAGATGTGTAGATGTAATGTGTGTAATGTAAACTTTTGATATGTTGGAGTGTATATAGATGTGTAGATGTCATGTGAGTAATGTAAACTTTTGATATATTTACCACTTTAATACCATGGGCTGAATACCATGGTCTAAATACCATATTTATAAAAGAGGTATGGTAAATAAATAAAATATAAATAAACTATATATATGGTAGATAAATAAAAAGGTTTTTTATATTTACTCCATAATCCTATTTATTATTAATTCTAATATTCACATTATTAAATTATAATATTAATATTATTAAATTTAATTAATGTAAACTTTTGATATGTCCGACTCTATAGAAATATACCACTTTAATACCATGGGCTGAATACCATGGTTCAAATACCATATTTATAAAAGAGGTATGGTAAATAAATAGAATATAAATAAACCATAGGTATGGTAAATAAATAAAACATCTTTCTATATTTACTCCATAATCCTAATTATATTTAGGAATACTCAAAAAGTCGTTTTATTTAGGTGAATCCTGAGCTAAATACCATGGGCTAAATTAAAGTACACTATATGCATTGCCTATCTCAGGTAATAATAAACATGTAAACGTAAATGTAAAAATAATGTTTAATATTTAATATTTAAAATTTAATCTAATTAATATAATGTCGGCCCTAATGAAAAATCACTTCTCTCCCTACATATATAAATTTAACACAATGGGCCAAATACCATATTTTTCTATTTCTCTTCCATTTTAGATTGGAGGGAAAAGAGAGAGAGGGAGTGAGAAGAGAGATGGGGGAAGAGAGAGGGAGGTAGGAGAGGAAGGGAAAGAGAGGAAGGAGGAGAGAGAGGAGGAGAGAGGGAGGGAAGAAGAAATACATAGAGAGAGCGAGAAATGAACGGAGAGAGGGAGTGATAAGGCAGAAATAGAGAGAGTATGTGTTTGTTTGGGGGTGAGATAAAGAGAAAAATAAGGAGAGATGGAGGGAATGGGGGGAGAAGGAGAGAGGCAGGGATATAGTAACATAGTTGGAGGGTGAAGAGAGGGAGAGAGAGGGAGATAGAGAGAGAGATAGATGTGGAAGAGAAAGGGATAGAGGGGAAGGAAGAGATAGAGGATGTGAGAGAGTGGAGAGGGAGGGAAAGAGAGATGGAGTTGGAGGGGGGAGAGAGGGAAGATGATTTCTTGCACTTGATGCATTGATTTCAGTGTGGACGGTGATTTCTAATGTAAATTTTGATAGATAAAGAGTAATATAAACTTTTGATATGGTGATTTCTAATCCTATTTGATTGCTTGCACTAGATTCATTGATATCAGCGTAGATGTTGGTTTCTAATCTTATTTTCTTACTTGCACTATATGCATTGATTTCAGTGTAAATACAGATAATATCAAACTCTGGATCTAGAGTAATGTATTTACATAGGGAGCAAGAAGTGGAGAGAGAAAGAGGGAGTGACAAGGGAGAAATAGAGGAGTATGTGTATGTTTGGGGGTGAGATAAAGATAAAAATAAGGAGAGATGGAGGGAATGGGGGGAGAATGAGAGAGGAAGGGATATAGTAACATAGTTGGAGGGTGAAGAGAGGGAGAAAGAGGGAGACATAGAGAGAGATAGATGTGGGAGAGAAAGGGATAGAGGGGAAGGAAGAGAGAGAGGATGTGAGAGAGTGGAGAGACGGAGGGAAAGAGAGATGGAGTTGGAGGGGGGAGAGAGGGAAGATGATTTTTTGCACTCGATGCATTGATTATAGTGTGGATGGTGATTTCTAATCCTATTTTTCTTGCACTATATGCATTGATTTTAGTGAGAGTGTGTGTGTGTGTGTGTGTTGGGGGAGGAAAGAGGATTGAAAGGCAAAGAGAGAGAGAGAGAGAGAGAGAGAGAGAGAAAGAGAGAGATAATTAGATTGAAAAGAGAGAGAGAGAGGAAAAGATAGAGGAAGGACAAGAGGAAGGACATGAGAGAGAGGAAGAGAGTTATGGGGGAAGAGAGAAAACTAGAGGGAAAAGAAAGAGAGAGGGAGAGAGGGGGGAGAGAGAGGAAGGACAAGAGAGAGGAGGAGAGAGGGAGGGAGATAGAAGGAGAGATGGAGTTGGAGGGGGAGAGAGGGAGGGAAGAAGGAATACATAGAGAGTGAGAAGTGGAGAGAGAGATGAAGTGACAAGGGAGATATGGAGAGAGTGTGTATATGTTTTGGAGTGAGATAAAGAGATAAAGAAGGAGATATGGATAGACGGAGAGAGCGAGGGATATAGTAACATGGTTGGAGGGTGAAGAGAGAGGGAGATATATATGTTGAAAAGAAATGGAGAGACAAGAAGGAAGAGGGAGGATGTGAGATAGTGGAGAGATGTAGTTCGAGGGGGGAGATAGGGAAGTAGATGGTGATTTATAATCCTATTTGATTTCTTGCACTAGATGCATTGATTTCAGTGTAGATGTTGATTTCAGTGTATAGGAGGAGAGATGGAGGGAAAGAGAGATGTAGTTTGAGGGGGGAGATAGGGAAGATGATTTCTTGCACTCGATGCATTGATTTTAGTGTGGATGGTGATTTATAATCCTATTTTTCTTACATTATATGCATTGATTTTAGTGCAGATGTTGAGAGAGAGAGAGAGAGAGAGAGAGAGAGAGAGAGAGAGAGTAACATAGTTGGAGGGTGAAGAGAGAGGGAGATATATATGTGGGAAAGAAATGGAGAGAGAGGAAGGAAGAGGGAGGATGTGAGAGAGTGGAGAGATGGAGGGAAAGAGAGATGTAGTTTGAGGGGGGAGATAGATAATTAGATTGCAAAGAGAGAGAGAGATCCATTGATTTCAATATAGATTTTGATTTCTAATCTTATTTGATTACCTGCATCAGATGCATTGATCTCGGTGTAGATGTTGTTTTGTAATCTTATTTTATTGTTTGCATTAGGTGCATTGATTTCAATGTTGATGTTGATTTCCGATTTGATGTAATTGGATGTACATTGATGGTACATTAATTTTAAAGTGACTGGATTAAGATTGTGCATTGATTTCAGTGTAAGCACACAAAATTATTTACAATGTACATTAATATGATGATTTCTAATCCTATTTGATTGCTTGCACTAGATGCATTGATATCAATGTAGATGTTGGTTTCTAATCCTATTTTATTACTTGCACTAGATCCATTGATTTCAATATAGATGTTGATTTCTATTCTTATTTGATTACCTGCATTAGAGGCATTAATCTCAGTGTAGATGTTTTTTTGAAATCTTATTTGATTTTTTGCATTAGGTGCATTGATTTCAATGTAGATGTTGATTTCTGATTTGATGTACATTGATGCTACATTAATTTTAAAGTGATTGGATTAAGATTGTGCATTGATTTCAGTGTAAACACACAAAATTATTAACAATGTACATTAATATTTGTGTTATAGTAAATCAACCTACTAATATTGAAGAGCAAGAGAGACAATGTATGATGTTTAGTACAATAGTTCAAGCTAAATATTTAAATGGTTTATTATTTCAATTGTCCTTTTCATATAATCGATATGAAAAGATGACAAAACTAACAAGGGTGACAATAAGAATAGAAAAAGATAATAATTTGAGACTGATCACAATGACGACTATTTGTAATTGGCTACATTTTTATTATTTTCATTTTCTATCATTCAACACTATTATATTGTCACTTTGCATTCAAAAACATTATTTCGTCATTAAATTTATTAACAATATTTATCATCTCAAAAAAATGAGGTAACTAAGAAAATTTTAAAATTAAAATGACCAGATAAATATAAGACATATTTAGCATATATAAAATTATTATATTTATATTATTTGTATTTACATATTATTGATAAAATCAATCATATTTTCGATATATTTCCCTTGGCCGCACATGAATGAAACCATCCTAGATCCATATTAACTCTAGATCTATCAAGCGCCAAGACGGATCAAATCTCTCGAGCTGCAAACCTATCCTCAAGTTTTGCACTCAAAAAAAGAGGTTTGCACCTCTAGAGATTTGATCCCTCTCGGCGCTTGATAGATCCAGAGTTAAGATGGATCTAGGTTGGTTTAAAATCATCCACGAGATACCAATTTAGAAAAAAAAAAAAATTAAAATAAAACAAAATGTGTTCACATATTAATTCAATATGCACATCACATCATTTTGGCCTCTTTCTAACTAACTTAAAATGTAAGCAATTTTATCACATATGATATATGAACAATAACAATTTTGCAGTGGAAAAAATCTGCTAATGAAGAGTTATTATATAGCTGATGATCATATTCAACCATTTTCAATGGGTAAAACATATCTAGATATTTCTATTTTTATGGTGAATCTTAATAATAGACATCACAACGAAATCTATTATTGTTCTTTCACATCCACATAATTACATTCTCTACATAATAATACCTTATGCCCATAAAGACATTAATCTCAAACTAGCATGGCTTGAAATATTATATATAGGGAGGGGGTTTAAACTATTTCAATGACAATATGCACTTATAGTAGCTTTCAAATTCTACATATCAATCACTACCAATAGTTTTATGATACAATTGTAATTCGTAACATCATTCCTCTTAGGTCCCAACTTTTAGCTTACATAGTAAGAACATAGTTATTATACAAATCATCAATTTAACAATTGTTAGGAATAATTTAAGAAATATATACTAAGGAACATTTTACTGTACAAATGTAGAATCTAGCTTCAAGACGTGATATTATTGTAATGAAAAGAGAGATAATTTATTGGCTATGGATAATGCAGCAGTCCCGGGTTAAAATTTCATGTAATAAAAGTTAATAAAGGAAAAATAATAGCATGGGAAAGGGAAAATTATTTCAAGTTGAATGTTGGGACATCACTTGTGTTTATGGCAAAGTTAAATTCGAAAAGACAATGGCTAAGGCTTTGGAAAGGTAAAAAAATATTTTTGACACATTATTTATGAAAATAATGGAAATTAGGAGAAAATGAAGGTGAAAGGTCACAGGTTGCATGTGAGGAAGAAAATGAAGGAAAATAATGGAAAAATGAAGAAATTGAAGACCTCATCAATAAAAAAACCTCGGAGCATCAGTTTGTAGCTCTTTCTTATCTTAGTGGTAGAATTTTTCTCAAAGAGGAGAAGAGAACCAGGAGGAGAAACAAAAAAAGCAAGCAAAATAAGGACAAGGAAATGAAAGGAAAGCAAAGGAAAGGAAAGGAATGAAAGGATCAAGAAAGGAAAATTTGGATCAAGTTGTTTCTGCGGGACTACTTGCAAGTAACATGGTGCACGTATGATTTCCTAGATGGTTTTTACATACATGGTACGTGCATGTGGGTATTTGGTTCTTTTTTTGTCATTGGCACAGATTTTTTTCCGGGTTTTGATAGCATAGTTTAGCCTAGCCTTGCCATTTCCAAGTAGCCATGGTATGACTAGATTGTTCTCGGTTTTGAGCCTTGGATTGCCGAAACATTTTAGATCTGGGTGAGGTGGTCTTAGGAATATTCTCGAAGGCCTAGGAATCCCTTGACTGTTAATGGTGGGATAAACAGTAAAGCTTGAGGGTGGAGATGGGAAAATTCATTAAGGTATTGGTGAAGAAATTTTGAGGGATCCAAGAATTGTTTGGTTTTGTTATCTCGGCACCGCTTTGGGTGAGATCACAGTATGGAGAGGGTGGAGATGGGAAAATTCATTAAGGTATTGGTGAAGAAATTTTAAGTGATCCAAGATTGGTTTGGTTTTGTTATCTCGGCACCGCTTTGGGTGAGATCACAGTATGGAGAGGGTGGAGGTGGTTTAACCTATGGATTCCTTTGGTTGTCTTTGGATTGGTTTATCCCATGATATCCCACATTCATTCTTGGAATATGGTATGGGGGGGATTGGTTAAAAGAAATAATTTGGTTCAACCAATCTATTGTCAGGTGGAACGTGGATGTCCCGAACCCACTTGAAATTTACCTATGTTTAATAAAAGTTAAGTTTATCTTGATTTTGATGAGGAATTGTAATTTTTCTTATGTGGATTTGATGGTTTTTCTCTTATTTTTATTTATCTGGTTAAACATTGGTTATAAGCATAGTTATATGATAGTTCTTAGTCATGAATCTTTTCATTTTTCACTTGTAACTAAATGAATAATGAATTCAAGACCTAATTGGTGTTATGATAGCTAATGTGAGAAGGCAGTGACCCTTCTTGTTGAACCTCAGATAATTTTTTAGTCCCTTATGTTCATAATTTCATCAATGACCTGGAGGTTGTATATTCACCAATTATTTGAGAAAATGTCAGTTCTGGTTGGGGATGGTCAGGTCTAGTCTAGGCTTTAGTTTTGGTTTATAAACATTTTTTCCATGTCATTTATCTTCTCTAGAAGTCTCACTAATTTATAGGCAAAGACGTGATTTTTGGCCCTAAAAAAGTGGCACATAATTAGGATTCATTGGCATATAACTAAGCAAAAAATCCATAGTTACATGGAGGAAGACATATGAGTGTGACTAGGAACCCAAATTTGCGTGGAGTCTTTTCAAAGAGAATGACTAAGGCTCTAGTTTAGGGAAAAATGAGTTGTCTCAGGGGTTGGACACTTGGAAGGGGTGGATTACTCCTTGAGGTCCTGTGGCACCTAAGGAAGTTAGTAAGGTCTTAAGTTGTTGACTCTATTTCATTAAGGTTACATAGGAGGTTGAGTCTTATCATAGTGATCCTCAAATCATGTTTACCCTGGGTACGCTGTTTAAAGTGGGTAAATCTAGTAGGATGCATTACAGGGTGGTATCAGAGCATGGTTTCACTCTCCTTGGTAAATTATGATGTTTTCAAGGTTATGGTTGTCATGCATGGGGTCATGGTATCTAGTAGGTATGGTCATGCATGATTTTCTTGTGATTTTATGTTATTACATGGATATTTGTATAATTATACATGTGCATGCTAATGTGGGTTGATCTTGCATATGAGATAAGCCTCCTCTGAATATCACTGAGGTATGGATTTTATTTTTGCATTTATAAGGTTTATCTGGCATTGTACATAGGTGGGAATAAGAGAATTCAATATGACAAGAAAAATGGTATATTACAGTTCCCATAACTCTCCCTACATATCAGTTCGGAAGAAAGGAGAACATTATTCTCTTGGCATAGCATATACATTGAGGAGCTTGAGGGAAAAGATATGAATTTTAAAAGAAGATAATGACATGTTGGTTGAGGCTCAGGAAAGAGTTGCAAGGGCTCAGGAAAATTCTAATATTCAGAGATTCATCAATGGATTTACAACACATATAGAGAACAAATAGAGTTTGATGATCCTAGATCATTAGAGGAATCCATATCGAAATTGAGGCATTTTTATCAGTATTCAAGGCACAAAGATTAGATTAAATTTTACTTGAAGGGAAACGAGAAAGTAAAATGTAAATGGAGACCGAAGAGGGGAAGACCCCAAGATGCAGGTGAGAAAGAAAATATTGCTCCTTAGAAGAAGTTCAATATAGTTGAGAAGGGACATGTGTTGCATCTTGGAGAGCATCAGACTAGAGGTGATGGTAGAGAATTGTTGCAGTGTTGGACATGTGGAAAAGATCATCATAAGAAGGATTGTCTATTTCACTAGGTAGGTAAGCGGCATATCTATAGTGCTTAGGAGACCCAAATAATTGGGGATGTTGGTTATTGTATTCCTCAGATTTGTTCAGACGTGGAAAATAAGCAGGTGGATCATCATACATCTATCATTGAGATGGAAGGTAAGATTTTTGATCAAGTTATTTATAGTTTGATAGATCCTGGATCTAATTATATTTATGGTAATCCTAAATTGGTGGATAAGTGTGTTTTGAGAAAATAAGTGCATGCAAAGTCTTGATTGGTGTGGTTGGCTACATGTACTAAGAAGAGGATTCATCATTGGGTAAGAGCTTGTGCATTTGATTTGAATGGTATGCCTACAACATCACATTTGAATGTACTACCACTGGGATTATATAGTATGATTTTGGGTGTGGACTGGTTATATCTTCACATGACCAAAGTATATTTATATGCAAGGCTATTCAATTTCTGGATGATAATGGAGAGAAGAGAATTTTACAGGAAAATAATAATACTACATTAGTGAGGATGGTCACATATTTGCAAGATAAGTGTAGTTGCAGGAAATGGTGTGTGATGTTTGTAGTTCATATTTCTAGTGACAAGGGTAAGGATGTCGAAAATGAAGAAATACTCAAGAGATACCCTTTACTATAACAGTTTCAAGATGTGTTTACATCATATATTCCAGAGTTTCCTCCACAGAGAGAAGTGTACTTTTCTATTGATTTGGTACTAGGGGTAGCACCAAGACTAAAGGCACCTTAGAGGATGAGCACTGCATAGTTAGTAAAGTTGAAGTTGCACTTGAAAGAAATGGTTGAAAAGGGATACATTAGGCCAAGTGTATTTTCCTGGTTTGATCTAATATTGTTCGTGAAGAAGAAGGACAGTAACCTTATATTGTGCATTAATTACAAGTACCTAAATAAGGCAACAACCAAGAAAAGGTACCCATTTCCAAGGATTTGTGACTTGTTTGATCAATTGAAGTGATAAACAATGTTCTTAAAGATAGATCTGCGATTAGGATATCTTTAGGTATGCATCAAGAAAGCATTAGGGGAATTTCGAGGTCGAAAATAGGCCTCATAAGGAAATGATCAAATAATGGTGGAAAAAATTAAATAATATTAGATTACATCATCAAATTTTAGAGGGAAAAAAGGAAACATTATTTTTTCAACTCGTATTTTCAACTTCTCTCCCCATGGGTTTACTCAAATTTCGAGCGAAAACACTCATTGGATGCAAAATTTGATAAATCATCTAAGGAATACACATGTTTCATACTTTCAATGAACCCTTTTATATGAAAAATGAGAAATACATGAAAAACGTGTTTGCAATCATGTTTTTCATGTATTTCTCATTTGTCATATCGAAGGGTTGATCGAAAATATGCAAAATGGGTACTTATTGGATGCGGAATTAAATTTTGCATCAAACGAGCATTCCCACTTGAAATTCGAGTAAAAAAATAGGGAGATAAGTTGAAAATACTAGTTGAAAAATTAGTTTTAGTATTTTAATATTTTTTAATCTTTGTACTTTTTTACTCCAAAAATGGTGAATCATCCCCCATGGTTGAGATCATCATATTGAATCCTATTGGTTCTTATAAAGTTTATTTTGGTTGTACATTTTTCTTAGCAGACCCATTTTAGACCTCAAAATTCCTCTAATGGAGGACATCTTCAAGACTACATTCACGACCAGGTATGGGCATTATGAGTTTTTTGTAGTTCCATTTGGTTTAACTAATGCTCCAGCTGCTTTTATGTGTTCGATGAATAGTGTGTTGTGTCCTTATCTAGATAAGCTTGTTATTTTATTCATTGATGACATCTTGGTATATCTTAAGAATGAGGAAGAGCCTGCTAATCATTTAACAGTATTATTGAGATTGCTAAGAGAGCATAAATTGTATGTTATACTTAGAAAGTGTAGTTTGTTTCAGAAATAAGTACACTACTTGGGACATGTCATTTATAATAATGGAATAGCATTATATCCAAAGAATATAAAGTCTATCATGGAGTGGGAAGCTCCTAGAAATGTCGAGGAGGTTGGATCATTCATGGGACTATAAGGTTAATATAGGAGGTTCCTGAGGAACTTCTCACACATTTAATATCCTATTAAATCCTTTCACAGGACAAGTATGAAATTTGAATGGACAGAGGAATGTGAAACTTGTTTTGAGTAGTTAAAGTAGTTGTTGACAAATTCTCTAGTGCTAAAGATTTCAGATCCCCTTAAAGAGGTTGCAGAGTGTATAAATGATTCCAAGGGAGGGCTTTCTGGAGTCCTTATGCAGGAGGGATAGATGATATGCGAGTCTAGGAAATTGAATGATAATGAGCATAACTATGTGACTCATGATCTTAAGTTGGAAGCTATTATTCATTCTTTGAAAACGTGGAGACATTATCTTCTTGGAATGAGGCTTTTGTTGATGAGCGATCACACTGGGTTGAGATATATGTTTAACAAGTTGAATTTGAATTCCATGCAAGCTAGATGGTTTGCTACCCTTAGATATTTTTACTTTGAGATCACGCACATTAAAGGAAAGGAGAACAGGGTTGCAGATGCTCTCAATAGGAAAGTGCAGCTGAACTAGGTTGCAGTAGTGAGATCATATGTGACTAATTTACAAGATCAGATCTTAGAGGTAGGACAATAGGATAACAGGTGCATGGAGCTTATGCAAAGGTTATAGTAGGGTAAATGTGATCAAAATGTGCATTATAATCTCACAACATATGGCTTGGTGAGATTTAGGGACACCATCTAAGTGTTGGATGAAAGTGAAGTCAATAAGCTTATCTTGAGGGATTTTCATGTAAAACCATATTCAAGTCACCCAGGATATTAGAAGGTGTTGAAAGCAGTGAAGAGGTTCTACTACAGGCCGAATCTGAAGAAGGACGTGGAAGAGTTTGTGGCAAGATGTTTAAACTGTAAGCATATTAAGGAAGAGTGTAAGCATCCAGGTGGGTTTCTTTAGCCTATTCTGATTTCAAAATGGAAATGGGAGGTCATTTCCATGTATTTCATTAAAGGTATTCTGAGGAAATCGAAGAAGCATGATTCTATCATGGTTGTTGTAGGTAGTTGAAAAACATAGCTCACTTCATTCTAGTAAATACTACTTATTCATCCGGTGAGGTAACACAAGTATTCATCAGTAAGATAATGATATTGCATGGTGTTCTATAGAATATTGTTTCGTACACGGATGCCAAGTTCACTTCCAAGAATTTGAAGGAGTTGTTTGTAGGATTATGGATACAATTGGCCTTCAACATAACTTATCATCCATAGAAAATATATAAACAGAGGGGTTCAATAGGGTACTAGTGGGTATGTTGAGGATATAGGTCATGCATCAGAAGATGAGATGGGAGGAGTACCATCCATTGGTCAAGTTTTCTTACAATAATGGTTATTAGGATTCACTTACGATAATCTGGTTAAGTCATTGTATGGGAAGATTTGTAACACTTCTATCATCTTGAGTGATCTAGCGAATAGCGTACTAATTAGACTGAACATGTCGGCAGACATGGAACATGAAATGTAGTTTGTAAAGAAGGATCTAGAGGTAGCACAACAAAGGTAGAAAATTTATGTAGACCAACACATACTACTTAAGGATTTTAAGGTTGGGGAGCATGTGTATTTGTGCGTCAAGCCCCAGAAGCTCTCCTTGAGTATTAGATCACTTTCCAAGTTAGCACCATGGTATTGCAGGAATTTTGAGATCCTTGGGAGGATTGGACCAGTGGCCTGCAAGCTTGCACTGCCTCTGATAGTGAAAGTCTGTGATGTTTTTCATGTTTCATTTCTTAAAATATATGTAAAGGATGTTGATCATGTTATTTATTGGTTTGTATTGTAGGTGGATCAGGAAGGATAATTTCAATTGGATCCTCAATGCATATTGCAGTGGAAACATCTCGTTCTTCGAAATAGAGTAATCGAGCATGTTAAAGTGTAGTGGAAGCACTTTGGACTTGATGATGCTACATGGAAGATGGTTGATCATATGTGGGATATGTATCATTAATTGTTTGTAGCTGAAGGAAAATGATTCTTGGTATTTTTACATATTTATGTATGGTTGTTACTATAAATACTGCAACGAGATATGCTATAAAGCTCCAATAAGTGGTACAGTTTTCATATTGTCACATTTTTCATGATGGTTTTAATTTTGATTAGGTTTTTATTGTAATAATGAAATGAGCTAGGTTATAAAGCTCCATAAGAAGTATGTTTTTTTCTTTTCAGTGGTTTTGTTAGGTATAGTGGTGGTTTAACATCTAAAACGATGTTCCCCTTGGGGGGGGGGGGGGGGTCTGTAACATCCCTAGGTTAAAATTTCATGTAATAAAATTAAAAAAAGGTAAAATAAGACCATGGCCAAGGGATGTAATACCCCTATGTTTCCATGTAAATATATTTTTGTTTTAATATTGAAATATTTTATTAGAGTAAAGAGTAAAGTAAAATGATGTAATAAATTCATTCTCCTTAGAAAAGTTGGAAATTATTTGGGAAAGAAACACTACAGTCATGAGATTTTTTCCAGGATTTGGAAACCAATGTTGGTGGATGATATCAACTAATATTCCCTTAAATAAATCCTAAAAATACCCAAGATTTTATTACAATATTTAATATGATGGGAGAGAAAATCTATTAAATCACTCAGTTGGAGAAAAAACACTGAGAAAAGAGTGGAATAAAGCACCTGGGGAGAGAAAGGCGACCTTTAATGAAAAAAAAACAAAAAAGGTAAATAGGAAGAAATCCTAAGCTAGTGGGTTGGAAGACCCTGAAAAATGGGACGCCACTAAGGAAAAATATTCTAGGGAAGAAACGAAAAAAATACCTCATGTGGAATCACAAGATGTGGTTGATTCTTGGGAGAACAAAAGAAAAATCTTGGCTTGAGGGGGAACTGGAGGATTATTTCAAGGTTGGGAGGATAATGTTCCTTCATGAAATGGTTCCAGTAGTACAAAGTGGAAGTGTTCGTAGGGTATTCGAGTGGATTCTTCCATTCCACTGTTACAATTAGAATTTGAGTACATTTAGAGTAGATTTTGTTGTTGGAAGTATGGTCATTTTTAATAAATTTATCTCAGAAGTATTTATATTGATTTTGGGTTTGTTATTAACTTTTCGGAATGTTAATGAAAATGGGTTGGTTGATTGAAATATTTTGTGCTATTCATATTTATATTTATATTCAAAAGTATCTATACTATAAGACCTTCTCATGCGTGGATCACTGATTGTTATTAACTTTGAAATCTAATACTTTTGTAATTTCTCACTTCTCTTCATTATATTATGGAATGGTTCACAGTAGTATGTTGTATTAATGAATGTTATTAATTAGAGCTAAAATTTTAATGAAGAAACATCTAGCTTATCTAGACATTCTTTATAGGCTTATTATTTTTGTATCACTAAGCACTAAAAGAAGGAACAATTTTACCATATGATTAAAAATAGTTACATATGGAAAGGGGAAAGAGTCTCACCTAATATCTTGCAGCTGAGATAGAGTTAGGGATATTTAATGGATTCAATAGATTATTAG
Organism: Pinus albicaulis; assembly: GCA_034641835.2. Lineage (NCBI taxonomy): Eukaryota > Viridiplantae > Streptophyta > Pinopsida > Pinales > Pinaceae > Pinus > Pinus albicaulis. The sequence goes on from CM076581.1 coordinate 674,992,599, forward strand.
ATGAACGGGTGGAAACTTAGGCAAGGGAAATAAAATGGAACATATAATTCGTTGGATATCACATAAAGAATAAACAAAATTGTTGGTATTCAATTGATTATTGGAGCCAAGAAATATATGAGATAAATTCATAAGGGGCTACCAAATTAGCGCATGGGTAATACCTTAATTCCTTAATCAATGAACTAATAAGCCCTGGAGATATTCTAAACCATATTAAGGAACAACAAATCACAAAATTATTCCAATTTACAAACCAGAACAATTTCCTTCTGAAATGAATGCTAGAATAGAAAACGCATATAAGAATAATACGAAGACGGTAATAAATTGTTGATGGGGGGAAATCGTTAACGAATATATTGTTGGACAAAGTAATTATCTTTATATTTATAATGGGTGTGCTATATGGATTATCCCAAAAAATGCTGAAGTGTTAAAAAATGAGACAGAGATAGAAACCAATTTTACAAGCTACAATACATACATAGAAAGTTTAATTCAATGATTTGTTTATCGGTACAACATATTCATCAATTAAACCACTATTTTCTTAATGAAACATATAGATTCGAGCATAAATGGTAACACCCAATGAAAATAAAACAAAGGAATTTGAAGTTCCATTAGACCCAACTCTTATGTAGTGAAATTAACCAATGAACATAGCATAAGCATAGAACTCGTTCACTTTTCAAAGAAAATAACAATTGCAGTGTGCTTTCTTGTATATATTCCTTTGAAATAAGGTAATAAAATACAATAGGTATATAAACCCCTTAGTCTAGGAGTTATGATCTTTCTCACAAAAATGGAACAAACAAAATTTAGACAATGAATAAGAAGATATTAGAGAGTAGTGCCCTAGAGGGCTATGGTGGTATATTGGATACCATTTTCTTCCAAAAAAACTAAAACCTCCTTATAGAGTTACCAATCACAATATAAAGTTTTAAATTGAGGCTGCAAGTTAGAAATAGGTCCTTAAATTCCTCTCAATATAATAATGTACAGAAAAGCAACCATCAAAATAGAAGATGAAATCTTCTAAACAATAGATAACCACAACATGTGGTTTGTCTCCACATCAATTAACGTCACCATGCTCGCAACCAAAGAAAAACCTATCTACGATTATGTGAAGGTCAACAATCTAGAGATGGAAAGGTATATCATTCAGCCTCGATAACTGGTTGTTTTTACCAAGGAGCTATAGAGTGCGCAACTATCATACCTACAAATAGAGCAAAAGACTGCAACAAAATTATAGAGGGTATGAGTAAAATTTGAAACCAAACCATGAAAAATGAAAGAAAACAAAAATCATTGCCGTTGAAAAAAGAAGAATATCATAATTGGGTAGGTTGAGAGATGGTCTCTTCTACTCCTATAAGTAGGGCAGGGAAATTAACTTAGTAGGGAGCGTTAAAATTCCGCAAAAAAAAAACGAAGGAGCTCTGAAAAAAAAAGGACAAAAATTTGTGGAAAAGAAAACCTAATGGTAATGTGGAGATTCACCTCGTAATTTTTGAAGCTAGAAATACCACGGAGAGATCTAAAACTTCAATGATGTGGGACTACCTGAGGTTCACCAAGGCATTTCCTATGGTTAATCGAATGAAGGAAAACCCCAAGAAATTAATGGAAATAAAACCTTGGAAAAAAACCTCAATCGACAGGGGAAGAGATAAAAAGGAAACCCATTGGAGTAAGGTGAAATGTCGAGCAAATTCTCTTCAGGGCCAACTCCATTGTCGACATTTTTCATGAACCTATAATGGAAGATAAGAAATTATCCATAGATTAAATGAAGGAGGAGAAAAATAAATAAATAAAGAAAAAAGATGAAGTTTAAGAGTAAACACTCACAGTTCAATCATCTTACCATGAGGCTTTCCTTGCTACCATGGCTTCATTTAGATGCTAGCAGGTGAGAGAAATAATTGGTGGTCAACGCACCGAAACACACCTCCATTAGTTTCACCTACGAAATGAAAGGGAAAGGGACACCAAGGAGGGATTAGGGTTACTATTTCAAGGATATAATTTTGGATCTATGGGAAACAATCTTGGTCGTCCACTTAACCATAGTACACCAACCTTACAGCAACCATGTGGTAATGGCAAGGTGAATCACGTGATCAGAGAAAGGTGTACTACTTTGAATAGGCATTATGTCTAAGGATTCACACTTGGAAATTATCCAAAAGGTCCACGATTTATGAAAAAAAATACATATGAGTTAACCTTTAGACTGAGTGTGGACCTCATACTAGGATCTCAGTAATATTGAAATAAATATAGTTATCACACCTAATAAATTAACATGACACCATAGTAGGTATACACATTAATATTTTTTACAAGGTAGGTTTCTTAAGCATAACATAGAGAGCTCTCCCTTGTTATACATGTATTTATGACTCAATTTACAATGTATAATAAGAGTGGTTATTATTAAACAAATTTTTGAGTGATGTATAGGTCATTTTAGATGTAGTAAAAGAAGGGAACACATACATATATACGCTCACATTAAACTCGTGTAAATAAAATCAAGACTTGGGGTTTTAAGGTTAAGAGGGAAAATTTTCTATATGGTTCATTCATCATCTTGAGTTAGGTAATGAAGGGTTCCAAAATATTTAGATAAAAAATGTAAGAAAAAACCATTGGGTATAGTTTATTAGCAAAGTCACCTTTAAATAAAAAGAAAAAAATGTGTTGATTCTCTAGGGACACGACAAAATGGTATCAAAGCACTAGTTACCACACTTGGCTTGGAAGGCACCACCATATTTAAAGGAAATATGAGTAGTAGTATAAATGTGAGTGTTATAAGCCTATTTTTCTACCCTTGGATCACTGACCATTAGCCCTCTTGGTTAGATGGATTTTTCCTGACATGAGGAGAATTTTTTGAGCGAGTTTGACTCTTAGTCATAGGTAGGAGGGCTTGTATACGACCAGCACCCTATAGCCACTAGAAATCCCTCTTGTTCCTCCAGATAGGGACATTTTTACCCCTTTATGTACCTGTGGCCAAGGGAATGTTCTAAAGTGGCTTAGTCCCTGGGAGATCAATTTGATTCCTTATCTATTCAAACTAGAAATGACTCATCAATTAGAAGCTTCTGTAACTTATCGTCATCGTGAGTGTCCATATTCATCCTCCCGGGACCTATCTTCTAACTAATTATACTAGATCATTTGAGAGGATCGTGTGGGCTTGGAGAGATATACTACTACTAGAGAGCTGAGATATTGATCCTATGCTAGCATATTGCTACTATATAGAGAGCTTGTGAGGTCTTAGTTATATGTGTGTGCTATTCATGCTCATTTCTTGTATGTATTGGGGAAAATCTATTGGATCGCAGAGAGGAAATGTGGAAGAAAGGTATAAGAACTGTTCAATTTATATTATTAATGAAGATGTATGTTCTCTCCCTTACATTATTATGTTTTTTAGCAGATCTTGTGATTATTTTGTATCATTGTTGATATAACGATCTTCTAAGGAAGTTCACTTGTCATCCTTGAGAATTTGTGATTGTGTGTAGGTGTTGAGATCGAATGCAAATCAATCATATTACTTTAGTGGAGCATGATGATTCTTCTATGAACTCAAGATCTATCCCCCATCTGCAAGCATGAAAGGTTCCATTTCTCTTCCTCATAGTGTAAAATAGATTGCATGTTCCTTGATGATAGTAAGGGAATGGGATATATTTTATCTTCTTAGTATTGTCTTTGTATGTCTAGTGATATAATCAAACACTAGATCAGAAAGAAGCAACTCCTTCCAATTTCTAATGCAACAGAACTAGTGCTTTAAATGAGAGCACACTTGTTTGTTGTCTGATTTTCCTCCAATCTTGATGATATCCTCTTCATTATGACTCGATGATATTTCTTGAAATTTTCATACTATTTTCGGCTATTTTTAGGGTCTATTACCTTTGCGATTTTCTTACCTCTTAGCCAGTGCACAAGTTTATAGGTAAGTTCTCATTTTTTTCCCTAGCAGCTACCTTGCAGGCTTTTGCCTGTGGCAAGGGACCCTTAGTCACTAGTTGGCAAGCATGTGCCTATGGCCAACACTTCCCAAGAAATTATGTTCCTATTGCTAAGGCTTTTAGCCTTTTAAAGACCCTTAATATTAGTCTGAAACTTATGCATCTTCATTTATACACTCTCAGCTTTGTGTGTGCTTGCTCGATCTGGGTTAGATTTTTCTTGTTCAACATTTTCTCTTTGGACTGGTTAAGTGCCTCTTTAGAGGAATTCTTCTCTTTCATTAGGCATCAACCTTATTTTTGCTTACCGGTGTTTTGAAAAATGTCCCTGATCTTATATATTTTAATTATTTTATTCAAGGTCTTCCATCACTCATTATTTTTTGATTTTCTTCTTGAGATTTGATTGGGTGCCTTGGATTGGGTTTTAAGTTTTGTCTCTTAACTTGATTATCCATTTTGGTTGGATGTATTCAGCAATTGTTTAGACTTGATTACATATTGCCTTCATATTTTTTAGTTTTTTACCATTTTTCTCTCTCTTGTTGAGAGATCTCTTTGATATTTTGGTCATTTGTGTGACAAACGATGGTGTTGTGACTGTTTGTGAAACTTTCATCTCACCAAGTTATTTTGAAAATGTTTTGTGATATTGTATTGCCTTCATTAGATCTTGTTTAGACCTTATTTCCTCTAGGGTTCGGTTTATTCCTTTGCACAACGTTGGCACTGGTTGAGCCATTGTGATGTAGCCTTAGCCTGATTGATATTTCTTTTATTTTTTCTTTCACTTTGGATTTCAGTGTGTTTGATTGGGCTTTGTTCCCCTAATTATTTCGATTTTGGATTGATTTTCCTTGTTTCTTGGGAGAATTGCTTTGGTCTCTTTTTTGGTTTGATTTTTTGTTTTTTCTTGGGTCATTAATTCACAAATTCTTGGGATATTTTCATTCAGGAAGATTTAGTGACAAGTGCATTATTGTAGGCATTGTTTTGTTTTGAAAAATCTTACCCTCTCATAGCTAGGATTCCTCGAATTGAAAAAGAAAAGTGCATATAGTTGCATTATGGTGACTAACTAAGATTCATACACACCATCTCATTTTCACGTTGCTTTCTACTTGTATAAACAAGAACCATTAAAATTAACATGATAATAAAATTAACGAGATTCCTCATTTGCTTTCACTAGTAGTACACCAACACTAGCCTAAGCTAGGGTCTTGGAGATAGGAGTGTGATTTAACTACTACAAGACCGAAAGTCAACTTAGTAACTTATGGTAGGGAGTAAATCCATTTACAGTACTGTGGTCTAGGAAGCCCTTCTACAAAAGGGTTAAGCACGAGGTCACACTTGGGCTAGGCAGGGTGACATGACCCATTTTACTTAGTTTTGGGTGGCGCGATATAGAAGAATTGGCACTTAGTACAAACAATATTTTTATCACTTGGGGACCACTTGGGAGGAACCTCTCAAGGGAGTTTTAGTCTTGGATCCTTTTTGGGGTTGAATTTCCTGCCCTTGTGTGTTGATTCGTACTGTGATTGTACCACGAGGTCGTGTTATTATTAGTGGTGACCATATTTTCCTTTCTTTCTAGGTCTCATACACAGGTGCAGGTCGGGGTCGTCTTCTCTATACTTAGGACAGATATTCGTTAGACTCCCTTAGCCCCCTTGAGGGGCGTTCGACATTTTTTGAGGGAACTTGTGCCATGTTCACAGCTAAAAGGGCTAGGAAGAAGTTTGATAGAATAATTGTTCCACCACCATCTTATTTGTATTTTTTTGTGTGTGTTATCTCGTAGCAAGTTTCTAGTATGTGTTGTCTAGTCTAAGTTGATATTTTTTTCCCTAGGTTTTTTTCACTAACATAATTATGTTTTAATTACTATCACCCTGGTTGAATTTGTTCATTGAGGGTCACCTCGTCTTCAAGGTTTAGTTCCTTAACAAAGTGGACTCATTTCTCCCACATGGAGAGTGCCTATCGACACTTGAAACTTATGCCATCACATAGTATTGGAAATTTTGTCGAGTCACACTAATAGTGATCTGGTCTTGATTGAGACTTTGGTGGGCAACTTTGATGCTCCTACCAAAATGCCTTTGACTGATCCATTAGGACCTACCTTACTACGACTGAAACCAGACAGTTCCACACTAGCTTACACTTACGTTTATTTTTCTACTCTTTACCCCATGGTAGATTCTAATACCACCTTACCATCTGCAGCATCAGTCTTGGTTGCCATTTCAAAATTTCCACCTCTTAGTGTGGCTATTCCTACTCTTCCATCCACACCTCTCACTTCTTCCTCGTGAATTTCACAACTCTAGTTTATGGCTCCTACTAGATTCCTAATTGTTTCTGTGCCCACACCCTATTCTATACTGACTATGCTACCTCCACTTAGGTCCATGAATTTATTCACCTACCATTTCCCAACCAAATGTTCTTGTTCCTCAGTTAGGAAAAGTTACTTCCGGAAACGTATGGGGGGAATCATCAATTGTCCCTAGTCATCCTGGGGTAAATTTATTTTCAAGTATGTCTCAATCTTGGTATAGTTTTCTCTTTGGAGGGGTGCCATCTACCAATAATTTTACTGGAGGGGCTAGTTTACTGAGGGGAAACCCCACTTCTAGTACCTTCCCCCACCTGAGTCATTCTCCTTATGTTGGTCGTACTATGCAGAGTGTTCATTCTTTTCACCCTGGGTACAACCCCATTACTAGTCAAACTCTTGGGGGTCTATTTCTCTCCAGAGGTTTCTACCCTGCGGGCAAAACGGTTCCACACTAGCCTACACTTACCTATTTCCAAGGCGAACCCTTTTCTACACTAGCAAGTACATCCATATAATATGTATATGGGAGGACCACAAGGATGGTGAGGGTCTTCTTATGCCTATGAGACATTTATCCAAATTAATAATTCATTTTTATCCTCTCTTGATTTACCAGATTTAGCTAAATTGAATAATGACCCCTTTCGTCATGATCCCTGTGTTAGATCCCCATAATTTGTTAGATTGGTGAGAAAAAATGAACAGGGGTAACATCAGACCAGTATTTGGAGTCCTAGGACCTAGCCTTCTTGGACTCAGAGAGGGCTCTCTCTATGTTGTGTAAAGGATGTGAACTTGTTTTCTTTTAGTGTTTGATTTTAGGCTAGTTGTTAAGTTTAGGGTTTGTTTTTTTGTTTTGGTTGGGTTGATGATCAAGTAGAATATATGGAGTGAGAGATCTTAAATTCACTGGGCTATGGAGTATACAAAAGGTCATGGATATCTCAACAATGAATCAGGGTGCATCACAGGGAAAATCTAACATGGTCAAATGGATCTTCAAGGTAGGTGTGAGATGAAATGAACATCAAGTTTGTGAACATGGTAGGGCAAGGGGAAGTTAAGAATCCTTTCTCAAATACTTTTAAAACAAGAAGGGTCTTTAACACTACTCAGCACAAAGAAGTAATCATAAGATAGGGAAAACCAATAAATCTATGATTAAACTCAAGAAAATAATCATTTAAGAGAAACAATCCAGTGAACTATAGAAGGCAAGAAACTTATTTAACTTCTAGTGATTTCACCTTCAAGATTAGAAAAAATTTAAGATATACATATAACATATATCAAGGAAGAGGGAACTCCTAAACATCATTGATCACAGCTATAAATACCTTCAAGGAAAACTTTCAAGAATGGAAAAAGGGAATGATCAAAACATAACCTCTTTGGCAAAACCTAATGAGTGATACTTCGAAGAAATATTTGAATAACAATGTTTTAAGTAACATCAAACAAGAAGGGCTAACCATAAAAAAACTTGGATATATATTATATTGAATCATTCATGAGATAAACAAGCATAAGTGGGTTTAGAGAGTAACTAAGAATTCTCTAAACTGACCTAGCAGAGGAAAACATAGAGGCAATGAAGAACAAACAGAGCTAAGGTGCCTTTGAAAAAAAATTCTTTGTCTAAAACCTTTTTCCTACTGCAATTTAGAAGGATGTAACGAAAGGATACATAACAAAACAAGAATTGAATAGAGGCACATCACCATAAACCATGCTCAGGGATCCTGCAAGCAAGCCTTCTCCATCATCAACCAAAACAAGCCATCCACAAATTCCATAACACGAATTTCTCTTCAATCTCCAAAAAACTATGTATTTCTCACAAGAGTCATCAAATGCCAAAATTTTACAATAAGGCTCTCATGCTCTATTTATATAGTAAATGAGGGAAAAAAACCCTAACGAGGGTTTGAAAATGTAAAAAATACCCATAAATGTCATTTATGTCTAAGAGACCATGCAACACCCAAGACACAAAATATCTCATGAAATAAATGCAAAAATAACTCCTATCACCTAACTTTGGAGTGATTTTCCCTAAAAACACTAAAATATTCTTTTTCCACAAATGAGTGTCTTTTGTTGACTTTTTGCACAAAAGGGCGCAGCAGTGAGGTCTGAAGGCGTAGCGCATGCACAGGAAAACTGGGTCCACTTGCAACCAAGTTTTTATGGCCTTCCTGATGTCGGAATTGGCTCCGTGATGGCGTGTTGGAAATATTGTTGAGTCTACTTTCCAAAAATACCCTTTTTTTATTGGACTCCATTAACCTGTTCAAAAATTAAATCTAACAAGAATGCTCAAGGAGCAGTGCCAGTCCTGAAAAGTAGGCAAAAAGGCGAGATTTGGGGTGTGTTTGAGCCTTTTGAGGGAAAAAAAACTTCTCCAAATGATCTAAAATTTAGTGAGAATTTTGTACTTGAGATGAGGATTCCAAAAATTTAAATTTTTCCTCTTTAGGATGCCTGAGGGAAAAGCGTAGCGCCAAGGGTGATGCGCCTTCAGGCCTTAAAATCAGCAAAAACCAAAAATTTTCAAAAATTTCCCAAAATTTGTAGATATATTCCTTATGGGATTTGGAAGGCCTGTAGAGAAGCTTGAACAATAATTCCAAGGTTTTCTTGGTATTTTTCCTCCTTTAGTGATTGAATTTTGGCAAGGGTTCTTTTGATCTTGGCCCTTGCAAATTGATTTTTCAATGCATAGTGCTTGGCCATATTTTTCTCTAGGCCAAGGTCCCTTTTTGTCTTCTTGAGCTGCTTGTTTTCATTATTATAATACTCAATGTTATAAATTTCCATGTGAAGCTTTCTTTGCAGGTCTCTGATCTCAACATCCTTCCTTTGGAGCAAGATGCTCGGAGCCCTCTCCTCATCTTCATTTTCACTATCAAGGTCAATCAATTAAAATTTTTGTTTAGTTCCATGCTTACCTTTCTTATCTCCAAAAATGACCCTTTCTCTACCTCTGTATAGCTTCTTTGTCGATGTGGAAGGCATGCCCCCTTGCCTTTTAGAGGTAGCAAACACATGTCTTTCTCCTCTTTGGTAAGTCAAAGAAAGAGGTTTGATTGTGACCATTTCAGTGTCTACATTATTTTTTCCATCTTGACTATCATTATCACTGCTATCCTTACCGTCCTTATGGCTTTTATGGCTGCCATAATTTGTCTCCATGTCTTCCTACTCATTATCTTGACTGATTTTTACCGTATTATATTCAATATCAGCCTCATTGTTTGCCTCTTCACTGATTTCTGCACTATTCGTTGTATTGCCTTCAACTTGTTCATCATTATTGCTAGGAGTCTCATCATTGTGATATTTACTATTGTTATCAAACTCTTCATTCTCTTCATTGTTATCATCAGCTTCACTGATATTTTGGTCCTTGGTATCACTGTTGTGATTAAAATCATTATTTCTATCAATCACCATGTTTTTTGCTTCATCATTGTCCTCTTTGTTTCCAACATCACCACTGCCCTTATCACTACTAGGAACCTCACTGTTTTAATTGTCATTCTGGCTCTTAGTTTCACTACCATCATTATCATAATATGTCTCTCTATCATTTCCTTCATTTGTGTCTAGACTGTCTTCTGCCTCTTCATCTTCAACATCATCATTACCCTTATCATCATTTGTTTGTTCCATGCTGACATTTTTGCCCCTTACCTCTTCATTTTCTTCCTCTTTATTGTCCCCTTCTTAATCATTGCCTGATTTATCATTTCTCTCTCCTTCATTCTCATTTTATGGTTAATATTCATTTCCCTCATTTCCTGATGCATTAGGAGAGGGTGAGGAAGGAGGATGGGATGATGAGGGCAAATTCTGTTGAGGATGGAGTTCTGGTTTTTTGAAGACCTCGTGAGAAATGAACACCTCCCATGGTATGCCCTTTTTCTACAACTGATCTAGCACAACTATTTTTATCAAGGAGTGATGGAACAAAATTTGCATTTGTTGGGAGTAGTTCCTCTTTTGTATAACAAAAGACATATTGTCAATACTCCTATATAGGTAGTAGGGTAAATGAAGCATCTTAACCCTAGTAAAGTGCATGAGTAATTTGATATGATAGGAGTAAATTCTAGAGTACCTACCCTCACATGTAAAATATTTCATGATGACACTCATCAAGGGTGCATACCTCTCCAACAAGTGTGAAAAAAGGAAGATAGTTTTGTAGCCTTCTTTGTATCTAGGTTTGAGAAATGGCTCATTGCAGCTTATCTCTAACTTTGCTCTTTTGAACCATTTTTTGCCAATATTAGGCATTCTAGTGGCAATAGAAATGGAATTTGATGGCAGATCAAATTTTAACCCTACTAGATTCACTTGTTTATTGTGTAGGTTGAGGATAAACAACCTAGTGAACTCAGGGTGACTTTGCACCTGTTGGACTTTTTCACAAAACTGAAAACACCCTACATTTTGGAAACATGTGATAATCATAGGAGAGTCATTGGGCTCTACAGTGTCTTGGGGTTCAAACCTATTAACCTTCCCACCTCTGTGTCTCTGCTTCCTAGGCACTTGGCCTTCTTCACTACTAACATTCCCTCCTCCTGACATTTTGATTACTTATGTTTTTAAACAAACCCTAGCTCTGTTTTTGAAACTTGATATGAGGAGTGAATTTGAATGATGGATGAAAGGAAACCTTTGCAAGTGAGGGAGAGGAAGGTGTAGGTGTATGACTGAGCCTTTTAAGCTTTGATGAATGGTCAAATTCAAATCACTGCAACCATACTACTTCATACCCTATTTGATTGATATATTCTTGTTTGTAGATGATGGAGGTTTAAACAAGGTTTTTAGCATGAAGATTAGGGTTTTTCACTCCTTAGGGTTTGGTCAATTCCTTTTGACACTAAACCATCAAAATCCACTACAAGAAAAGGTAATACATCCACCTACCAATATGTAATGCCCTTGAAAGTCATTTTATGTCATCTTGAAGGAGTTTTTGATGTTTTATGGGTGCTTTTAGATGAAGGAGGAGCTTCAGGAAAAAGTGTAGCGCCTCCATGTAGAGTCGGGTACTCCCTACCCAATGCGTAGCACATGTACATAGAGTTGAGTCCTCCCTGCCCAATGCGTAGCACCTGCACGCAGATTCAGGTCCTCCTTGCCCAATGCGTAGTGCCTGCATGCATTTTCGGTTGTCGAGCTCTCCTGGGTGCGGTGCCTGAATGCAGTTTGGGCCTGTCAGGCTCTCTTGGGTGCAACACCTAAATGTAGTCTAGGCCTGTCGATCTCTCCTGGGTGCAACAGCTGAACGCAATCTGGGTCTGTTGGGCTTTCCTGGGTGAAAGCATAGCACCTGCACGAACTTGTAGCGCGTGTCTCTGAATGCGTAGCAGAGTGCAATTTTGCACTGGAAAATCCTCTGAATGCACCATGCTAGACACTGAACGCGTAGCGCCTACCTAAACGCGCAAGATCAGGTAGACTTGCCCAAAATTTGACTGAAATGCCAAAATTTCTCTCTTGGATGCTCTGGTTGTCTTTGCAAGTGCACAATGAGTTGGGTGAAAGATAAAATGGTCCTTTATAGCCTAGGAAAATAAATCAAACTTTGAAACCCTTGACCCTTTTTTCTGTAGGTTGCTAAAAAAAAATTAAATGGCCCTTTCCTTTTCCTCCTTGAGTTTGACATATTCACTTTATGTTTTGAAGGGTTGCACACAATAATATTTTCAAATTTTCTTGTTATTTTCATCATAACATTCAATCTTCCTTTCTTATCTTTTTCTTTCTAACCATTTTTTCTCCATTTTCTCTGTAGGTTGCTTATATGGTGAACTTGACTTCCCTTTGGCCTATTTATGCCTTTAACTCCTTTGTTGATAGGTGATTTTTTAGAATCATAAAATGGCTCTTCCCTTTGATCTTTGAAACAAGATAACTCTACCCTTGACAATATTTAGGAGTTTTAAACATAAAGGACCACCTATAAACATTTTCTTTGTTGTTACCTTGGAGATCAAATTACCCTGTGCTTGGCAGGTGATTGAACACCTTGTTTTCAACTTTCTCACTGATCCTTAGGCATGATAAACTCACCTTTGACAAGAAATATAGATTCCAAAATCATGTTTTCCATCTCCTATTTTGGCCACTTCTGATTTGCAGGTGCCATGACATATTGACTTAGCCTTTTTTGATATTCTTGAAGTTTGATATATTCAATTTACACAACAACAACCTTATAATCACCTTGGATTTCCATCTTGGAGCTCAACCCTATGTTTTTTTCCCTTTGATTATTGAGGGTAAATGACTGAAATGAGAGTTTGACCTTCCTTTTAATGATACCTTTTTCATACTCTTTCCTTTGAGGTAGTGGGACACTTTACCTTGAAAAACTCTAGATGTCACTTATAACAGTCCCTTCAAATCTTCTTTCTACTGTCATCATGGAGGTATAACAGCTTCATTTTACCTCTTTTGACCATCTTTGGCATGAAAAACTCCTAGAGATGAGTTTGGAATCTTTGCAAACAGTGATATCTTCAGGAACCCTTTGCTATCATTATGGAGTCGAAACTTACCTTTTCACCTTCTTTGATCACCTTACCAAAATCCTAGGTTTTTGGGATGCTTGAGAAAAATTATCAGTGTTGTCTTGTAATTTCTCTATATCCCTTTCAAGTTCATTATTTTCTATCTAGTTCACCTCACCTCTTTCCCTTTTTCATTTACAATTTCTAAGAAATTTCTTCCATGTTTGGTTCACTTGGTGTGCCTCCTCCATGTGTTTTGCTGCATTGGACCTTCGCTTGGCACACTTATGGCCCAATCAGTCTTAGGAACCTTGTTTCTCCTTGGACATAAACTTCTCCCTGTCTTCCTTTAGGAACACATCAGTTACTTTATCAATTTCCTTTGCTGGTCTACCTTCTTGGCATTCCTGTAGAAATGCCAAGCACATTTACCTTGTGAAAAACTTGAAATTGACAAAGTAGCCCCCTTTGAATATTTTCTACTCTTTCTTGGTTAATCATGTGTTGATCTTCTTTTACATTTGAAACAACCTCTAGCATAGGAAAATTAGAGCTCAAAAACACCAAGGATAACCCTAAAACCTATGAAACCCTAATGACCTAGTGGGAGGCTCCTTTGACTTGATATTTGACTGAAAACTTGGCTTGGGCTCTTCAAGTATAAAAAACAGAGTTTTTGAAAAACTGATGTATTGAAGATCCAAAATCCAATGTACTTGATTTATCTAAAGAGCCTATAGAGATATTTTTGAGACCATCAATGCTTCAGGCACTTGGTGAACATGAGAAGTAGTAGGCTATTTGGCAATCCTAGATGGAAAGTGGAGGGGTGAGGAAAAAGAAAAACAGAGTGCTGAGGTTATGGGTGGGAAAATACGATAAAGATGAGTGGCATGAGACCATGAGGGTTATTTTAGGAGTGGTAGTTTAACCATGGAATCGCAGAGTAGTAAGATAGTGAAAATTTTGGTTTAAGGATAATGAAGGTAGTGAGATTTATAAAACTTGCAATATTCATGAATCTTTTTTTTAGAAATTTAGGACAATTATTTAGTCATCTACAAATATAAAAAATTACTAATTACTAACAGTGGCTCCACTTGGGGAGGGTAGCGCCTTCTTAGGAGGTGTCCAGAACTTCAGATATCAAATCTCTGAGTTTATGAAGACCAATGCCTTATTCATTGGGCAGATTTTTCTTCTTTCCTTCACTGATGTTTCTCTTGAAACTATGATCTCAATAATCTAAAATACATGATTGCTTCAACCTCATCTCTACCTACCCATCATACCTTTTCCTATCATTTTTTCTTCTTGTTGGTGGACTTGGACTGGAAAACCCTTGACATTCTTTTTCTTTTGAAAGAAAAACAAATTATCTACTTGTACCCTTATCACTTCCAAGAGTTTAGATTATGCTAGTGAACTATTTTATTCTCTACCTAGATTATTCATCTACCAAGATTAAGCTATTTGACAAACTTCATTCTCTAATCTATTGACATGAAATTTAAAACATGATTTAAACTAGGATTAAGCAATATGGTTAACCATGGGTTGTGGCTTTGGGACAAGCTACACAAAGACATTATTTTTGTACAAACAAAAATAGAAAACATGAGGGTTGTGATCTATCATTTGTTAGGCATCCCTATCTTTCTCTCTGGTTCATATTTGAGCATTAAGAAGCATCATATTTTCTTCCTAATCTATTCCTACTGACAAGTAAAGCTTAAATGATTTGACAAGTCTTCTTTCACTAACCTATCAGCAGAGATTCAAAACATGTTCAGCCATGATTAGGCTAGATAACTGAACAAGCGTCTTTTCTTAACAAGTAGTGGAATTTAGGCTTGCTCACTTTCAGCAAAACTCTTTTTTGGGTATGGGGTTGTACCTCTTCTTTTCATATGCCCTCTTTTTCTTCTTTTCTCTGTTTTTGTTTTTTCATTTTGGATTAGAATTCTAAAACTAAAAAACTAAAAATATACTCATAGTGTCGAGCTTATTTGAATTCCTATCTATCCTAATCTATCTTACATATATATCTATATATATTTGGTGAACTCACTTTTCCAGCATAACCAATCAAGTAGATGATTCCATGGGTGATTTTCATTCAACTCTTTGAGTGTGCTAACAAAATAGAAAAGCCACTTACACCTCACTTGTTTTTGAAAAGTAGTGCATAAAATATTCTTTAAACCTTGGAACAAACTGTTGCTGATGTATTTCACTCCCTCCTCCAATGTTTCTAAGAAAAAATCAAAGGGATCTTGGAATAATACCTGGCTTGGAGGATTTGAAAGACCTTCATCTGGACTACTCCTTCCTTCACTTGGCTATTCTTGGGATTCTTTTGGACAATAAACTCTTCCTCTTCCTCATGATCATCTGAACTGGGAGCTTCATCATAAATAGCAATGTTGACCTCTAGCAAAGCTGATGTGTTCTGATGGAGTCCACTGAACTCAGTGTGAAGGCCACCATGTTGGTCAGAAGGGGTATTCTTTGGCAATAAATCTTCTTTAGAAGGAGGTGCAACAAATCTTACATGATCATAACTTTCCAAGCCTTCATCTGCAATTTGAAATTCAATGGGACTTGGTGGCTGCAAATCTAGAGCTAAGGAAAATTCTATGTCACCAATGATTTCCTCAACCATCTCATGAAAAGGCTCCTCATTAGAAACTTGCTCAAGGAGTTAATTATCTTACCCAACCTCAACATCAAAACTTAAATACTTTTGATTTCGAATCACATGAAAATTATTCTTGATGGAATGAAATTAATTAGAAGAAAGAGGCAGAGATGCTTCACTTACTTCCAAATTTTCTAGACTTTCATCATCAGTGTCATAGCTGAAGTTTGTTGGTTGATTATTATTTCCAAGTGGATGAAACTGAACTTCCTCCCAGAAACCAACTGCTGATTGCTTTGCAAGATTAGCTTCTGTTTGGATAAAATCACTATCATCATATAGATCAAACTTTGTAAAATCATCAAAACAAGTAATGTCACCAATCAAACATATCGTATTATCATATGGTTTTTATTTGGATTTATCTACAAATCTGTTTTCCAATCTGTGGTAGCTGGGATTATTAGGAGAGTGAATATAAATGTTCTGCTCATATGAAGGTTTAGAGGTTGGCTGCATGTTTAGAATATTATTGATTTCCCCCTCAATTAAAAGAGGAGGAATTTTTCTCTTTCTTTGGATAGAACTACAACAGTTCTCTTTCTCTTATGAAGGGTTATTTTGACGCTGAATGTCTTCTTGAGCCTCTCCTAGAAGAGATGGTAAGTCATCACTTGTGACTTCGGAGAGACCCTGTGGGTTTTCTTCTATTTTTTGATTGATTTCTTCCTCAACTAACTCCTCTTGGTTTTTATGACAGTTAACTTGAGTATGAAATTCTTGAACCTCCTCTAATAGATTTTTAGGATGCCAATTTCCCAAATCTTCATCAATTTTTACAAGATATTGTTTGAGGTCTTTAGATTGATCACAAAAATTTTCAGCTAATGACAGAGATGGATAGATTTATTTATAATTCTCATAAAACACCTTGTGGAGATCTTTTAAGGAAAAAAAAATACCCGATTTCAAACCTTCATACCATTCTCTTTCCTTACCTTCTACTATCCCCATGAACATTTTCATAAGGCAGTCCTCATGACATTCAACTTTTAACCTTCATACATGTATATGAAATTTGATGATATGTAACAAGGGGTCATCAAATTTTTCATCTTGAAACATAGGAAGTTTTGAAAATCAATTTATTTGAGGCATTTTGTGTGAAAATCTAGGGATGTGATCTCTGTTCATTGGAGCATATCTCCTTTGTATCCTTGGATCCATTTTTGTAAATCAGAAAGGGTCACTGTATCTTTTCAACTAGTCTATAGTTCTCTTCTAGTGGAGTCTTTAGGTCTATTGAGAGTTGTGGAGTCACCAGGTGGAAGATTTCAACTTTTTTGTCCACCATCATCAACACTAAGATTGATTAATGTATTATTAAGGGAGTCTGTGAAGACTAGTGGGGTGAAAAGGGCTACTGAAGACCAACAGAGTCACTAGGTGGATGATGATTACAGTTTTAAAGATGTACTTGTTTTCCACCATCAACAATTAAATACCAATCTGAGGATGTTTGTGGGTTTTCTTAGGTCCAAAGGAATACTTAGATTGTCACTGACCGCCGTGATTGTAATTATGTTAGGTCCCTGTAATTTGTTAGATTGGTGAGAAAAAGGGTAACATCAGACCAGTCTTTGGAGTCCTAGGACCTAGCCTTCCTGGACTCAGAGAGGGCTCTCTCTGTGTTGTGAAAAGGATGTGAACTTGTTTGCTTTTAGTGTTTGTTTTGAGGCTAGTTGTTAAGTTTAGGGTTTGTTTGTTTGTTTTGGTTGGGTAGATGATCAAGTAGAATAGATGGAGTGAGAGATCTTCAAGTCATTGGGCTATGGAGTCTACAAGAGGTCATGGATATCTCAACAATGAATCAGGGTGCATCACAGGGAAAATCTAACATGGTCAAATGAATCTTCAAGGTAGGTGTGAGATGAAACGAACATCAAGTTTGTGAACATAGTAGGGAAAAGGGCAGTTAAGAATCCTTTGTCAAATACCTTTAAAACAAGAAGGGTATTTCACACTACTCAACACAAAGAAGTAATCAAAAGACAGGGAAAGCCAGTAACTCTTTGATTAAAATGAAGAAAATAAGCATTTAAGAGAAACAATCCAGTGAAATATAGAAGTAAAGAAACTTATTTAACTTCTAGTGATTTCACCTTCAAGATTAGAAAAAATTTAAGATATACATATAACATATATCAAGGAAGAGGGAACTTCTAAACATCATTGATCACAGCCATAAATACCTTCAAGGCAACCTTCCAAGAATGGACAAAGGGCATGATCAAAACATAACCTCTTTGGCAAAACCTAATGAGTGATAATTCGAAGAAAGATCTGAAGAACAATGGTTAAGTAACATCAAACAAGCAGGGCTAACCATAAAAAATCTTTGACATATACTGTATTGAATCATTCATGATATAAACAAGCATAAGTGGGTCTACATAGCAACTAATAATTCTCTAAACTAGCCTAACAGAGGAAAAGATAGAGGCAGTGAAGAACAAACAGAGCTAAGGTGCCTTTGAAAAACATTTCTTAGTCTAAAACCTTTTTGCTACTGCAATATAGAAGGATGTAATGAAATGATACATAAGAAAAAAAAAACTGAATAGAAGCACATCACCATAAACCATGCTCAGGTATCCTGCAAGCAAGCCTTCTCCATCATCAATCAAAACAAGCCATCCACAAATTCCATAACACCAATTTCTCTTCAATCTCCAAAAAACTATGTATTCCTCACAAGAGTCAACAAATGCCAAAATTTTACTATAAGGCCCTCATGCTCTATTTATCTAGAAAAGGAGGGAAAAAATCCCTAACTAGGGTTTGAAAATGTCAAAAATACCCATAAATGTCATTTATGTCTAAGAGACCATGCAAGGCCCAAGACACAAAATATCTCATGAAATAAATGCAAAAATAACTCCTATCATCTAACTTTGGAATGATTTTCCCCAAAAACCACTAAAATATTATTTTTCCATAAATTAGTGTCTTTTTTTGACTTTTTTCACAAAAGGGCGCAGCAGTTTGGTCTGAAGGCATAGCGCATGCACAGGAAAACTGGGTCCACTTGCATCCAAGTTGTGATGGCCTTCCCGATGTCGGAATTGGCTCCGTGATGGCTCATTGGAAAGCTTGTTTAGTCTAATTTTAAAAAATTCCATTTTTTTTCTGATTGGACTCCATTAACCTATTAAAAAATTAAATATCCCAATACTACTCATGGCACAACACCAGTCCTGAAAACTAGGCAGAAAGGCAATATTTTGGGTGTTTTTAATCCTTTTAAGGGACCAAAACTACTACAAATGATATTAAATTTGGTGAGAATGTTGTAATTGAGTTGAGGGTTTCAAAATTGTAAAGTTTTCCTCTTGATTATGCCTTAGGGAAAAGCATAGCGCCAAGGGTGTTGCGCCTTTAGGCCTTAAAATCAGCAAAAACCAAAAATTTTCAAAAAGTTTCCAAAATTTGTAGATATATTCCTTATGGAGTTTCATAGGCCTATAGAAAAGCTTCAGCAAGAATTCCAAGGTTTCCTTGGTCTCTTACCTCATTGAGTGATTTAATTTTGGCAAGGGCTCTTTTGAGCTTGGCCCTTGCAAATTGATTTTCAATGCATAGTGCTTGGCGATCTTTTTCTGTAGAACAAGGACCCTTTTTGTCTTCTTGAGCTGCTTGTTTTCATTTTTATAATACTCAATGTTATACATTGCTATGCCAAGATTTATTTGCAGGTCTCTGATCTCAACATCCTTGCTTTGGGGCAAGACGCTTGTAGCCCTCTCCTCATCTTCATTTTCACTATCAAGGTCAATAAATTCAAATTTTTGTTTAGTTCCATGCTTACCTTTCTTATCTCCAACAGTGACCATTTCTTTGCCTCTGTCTAGCTTCTTTTTTGATGTGGAAGGCATGGTCCCTTGCCTTTTAGAGGCAGCAAACACATTCCTTTCTCCTCCTTGTAATTCAAAGAAAGAGGTTTGATTGTGACCATTTCAGTTTCTTCATTATTTTTTCCATCTTGACTATCATTATCACTACTATCCTTATCATCCTTATGGCTTTTATAGATGCCATCATTTCTCTCCATGTCTTCCTCTTCATTACCTTAACTACTGCTTACCTCATTATCCTCAATATCAGCCTCATTGTTTTCCTCTTCACTGATTTCTACAATATTCTTCGTACTACCTTCATCTTGTACATCATTACTGCTAAGAGTCTCATGGCTGTGATCTTTACTGTTGTTATCAAACTCTTCATTTTCTTCATTTTCTTCACTGCTGTGATTAGCATCATTATTTCTATTAGTCACCATGTTTTCTTCTTCATCATTATCCTCTTTGTTTCCAACATGACCACTACCCTTATCACTACTAGGAACCCCACTAAATTGTGGCTCTTAGTTTCACTGTCATCATTGTCATCATCTGTCTCTCTGTCACTTCCCTCATTTGTGTCCAGACTGTCTTCTGCCTCTTCATCTTCAACATCTTCATTTTCCTTATCATCATTTGTTTGTTCCATGCTGACATCACTGCCCCCTACCTCTTCATTTTCTTCCTCTTCTTCATCATTACTTGATTTATCATTGCCCTCTCCTTAATTCTCATTTGATGGTTCATATTCATTTCTCTCATTGTCTGATGCATTAGGAGAGGGTGAGGAAGGAGGATGGGATGATGAGGGCACATTCTGCTGAGGATGGAGTTGTGGGTTTGTGAGGACCTCATGATAAATGAACACCTCCCATGATATGCCCTTTTGCTCCAACTGATGTAGCACAACCATTTTGATCAAGGAGTGATGGAACAAACTTTGCATTTGCTAGGAGTAGTTCCTGTTTTGTACAACAGAAGACATCTTGTCAATACTCCTAAATAAATAGTAGGGTAAATGAAGCATCTTAACCCTAGTGAAGTGCATGAGTAATCATATATGATAGGAGTAAAGTCTAGGGTACCTCCTGTTATCACCTAATTTGACCCCAAACTGAAGAAAGGAAAATCAGGGTAACTACAGACCATGCTTAACCTTGTAGCTAGCTCTACAAGGCAGGGTGAGGGCTCTCTCCATAATATATCTCAATGAGGTATGACTACAAAATGATTTTAGGCTAGGTATAGTAGCTCAAAATAGTTTTTATAGATTTTCTGGGTTTTTATTGTTGGATTAGATGGAGCTGGGCAGTGTAAATCTAGGGAATTAAATCAGGAATACAGAGGATTCTATGGGGCAAGGTAGGTATGGATTTTAACAAAATTTTTTTAATGATGATGAAGTGTTAAGACTGGTGAGGAGCTGAGGAGGGCATATGAGATGGATCCTTCTCAAACAGCAGAAAACATAAAATATTGAATGAATTCTCCCAAGGCAGATCACTGTAAAAAGTGGATTCTACCTATCTAACTTTCAAACATCCAACATAAATAATGGAATGAATGAATGGCATACATAACATTTAAAAAATGATCACAAAATAAGAGACAATGCTAAAATTCCATACCACAGGGATCCCATAAAAAATTGTTGCAATTCTTTATTAACTCCCTGCCAAATGGGTTACAAAAATGTACAATGAAGCTCTGTGCATCCCAGTGATTTCCAAAATTTTCCACCTTTACAAATGACTTAGAAATTACATTAAATAGACAGGCTTCAGGGGGCGAATCCACAAAAAGAGGAGTTGTTTCACCTACCTTGAAACCAAAAACTGAAGATAGAAAAACAACCCAACAAAATGCATCTAAAAAAGAGGGAACAATACATATCTAACCATATGAAAGAATACTCTATTACATTTATTCCAAAAAATAGGAAGAAAAACAAATCTGGAGATGATCCCTTGATTTATCATTGTTGTCAATGCCGGAATAATCTCTGTGTTTCATAATTAGCTCTCGGCATTAACTGAATGTGTCATTTTACTTTACCGAATAAAATCCCTTTAAAAGTAATAAAATCACATTTTCCCTTCTAATGAAGAAAAAACTCCTTTTTAATTGAAATGAGCGAAGGGGAAGTGGTGGGCCCAAAGATCGCAATTGCAAATCGGCATCGAGAGGAGTGGATATAACTTGGGTGGAGGAAAATTGTGATGAGCGACAAGCGATGGTGTGATGAGCGGCGAGGGAGATTGATTGGAGGAAGGGCCGATGGAATAAAGGCTGATGGGAGGAAAGCCGATGGATAATGGAGCAATGGCAAAAGGTCTGTTGGTGGGTGGGTGAATGTTATATAGTCTGAATCAATGGAGGGAGCGGGGATATGGCTGATGCGATAGGAATGCCAAAGAAAAGGGAGTGATGAAGAAATCCTTAAAAAAAAAAAGGAAATGGAATTTTCACTTATACACGAGAAAAACCCCTTTTTCATTGGAAAGGGAGGAATGATTTCTGGTGGGACCGGGGAATATCACAATCGACGATTGGAAGAAGAGCAAGTTAGGAGTAGCGGGACTGCTAGTCATGCGATGCAATGAAAGTCTTATCGCATCAGCAGAAGGGGATGGAAAGGTTAAGGTGCAGTGGGAAAGACCGATATGCGATATGTGATTTATCGCATCGGCGGGGAACGGGAAGGAAGGATCAAAGTGCTGCGCAGATTGCAATGCGCGATGGCTGATTCATCGCATCGGCGGAAACGATGGCGCGGAGTTAAGTGCTAGGGATTTCTGCAAAGTTGTGATGGCATTGCATCGGTGATGTGCCATCGCATCGGGGTCTGGAAATGTAGAAACTTTAAGTTAAAAGGCAAAATTTACCAAATAAAAGAGGCATCAGAACAATAGAAAAAGGACAAATTTGTGCTTTTGGGGCCTTTTATTCACTTAGGCATATTTTGCAATCCAGAAGTTAGTTTTGGGAGTATGATATATCATTGGAAACCTCTTTCCAAGCTCCTTCTGATGAAATTACTTAGAAAGCGATTTACACTGAAAATCCTGTGAAGAACACCATTGAAAACTAGGCAGAGAAAAAGCCCCTTTGACCCTTGGCGACAGGCTGCAAAGGACTAATAGTGGCGTTGTGGAGACAACAGCTTCTAATGTTCAACTTATTACATATAGAGACATAAAATTACATAAAAAATGATAAAAAAAACAAAGTACCTTGTTTTCACCTTAAAAGAGGTTTTGAGGTGAAAATTACATTCAGTTGAACAACTTCTTTGATTTTCCAGATACTGTGCTTTGAGTTTATTTGGCATCCTCATGACCTTGCTGATATTTATTGACACTTTCATCATTAATTTGACCATGGTGGGACCCTAGAACCTAATGAGACCAACCCTATGACCTAATAAAATGATTTGCAGAGTGAAAGTGAATCATGATTGAAGACCATTGAGAGGGGAATCAGTAAGTATTTACATGAAGGAAAACTGATGAAGTGACTACTACCATTAGTGAATCCATGACCTAATGGAGTGAATAAAATTTATAGTTTGGGACTCCTACTATTAATGAAAAAGACCAGATTTTGATCACTGATGGCAGTATGACAAGACTGACACTAACACCTCCCCTGACATGTAAAATATTTCATGATGACCCTCATCAAGGGTGCAAACCTCTCCAACAAGTGTGAAAAAGGGAAGATAGATTTGCAACCTTCTTTGTATCTCAGTGTGAGAAATGGCTCATAGCAGCTTATGTATACCTTTGCTCTTTTGAACCATTTTTCACCAATATTAGGCATTCCAATGGCAATATAAATGGAATCTAATGACAGTTCAAAGTTTAACCCTGCAAGATTGACTTGTTTATTGTGTAGGTTGAGGATAAACAACCTAGTGAGCTTAGGGTGACTTTGCACCTGTTGGAATTTTTCACAAAAATAAAAACACCCTACATTTTGGAAACATGTGATAATCATAGGAGAGGCATTAAGCTCCATATTATCTTGGGGTTCAAACCTATTAACCTTCCCAACTCTGTGTTTCTGCCTTCGAGGAACTTGGCCTTCTTCACTACTAACATTCCCTCCTTCTCCTGACATTTTGATTACTGTTGCTTTTAAACAAAGACTAGCTCTGTTTGTTAAACTTGATATGAGGAATGAATTGGAATGATCGATGAAAGGCAGCCTTTGAAAGTGAGGGAGAGGAAGGTGTAGGTGTATGACTGAGTATTTTTAGCTTTGATGAATGGTCAACTTAAAATCACTGCAACCATACTACTTCATACCCTATTTGATTGATATATTCTTGTTTGTAGATGGTGGAGGTTTAAACAAGATTTTTAGCATGAATATTAGGGTTTTTCACTCCTTAGGGTTTGGTCAATTCCTTTTGACATTAAACCATCAAAATCCATTGGAGGAAAAGGCAAGACATCCACCTACCAATTTGAAATGCCCTTGAAAGTCATTTGATGTTAGCTTAAAGGAGTTTTTGATGTTTTTTGGGTGCTTGTAGATGAAGAAGGAGCTTTAGGTGAAATCATAGCACTTGCACGCAAAGTCGGGTCCTCCTTGCCCAACCTGTAGCACCTGCACATAGATTCGGGTCCTCCCTACCTAACGCATAGTGCCTGCCCACAGATTCAGGTCCTCCCTACCCAATGCATAGCTCCTGCATGCATTTTCCGGTGTCGGCCTCTTTGGGGCGCAACGCTTGAATGTAGTTTGGGCCTGTTGGGCTCTCCTGGGCACAACACCTGAACGCAGTCTGGGCATGTCGAGCTCTCCTCGGCACAGCAAATGAATGCAGTCTGTGCCTGTCGGGCTTTCCTGGGTGAAAGCGTAGTGCATGCATGAATGTGAAACACGTGTCTCTGAACGCGCAGTGAAGTGCAATTTTGCACTGGAAAATCCTCTGAACGCGCAGCGCTGGACACTGAACACGTAGCACCTGCCTGAACGCGCAGTGCTAGGTAGACTTGCCCAAAATTTGATTGAAATGCCCAAATTTCTCTCTTGGATGCTCTGGTTCTCTTTGCAAGAGCAAAATGAGTTGGGTGAAAGACAAAATGGTCCTTTATAGCCTAGGAAAATAAATCAAACTTTGAAAACTACTTTGCTAATGTTTTTGAGCTTTTTCATTTAACTGATATTCCCTTGACCCTTTTTGTTGTAGGTGGCTAAAAAACATTTAAATGGCCCTTTCCTTTTGCTCCTTGAGTTTGACATATTCACTTTATTTTTTTAAGGGTTGCACATAGTAATATTTTCAAAGTTTCTTGTGCTTTTCATCATAACATTCAATCTGCCTTTCTTAGCTTTTTCTTTCTAACCATTTTTTCTCTGTTTGCTCTGTAGGTTGTTGATATGGTGAACTTGACTTCCCTTTGGCCTATTTATGCCTTTAACTCCTTTGTTGATAGGTGATTTGTGAGAACCTTGAAATGGCTCTTCCCTTTGATCTTTGAAACAAGATAACTCTACCCTTGACAATATTTAGGATTTTTAAACATAAAGCAGCACTTGTGAACATTTTCGTTGTTGTTAGCTTGGAGATAAAATTATCTTGTGCTTCACAAGTGACTGAACACCTTGTTTTCAACTTTCTCACTGATCCTTAGGCATGATAAAGTCACCTTTGACAAGCAATATACATTCCAAAATCATGTTTGCCATATCCTCTTTTTGCCACTTCTAATTTGCAGGTGCCATGACATATTGACTTAGCCTTTTCTAATATTCTTGAAGTATGATATATTCAATTTACACAGCAGCAACCCTATGTTTTTATCCCATTGATTATTGAGGGTAAATGAATAAAATGAGAGCTTGACCTTCCTTTTACTGATACCCTTTGCATCCTCTTTCCTTTGAGGCAGTGGGACACTTTACCTTGACAAACTTTGTATGTCACTTATAGCAGTCCCTTCAAATCTTCTTTCTAGTGTCATCATGGAGGTATAATAGCTTCATTTTACCTCTTTTTACCATCTTTGTCATGAAAAACTCCTTGGGATGAGTTTGGAATCTTTGCAAACAGTGATATCTTTAGAAACCCTTTGTTGTCATTATGGAGTCCAAACTTACCTTTTCACCTGCTTTGATCACCGTACCAAAATCCTAGCTTTCTTGGATGCTTGAAAAATTATCATTGTTGTCTTCTAATATCTCTATAGCCCTTTCAAGTTCTTTCATTTTTGTCTAATTCACCTCACCTTTTTCCCTTTTTCATTTATAATTTCTAAGAAATTTCTTCCATGTGTTGGTTCACTTGGTGTGCCTCCTCCATGTGTTCTGCTGCATTAGACCTTTCCTTGACACATTGTTGGCCTAATCAGTCTTAAGAACCTTGTTTCTCCTTGGACATGAACTATTCCCTGTCTTCCTTTAGGAACACATTAGTTACTTTATAAATTTAATTTGATGATCTACCTTCTTGGCATTCCCATAGAAATGCCAAGCACATTTACCTTGTGCAAAACAAGTTGGGCAACACTTTTTGCCCTTTTTTGATGTTGAAAATTGTAATTTTCTATGTTTTTGAACTTCAAATCCACTAAACTCATATTTTTATTGCAAATTATGCTTTGACATAAAAACAAGAATTGTAGAGAATTGTCTTACCTCCATACCCATATTTAAAAAAAAAAAAATATTGACATATAGAGGGGTAAATTTCTTGTTTACTAACTGCATATACTTGAAAATTTTCAGGCAAACACAAATTGTCACTTTATGATCCTTAACTTTTTTTAGGGAAGGTTATTCATTTTTTGGAAAAAAACCATAGCATCATAATCTGCATATATTTCACTAGTGACGAGACTATTTTTCAGGAATTTTTGGATTAAAACACTATTTTTTATTATTTTTTGAAATGGACGAAGACAAAAAAACAGTGATGTTTCAGTACATTTTATGATCCTTAGATTTTCTTTTGAATGTGATCGTCAATAAGAAAAATGAGAGTACCCTTTTGAATTAGACAAGGAGAGGAAATGCAATATGATTTTTCTGAATTTTTTGGTGTCCTCATTTGAAAGTTATTGAATTTTCATTCAGTGCAATGTTTCGAACAATGAAATTCCACAGTGACACAGTTTAGTAAAAAATTAATAAAAAATTGAATTTTTTAATGAAACTCCATAAATCTCACATCATCAAAAACTAGATTTAGAGATGAATCTAATAGTACTTGGTCTGACATATAAAATTTTGTTTTTGTAGAAGTTGCAAGTTCCTAAAAAATGCAGAATTTTCTGAGTTTTTCATTGACCAGAAACTCTCGGCCGAGATAATGTCTTGGACAAGAAATTTATAAAACTCTCGACCGAGAAATTTAGAACTCTCGACCGAGAGTTTAACCCACCTAAAGTTACATTTAACCGCATGGGCAAACTCTCGAGCGAGAGTTTGCGCCCGAGATTTTTCCCAATGAAACTCTCAGCCAAGAGTTTAGAAAAATCTCGGTCGAGAGTTTAGACAACTCTCGGTCGAGAGTTTTCTAAACTCTTAGCCAAGAGTTTTATTAAATGTTATATATAAAAGTTTTATAAAATATTTCAATCAAAAGCCGACGCAATCTTTCGGTCGAGAGTTTTATATAAATACTCTTGCCCGAAGGATTAATTTCACACACAATTTTGAACCAAAGAAAATTGCGAAGGTCCGAATTCTTTTTCTGTAGAGGTGTGAATATTTTCTGTGTACAAAATTTTTTTTGGAAAAAAAAAAAATTTCAAGTTTTTTGGGTGCGAAATATTTTTTGAAAGTTTTTGTGGGTGCAAAATTTTTTTTTGAAATGTTTTTGGGTGCATGCATGAAATATTTTTGCATAATGTCTCTATGAAGACATGGAGTATTTTTGCAATCTCACAATCTATGAAGGCATGAAGTATTTTTGCAAAATGTATTTATGAATTTAATTTTTTTTTTTTAATTTTATCTCTTATTGAAAGCATGAAGTACTTATTCAGAACTCCTTATGTTTTTTTAGGTATTTGGTCCAAATAGAATTGGATTTTAGGTTTCCAATTTTGTGAACATGGGAAACCAAAGGAATTTCATATCAAGGTACGATCGAAAAAGAAAAGATTTAAAGGATAAAAATGAGAGATTACAAAAAAAAGGGCGAGAGGAAAGGGAAAGATTAAGGCATGAAAGAAATGTGGAGGTAGAGCATCGTGAAATAGATGTAGAGGTACATGACAATGACGAGGAAATGAGAAATGTTGAGGAACTTTTCAACGAGAATATAATTGATATCGATGTCACTGGTGAGTCAATTTAGTTTCTTCAATTTGAATTTTGTATTTTTTTTTTTTAAACGTTGTAGTTCAAAATAGTTTTAAAATTAAAAATATGTATACTGGTCAATTTCAAATTAGAAGTTTTAATATTGTTTTTTATGCAGGGACAACATCAGAACAACAATAATATGCTACCACAAATATCCAAGAGAATATTGATATCGATGTCACTGGTGAGTCAATAGTTTCTTCAATTTGAATAAATTGTATTTTTTTTTTAAACATTGTAGTTCAAAATAGTCTTAAAATTAAAAATATATATATGTCAATTTCAAATTAGAAGTTTTAATATTGTTTTTTATGGAGGGAAAAAATAAGAACCACAAGAAGATACTACCACAAATTTCCAAGAGAATATTGATATCGATGTCACTGGTGAGTCAATAGTTTCTTCAATTTGAATAAATTGTATTTTTTTTTTAAACATTGTAGTTCAAAATAGTTTTAAAATTAAAAATATGTATATGTCAATTTCAAATTAGAAGTTTTAATATTGTTTTTTATGCAGGGAAAACATCAGAACCACAAGAAGATACTACCACAAATGTCCAAGAAAATATTGATATCGATGTCATTGGTGAGTCAATAGTTTCTTCAATTTGAATTTTGTATTTTTTTTTTTTTTTAATCGTAGTTCAAAATATTTTTAAAATTAAAAATATGTATATGTCCATTTCAAATTAGAAGTTTTAATATTGTTTTTTATGCAGGGACAACATCAGAACCACAAGAAGATACTACCACACGTCCAATTTCACTGCAATTAATTGGAAGTTCCAAGAATGTTGTATACAACTACAAGTTTTAGAAAATATGGATGCAACTAAAATTGAAGAATTGGGACCACCATTGGCTAAAGGGACAGTTCTAGATAAAGTAAAATCTGTATTGAAACATAATTTTGAAGGTTTATCTATCATAGCACAATCTCAACTGTTATGTGGACTTATAAAGCACAAATCTCTCAAAAATGCTGTGGAATTATTGGGAATTAAAAGTGAAAAAGAGGTTTTAGCAAATGAAATGGTAACAAAAAATGTGACGTCGGCGCTTGGAATACTAGCCAAAGGGCGATCTGATGTTGCAAAGAATGCTCGTAGAGCACTTTTAACAGGTGTAGTTTTGAAATGAACTTCATCAAGTCAGTTGATGTCAACAACTTCAAAATTGATTAAAACATCAAGAAAACGTTTATGGAGGCATTCAAAATTCAGAACTCAAATAGATGAGAATGATGAACTTGCATGTTGGGCTAATATCTATAGACGTCCATATCATGATAGACTTCCTAATGGTGTGAGGGATAGGGTAAAAGTGTTTTGGAATTCGAACTCTCATGTGTCGCCAAATGAAAAGGATCAACTGTGACGCCATATATCTAAGGGAGTTTATGAATCTCATTCCAAACATATAACACAGGTCAGTCAAGTAGAATTATTCAAGAACTTTATGGAGAGTAATACTGATGTGAAGATTTCCCTTAGTACATTTGTGAAGCTTAAACCATGGTATGTCATGCCTATCACTATTCAAGGCACATGTTGTTGTCGATACCATGTAGAATTCAAATTATTGTATGAGACATTTGTAAATTTTGGCATAAAATATTGGTCAAATGACCCTCCTCCTTCAAGTGTTCGTGAATTTTTATCAAATATATTATGTCCACAAGAGAATAATGAATTATTTTATAAAAAAGAATGTGTTGGTGGAAGAAAATGCGACAAATTTTCTCATTTGGCACTCTACGATGAAAAGTATCCCATTGATCCTAATGATTCCAGAGTGTCAAATCTCAGTCTAAATTGGAAGCGATATGTATATGTTACTTACACTCCTGTTGCAGATTCAAGCACAACATAAAAAAATATCACTTTACTTGACGATGAGATTCCAGTGACAGCTTTTATGGAGAAGTTCAGGGTGCAAATATACAAATATATTAAGCATTGTCATATAGCACGATGGCAAGATTTACAGTTCAAGAAATCACGTGAGGTGTTCCCAAAAGGAAAAATATTATCAGTGGTTGATTTTGCTGAGAATTACACGTTTAGTCGACAAAAGGAGATACATAGTGAGTATTATCATTTAGACCAAGTATCGATATTTGTGCATATTTTGTATAGACACGAAGAGGTTGCTGTCGATGGTTTTGATAGCAATGAAAATAATCGTGAGGTGATTAAGGAGTACCATTTCTACATCAGTGATGGTAGAACACATGACACGTGTTTTTTTCAACATTGTTTTAATGTTATTTATGATGAATTGTTGAAACGAAGAATCACTTTTAGAGAACATTGGGTATGGTCAGATGGTTGTGCTGGTCAATTTAAATAAGAAAGATCATTCTATTGGTTGTCTCGTCTTCATAGGAAAATCAACATTCGACATACATGGAATTTATTTGAGACAGGGCATGGAAAAGGATAGCATGATGGTGTTGGGCCATGTGTAAAACATGCACTTAGGAGGTATCAATTGAATCACTCATCTTCCCAACTTGCAAATTCTTTAGATGTTGTTAATTGGTGCAAGGACAATTTAAGTCATGTATCAAACCCAAGGATGGCTGATGTGCACAGGTAGGCATACACATTTAACTAACAATATATTATACATGTGTAGATATATATATATATGTGTGTATACATATATGTGCATGTATTTTGTTATAAAAAAAATATTTAATATTTTTCAAAATTTGACTCATACATATGTGTGTGTTTTTTTCAAGCAAGTACTTTTGGAATATTGCAATGGGTGATGTTGATAGATCATTGCCATATAATACCAGTGTAATCCCTAAAACAAGAAGTTTACACTCAATTAGGAGTAAAAGCATGACAAATATACATTTCATTGAGAAACGAAAGTGCTCTTGCCTTTGTTATGCATGTATTGATCAGACAGAGTCCATCAATGAATGTGAAAACCAAATTAAGAATTTTTTTCAAGCATGGAAACTAGAACAATTGACACCATTGCCCCCATTTGGAAATGTGAGTGACAAGGAAATGGGCAATGAAGTGGCTGTTATTGACAATGATTATGATCGTGTCTCTGATATGGTTAGAGAAGGTGATGTCTTCCCTGTCATTGCACCAGAAAATAATCAAGAAAAAGTGCATTATTATTTATTACGATGCACTATGTCTAAATCCACGTTGTTGCAAGATTATAATGATCCATCAAATTATACATACCCAATCGGTTCAATGGTGTTAATGGGACATTTCTTTGAAGAAGTAAAGAAATGTAAAGATCATATTATTTTTCAAGATTACAAGCTAGAGGTTATTTATGCCCAATATAGTCACTTGGTCATAGCAACTCGACTGTAGTTGAAGCAAGTGAAGAGTAGAAAAAACAGCGACAATGGAGGTTATCGATAGATGATCATGATACCATTTTGGAAAATTTTCCACTAGCACATTTCATATGAGTGGAACACATTGTTCAATATGAACAATGAACTTTGATTCCAGGATTAGAACATATAACTGCTACAATGCATTGGACTTTATATTGTTCAAGACTATATTGTGGATTTCTTGAACAAATAAATTGACATGTGGATGCTTAGATGTGTGTTGGTACGAATAATATATTATGATCTACTGGATTAGGGTGATTTTCTAGATAATTAATATATGGTGATTTAATGTGTCAATGGTGATTTAATGTGTCCATCATGTTTACTCCTAGATGATCTTAACTCGCCCCTTTTTTTTATATGGATTTGATGGTGATCATGATCGATGCCAAGTTAAAACCATAATCTACATGCTTGAAACAATCAGATCAATGTCAAATTAGATGCCAAATTAATGGGAATGACTTGCATTTCACCTTATGTTTCACCAAGTTGAAATCAGACTTTGAAAGTTTGATATTATTGTTTTAGCATGTTTCTTATGTTAAATTAAATGGTTATCTTGATGTCACTTGAATGCATATATCATAGCATATTATAGAAAATGTTTATTTGAGTTTCCCTTCCTCGAAAACCTTTTTAAACACCTAATTATCACTTTGACCCATTACCTACATGCTTGAAACAATCAAATTGATGCAAAAATAATGGGAACAGCGTGAATTTTAGCTTATTTTCACCTTTGAAATCAGACTTTTAAAGTTTCGTATTATTGTTTTAGAACTAAGTACATGTTTCTTATGATAGATGGTTATCTTGTTATCACATGAATTCCTATAGAATAACATGTGCCCTATTGAAAGGACTTATCAGGCTTGCATAAAGATAACTCCTTGCTATTGTTGTTTCATCTTTGGTTAATCATAATGCTGAGTCTTATATGAGTTATTTATCAATGCATGATTTTCCAAAATGACCTAAAAACAAATGCCAAACATCAAAGTTAGTTCATAACAATTTTGTGCATTCCTGACATTGGTATTTCGGTTGAGTTTTTGCGAAATATTGAGATGACTTTTATTATAAATTTGAGCTAATCTTCACTTCGAATATAATACAAGATCCATATATGGAAGCTGACACAAAACACTAATATATAATGTTACTTGTCACTACCTGAATCACATATCACTAGTTATTTTGACTTTCGTCATCATCCTTTAATATCACTGCTGGGTTGTTCTAATCACTGTATCTTATATGCAAGTGAAATATCTCTTCATGGAATACTGTAATGCTGATAAATTTATTCTGCTCTATTTTTTCTATGGTCTATGCCTTTTAGTGCCCTCACATAATGATGTGTTGCATTCTTAGTAATTTTGAGGCTTATAACATCGTATTAAAATTATCAGAATTTCCCATTAAGCTTTGTAGTGATGACGTTACATTGACATACTATCTTCATTATTGGATCGATGCAATTTGGTACAATTTGAACATGTTGGGCGCTTGTTTTAAAGGGTATTTCAGTTGTTTCTTTTTCAAGGACAAACCCATAACATGATTGTCATTTCTTAAGCTGACTGCAATGAGTAGTGTAAATCATAATGCCTCTTAAATTATGTGGTAGATCTATGAGAGTCTTGTATATTGTTTACCCCACTGTTTGGCAGACATAAGGGCAAGATCTATGGAGCAATATCTCCTTTGCGAAAGGGAAAATTTTATGCAAACATCCTGTCAAGGAATTCCAGGTATGTGTGGTTCTGGCAGCATTTTATATTTATCATAAAATAATTATTTTATGATGAGGTATGTTGTTGGACAGGGTACAAACAATAGTGCTGACTATTTGGCTCTATGGTTTCTTATGAAATGTGCAGTGGAAAAAGGCATGTATTCCTTACAAGTGTTTAAACTCTAGAGAATCAAAGACGCTAATGGAATGGGAAAATGGTAACTCTATAATTGATAATTTGGTTCTTGTTCCTTTTGTAAATAGGGAACTTGATGTAAAAAAAAATTTACATAGATCTCTTTCTCTCATATTCATAGGGAATTCAATTCTGAAGCAGACGGATTATTTAAAGAAGCTATTTGATTAAAGGAAGGGACCGTTTTCTGTGAAGGATTTCCAGTATGGAGAACTCCAGCACGAAACTGTTTCTTCTCCAGTATTAACTTCTTCAGAGGAGTTTTGTTCTGCTTTGTAATACTAAAATGGCAAGTTATGAGGATGGAAAGGCATAAAATCCTCACGTATGTACCCTTTTCGGTGTTTTAATGCACATTCCGGGGTCTTAACTGATACAGGAAGAGTGTAACTAATGGGAATATATGACAAACTGTAATTTCTGATATTGTATCTAGTCCTTAAGGCTCAGCAAGATCTGAAAAGACAGTACTATCTATATTCTGATTTCAACCTTTGAAATATCAAATTAAAGTATTTTGATGGAGAAAAAATGTCTCATTACTTTCCATATCATAACACATGTACCCAAAATAAATTTAACTAGGAATTAATGTTTGGAAAATACAAAAGGACTCATGTTGGAATTCCTTTCCCTTCACCAGAAGCTAAGGTAAGGTGGAAAAACTGATTGAAGGAAGTTTCTAGACATAGATAACCATAAAGCTTGGCATCGCACCATTTTAATTTTTGTACGAGCAAGAAAATGGGGGCTTATCACATGAATATCATCCCTATCCTTGAAAGTTATAACAATGAGGCCGATCAAATGACAAATGAAGTTCACCATAGCTGAAGGAATGTTAAGGATCTGCCAAAAAAACTTAATGAATGTCACAATCTAAAACATTCCTTAAACATGCGAATATAAGAACTCTACATCATTGGTTGAATAATTTCTTATCCTTGCGTAAATGTCCTTAGAAAAGCATAAAAAGAGACTACTCCAAGAAGAAGTATTTGGATTCTAGAACATGTCAATGACATGGACCAGAGCTATAACACCCTGGGCTCCACTGTTCTCTTAGCCTTTCAAAGTCATTGATAGAGAAATGAGGGATTCGAAGGAAACCTTGCAAAACTAGCCCTAAAACTGCAACCCTATAAAAAACACCCATTTGTTAGTGACAAGGTGACAGTCGTTGCAAATGACAACACCCAGTGTGTAACTTTTGGAGATTATATATCCCAAAGCATTAAGAGTGCAATTATATCGTGTAAATAATATATTAAAGAGTTTGATAATATTTGGAGGTTGATTTCCAAGGAATAATCTATGGATCCATAACTATAATCCTTGTACTCTATCTAGTCAATATAATGTTGCTTGAAGTGTCAATGTAATGATGGTGACCAAAAAACTGTCAATTCTTAGCTTCTTTACTGGTTCAGATTTGAATTTAAAATAAATGTGAAACTAGATCTAAAAGAGTCCTCTCTTTTAGCCAAATCGATTTCAATATCTTGAAAGTTCTGCTAAAATAGAACACTACAGTTATGTATCACTGAATTTATTCCCCAATAAGTTTGCAAGTGCAACAATACCAAAGAAAAAAAACAAGATGAGACTAGACAATTTTTTCGGAAAGGATAATAGTGTAATAGTTATGGAAAAAATCATTTACATCTTCATCATGCTAGTACTACTATGGCAATGTAGAGTGTGGGAGTTTAGTCTCTCACAGGAAAATTAGAAGCAAGAAATACATACAAGATAAGACCATAGATGCTTAGGGAATTTATAGCAATCAAAGATGAAAGCTTATTTTGCTTTTGCAAGAATATCTCTCAACCAAGACTAGAACAATAAAATTCCTTTAGACTCTGTCAACAGCCAGAAAACAAAGATATTATTAATATAAAATCTATCTCAATTAATCTTTTATTCTAAGGAGCAATAGCTCCTTTGCCAAAGGGAAACTTTTATGCAAACATCTTGTCAAGCAATTCCATGTATATGTGGTTCTGGCAGAATTTTATATTTATCATAAAATAATTATTTTATCCTGAGGTATGCTATTGCACAGGGTACAAACAATAGTGCTAACTGTCTCGCTCTATGGTTTCTTATGAAATGTGCAGTGGAAAAAGGCATGTATTCCCTACAAGTGTTTAGACTCTAGAGAATCAAAGATGCTAACGGAATGGGAAAATGGTAACTGTATAATTGATAATTTGGTTCGTGTTCCTTTTGTAAACAGGGAACTTGATGTAAAAACAAATTTACATAGATCTCTTTCTCTCATATTCATAAGGAATTCAATTCTGAAGTAGACGGGTTATTTAAAGAAGCTATTTGATTACCGAAAGGGACCCTTTTCTGTGAAGGATTTCAAGTATGGAGAACTCCAGCATGAAGATGTTTCTTCTCTAGTATCAAATTCTTCAGAGGAGTTTTGTTTTGCTTTGTAATACTAAAATGGCAAGTTATGAGGATGGAAAGGCATAAAGTCCTCACGTATGTACACTTTTTGGTGTTTTAATGCACATTCTAGGGTCTTAATTGATACAGGAAGAGTGTAAATAATGGGAATAGATGAAAACTGGAATTTGTGATATTGTATCTAGTCCTTAAGGCTCAGCAAGATCTGAAAAGAAAATACTATGTATATGCTGATTTCAACCTTTGAAATATCAAATTAAAGTATTTTGATGGAGAAAAAATGTCTCATTACTTTCTATATCATAACACATGTACCCAAAATAAATTTAACTCAGAATTACTATTTGGAAAATACAAAAGGACTCATGTTGGAATTCCTTTCCCTTCACCAGAAGCTAAGGTAAGGGGGAAAAACTGATTGAAAGTAGTTTCTAGACATAGATAACCATAAAGCTTGGCATCGCACGATTTTAATTTTTGTACGAGCAAGATAATGGGGACTTCTCACATGTATATCATCCTTGTCCTTGAAAATTATAACAATGAGGCTGATCAAATGACAAATGAAGTTCACCATAGCTGAAGGAATATTGAGGATCTGCCAAAACAACTTCATGAATGTCACAATCTAAAACATTCCTTAACCATGTGAAAATAAGAACTCTACATCATTGGTTGAATAATTTCTTATCCCTGCATAAATATTCCTCAGAAAAGCATAAATAGAGGCTACTCTAGGAAGAAGTATCTGGATTATAGAACATGACAATGACATGGACCAGAACTATAGCACCCTAGGCTCCACTGTTCTCTTAGCCTTTCAAAGCCATTGACAGAGAAATGAGGGATTCGAAGGCAACCTTGCAAACCTAGCCCTGAAATTGCAACCCTATAAACAACACCCATTTGTTAGTGACAAGGTGACAGTCACTGCCAGTGACAACACCCAGTGTGTAACTTCTTTAGATTATATATCCCAAAGCATTAAGAGTGCAATTACATTGTGTAAATAATATATTAAAAATTTTGATAATATTTGGAGGTTGATTGCCAAATAATAATCTATGGATCCATAACTATAATCCTTCTACTCTATATAGTCAATATAATGTTGCTTGAAGTGTCAATGTCATGATGGTGACCAAAAAACTGTCAATTCTTAGCTTCTTTACTGGTTCAGATTTGAATTTAAAATAAATGTGAAACTAGATCTAAAAGAGTCCTCTCTTTTAGCCAAATCGATTTCAATATCTTGAAAGTTCTGCTAAAATAGAACAGTACAGTTATGTATCACTGAATTTATTCCCCAATAAGTTTGCAAGTGCAACAATACGAAAGAAAAAAAACAAGATGAGACTAGACAATTGTTTTGGAAAGGATAATAGTGTAATAGTTGTGGAAAAAATGATTTACATCTTCATCATGCTAGTACTACTATGGAAATGTAGAGTGTGGGAGTTTAGTCTCTCAAAAGAAAAATTAGAAGTAAGAAATACATACAAGATAAGACCATAGATGCTTAGGGAATTTAAAGCAATCAAAGATGAAAGTTTATTTTTCTTTTGCAAGAATATCTCTCAACTAAGACTAGAACAATAAAATTCCTTTGGACTTTGTCAACAGCCAAAAAACAAAGATATTATTAATATAAAATCTATCTCAATTAATCTTTGATTCTATGGAGCAATAGCTCCTTTGCCAAAGGGAAACTTTTATGCAAACATCCTGTCAAGGAATTCTAGCTATGTGTGGTTCTGACAGCATTTTATATTTATCATAAAATAATTATTTTATCCTGAGGTATGTTGTTGGACAGGGTACAAAAAATAGTTCTGATTGTCTGGCTCTATGGTTTCTTATGAAATGTGCAGTGGAAAAAGGCATGTATTCCCTACAAGTGTTTAGACTCTAGAGAATCAAAGATGCTAATAGAATGGGCAAATGGTAACTGTATAATTGATAATTTGGTTCTTGTTCCTTTTGTAAACAGGGAACTTGATGTAAAAACAAATTTACATAGATCTCTTTCTCTCATATTCATAGGGAATTCAATTCTGAAGCAGACGGGTTATTTAAAGAAGTTGTTTGATTACATGAAGGGACCCTTTTCTGTGAAGGATTTCAAGTATGGATAACTCCAGCATGAAACTATTTCTTCTCTAGTATTAACTTCTTTAGAGGAGTTTTGTTTTTCTTTTTAATACTAAAATGGCAAGTTATGAGGATGGAAAGGCATAAAATCCTCACGTATGTACCCTTTTTGGTGTTTTAATGCACATTTTGGGGTCTTAATTGATAGAGGAAGAGTGTAACTAATGGTAATAGATGAGAAACTGGAATTTGTGATATTGTATCTAGTCCTTAAGGCTCATCAAGATCTGAAAAGACAGTACTATCTATATTCTGATTTCAACCTTTGAAATATCATATTAAATTATTTTGATGGAGAAAAAACTGTCTCATTACTTTCCATATCATAACACATGTACCCAAAATAAATTTAACTTGGAATTACTATTTGGAAAATACAAAAGGACTCATGTTGGAATTCCTTTCCCTTCACCAGAAGCTAAGGTAAGGGGGAAAAACTGATTGAAGGCAGTTTCTAGACATAGATAACCATAAAGCTTGGCATCACACCATTTTAATTTTTGTACGAGCAAGAAAATGGGGAATTCTCACATGAATATCATCCCTGTCCTTGAAAATTATCACAATGAGGCCGATCAAATCACAAATGAAGTTCACCATAGCTGAAGGAATGTTGAGGATCTGCCAAAACAACTTCATGAATGTCACAATCTAAAACATTCCTTAACCATGCGAAAATAAGAACTCTACATCATTGGTTGAATAATTTCTTATCCCTGCATAAATATTCCTCAAAAAAGCATAAACAGAGGCTAATCCAGGAAGAATTCTCTAGATTCTAGAACATGACAATGACATGGACCAGAACTATAACACCTTGGGCTCCACTGTTCTCTTAGCCTTTCAAAGCCATTGACAGAGAAATGTGGGATTCGAAGGCAACCTTGCAAACCTAGCCCTGAAACTGAAACCCTATAAACAACACCCATTTTTTAGTGACAAGGTGAAAGTCGCTGCCAGTGACAACATCTAGTGTGTAACTTTTGGAGATTATATATCCCAAAGCATTAAGAGTGCAATTATATCGTGTAAATAATATATTAAAACGTTTGATAATATTTGGAGGTTGATTGCCAAAGAATAATCTATGGATCCATAACTATAACCCTTCTACTCTATATACTCAATATAATGTTTCTTGAAGTGTCAATGTCATGATGGTGACAAAAAAACTGTCAATTCTTAGCTTCTTTACTGGTTCAAATTTGAATTTAAAATAAATGTGAAACTAGATCTAAAAGAGTCCTCTCTTTTAGCCAAATTGATTTCAATATCTTGAAATTTCTGCTAAAATAGAACACTACAGTTATGTATCACTGAATTTATTCCCCAATAAGTTTGCAAGTGCAACAATACCAAAGAAAAAAAACAAGATGAGACTAGACAGTTGTTTTGGAAAGGATAACAGTGTAATATTTGTGGAAAAGATCATTTACATCTTCATCATGCTAGTACTACTATGGCAATGTAGATTGTGGGAGTTTAGTCTCTCACAAGAAAATTAGAAGCAAGAAATACATACAAGAGAAGACCATAGATGCTTAGGGAATTTAAAGCAATCAAAGATGAAAGTTTATTTTGCTTTTGCAAGAATATCTCTCAACCAAGACTAGAAAAATAAAGTTCCTTTGGACTTTGTCATCAGGCAGAAAACACAGATATTATTAATATAAAATCTATCTCAATTAATCTTTGATTCTTTACACTAAAACAAAATGATGGGGATATTTAAGAATTCTTTTGAAACAATGGCCGTGTAAAATTTTACAACTAAAATGTTACATCAGATGGGAAACACCCACTTTTAAAATGTTCTACTTAGGAGAACGTTTGATTCAATATTGTGTGCTAGATGTCAATTGAATTAACATTTTTCAACTTCTTGAACTATATTGTAACCACAACTGTTGTTAAAAAAATGAGAAACTTTGTGTAATTACAGTGAATGTGGCATAAATTTGTGAATGTGCAAACACATTCACTATAATTGTGTCCTACACCAGAACTCTATTATTAAAATCAAACAAGCAAAGAACTTCCCACCTGTACCATAGTACATTGATCACAAATTTGACATGAGTAAGATAACCTATAACAACTACATGTTCTACTAGATTTGGTGTGGGATTTTTCTCTATGAGCCTCAAAGTCTCATCTCATCATCTAGTGCTCATCTTGAATATAATTTAATGCCGAGGAGTAAGGAAATTGGACTTTTCTCCATCTTGAATTTGGCTACTACTATTCCAGGCTTCTGTACATTTCTAGTTGCTTCCATTCCTTATTGTTTCCATGATGCCTTATTTTATGACCTGTTGGTCCATCTGTAAATCATGTAGGATCAACAACAATACTGCTATGGCTGAAATATTTTCTTGAATTGACCAAAAGGTGGATTTTGGTTCCATTTTGTCAAATATGATTCGCAAATCCCGAGTGGATGGAACTAATTGATGATGGAATTGATGATGATTGATTAAAGGGTTTTAAATGCACACGGTGGGTAACACCTTTCTAGTATATGAAGGACAATGTAAGCCTTAGACAATCTCATATTCAAAGCTAGAGACATAAAATGAACACCTATTTAGGTATAGGAAGATACCCCTTATACTATTGTCACCTTTATAAGAGTGAACATCTGGAAAAAATTTATTGGACATATTGAAAGTCATGATCTTATTTTTGCATAGGTTAGCTTCTAGACCAAGGCTGTAACAGAATATCCTCAAAATGTGAAGATTCTGGCTCTGTTTGAACTTTGCACCAATATAAATATTTGGTTATGTTG
The DNA here is from genome assembly GCA_034641835.2 of Pinus albicaulis. Taxonomy (NCBI): domain Eukaryota; kingdom Viridiplantae; phylum Streptophyta; class Pinopsida; order Pinales; family Pinaceae; genus Pinus; species Pinus albicaulis. The sequence goes on from CM076581.1 coordinate 675,033,056, forward strand.
TGGGAAACACAAGTACATGGTTGGTACCATCACCAAAAACACAGTGAAATGTGGAAACACATATGATATGGCCTGGAAACATGTTCCCTAATTTGGAAATTTGTTTCTTATTTTGGAAATGTGAGATGAAATGCCATGTTATGATAGTGTTTTTCAATACGCTTATCATGCACTTCATAATTTTCTTTGGATTTTATTGGGTGGACCCAACTTGGGTAATGCAAATTCTAATTCAAGGTGAAATTAGATGCAGTGGAGGCATATTAAAGAATACTCACCACCATCAGATAAGCAAGCTACAAGAGTTTTATGATATACAAATAAGTTGTAGTGATAGATGGGTATAGGAGGGAAAAGTTTGCCTAGAGAACTTGTCCACTTTCAAAGTGAGATTTTTCCCTTGTGTACCCATATGTCACTGGCTTATTTTTCTATCATAAACCTCCTGTCTTTATTGTGCGTTCTTGGGCCAATCAACCCTGTTTTATTGCCTTCTTCTAGCCGACTTAGGACATGTGTTAAGAGTCTCTTTCATCGACATATCAACTCCTGCTTTAGATTTTTCGTGAACATCCATGCATTAGCACTACTACAAGAAAGCACATTGCCTTCAAATATTGGCACAAATTTGTAAAATAATTATACTCGATTTCAACACAGTAAAAAATGTATAATAAACAAGAAAAAAACATATCTTTTAGTCACCTTATTTGTGATACTCACCACTTGTCATAAATTAAAATGGATAATAATAAATATTAATATGAGGTTCATCACTATACATATTTTTCAATCTAAATAAAAGAAATCCATATTGTACTGCCGAAACTCGATTTCCAAAATATATCAAATATTTTCAGTCTTGGTTTTTGCCAATTTTCTTGCAGTACAGATTACAGAAATAGCAAGGCTACGAACTATTTATTAGGCTTATAGCCAATTTTAAATCTCACTAATTACAGAAATAGCAAGGCTACGAAAAAATTCCTCTTATTTGATCTCATTAGGCTTATAACCAATTTTAAATCTCACTAATTTGTTCACTAAACCTTCATTTGTACAAATTTGGGAACCTTCAATAAATCTTTCCAGCTGTATCATATTGTCAGCTGCCAAGCCTAATCACATTTAACTCTATTTTCAATTTCTTAAGCTGCTCAAACAATCTTAAAGCTTCCTCTCTTTCTTTGCATAACAATTTTTGCTGTTCAATGTCAGCTTCAAACTCAGTTTTCATTGCTTCTAGTGTGGCCTTGTGATCATAAATGATCTTTTGGATCTCCTCCTGCAATAACAACAAGATTATTATGGAATCCCATAAAAAAATAAAAAAAATAAAACAGTATCTAAAATAAGAAGATAATTACAATAAAGAGCATGATACTAAAGTAAGAATAAGGAACTGGAGCTGCTAGATCCTGGACAAAGTGCTTGCGTTGATTAAAAGTAAGCAAGGTAAAGTATTCTCCTATTAATCTTATTTCACATCGGAATACAATAAATGCATGATGCTACAATGCTTAAAATAGATGTTCCAATTTAATAAATCATCCACAGATCATTTTTAGAATAAACTCACATTCTCCATAATAACAAGTTTTTCTTGTAAGGCATACAACTCTTCCTCTTTCTCCTTAATAATAGTTTGTCCTTTAGAAACATCCTGCATACGGGAGGAACAAGTCACCGTTGACATAGTGATTTGTGTCAAATTCAGCATGCAAATTTAAATAAGAGTTGTGTCAAATTCAGCATGCATCAGTCAAGTTAATGTTGAATATTCATGTACCTCACGTTTAAACCATTTTCTTTGATCAGGTGAGTTTGACTTTAAGTATAATCCCAACTTTGCAAACTCTCCTCTCTCTCTCTCTCTCTATATATATATATATATATATATATAGTGCTGTAATTGTAATCTTGTGATCAAAATCAAGGGTTTATGATGCTTGTCATTAAATATTGAATACTCGTTGCATCCTTGAGTTATGCTAATGAAAGGTCCAATGGTCAACCTGACTTCTTGTAGTGATTCTTGTCACAAGGGAGGTCTAGTCTTTAGATACCTACAAAATTTCTTCCTTTAATGATGCTCACCACTTGTTATTCAAAGTAAAAAATTGATTCTTCTAGAAACTGAACAAGGATAGATAAGCATGATGCTAAGAAGATCAAATTGTGACTGTATATATGAATGCTAACACTATTGAAGGAACGTGATTGTGAAGAAAGTCAATACGACCCAAAATGATCAAGATCATTGATATTTTAGATGGAGGATATTGCAGCTACTCCACTGCAACATCATTCTTGAATAGGATTCTTGACACCATATATAGGGGAATATTATTGGTTTGTATACAATGCAAAACTGAATGAATATAGACAATATGAATAGAGCAGAGAAGCCATATCTGAACTGATGGATGCACTTCCATATATTCATGTACTGTACCATAATTCATATAAAAATGATGAAATTGAGGTCAAGCTTATACTATTTTAATAGAAATACCATATTGCAGCTGTTGCACAGTGAAATCCATACAAAAATTTGAGATTATATAGGAATGGGTTATACCCATTATTGCCAATATGGGAAACTCTACCAATGTAGAGTAATATGAGAAACACATATATGACTGAAGAAAGACAAAATGTCATAATGCAAAAAATCATACTAAAGCATATGCCATATGACATTATAGGAAAATCATACCAAGACCATAGCTATTTAACGAACATCCAATTATTTCAGAGGTGCAGTATCAAGAGTGAATATCTGAGAGACTTCCTTGAAAAGTAAGCTTTTTTAACCCTGCTTCAAATCACTGTGATTTTATGACCAACTATACTTCCCCTTATTTTTTTCAACTAGAAATTCAAAGCATGGCTGGAAGGGCTTTAAGGCTCCTCCTCAAGCCTCCTACAATTCACATGTTTGTGACATCAAGGTCTTCATATATAAAAAAATATGTACTTGATCTTAACTGCACTATACCTTAGGATGACTTCAACCAAAGCTAGGCCTCAAAACGGACTTTTATGAGTTGTTGTAGAAGAAATCCATTCTCTGTGGCCTAGAGAAGAATGATAATCTCCTTCTAGGATAATCTCACACATGTGGCTTAGACCTACAAGAAATACGCCCCTAAAACAGAGATAAACTCATTCCTCTATTTATTATGAAAATAAGTATATTATATGGATGATATATAAAAAATTAAAATAGGATGTCTTAGGTATCAATGGGAATGGGATGGAAATCCTTGGCACTCAAAGAACACATTAAAATATTGGAAATTCTAGTGAATTTGGTAGTCATTAATTTTTATTAATAGGACAAAAAATCCATGGACATTATTCAAATGAATTCAATAGCACACAAGAATACATATTGGAAAATATTCACATGAATCCCTATGGTTCATATGTAAACTATAAATATTGGATAACCTTGAATTCAGAGCAAGACACTCCTTAATACTAAATAGGTTGGTAATAAATTTCCAAAGCATCTAAAAGTAAATACCTTACTCAATCTTGATGATAAACCAATGCGGGAAATATAAAAATAGCAATTATTTGAAATCAGTCACTGCCTTGCATTGTATTCAAATATAATCAAAGAAATAATGTTGACTATAAACCTTGAACATTGATCTTGATAACTGAATAGAGTTATCCATAACTTCATAGACAATTGGGAAAAAGTTCTTGATTGAATAAGAAAAGTTACAAAAACTAGGATACAAATTCTACAAAAAAGGCAGGTGAATCTCCTCGTACACTCTCAGATATTTTTTGAATACCATAGCAATGAAGAAAGGGTAAGAGGTTACCATGGTTTAATGTAGAGTCTCTGACCCAGAGACTACAGGATCTCCTTGAGGCTCAACCTGCATCATGTCAACATCCTCTGTACCCTGAAAAGTAGAAACCAAAGTTAACAGTCAAGTTTGCGAAAAGAAATATAATAAACATTATAAATATGCTTAATGAAAAGTATCAATACCTCTGTCACGACTGGAACCTCAGAAGGAATAATCTCTTCATGCAGCCCTTCATGTGTAGCAGTAACCTAAAAATTCCATAATGTTAAGACTCGTACCAATAAATTTATGTGACATAAATTCAATTTCACTTTGACATACAAAAATATAGATAGATAGTAATGAGTAATGGCTATGACACCTATACATGATCGTGTCCACGATCTACAGAATGAGCATGAGGGGAAACACAACTTTGTTCTAGGAATGTTGTAAACTGCATAAGTTAAATAAATATATTGGCATCATTTTTTTGATACTAAATGTATATATACACCAAAAAAACATGTTAGATCAAAACCTGTTTGTACATACCTCGCCCATGGTGTGCATTTGTATATCCCTGGATTGCTCATAGAGGTCTCTACATGAGGCTGCATACTCAATAAGCTCATCTTGCTCCATCTCCCTCAACACATCATCTGCGATACTCACAAATGGACGCCCTCTTGCACTAGATGAAGGTTGGCTTGTCCCTAAGCCAACTTCCACCACTCCTAAAGCAGCTGCAATATGTTCTTGTATCTTATCCCTCATTTTTGATGCAGCTCTGGAGATAAGGGCTAAATCCTCTGGAAGTGTAACTACCCTAGGTGGTCGAGCTGCTAAACAAGGTTCTGGAGGCCTAAACCCAACATCTCGCATAGCATCAGGTCGTTCATATGTATGACCTTTTCCAGCTCCATAGAATTTGGACCCAGTATCTGTATAGTTAGGGTCCAAGTGCTCTTGGAATTAGGTAAACAACATTATAAAAAAATATTGCGGCACCTCATCATTATTTGGAAACTTCTCATATGCATACAAGAACTTCTCATAAATATGGGGTGCAATAATAGGATCATTGAATCTTGCAATCTTCAAACGTTTTTTGTTTTCAGGCCGCAAGTCAAATAGTGACAAGGCCATTTCTTTAGTGACCTTACTTTTGACTTCATTGTAGGAGTGGATACCAATCACTAATGCTATCCTCCTATGCATCATGTAAAAAAAAACTTTGGTTGATGGTCCAACCCCACGATAAGTCTCTATCAAACTCTCAAAATTTTGCAAAACAATTTGGAGACAATTTTGACTAGGGGCAGAGAGATTGCAACTTTGCAATTCATTGCGTAATCTCGTGGAATGATCCCTAATCCCATCAACAGTAAGTAAGGAGATGGTATCTTCCCAAGGCATCTGCTCAGGAATATCACTGGGATGGGTGTAAAGGGGATCATAGCTCGGATTTAGAGAAAACTCATGAACCCTACGACCTCTACCCCTAGGAGGGTGACCACCACCACCTGTAACATGTTAAATTATTTCACATATTAAAAATTAAATAATTTATAAGGAAAATTTGTATTTAAAAAACTTGTTTGGTAATTTGAAAATACCTACTGGAAAAACTATGTCTTCCTCTTCGTTCATACTATGGTCCCCCGACGAGGAATGAACGTGTCTATGACCCACTGTACAAAACATTAAATTGTTAGAATTTGGGTACATGAGTACCACAATAAGTTTGAAATTAAACATACATCAAACAATAAATTTTCATTTAGATTTTACCTGGAGAAGTATCCAATTGTGGGGTGAATCCCATAGGCTGAGACATTGTTCTCCTTTTCCCCTCACCAACAATAGGGCCAACCCAAACTCCAACATTTGCACCTATGGAGCATAATTTTTTCACATTAAACACATGTCATTTGGAAAAAAAATTCACTTGTTCAACATTGAATATAACGTAAAATTGAACATTTTAACTAGAAATTGATCTAATGTGTACCTATGCCATGTATAATACCCTCGTTCATACCATGGTCCCCTGGCGAGGAATGAATGTGTCTATGACCCACTATACAAAACATTAAATTGTTAGAATTTGGGTACATGAGTACCACAATAAGTTTGAAATTAAACATACATCAAACAATAAATTTTCATTTAGATTTTACCTGGAGAAGTATCCAATTGTGGGATGAATCCCATAGGCTGAGACATTGTTCTCCCTTGCCCCTCACCAGAAATAGGGTGAATGGGAACATGTCCTTAGGGTGCCTCTTGTTCGATTCCCTGAATGGGTGAATGAGTCGGACGAGTGCGTCCACCTGTGCAGGACAAAAAAAATTCACATTAATCAATTTTTCACAACAAACAATAAATATAACTTACTTGAAAACATGACATAACTAAACAACCAATGTACCTGATAATCCTCCTCTCATGGAGGTGTCTCTGTAGGGCTCCCCTGATGCCATGGAGGGGTCTCTGTAGGGCTCGCCTGCCCCTCATAAACAAATTAGAAAACAAATTATCAATCGACAGTTGAATTTCATCAACCAATGGATAACAAGTACTATATAGGTACTATGTGTGAATGCATAGGAATGTTTAAAAGTATAACTAGATCGATCTTCATGTTGACTATGTAATTATATTCTTATGTAAAGAAGAAATCAAAGTAATATTATCTAAAGACTAGGAACCAAGATTTCCTAGGACTGGTACAGAAGAGTGCAAAAAAGAAGGCTTTATCATCATTACAAACAAGATATAATCCTTACCCTTGAAGAAGATCATTCAAAGAGAAATCACCAACACATATTTTCTCCACCATCGAAGAAATGAAGATGAAGACTTTATCTTCACTTATCAATTAAGTATCTTTCATTCTATAATCAAATTTTGTTTAAATGACTTTGTTTTGGTAGGGAGATCTATAAGCTGGTTGGGTTACCAAGATTCCTTCCATGAAGAGAATAGTCATAGTCCTTGAAGAAAGTAAGGTTAAATGTCACTTAGACCAGATTTATACAAAATTGAGGTATCAAAGAATGAAGGGATATCTTCATAAGATCTTAACTGTGAGATATGCAAACGACGATAAGGTGGAAAACGTAACAAGGAGAGAGATTCTATAGAAATGTAGCCATAATTTTCAAGGTTCCTCCTCTAACTCTATAATTTTTATGGAACACTTTAGACATGTTTCTCCCATTCATGAAAAGCATCCCATAGTTTCACTTTCAATTCCACAAACAAGAGAGTATTGTTGGTTTTATTCCACCTTCCTCCACCACTACTAGTTGCAATCAACACACCATTGAAACCATTTGAATAAGTACAAGGAATATTCTTATGAGTACATGGCACCATTTTATTTAACTTCATGAGGGTTGCAAGCACATGACTCATACTTCAAGCACCAAGCTTCAGATTTATAGCTGATTTATTTTTCCAAACCTTATATTCATCATTTCAGTGTGATTATACTTCAATTCTGTGACTTATATTTTGACACATGACATTAGATTAGATTCTACTTTTGAGTACAATGCCTTTCCTAATGATTAAAGTGATAGATTTCATGCAATAAGGTCTCCAAGGTAACAGGAAAAAAATCTAGCAAATCTCTCTCAGAATTCCCACTATATCACAAAGATATACCATGACTAGGGCTTCACTACTTCAACTCATAATTTGTAGCAAAGACAAAAGAAAATAAAACCGACTTGTTCAATCTCCTGAGATTACTTGGTATCCGAGCTAGATTATGGTGAAAGAGCAGCCTTGAAGTCAAAATCATTTGGCCTAGTTCAAGAACACTTTTCATATGAAGGGTGAAATCATCTATTGTTACAGTAGGTCGAAAATATGAAGGTGCCCTGCAACAAAAATACCATAAGCAAATATGTTACGAGGAATTTCCTTTTTTTATTTGTTTCTCCTTACTGCCAACAATGAATTTGTTAGTTTGGGACTAGTGCATTCTATTTTTAGTCGGGTGTACCCAATATTTTGATGTTGTTTGAACCATGAAAATTTTCAAGTATAGTTTTGAGTCACAATTGTACACTAATTGGTTTTCGTGGACATATGACTATTGAAAGAGTAGCACCAATTTTTTTAAACACATGACCAGAGCATACCCAAAATATCGAACTGTTAGTGAGAGTAGAGACTCATTATTTTTAAGGGGATGGAAAATTACAACAACACCCTCTTAGATACACCCCACATAATATCTAACATGTATATATGAAATTTGAAGAATAACATACACTAGAGACAAGGATTGGACACAACACACATACCCTCAATTTCCATGTTAAAATGTAGGAGTAAGAAACATACCATACCCCATACAGATGATTAAAAAAACCCAACTCACAATGTATACCATGTAAGAGGAATATAATAGTCAAGGTGGGTAGCTCTTCTCTCCACCACGACTAATTACAAATACCTTGGCCACCATGAGGTAGATCCCATGATTTTATAATGATTTGACAATAGAGAATGAAGCTAAGTGGGAAAACCTTTTAGAAAGTAGAGTAGGACTAGGAAATGACAAGTTTTGGTGTTGACATACTTGTTGCGAACAAATATAAATACTAAATGAATTTACATGAACTATCTCTAAAGTACCAAAATAAATAAATTATTGCAAAAAAATACAAATACTTGTGTAAAAATGATTTTACTCAAGTTAAAATGAAAGTTGTTAACTATTATGTGGAATACAAATGCCGAATGAGTTCACCAAAAAAGAATTGCCAAATAAATGAGAAAATGCACTATGTATGTATTACATCAGTATCAAGACAATGAAACATAAACAACTGAAAATAATTCATGATTTCCACAAAGGCTGAAGACAGTGAGGCACAAAAAGCTGAGCTATAGGATCTTGACCCCCTAATATTGTTTTACTCCATATAAACAATCCAATAGAGAGAGATGCTATGTCATTTCTACCTCTTTCATGATCTCAAAATTCCTTTTTCTTCAACTGCACTTCCATGAGTTCGAATTCAAGTTTATTATTTTCACTCTCTAACTTTAGTCTCTTCAACTATATTTACTTACTCCTCCAAATTACCAGCCCCTTAAACCCCTCCTTCTCAAGCTCAAGTTGTTGTCCCTGAACCTCCACTTTCAGTGTTTTCACCTCAAGAAGTTGTCTTTGCATCCATGCTATTCTTGTACTATCTTCTTCAACATCTTCCTCATTTTCATCATTAGTTTTCCCATTTGCCTCATGATTCTCTCTCCCCTTAGGAGAAGATGACTGCATACCATAATCTACTAGGATATGTAGTTTGGAATAAGAACACATTTCTTCCTATAATAAGTGATTGGAATCTATAATTTTCATCAAACCCTTTTTTTCCCCTCAGAAATATGATCCATAGAATAAATGAGATGATGATTCTCAACAACCTTTGATGTGTCTCTTCTAAGCACATCATTTAGTGCCTTAAAATCATTTAGTGCCTTAAAATTATTGTTCATGTCATTGAATTTATCTTTGCACTGCTGACAATCAATATGAAATCCTTTTGTCGAGCCATAAATAGGTATCTTTCAAACACCTAATTAGCTTACATTAATCATCAATCCAGGAGCGGATTTTTATTTCAAGAGTGTACTCTGTCTGAGGCTGCAATTAACTAAGAGTAATGCTGTGAAGATGTAGTATAGAATTTTGAATACAAGAATAAACAAATGCTTGTAAAGGAATCTAATTACAGTAACATAAATAGAAATAATCTGAAACCTTAATCAAATCAAGCTGCAAAACATCGATCAGGGATACAGTAGCAATAACTCCTTCCCTTATAAATCGATGCAAGATAACCAATCTGGGCACTTGGAAGCAATAACAAATGTCCTCTACAGTTGGTGATCTTAAAACAATTGAAATGGAATCAAGCTCGAACTACTTGCTGATACAAATAACTGAAAGGAACTGCAAAGGCTAAAAAGGAACAACAACTTGTAGCTCCTATGCATACATAGCAACTGTAACCAAACTATCTGCTAAATTAAAGCTATGAATTAGAAATAAGCAATAACTAGAAACAGAACAGCAATATAATTTGAACAACAATTACAAACTTAACTAACTTTAATCTGTCGTCGGCCAATACTACAGATCAATCAATCACAAAGGATCATAGAGTAATATAATAATAACTTAGAGTCGAATACAGAATAGCAAATATTTCACAATGATAGTAGGATAAATGAACAGTGAATGTACTTCTTACAAAGAATCAAATAGCAATGCAATTCATTAATGAATATGTATTCAATCTAACAGCAATCAATCAACTCTGTAATCAAAATAAACAGTAAACACAATTTCACACAACAGTAAACAAAGATTAAGAATACAAACAACAAGGTAATTCCACCAGAGTCGGGCCCTTAGCGCCAGTGAAATACTATTGGGCTACTTCAGATCTTAAGAAATGAAATGAAATGTGTTTTTGATATTAATCGAACATAAAGTATTACAGAGGTTGTTCTCTCAAATCCAAGAGTCAATAAAAATAATATTACAGAGGAAATGTCTGAATATAAGAAAATTTTCAACCCCTTGATCACTAAAGGACATTGCTTTATATATTAGACCCTGACGGACAAGACAAGGAATAAGATGAGTTTGAACAGTGATCTTGTTTACTTTGACCGAGGCCGAGCTGTCCCCTACCTCTTTTCAGCAATTTGTTTAGATCTCCTTGTCTTTGGCTGGATGTGGTTCAATGCTGATGGAGCAGCAGTTACATTGATCTCAGCCTCACCTTTGGTACAGCTGTTCACTTCGTCTAATTCCTATTTTATCAACAAAAAGAAACCTTTAGTCATATTTTTACAATGAACATAAACCTTTCCAATTCCATCATAATTCTTGTAATAAATTACCTTCCCAAGGTAAAAAGGAGTATTTCTATAGTAAAAGAATGAGAAAATACAGAGTAATTTCATACCATTTTCATTGCCCAACATACCCCCCTGCTTAATCTTTTTCATGTCCTCATGAAAACTATAGTTCACATGGAGAACAATCAAGGAATAAGCCAGATAAGGTTTGTCATCAAAAAGCCTAAAACCATGTAGTGCAGCTAGTTCCTCAAAAACATGCTCTGTCTGTCCTTCGGGGAGTTCATAAATGGCTTTGTAGTCTGAAGAAGGGTACCATGCAATAGGGCTTCGAAACCTACACCCTAGCCAGAATGGTCCTTCTTTTAAAATAAGATGACTATAGGAAACCAAGCAGTCTGCAGCTAGCCCAAAGTTTTTATAATTAAATGGTTCTCTGTTTTGCACATTCTGATTGGAAATTCTCCATCAGACCTTAGCTGCTATATAAGCTTGGTTTCTAATGGATACGAAATAATTTGTTCCATTCAAGATAATCGATTTGTGCATAGGCCCCAATGCTTGGATAACGCCTTCCTTTGTCATCAAAATTTTCTGCCTAGCCCAAAATTGGGATGGGTTCCGAGGTTCACTCCTAACCCACAAATATAATTCATTTTCTTGCCTTTGGAAAGCATTATAGGATTTAAGCCATTTTAATTGATTTACAGCAAAGGAAATAAATTCCTGATGTTGGACATCTCCCACAAAAGGGCTAGGATTTGATTCGCAATCGTTTTCAAGTATTAGATTATGTAAATAAAATTCACACAAAAGGCGTTGTACTTTGATCCCATAAAGTTTGCAGCATGATACAAATTCATCTATAGTTTTTAGATCTATGGATTTCCCTGCCCTAACTGCCTTAATATTTAGCTGTAAATATCTTTCTAGTAAAAATAAAGCATAGTTTTTGGCGGGGCATCTATAGGCTAAGACATAAGTGTATAGGGAGCAGAGAGTGTCCATTCGATTGTAGGCTAGTTTTAATTGGTTCATTACCTTGTCAACCTTTTCCTCTGCTCTTTGACACTTTTCATGAGCTTCAAATTCTTCTTCATGAATACTCTTCATCTGTTGCTACAACTCCTGATATATCTTCCTTGCGACAGTTTCTTCTTCCAAACTTTGCCTTTCTATTCGGGCATGTGCCAACTCCTCTTGGAGTCTGGCTAGTGTTGGATCACTAAAAATATGATAACTACTAGAATGCATGTTTTCACTTGAAACGGGTCCCTCCTGAACAACTTGTGTTATAACAGCTGTTTGTTGTTGCGTATCTCCATAATTGGGCTCAAGCATGGCTTCTTCAACTTGGGGGTTCCTCTTAGCGGTCACTTTTCTCTTTTTCGAAGCTCACTTAGTAGCTATGCTTCTTCTCTTAGGGCCTCGCTTAGGCATTTGTTTCATTCTCAGAACCCTAATGGTTTGCCTGAGCTATTCTATGATTTTGTGAAGCTTCATTCGTTCCCTACGAAGCTTTTCAATCTCAGTTACTTTCCTCCTTTTTTTTAATGGAACAACTATTCCTTTATCTGAACTTGTTTGCTTGACAGGGTGTTGGTCCATATCAGCAGTGCCTTCAGTTAAGTTCTCTTCTTGGTCTTCTACTTGGGGTTCCTCTTCCACATCCATATGCCCTTGGCTAAACTCTTTGGGAATCATATCCTCAGTTAACCCTGAAATCTCCTGAGGGCTTCCGAGTTGGGATATTACTTCAATATTCTCTTTTTCTTGTTCATGCCTTTCAGGGGAGGCAACCCTAGCTTCACTAGGGTTTGTTGTTTCATCCAGAATTTCTTTAGCTGTATCTTTTTTGACTGCAAAGTGCTCCTGTAACTGATTAATATCAATGTTAAGATCCAAAGGGCTATGAGGCTGCACATAGTCACTCATATTGGCCAGAATTTGGGCCAACTGGTCTTCCTGTAAAGGGATTATGGTAGCATTCTCGGGAGGCTCTATTCCCTCATTGTCACTCTTATGATTGTCTTCATCCTCCTCATAGGTATGATAACTTCCTTCTTCCTCATCCGAATATCGAATTTCTCCTTCAATTTATCCTTCCTCGGTATTTCCTTCCTCTACACTGGATTACTTTTCACCACTGCTGTGGTGGATTATTTCTTCTTCGTCCAAGTAACAAATTTCTCCTTCCATTTCCTCTTCTTTATCAGTACGAGGGCTTTCTCCCTGCAATTGTGGGGGCTATTCATCCTCTGAGCTGTGAAATTCCAGGGGCTGGCTAGTACTGCCCGAAAGTCCTTCCATCATCCCCCTACTTCATTTTGAACGGAGGGACTATCTATGAGTTGATGGCTAGGCTATTGAGCCAGCCATTCTCTTTTGTTTCGAGGCAGGTAAGGCCAACCCTCCATAAATGGAGAATATAAACTCTTCCCAGCTGGTCTGTTGCTGGGCAAGGCTATGACTTACTATTAATCGAATTAAGCAATGGTGGTTGACCACCATATCTGCGTGCTGAGATTTTCTTATGTTACGGGAAATATCATACAATAGGGAATTTAAAAATTCCGGCAAATTGATAGTGCATATCTGTTTTAATACAGCCAGTAGCTTAAGGTGGCGAGGTCTTACCACATCTTTCCTTCCGTCGCATGTTATATAGGCCTGCACAATCTTGGCCAATTCCATCAATGGTTCTTGTTAGCTCCCAAGTCCACCTTCGGTTGAAATAAGGCAGAAGAAGGACAACACCAAACGACGCTCAGCCTCGTAGCTAGCCCTACGAGGACAGGAGAGGGCTCTCTCCGGGTCAACTCAGTAAAAGATATTCAATAGGGCCTAAGATAACCTATAATGGATACTGATTTTAGGCTAGTAAATAAATATCAAAGAGGTAGTTTAATGATGAATGAATGGGTTTCAGGGATGTATGGGACAGAGAACAGCATGAGTTGAGAAATTAACTCAAAGACATAGGTTGTTTCATGAGGCAAGATAGGCAGGAAGTTTAGCAAACAATTTTGAAATAATATGGGGTGTGTAGACTGTTGAGAGGTTTGAAAAGGGAATATATAATGAATCCTTTTCAACAGAAGAAGATACACAAAAACATGAACACTTTCCCAAGGCAAAGCAATAAACATGGATTCTACCTTTCCTACTTAAAAGCATTCAACTAAAGATGATTATGAATTAACTGTAAAACATAACAAGATACATATGAAATAGAAAGAAGAAACATATGCTAAACTCACGCCACATGAATCTCATAAACCAGAGCTGCAACCTTTCATTAATTCTCTGTCAAAGATGTATAGTGAAGCGCTGAGTGTTTCTCCCACACGTTTCCCAGAACTCAGCGCCTTTACAAATGATTTACAAGAATAAATAAACTCAGAGGTGTGATAACAAATTGATGAAAATAGGGCGTTGTTTAATTACTATTAACAAACAAAAGCTGAAGAACCAATCATCTGTTCTGAAGGGAGCAACATTCAACATGAAATCTTTTTGATAACCAATGAATAGGAAGAACCTGTAGCGTAGACCTTCTAAATCATAACCGAAGACACAAATAAACTATCCACTTTTATTTCTCTGCTATGGTTGATATCTACGTTTTAAATTTAGGCTTCTATCTTTGAATTTTTCATTTTACATTTGCAGTTTGAATAAAAGTTAACTTTTAATAAAAATGATTTTGAATTTTTCCTTTGATGACGGGAAACAAAGTTTCGCCAATTCCAGCTGCGATCTCTCCCTCTCGTTGCCAATTTCTTTAATGCTCACACCTGCATTACCTTTGAATACCCAGCCGGTACGTGGCATCAGCTCCTGAAAATAATTTCAATTTCTCGTAGTGGAGCGCATACGCTTTTGTAATAAAGAGCATGCTTCAATCCAATCTGATTGTTTTCCATCGCCAATAGCACCTCCCTCTGGTTAGGCATGAATTCAAGCAATTGAATCCAAACTTGCAGGTATCTCAGATCATTTTTCTAATGCGTGTCAGTAAAAAATGTTTGTGCACTTTTCTCCATAAAATGAGGTAGTTTCTGTTTGGCGACCTCGGGTGGAAGAACCTCCTTGATTTTGTTGATACCTTCAAGCCACACTAGATACTGTCAATGGAAATTTCATAAACTGACTTGAGCATGGAACGAGCAAGAAAAATGAAATTTGGAGAAGAATAGCAGAAAATTCAAGTTACAGGCCTATGCGCCGCGCCTCCTGGATGTGCCGCGCTCGTTGAGAAAATACACTGTGGCAGGAAGCCCAGTGCACCGTGTCGCGCCTATGTACCGCGTCTGCCTCCAATGCGTCGCGCACAATTCTCCAACGCACAGTCCAGTCTTAACACACCATTTCACCCTCTCACCACTGAACTTTGACCTTCAATCGATTTTTTGAGCAAATGGATGTTTCAGAACAAATGAAAATTTCTTATAGTGGTGGAATCGATTTTTGTTTCTTCACAAACCCATTTTGAAATGTTTGATTTGGCACTTTCACTTTGAAACTCTGTTTGCTTGACTTTTTGGAGTGAATGATGAATCTTGTCTCTCTTTTGCAGGGTTGGTGGCATGTCTTAGCAAAGGATAACCAAGGTTGCCTCTGAATTCTTTGAGACTGAAACTTTTGAAAAATTACATATTTAAAAACAAAATTGATGATTTCTTCTTCAAAACGGAGTTTTGAAGAAGAAACACTCTCAAGCCTTATTAACAATGAAATTTTGCAATGGAAATTGATTAGGAACCTTTCATGCGTCTGCTGGTATTATTGTACACTTTTGAGGACTAAATCAACTAAATCCTAGACCCTAAAAGACCTAAAAATCGACAAGAGACCAAGCAGGACTGTACATAACTTAAAATTGATTTAATGAACTTTGATGAACAGAGCTGAGCCAGCAGGACAAGGCATGAGGGGTAATGAGTGACAAGGTCCTTCCGTCAGATTATGGCATGCCCCTAATGGAATGCAAAGGCGTGAATCGCACGAGACACCTAAAAATGAAATGCAAAAAGAGAAGTTTTGATCTCTGACGGAGGGCTGACAAGACCGACTCTAACATTGGCTCCAATGGGGATGGTAGCTCCAGCTCCGTGGAGGTGCCAAGAACAGCAGATCTGTGGGAGAGCAGACCGTGCCTTCATCCATTGGGGCAATGGAATCAAAACTCAAGCTAAAATACATGACTAAAAACCGACACAAATGACTCATGACTGACTTAACTAAAACAAGAACTTAAAAAGCTTATTGAAGGGAAGCAGTCCATCAAGATTTCAAATCATGATGACAACCACCTGCATACAAATGAAATATATGCAATCATGTATAATGAGCTTTCCAATGTAACAAATCAATCAGATGGCTTCTTGACTGATTCTCCTGATCAGATCTCCTGGTCAACAATAGATACTGGTAACTGGGCATCAAAAAACATAATTGACCATGATCTCCTTCATCACAGAATACTGCAATAAACACCTTCACTGTTGACTGCAACAGATTTTCCAGTGGTTCCTGAAAAACATGAAGATTTACCTCCTGCTGAAGAAACGAGGTGTCTTTTTCTTTTGATTATGATCTTCCTTCATAATGTACTTCAGTAAAAGAATGTTCCTGGTCCTCAAAAAATTTTGAACAAGTAGATGAGAAGATCTCCTCTTCGAAAAACATTTCAAAACATGAGACATATGAAGAAGAATCTGAAAGATAGTCCTGAATGTTCTGATCTTCTGTAGCCTGAATATATGGTAGGTCATCTTCATATGATATGACAACCAGATTCTCATTACATTCATCAGTCACGAGAAAAGAAACTTCAGATGATTCTTGAAACCCAAACATGACATTTTATCATCTACCAACGATTCATCCAAGGAAACCTTTTCACTTACCCGAACAAAAATCTCATCTTGTTGTTCATGAACTGACTGGATTACCTCTTTATGAAGGCTTTGTTCTGATGACATGAGAACATTTGGATCCATAACTCTGTCTTCTTCATTCCAGATGGCTTCAATAGGAGAGTTCTCCTTCATGGGATTCAACACAAGATATTCTTGGTCATCACAATCTGAATCTGAAATGACTGACTTAATGTTATCACATTCTGAAATTGAAACATGACTTCCCTGCATGTTGTCTTCTTCTATGGACAGATCTGAAATGAAACTCTCTCTTTCATTATCTTCAACCATATGGCAATCTTCAACCTGATGATCTTGATAAGTATCCTGTAAGATTTATGTGTGCTGCTGAAACGAAATTTCATACAATGCTTCCATGATTTCTTCGTCCATCAATTCATTATCCCCATAAAAATTCTCAATATCTTCAATGAAACTACTAATGTGTTCACAACAATTCTGCACTAATATTAAAGATGGACAAGATTCTTTATACTTTTCAAAGAATATTGTATGAAAATATTTTAGACAATAAATAGAAGCAGGTGGCAAACTTTCATACCAAGATCGGGCTTCATCTCCCAGAGTATCCATAAACACTTTCATCAAACAGTCTTCAGGAAAATCGATCTTTAATTTATGCACATGAATGTGAAATTTCACCAGATGAAGAGCAGCATCATTACCTTCCACATTTCTGAACATAGGCAAACTCTGAAGCCAATCCACCTTGGGCATTTTATTAGGAAAACCAGGGATGTGATCTCGGCTCATGGGAGTGTATCTTCTTGCAACTCGATCCATCTTGAAAGTCTTAAAGCTACTGATCTCTCTGCAGTGGAGTCACCATGAAGGATTGTTTTTTGGATTTTCAGTGAAATTTCCAGGTGAATAATTTCAGCCTTCTGATGTCTAATCGTTGTTCACCATCAACGATCAGATCTGAACTTGATACACGTACTAGGGCAAGACAATCTACATGTCAAGTGTCACATTCAAAAACAAATCATTTTCTTCCCCAGTATGGTTGCCACTATGTTAGTTCCCAAGTCCACCTTAGGCAGAAATAAGGCAGAAGAAGGACAACACCAAACCATGCTCAGCCTCGTAGCTAGCCCTACGAGGACAGG
This sequence comes from Pinus albicaulis, assembly GCA_034641835.2. Classification (NCBI taxonomy): domain Eukaryota; kingdom Viridiplantae; phylum Streptophyta; class Pinopsida; order Pinales; family Pinaceae; genus Pinus; species Pinus albicaulis. The sequence goes on from CM076581.1 coordinate 675,050,819, forward strand.
AGAGGGCTCTCTCCGGGTCAACTCAGTAAAAGATATTCAATAGGGCCTGAGATAACCTATAATGGATACTGATTTTAGGCTAGTAAATAAATAAGAAAGAGGTAGTTTAATGATGAATGAATGGGTTTCAGGGATGTATGGGATAGAGAACAACATGAGTTGAGAAATTAACTCAAAGACACAGGTTGTTTCATGAGGCAAGATAGGTAGGAAGTTTAGCAATCAATTTTGAAATAATATGAGATGTGTAGACTGTTGAGAGGTTTGAAAAGGGCATATATAATGAATCATTTTCAACAGAAGAAGATACACAAAAACATGAACACTTTCCCAAGGCAGAGCAATAAACATGGATTCTACCTTTCCTACTTAAAAGCATTCAATTGGAGATGATTATGAATGAGCTGTAAAACATAACAAGATACATATGAAATAGAAAGAAGAAACATATGCTAAACTCACGCCACATGAATCTCATAAACCAGAGCTGCAACCTTTCATTAATTCTCTGTCAAAGCTGTACAGTGAAGCACTGAGTGTTTCTCCCACACATTTCCCAGAACTCAGCGCCTTTACAAATGATTTACAAGAATAAATAAACTCAGAGGTGTGATAACAAATTGATGAAAATAGGGCATTGTTTAATTACTATTAACAAACAAAAGGTGAAGAGCCAATCATCTGTTCTAAAGGGAGCAGCGTTCAACATGAAATCTGTTTGATAACCAATGAATAGGCAGAACCTGTAGCGTAGACCTTCTAAATCGTAACTGAAGACACAAATAGACTATCCACTCCTATTTCTCTGCTATGGTTGATATCTACGTTTTAAAATTAGGCTTTTGTCTTTGAATTTTTCATTTTACATTTGCAGTTTGAATAAAAGTTAACTTTTAATAAAAATGATTTTGAATTTTGCCTTTGATGACGAGAAACAAAGTTCCACCAATTCCAGCTGCGATTTCTCCCTCTCGTTGCCAATTTCTTTAATGCTTACACCTGCATTGTCTTTGAATACCCAGCTGGTACATGGCATCAGCTCCTGAAAATAATTTCAATTTCTTGTAGTGGAGCGCATATGCTTTCGTAATAAAGAGCATGCTTCAATCCAATCTGATTGTTTTCCATCGCCAATAGCACCTCCTTCCGGTTAGGCACGAATTCAAGCAATTGAATCCAAACTTGCAGGTATCTCAGATCATTTTTGTAATGCGTGTCAGTCAGAAATGTTTGTGCACATTTCTCCATAAAACGAGGTAGTTTCTGTTTGGCGACCTCGGGTGGAAGAACCTCCTTGATTTTGTTGATACCTTCAAGCCACACTAGATACTGTCAATGGCAATTTCATAAACTGACTTGAGCATGGAACGAGCAAGAAAAATGCAATTTGGAGAAGATTGGCAGAAAATTCAAGTTACAGGCCTGTGCGCCGCACCTCCTGGATGCGTCGCGCCCGTTGAGAAAATACACTGTGGCAGGAATCCCAGTGTGCCGCGTCACGCCTATGCGCCGCGTCTGCCTCCAATGTGTCGCGCAAAATTCTCCAACGCACAGTCCAGTCTTAAAAAACCATTTCACCCTCTCACCACTGAACTTCGACCTTCAATCGATTTTTTGGATGAAAATGGATGTTTCAGAACAAATGAAAATGTCTTATAGTGGTGGATTCGATTTTTGTTTCTTCACAAACCCATTTTGCAATGTTTTATTTGGCACTTTCACTTTTAAACTCTTTTTGCTTGAATTTTTGGAGTGAATGATGAATCTTATCTCTCTTTTGCAGGGTTGGTGGCATGTCTTAGTGAAGGATAACCAAGGCTGCCTCTGAATTCTTTGAGACTGAAACTTTTGAAAAATTACATATTTAAAAACAAAATTGATGATTTCTTCTTCAAAACAAAGTTTTGAAGAAGAAACACTCTCAAGCCTTATTAACGATGACATTTTGCAATGGAAACTGATTAGGAACCTTTCATGCATCTGCTGGTATTATTGTACACTTTTGAGGACTAAATCAACTAAATCCTAGACCCTAAAAGACCTAAAAACCGATAAGAGACCAAGCAGGACTGTACATAACTTAAAACTGATTTAATGAACTTTGATGAACATAGCTGAGCCAGTAGGACAAGGCATGAGTGGTAATGAGTGACAAGGTCCTTCCGTCAGATTATGGCATGCCCATAATGGAATGCAAATGAGTGAATCGAACAAGACACCTAAAAATGAAATGCAAAAAGAGAAGTTTTGATCTCTGACAGAGGGCTGAGAAGACCGACTCTAACAATTCTCCCAATGATGCTGGCTGAACTCCTTTGCCTTTGATAACCAATGTCTGTCCGTCATCTTGAAATATATTCATGGCTTCTCAAAGCCTGAGCTTCTTCTGCATCCGTATAGTTCCTTGTGCTGGTATGCCTGACACTTATGCAATTATTTCATCAGATACAGCTATCTGTCTTCCTCTAACCACAGAGAACCCTTCTTGCAAGTTCTGCAAGAATTTGGTGGCCACGGCTTCATGAGGTTGTTGCATCCTCATGGAATATGTAATCCATCCTATTCTTTCCAAAATCTCTCGTGCAGCATCAGAAATGACCAGCACCTGCAGCTCACTGCGAATTGGTCGTCCTCCCATCATTTCTGCACCCTATAAGTTCTTTCCAAACACACAGTGATCATAATGGAACATCAAAACACATTAAATTGGAATGATGTCATTAATTTTTTGTTATTTCCTAAAATGTAGGGATTTAATTTTCATACAGGTAAAGAAATAACGAGATTTGATATACATGCAGATATCCGCACCCCCCTGCTTGATGATAGGTCACCCTCGACCGTCAATTGAGAGAGGCAATGTGGCACAACAGTAGTACAATAGGAAAAAGTAGGCATAATTATTATACATTCAATCAAATTATAGAAATTACTGAAATCAATGCGTGTGATAAATTGGGAATAGATAAAAAATCGTTTTGTAATGATTCAAATATGAGGAGAAGGGATAGCTTAGGATAAACATAAGTACAAATGCACTTATTACTACTTCAAATTAATATGATCGATTTGTAATGATTTTCATGTATAATGGTTCGAAATGGAAGGTTAGGAATTCATACTTTCATTTGATGTTAAATAGAGATATAGGAAAAAGGGTTAAATATGACTATTGATGTGCATAAATATGACTCCAATACCATCAGCAGAGCTCTTTTGCCCACAGGTGTCCATAACCTTGACAGAGTTGCTTTCTCACCCTTGGAACCATTGTCCTTTATTTATGCTGAGAAAGTGCTTGTTAAATGTCATAATGGAGGCCATTGTGCTGGCTTGGTGACCAGATAAATCACAATTCCATTCACCGGGAAGAAATGAAAAGTGGGCAGGCCGGCTCGTGATGAGACCTCCTGTTCCAAGGACTTCTTTAATTTTTCAGCTGTCCATTGGACCATATCCCTGGTTTCGTGGCCATGATGGGAATGCCACTTCACTGAATTCCTTATGACAATGGTAGGCTTGCTCTTAATGAGACCCCCTATCCTCCATCTGCCAAATCATAAAATTATTAGTGAAACATATAAATATTTTTATTTTTCATATAGCACTTTCCTAGTTATTCATAAAGGATGGCTCAGCACTCCTTAAAAGTAGGGATGGTGGAAGAAGTCTGAACATCTCAATGGAAAAGAATATGCCCAATTCCTACTCCATAAATAAAAATCAAAGAAAGTTATAACATATGGGAAAGAACCAATCATGATAAGGATAATCGATCATATTAATTCAATGGTAATAAAATAACAAAATTATGTTATTGATTATTTCCCTTTTTCCTATTTTCTTATCATTACTAAACAATTTCCTTAAAAATGATGATTTATTTTGATTTGCTGATTACAGTAAGCTTTAATTTGTATGATTGTATATAAATAATAAGTTTGACTTAAGAAGGGTCATCAGAAATTCTCAAAATGCTAATCTAAAACAAAAAACGATCCACTCAAAAGGTGTTGTTCCTTTAAAAAGAACAACAAAAACAATCTGCGGAACTGATGTTCCTTGCGAAAGGAACAAAAGAAGTGTTTTTCCTTTAGAAAGGAACAACAAAACTCAAAACAAGCGAAATGAATAGAGTTTTTGAAAAAAACTGAATTCTATGAAAGAGACAGCGAAAACTGAAACAAGCAGAGATTTGAAAAAAATGAAGTTCCTAAAACAAATAATCAAAATAAATAAACAATATTTATGTACAAAAATTTAAAAAAGAAATGATTTAATAAACTGGTGCCGAGGAGGAGTTATCCCCTTCAGCAAGAATTTCCATGGTAGAATCTTCTCATAACTATTGGTAAAAGGATTCCCAGGTAAGCAATTTATGATACAATCATACTCAATGACCATTTACCTTAAAGGAATGCCCAGATCCATCAGTGGTAGCTAATTTAATAGTGCCATTATCATGCACTTTTTGTATTTCATAGGGTCCGAACCATCGTGTCTGGAGTTTCCCTGGAAAATCCTGAAACCTAGAATCATATAGGAGTACCCAGTCTCCTTCATGGAAGATCTTTTCTTTGATCAGGGCATCATGCCATTTTTCTCTATGTTGTTGAATTAACGCTGTGTGCTGAAGAGCAGAGAGCCTAATTTCATCTAACTCATTAATTTGATGCAGTATTTTGGCTTGGGCTTCATTTAAATGTAGACCCACCTTCTGAGCTGTTCTCAATGTCTGACTTTCAAATTCTATTGGAAAGATGGGTTCTTTTCCAAATACCAATTGATATGGTGAATATCCTGTAGTGGGTCTCCATGTTGTTCAATATTCCCACAATGCTTCTGGAAATCTGTAGGCCCAATCATGTCTGTTTGAGGCAACAATTTTTGTTAATATAGATTCAACCACTTTGTTCATGCTCTCAACTTGGCCATTGGCCTGTGGGTGGTATGGGTTTGTAATCTTGTGCTGAATTTGATAGTTTTTTAGTGTTTCAGCTAATTTATTACCTACAAACTGTGGTCCTCCATCTGTGATTATGTCCCTTGGGAGGCCATATGGAACAAAGATTTGGAAAAGAAACTGTATTACAGAGTCCTCTGTAGCTTTTGAAAGAGGCTCTGCTTCAACCCATTTGGTGACATACTCGGTTGCAACTAGAATGTATGTGTTTTGGTTTGATGGGGGGCTAATAGGACCAACAAATTCAAGGGCCTAGCATTCAAATGGTTCAATCACTAGTTGAGGGTTCAAAGGCATTTCATCAGATTGCCCAGGGTGACCTGCCCTTTGGTAGATATCACAGGCCTACACAAATTTCTTGGCATATTTAAAGATAGTAGGCCAATAATAGCCTGTTCATAAAACTTTGTGGGCAGGTCTATGATCTGCAAAATTCCCGCCACACTGTCCATCATGGCATGCTTTCAAAATGTCAAATATCTCATCCTCCCAAACGCATCTTCTTATTTTCATATCTGCACCTATATGAAATAGGTAGCCCCCAATCCAAGAGAATCGTGTACTACGATGTATTGTCTGTTTTCATTCATTAAGGGATAGATGTTTAGGTAATTTACCTATTTCTAAATAATTTTCTATATCAGCATACCATGGGGTTCTAACAGTAACATCGAATAGATGTTCATCTGGGAAGTGGTCTTCAACTGCTTCTGTATCTGTTGGCTTTGGCATTCTTGATAGAAAGTAAAATACAGGGTTCTCTTTCCCAAGTCGATCTTTGATTGTAATGTCGAATTCCTGCAATAAAATTAACCATCTTGTCACTCTTCCATTTGTAACAGGTTTATTTGCTAAAAAATTAATAGTAGAGTGATCAGTATATAGTACTACAGGATACTCAGTTATATAATGTCTAAACTTATTTATAGCATGTACTACAGCTAAAAATTCCTTTTCAGTCACAGTGTAATTTAATTTAGCAGGGGACAAAATTTTGCTAATATAATAGATTGCATATGGATTCTTGTCTTCCTCCTGCCCAAGTACTACTCCAATTGCTGTTTCTGAGGCATAAGATGAAATTTGGAATGGAAAATTCCAATTTAGGCCCCTCAGCACTGGGGCTGTTGAAACAAGCTTCTTCAGATCATTAAAGGCTTTGTCACATTTATCTGTCCAGATGAAATCAACACTTCTATTTAATGCATATAAAGGTGCAACTATTCGAGAATAATGTTCTATAAGTCTTCTATAGTAACCATAAAATCCAAGAAATCTACGTACCTCTGTCTATGTGGTGGGTGTGAGTATTAACAAGATTATTTTAATTTTAGCTGGGTCCACCTGAATTCCAGCTGCTGAAATATAATGGCCTAAGATAACTCCTTCGGTCATCATCATATGAAACTTTTCATTTCTTAACCAAAGCCTAGTGTGAATACATCTTTGCAATACCTTTTCTAAATTTTCCAATGCTGGCTCAAAGTCATCCCCATAAGGTGTGAATTCATCCATATATACTTCGAGACCTTCATTTATTAAGTCTACAAAGATGCTGAGAATGGCCCTTTGGAATGTAGCAGGGGCATTGCATAGGCCAAAGGGTAAGACTCGGTAGGCAAATGTCCCCCATGGACAGGTAAAATTAGTTTTGTCTTGGTCTTCAGGGGCAATCTAAATTTGATTGTACCCACTAAAGCCATCTAGGAAGGAAAAGAATTTATTTCCTGCCAATGTGTCTAATACCTAGTCAATGAAAGGAAGGGGAAAGTGGTCCTTCTGTGTTTCCTTGTTAAGTTCATGGTAATCTACACATATTCTCCATTTTCCGTTCTTTTTTGGTACCACTACTAATGGAGAGACCCACTTGCTATCAGATATTGGGTAGATGAAATTAACATCCAATAGTTTTTCTAGTTCGGCTTTCACAATATCCTTAAGGTGAGGGTTTAGTCTTATTTGGGGTTGGCGAATGGGTCTCGCATATTTTTCAATATATATGTGGTGTGTGCACAATTGAGGGTCAATTCCTTTCATATCGGGGTAATCCCATGCAAAGGCTTCTTTTTATTTCCGCAATAGTTGGACCAACTTCTCTTCTTGTTCAACAGTTAGATTTTTGTTAATGTTTAGAGTTTTTCCCGGCTCAATTTCTATAGTCTTACTATTGTACACATAAGTAGTGGGTATTACTTGATCAGGAATGTCTTTCAAAGGATCTTCTTTTTCTTTGTTATCAAATGCTGCCTTGATCATGTGACATTGCAAATGAGATCTGATTTGTGGTTTATTAATAAAATTATTAATTATATCATCCTCTGTTTGATCTTTAAAATCGAGAGCATTTTCTATAGTTATAGGTGATCTCATATTTTCCATAAGATATGATACAGGTTTTTTTCTTGTTTTGATTATTGATAGACTTGGCTGGGCTGGGGGATATAAGGCTAAATTCTTGACATAGTTTCTACTTGTTATTGTCATGTTGCCTTGTCGGCATCCAATATAAGCATCAGTAGTTGCCAACCAAGGTCTACCTAAGATTAACGGGTGTCCATCTAGCCGGTTCTTTGGATTGATAACCAGGAAGTCAGCAGGGTATTCCCAGGAATATACAGATACCATTACATCTTGTAGTGTACCCTCTAGTTTGACTACCAATCGGTCAGCCAATTCCCATAAGGTTGTTGTTGGTTCTAGCGATGTAATGCCAAGTTTTTGACGGGTAGTAGTTGTTAAGATATTGATTGTTGCTCCCAAATCAACTAAGGCATTTGGAAATGATTTCCCATTGATTTGCACCGTCACTATAGGATTTCCTGGGTCTTCGTATTTGATAGGTGTTTCCATCCCTGATAATAAGTCAGATAAAGTACCGACTATTTGGACAGTTGGATTGGTGGTTGTTCTCTTCTTTGGCTTCTTTATGCATAATTCCTTAATGGTTTTTGCATATATAGGAATGTCTTGGATAGTTTGGAGGAGAGGGATTTTTATACACAAAATTTTTAATTCTCCCAGAAGATCAAAATTAGGATTTTCTAATGGGCGTGGTATGATTAATCGTTCTGGGAATGGTGGGGAGGAATTTGTTACTTGTTGTTGATCTTCTTGTTAAACTTCATTTTCTTTTTGTAATGTTTGTTCTATAGGTAACGGATCTTCAACATGAACATTGTTGTTTCTCTCTATTTCTACTATGCGCCCAGACCTTAATTGAAGGTCATTGCACTCCCTCAGTTCAGTTTCTAATTCTGGGGGTTCCATTATTTGGACAGACTGAACTGGCCTATTTTTTGGGTTTGGGTTGGGTTGGGCTGGGAGTTGTGGTCTTAAGTTGGTCTGGGGGTTTGTATAGGGAGCTGGCAGTGTAGGTTGAGAGAGAGGGATTGTTCCAGCTGGCTGATTTATAGGTCTTTTTCAGTTTGACTGCCAGGCCTGACTCTGCGAAGTAGAGGGGGACCATTGTGTTGGATAGTTATTGTTTTGCCAAAACTATGGGTAGAAAGGAAAGCTAGGCCAATTATTTTGATTTGTTTGATTTGGCCAAGATGTTGTAGGGAATGGTTGTTGTGACCAATTGGGGAAAGGTGGTTGATTTTGCCACATTCCACTATATTGTTGAGCATTGTATTGAGGAGGCTGAAAAGAAGAAAATGGATTAGTTGGCATACTTGATTTTCGTGGCTGCCATTGTTGGCGCTGATTAAGCAGACATATCACTTCTGATTCTTCTTCTGCCTCCTTGTAAAATTATTTTATGCCAGGAAGCGAGGGACATCCTTCTGTAGGGTGATCTTTTGTGCAAATGGCACAGAATTTAATTACATCCAACAGACATTCTTTGTGGCTGTGTTTCTTCCTGCATCTAGGACAGAATGTTGCCAAATTTTTCTCTGCTTCTGCTTGCTTTTGTTTGGCTTGCATGATGTCAAACTACGTTTTTAGAGTCCCAAGTATATCTATCTTAAAATGTTCCAGCAGGTTTCCAAACTCTGCATGAGTCACACCTTCATTAGAAGTCTTGTTGTCTCTTGCAATCATATCACATTATGTTGATTTTAACCTTGTGTTGCCCCTTGAACTCCTGATACACAAATTAATGATGTTAGTATAACTTTCCTGATATATATCACCTTTTCCCATAATATTCAATGTTTCAACCCATTGATCTTTCATTCCCCTAATTAATGTAGTTTTCAACACATTATCAGGTAAGGGTAAGGATGCATAGGGAGATCTATGAAGATTGTATTGAAACCGTTCCACATATTCTTCCAAGGTTTCATTTGGTTTTGCTGTCATTTGGAATATTTCATCTTTTAGTTCTCGAGACCTACAATAATATTGATATTTCTTTAAAAAAGCAACCTTCATCTGATCCCAATCAGTTATGACACCTTCACCTAATCCCATAAACCATATTAAGGCTGCTCCTTTTAATGTAGAAGGGAATAGTTTTAGTTTTGGATGATCAATGGTATAATCATATCCCCTGCATAACGCATCAAATTCAAACAAAAATGCATTTGGATCTTTTGATGTTAAGCCATGAAATGTGGGAATATGTTGAAGAGGAATGGCCTTCATAGGCACATTGACTGCAGTATCTACTATAGGATATGTAGCGTAGAGGTTCACTGGGGTGTTTGCTGATTCTGATTTTGGTTCTGGGCCATTTGGTCAAAAATGTGCCAATATCCTTCTGGGATCTCCAAGGAATTCCTAGGCTGACTAGCAGGGACAGGAATGGCTTTGACAACACTCCCCTTGTCTGGAACAATGAGTATTCCTTGAGGTGTTTCGGGACCTCGATTTTGACTGAGTTTAACAGCACTTCCTTTCTCTGGACTGCTTACTCTTTGGATGATTTCAATAGGATATGTTGGGTCTCTTGTTTCTCCTGTTTCCCCTTCTCCTTCACGGAGATTACTAGAGTTCCCTTCTTGAGGGGAAATTATGCAAGAATTCTCAAATTGTTTGGAATATTGCTCAATTCCCTCTATTTGACTGTGTATCTCAGCAAAGGCTTCAGATGGTGACTCTGTAGCCTGAAGGGAATTAGTAGGCTGTCTAGATTTTTTTTTTATAAATCCTAATAATGGCTGAGATTCAGTTCTTTTAAGGATTTCGTCAATAAAAGTTGTCCGCCGAAGGGTCACTGGTCCCTTAGGTTTTTCAGTTTTATGAGGAATTTTGTTTTTCTTAGTTGGTCTATTCATTCAAGAAAACAAACCTTCATTCCTACACAAAGAAAGAAGCCTACCTACTTCTTCTGTGAAGCGGGCTATGAGCAAGTGTGTTTCTTTCCCAGTGCGCAGGTTCTTACCTTCCATCTTTAATACCCAATTCTTCGTGAGCAGAAGAAAATCAGTTGTGCATCACTATTTAAAATGGCATACACTCTCCCCGGCAACGGCGCCAAAATGTCGAGCCATAAAAAGGTATCTTTCAAACACCTAATTAGCTTACATTAATCATCAATCCGGGAGCGACTTTTTATTTCAAGAGTGTACTATGTCTGAGGCTGCAATTAACTAAGAGTAATGTTGTGAAGATGTAGTATAGAATTCTGAATACAAGAATAAACAAATGCTTGTAAAGGAATATAATTACAGTAACATAAATAGAAATGCTCTGAAACCTTAATTAAATCAATCTGCAAAACATCGATCAGGGATACAGTAGCAATAACTCCTTCCCTTAGAAATCGATGCAAGATAACCAATCTGGGGACTTGGAAGCAATAACCAGTGTCCTATACAGTTGGTGATCTTAAAACAATCAAAATGGAATCAAGCTCGAACTACTTACTGATACAGATAACTGAAAGGAACTGCAAAGGCTAAAAAGGAACAACAACTTGTAACTCCTATGCATACACAGCAACTGTAACCAAACTATCTTCTAAATTAAAGCTATGAATCAGAAATAAGTAATAACTAGAAATGGAACAGCAATATAATTTGAACAGCAATTATAGACTTAACTAACTTTAATCTGTCATCAGCCAATACTACAAATCAATCAATCACAAAGGATCGCAGACTAATATAATAATAACTTAGAGTCGAATATAGAACAAAAAAGCTTTCAAAATGATAGCAGGATAAATGAACAGTGAATGTACTTCTTAAAAAGAATCAAATAGCAATGCAATTCATTAATGAATTTGTATTCAATCTAACAACAGTCAATCAACTCTGTAATTGAAATAAATAGTAAACACAACTTCACACAATAGTAAACAAAGATTAAGAATACAAACAACAAGGTAATTCCACCAGAGCCAAGCCCTTAGCACCAGTGAAATACTGTTGGGCTACTTCAGATCTTAAGAAATGAAACGAAACACGTGTTTGATATTAATCGAACATAAAGTATTACAGAGGCTATTCTCTCAAAGCCAAGAGTCAATACACATAATATTACAGAGGAAATGTCTGAATATAAGAACTTTTTTGACCCCTTGATCACTAAAGGACATTGCTTTATATATTAGACCCTGATGGACAAGACAAGGAATAAGATGAGTTTGAACAGCGATCCCTCAGGATCGAAGGATCCTGAGGGATCCACTCCTCTTCATTTTTTTATCATCTTGTTTACTTTGACCGAGGCCAAGTTGTCCCCTGCCTCTTTTCAGAAATTTGTTCAGATCTCCTTGTCTTTGGCTGGATGTGGTTCAACGCTGATGGAGCAGCAGTTACATTGATCTCAGCCTCACCTTTGGTACAGTTGTTTGCTTCGTCTAATTCCTGTTTTATCAACAAAAAAAAACCTTTAGTCATATTTTTACAATTAACATAAACCTTTCCAATTCCATCATAATTCTTGTAATAAATTACCTTCCCAAGGTAAAAAGGAGTATGTCTATAGTAAAAGAATGAGAAAATACACAGTAATTTCATACCTTTTTCACTACCCAACACCTTTCTCCTTCAATATTTTGGAAATAGATTTCCACTTTCCCTTCATCACGTGAGCACTAGAATTGTTCCTATTACATTCCTCAATAAAAAAAACAAACCAATTGAATCATAAGATTCACCATGTCCACTCTCCATTTCATAAGTTTCTAATGGTCATCAATGTGAGGTCTAGATTTCATAAGTGGATGATGTTCATCACTTTCATCTTTATCTATTCAAATGAGACTATGATGTTGATGGTGATATTGGTGTTTTTGGTTCAGTTTTTGTGAATGATGGTCATCACTTTCATCTTAATATCTGCAATTGAGACTATGATGTTTATGGGGATCTTGATGTTGTTGGTTCTGTTGTTGTGAATGATGGTAATTGAGGACATCTCCAACCTCGTAGTAGACCTAATGGGAAAAGTGAAAATTGAAAACCTTTCCTCCTTGGTTCTTAATAACCATGTTTTTTTTAACTTCGTTAAAACCCTAGACATTCCAAATGAAACAACTATTTTCTTGGTGTTTCCTTTAAGTCTATTTCTAGTCTAAGAAACCAATGGTCTGACCCTAGACAAGGCAAGATGGTTTCCTCTATGAAAATATCCCTTTGTAATAATTCTTCAGTTATGAGTAAATGAACTAAACAATTGGGTATTTAATGTCTTTCACACCTTTTGTTATTCCATGAAAAATTATCATTAACCCTAGGTGTATCTACTAACTTCAACTTTTTTATAAGGTTATTAAAATTGTTAGAAATTGGTTCAAGCATTCATAGGCCTCCAATTTTTTTCTCTCACAGGAACCGAATGAGATTTAAATCTCCCCCTAAACCCATAATAGAAATGTGAAACACCTTTTATGAAATGAAATTTGACTTAAAAATTGTGGCATCTCTGTTAGCACTAGGGGTCCATATACTGTTGTTAAAGCAACTAGGTCTTTTGTGGCTAAATATCATAATCATCCATTTATTATGTGTGGGCTTGCAACCAGTCTTTAAAGACAACCTCCTAGGGATTCCCCAAGACATCCAACCTGTGAGAACTACCTTGTGCATCTACTGCCATGAATTGACAACCCTGCCAACAAAAATAAAAATCTTTGTCAATTTATCCCCTGCTAGTTAGGTTTCTTTTAGAATAACCACGTCAACGTTTATTATTTTAATTGATCCCATATATATATATATATATATATATATATATATATATATATATATATATATATATATATATATATATATATATTTTTTTTTTTTTTTTTTTTTTTTTTTTTTTTTTTTCTGCTAGGTCCTCTAATATTCCATGTGAGGATTTTCATTGAGAAGGTTTTGAAATTGGGGAAAAATGGTTGGGAGCTCCATAGCTTAATCAGAGTTCACTAGCTCCTCTCCTGCATCTTGTATTGATTCTCCTTGAGATTTATGTCCTTTTAATTTCACTTCTCTATCCAAGTCCTTAAGTAAAATGATCCACAATCCAAAAAATTGCAACAATTCAAGGAAGATGCACAGTTCAAGGCATACAAAGGCTTACCTAGATCCCAACGACAAAGAAAATAGCTCTTCAAAACAACATCTAAAGTCCAATAATTCGTGAAAATGACAACTACAGTCCAATAATTCGACAGCTACAATCCAAGAATTCATGAAAACAACAGCTACAGTCCAATAATTCATGAAAATGACAGTGCAGAATGTCGGGCGAATGAAGAATTTTGGGCTTTTATTATAAGAATAAAACTCTCGGATGAGAGTTTAAAAATGTTTCGAACGAGATTTTAGAAAACTCTCAAATGAGAGTTTAAAAGCTCTGGTCCGAGAGTTTTTTTAACTCTCGTCCAAAAGTCTTCCCGAGATTTTATGTGACTACAACTCTCGGATGAGAAAATGCATAACTCTTGTCCGAGAGAATTTTAACTCACGTTAAACCCAACCAAAATCTCATCCGAAATATTTAAAATTTCTTGGATGAGAGTTTTGAAAACTCTCACCTGAGAAATTGAGTTGACTATTTTCTCGGCCAAGAAATTAAAAATTTCTCTCGAATTCTAACCATCCACCAAAAAGTGTTTCCCAACTTTGGGATTTCACCCAATTGACAAAGTAGCCGCCTTTGGAGATTTTCTACTCTTTCTTGGGAAATCATGTGAGTCTCTTATTTTACATTTGAAGCAACCTCTAGCATAGGAAAAGCAGAGCTCAAAAAAACCAAGGATAACCCTACAACCTATGAAACCCAAATGACCTAGTGGGAGGCTCCTTGGACTTGGTCTTTGACTAAAATATTGGCTTGGGGTCTTCAAGTATAAAAAATAGAGTTTTTGACAAATTGATGTGTTGAAGATCCAAAATCCAATGTACCTGATTTATCTAAAGAGCCTACAAATATAGTTTTGAGAACATCAATGCTTGAGGCACCTGGTGAACATGAGAAGGAGTAGGCTATTTGGCAATCGTAGATGGAAAGTGGAGGGGTGAGGCAAAGGAAAAATAGGGTGCTGAGGTTATGGATGGAAAAATAGGATAAATATGAGTGGCATGAGCCCATGAGAGGTATTTTTTGAGTGGTAGTTTAACCATGGAATGGCAGAGTAGTAAAATAGTGAAAATTTTGGTTTAAGGATAATGAAGGTAGTTAGATTTCTAAAACTCACAATATTCATGAATATTGTTTTTAGAAATCTAGGACAAGTATTTAGTCATCTACAAATAGAAAAAATTATTGATGACTAACACCCTGGTGGCCACCTATGACTGCCAAGTTACCATATGATATTCCCATGTTTTAAGGAAATCCTGGGGAGAATCCATCCACTCACATTACCACCTACCATTTATGGTCCTCATATAATTATTTGGTGGATGATTCTGTTAAAATTTTCTTTCTCAAACAAAATTTAAATGAGGCTACCGCCAAGTGGTATATCGAGTTATAAACTGCATCCTATTGTGAATTTGCCTCTCTAGCTCAAAATTTATTTACACCTTTCCAGTTTCCTACTCGGTATGATCTCAACTCTGAATTTTTGTCCAACTTTAATAAAGATGATGTTATGCCTAATTTTTATGACATTCATGGTTGGCATCTTTGCATGAGGTTAGTGCGAACTAAGTTACCTGATGATATTTTACGTAAATGGTTCATTCGATCTCTTGGACCTCAAATTTCAAAGGATGTGTCCATGTTTTGAGTTGTTATTGAGGAGTAATCTATTTTATCTTCCCAACAATTGGATCACATATATTCTCAATCGGTTATGTTGTATGAAGTATTCCTAATTACCCTAGGCCTTCCATTTACCCATCTAAACTAGTTCTTGGCCCACACGCCGATGGTGTGATTGGGTCCATTTCTGATCCCATGGGCCAACTTTCTACCCACCTTGAGAAATTTATTGTTACATTTAAAGCCTCAACAAGTGTGTCTCACTCTACTAAAGCACCCCCTCCTGAGCAATCAAGCAATGTTATCATGGTGAAGTATACTCAACCACAGAACAACTCTCAATATGGTGGTAAGAAAAACAAGAATAGCAATAAAAAAAAACAAAAAATCCAAACCTCCTAGGAGTCTAAACCAAATCCTTATAGTCAGGGAGAGGCCACCAATGAGCATCACCGCAAAGTCAAGTTTCCCTATAAAACTTTTCAAGACGATCACCTTACTCACGTGTGTCATTGGATGGATTTAGTCCATAGGCTTTTTTCAGCACCAGCTACTCAAAAACCTATTATTTTGACTCATCCATTCCCTGCACAACCTCAGAAACCTATGGTTGCTAAACCTTTGTGACCTCCACAAGGGGGAAATGAGGGGCAGTCTTCCCATCCCCCTACTAATTCATTTGTATTCATGTTCAAGGAACATGTAAATGTGACTACGTGAGCCAAATCCTATGATTTTCCTCAGTTGATTTCTCCTTCTAAGGACTCACCATCTCCACCTAGTTCCACTAGACCTCTCATTTTGGATAAGCCTTTTGAACATGTCTATTCATCCTTCAAGAGTGTTCTCCATAAGACAAAACAAAATACTTCTGCAAGGGCCTCTCAACATTATAGTATTGTTGAATATATTGTCTAAGCTCCTTGTTCCATGTATTCCTTGGAAGTCTTGCAAAATTTTCCTTAGTAGCGTAAAGCCTTATTACCTGCCATAAATGGAGTTGATTTATTCGACTCTAGTCTCATCGCTTTCAATTCTGAGAAAGTCGCTCCTCGTCTTTCCCATCATACTGATTTTCAGATTGTCATATGGATCTTCCAGAATAATATCCATCGCACTCCAGTGGAGGAGGGAACTTCCACATGTGTCATGTCAATATCCTATTGGAAATATCTTGGCTTTCTAGCACTTGCCATGTCCAATACCACTCTCCAAGACTTTAACGGTCACAATTTCATTCTTAAGGGGGTGCTTCCACATTTTTCCATCGAGTTAGGCAGGGAAATAGTATATGTTGATGTCATAGTTGTTGATGCCTAATTATATTACAAAATACTCCTTGGCCATAGTTGGTTTTATGTCATGACCACAGTCATCTAATCTGTTTACTGTTTCCTTTGCTTTCCTTGCGAAGGAAGATTTTTCACCATTGATCATCTTTACTACTGCGTGCTATCAACCCATATTTTCTCACCAAAACTGATTGGATGATTCATTATCTAATTATGTGTTATATTGTCATTTGTCACATTTATAACATTTTAAACCATTCACATGAACAATTAAACATATATTGTACATACATAGTAGAGAAAACATATAGAAGTCGGTATTTTATTATATCAAAAGCTTGAGTACAGAGTTCAAAATTAGGAAACTAAAGCCTTGTCTACTATGCTATACATATGCTAAAACACAAAAAACTTCACAACCCTATACTACTGCCCCCACTCAGTGTTTCTCATGATAACATAAAACCGCATTCAAAATGTGGTGGAGTAGACCACGACGACGAGATGGGGCCACCCCTATGGTGTGCCTATGCATATGTCGAGGAGTCTCATCCAACCTCGTCGAAGGAACTCCCAATGTCAATCAATCAACATTTTTCGTAAACTCATGTAGTTGCTCATATTCATCCTCTATCTCTGTAGGTGGTGTTGGGGCCGATACATGTGGTATATGTCTCCTTAGTGGAGAATATCTTTCTGGGTGTGTATTTTCTATGTCTTCATATCAAAAACATCATCTTTAGTGATTGTTTCCTCTTATCAAAACCAAAAAAAATAATTATTCCAAAAATATTAAAAAATTATAGAAACATAAAAAATCAAATTTTTTTACCTCTGTCATCAAAGCCTTTGCCCGGGGGGAAGACTATGAAAGGATATCCCATGAATTCCACCCCATCATATGGGTAGTCATATACTGGAATTGAAACTTCTCTCATCCATTTCCAATAAGTGTCTGGGTACCAGATGCTAGTGTGCACTCTGTCATCCCGTGGTAAAATAGAACACCATCTCGCCATGTGGGGTTCTCTTTTCAGTGGAGAGATTACATAATCCAATGTATGGGGTCTCATCACTTCAATCATTTCAAAGAATAAACATAAAAGTAATCACCCATAACCACAAACATCACTTATTCTCCTCTTTAGCTTTGTAAGCTAAGCCTTCACATTGGTCACCATCCCCTCACACCAGTTAAACAAGGTGTGTTCTAAACATCAGATACATAACTACATGTGTGGTATTTTCACTTCATGGGGTGCTACAAACCCTACCACTCGGGTCACAATATAAGCTAGTGTTGGTAGGGTCAAGTCTTGTATCTACTCTATGAGGATCTTATTTTTAATTTCCCCTTCAACCTGCCTACAATGTGCAGCCCTCAAACTTATAATGGTTGCCCCAGTATTGTTGTGAACCCCTGATAACACAACCAAAGCCCCTAACCTTGACAAACAAGTGAGAAAGTATATGTTTGAGGCCTATATATTAAATCCATTTGGGCCAGCAATGAATTTTAGGGTGTGTACATTCCACCACCGTATAATGTATGTTAAGAGATATGCTTGGCTAGTCACGCTTGGTATTTTGAAAAAATTAAGCAAACTATTTTCCCTCAGAGCATTAATGCCTGGCCCATGGTCGATAGCTTAGATTTCATTCTCATAAGGTTGTATCTCTCTCCATTCCACCACCATGTTTTCTCCTATAATAAAAAAAACATTATCATTCATGGCCATGTGCACAAAATGTATTCCACACATAACAAAATTAATTTGGGAAGAAAATATTTAAAAAAAAAAATCATTTTTCCCTCGACTTCACACCTGGCATGGGCGAAATTTGGCCCTAACTACAGGAAAATCATGGAATGCCTAAAACTAGGCCTCTTTCAGTGAAAATCACCTATTACATGCCTACAGTTGAGCTCTTTTTCTCAATAAAACCCTAAGCCATCTTAAAAACTGAATGAGATTGAGCATCTGTATGGAAATTACCGAGAATGAGGAAATTTTTACTTACTTGGTTGAATATGGCCACTTTATCCTCATTTATCTTACTCTAAAACCCTTAGAAGCTCTCTCATCCTTTGTTCACAAATTCCTAATGACCAATTAGAGAGGTATGAGTTCCCTTTATAAACTATCTTGGTATCTTGAGGAATATTCATTTTTTAATTTTTGGGTTTAAATTGGTTTTTTGAGATTTATAATCTATTTTTTAGTCTACCATTTTATAGGAGGTCTTGGGAGTGAAATTTTGTTTCTATCTTGGGAGGTCACCATTTATTACATTGGGCCTAAGATATGATGCTTCTATTGACATATAGGGGTAGGCCATTTTCTTTGATTTTTCATTTTTGAGCATCAACACTATTTATGCATTTGGTCCAACCCCGTCATGTTGTAATGTTCACCATTTCCTTTATGCATGTCTTAGCCTTCTGGTAGAGATAACCTACTGATGGACACCCTAGTTAGCACCCTCTTTCAGAATTGGCATTCATGCAGTCATTTTTTGGTATCTCTCAGAATACCTCGTTTTGACCCGCCATGACCTAGAATTTGAGCCTCATTTGCTCTTCTTCATCTCTTTTCTGACAATACCCCAAGAGGATTCCACACATTTTATCCCTCATGATTGCCACTTTTTATCAACCTACTTTTTGCAGTTTGAGCCTTTGTTTTTCTTCATTCCCTCGTCATCACCTTCTTGGCCTACCATTTGTTTTCACTTGGTTTTTTACCCTTTCTTGGAGGAACCATTGTACTGAGTGGTCATATTAGGTAGCCTCTTGTCCTCTTTATGTCATGAGTAGTTCCACCATTAATGAAACTTGTTGCTATCCTTTATACCACTCGTTCTTTCAGGAGGAGTATCATTTAATCTCTTTTGAGACTCCTTAATTTATAAATTTTTTCTGAGTAAACTTGTCTACTTCATGCTCATTAAAGTACTTGAAGTTTCATCTTCCTAGTATAATTTTAACCATTTTTCGAACTAGGATAGACTAGTTATGAAGAAGGAATACCCTATTCTATTGTGGCTAGGAGGTTCCCCCTTGTATACTTTTATCTCTTTTTTGGGCTTGGGGGACATATTTACGAAAAAAAAAACTTATATAAAGAGAAGGGAGGGAACATTTATTTCAATTATTCAAAAAATGGCAACATCAGTTACATCACCCTTGAAGATGGCACCTGTCTGCTTCATTATCTCACAGTTTGGGTTTTATCTTTATTAGGAGTCATACCATCCATATGAGTCTCTTTACTCCTCTAGTTGGTTATTGTTCCAGTCATGTGGACCATGCCTCAATGCCTCCTGCATCATTGCATGATATCACATGGTGCTAATTCATCATGTTGCCAAGTCACTCTTGTTTCATGGTGCTATTTGTTCAAGGGAAGCCTCCGCCTGTGTCGGCCATCTATAGTAGCATGTTGACCTTTTTGAGTCGGCCATCCATGTGTGAATTGTAATTCATCACTTCATGACTTCATCAATACATAAAAAAATAATGGTATGTTCTGTGTTGATTCATGGGGGATACATCAAGGTCCTACTTCGACGAATCTTCTCCCTTCGACTTCAGCTCATTATCCAAGAGCTTTTTCTAGGAACTAGTAGTACCTTGGATTTTGCAGAATTCAGTGGCAAGCTTATTTGCAATTGACAATGGATTCACATCATTGGCTATTGGTTGGTCGAGTTCCCTGATTTTTGACATCATCTCATCTATTCACACTTAGTTTATTGTACTAGGTACCTTGGGGTCAATTTTCCACATTTGTGGATTCACTCATGTCTATTACTCATTTACCTCATTAGTTGGTAATCAGGAATTTTCTACCATGCTTTACCTCAACACATTTATTCGCATCTATAGATTTGTACCATTAGGTTTATGTTGAAAACCATAGGTTAGGGACATCACTCTTATATGGAATCCTTTCGAGGCTGCGTTTGATTTATGTATCATTTATGTACCTTGAGGGATATCTGGGACACTTCACTTTATGTCATGTGTTTATAGTGCTATTGATGTATACTATGACATAGATCCACATTTGTATTACGTAGTGGCTATTCTACTATCGTTGAGTCACATGGATCCATTACGTATCTCAGTCATGGCCATGTTGTAGCACTCTATGTCATGGATCCATATTGTATGTTTTGGCGGCCATGTTTAGTATTATCTTTTGATTGAACATGGGTATGCCCACCTTTGGGATGTTATCAACACAGTTGAGACTTTAGCTCCATTGTATTCTAATCTTCATTCCTTGGCTTTTCTTCCCCACTTTCGTTTCAACCTCTGAGTCTTATCATAATGTATTTCGACCATCAACTTCTCATTCTAACCTCATCAATTGGGAGAATATGTTATCTACCTATTTTTCTTCCCTTTGATCACTCACCCTTAGCCCTCATGGTTAGACAACATTTTTCTAACATGAGGATCCTTTTTGAGCAATTTTAACCCTTATCCACGTGCAGGTAGGCTTGCGCCTATGTCCAGGACCCTATAGTCACTACCAGGCCCTTTTGTGCCTATGGATAGGGCCAATTTTAGCCCTTTATGTGCATGTGTCCAAGGGAATGTTCTAAAGTGACTTATTCCATAGGATATTAGTTCAATTCCTCGTATATTTGAGTTGGACATGACTATCAATTAGAAGCTTTTGTAACTTCTCGTCGTCCTGATCATCCATATTTATCCTCTCGAGACCTATATTCTCCCTATTTATACTCGATCCTTTGAGATGGTTGGGATTGTTTTGGAGAGATATAATACTGCTGGAGAGCTGAGATCTTGATCCTATGCTACCATTTTTCTATTATATAGAGAGCTTGTAAGGTCCTTTTTATATGTGTGTGTAATTTCCCAAAATGGGGATGCAACAATACATGAACATAATAATGAAAGAGAAGTGATACATCAACACATAAAATGTAAGAAGATCCATATAGCCATCATATTAATCTTATATCATCAAATGTATACAAATCCTTGAGGAAATAATCACTCAAGTCAGGCAAGACAAGCCTCAACAGAACATGTACATGAGAAAAGAAGAACACTGCTACACAGAAAATACCCAAGGCTATGACAACGCAGTTTTATTAGAGGCAACTGCTGCTAGAATATTTCAATACATAGATATGGAAATACACAGCTCATAAAATGTTTGGAGTGAATATCTAAGCTCCCAAACTCAATCTCAAGACAATCCCAGAAGGATTTCCTGAAATATGCAAAATGGAAAAAATGTCGGAGTTGCAGTCCTAGGACTGAGTAGCAGTTGCAACTCAAGATTTGGATGTATATGGCTATGTATAGAACATGTGATGAATGAATCTCATCCAATGGATCCTTCAGGTGAAAGGCTGATCCAATCACTGAATATCTCACCCTCCAACATACATTTCAAACCCTTACTGCAAATGCAAACTCAAAATAACGTAGTCAAGGAGAGGGAATGCGTTGTAGGAGATAGAAAATGTAATGGCCAAGTTCCAAGATCTGAAATATGCTTTGGAATCTTCATTACTGATCTCCCAAAGGAAGGAAATATACCTCCTCTGAAAATAAGCTTTAGAAGTGGTGTTGTGAAACCTCCACTACAACACCCTACAACACAACGTTATACTGTTGCATAAATAATGTTGTAGTTGAAGGAGGTGGCTTGGCCTGAAGCCTGGATGTGGAGAAATGAAGTACAAGCTCCCTCAAGAGGCCTCTCAAGAAAGGAGAAGTAATTCATAAATAGTAATTCCTTGTGCTAAGAAGCACAACAATCTCAACTAAACAGTTGAAGAAAGCACAATAGTCTAATAGACCACAATTTCAATAATCCATAGCATATCCTCATATGGCTGCCTTTCCCTCATTTTATAGAAATGGAAGCCCTCTCATATTGGGTCCTACTCATTAGGGTTTCCTCCACCAAGGAATATTCCTCCCACTATCTCTACGTTGTCTCCAAAGATGATCTCCACCTCTTATCTCAACGCTATTGACTTGGTCAAACTTGACCTTGTGCACATGAAAATGCCCATTTTCACACATGAGGGTGTGAAATCTAGATCCTATGATGATCCCTTTTCACACTATGAGGGATTTTATTCATATTTTTGAAATGTATGGGCCTCCTCACCCATTTATTCATTCCCTATGTGCAAACAACAAAAATCAATATTCCAATTAGTTGCATGCTAATTTTGGAATATTATAGTCCTCCCCTCCCAAATGTTGCTTGTCTTCAAGCAATTGCAAGGATAGAACTGAAGAGCCTCCTCTTCTCTCCCTATATCATCCTCATAAGATAAAATCCTCCAAAGATCAAGATGTTGTCTCATTAATACATCTCCAAGTTTCCCCTCCCAAGTATGCAAGCTAGCTTTTGGTGAGCATCCCAAATAGCTATCATCAAGTAAAAGTAAAATTTCCATGGAGGCAGAAATGGGCTGTCTAAATGCATTCTTGAGGCATGAGGTCTAATATACATTGGATTCTACCATCCCCATATGAATCGCCCATCCCCAAGCTATCATCCATAAAAAATGAGCTACCTCTACACATGGAAACTCCTGAAAAATCTCCTCCACCTTTGGCTCCTGCAAAGTAGGTGGGATGAAAATCTGAATAGGGTAGAAAAAGTAGCCTACCCAACTTTTTCCTCCTCTCAACTCATAAGTGTAGAGTATCTGCTGATCTTGGGCTTCAATAATATTTCCCTCAAGTGGCAAGATGAAGACTAGTTCTCCAAAGATCTCCTCTCCAACGTTGTGAATCAAGTTGGCCCAAACCATCCCATATATGATGAATAGGAAATGATCATCATATGGAATCCAAATGAGAAATATATTGAAGGTTTCATATAGTTATGAGAGGTACCAACAGTTTCTCAAGTGGTCACAATGCAGCTTTCCCAACTGTTGTTTTAGAAAATAATATGGCAAGTTTTTTTTTGACAAATGGCTAGTTGTATATGTCATCACATCTACTAGTGAATAGTAAATGGCTCGGTGAATCAACTGAGCATACATAGAAGAATAATTAAGCACTTTCCCAAGGCCACATAAAATATGGCTGTCTCCATCATAAAATTTGGCCCAAAATTGACCATGGAGCCCAAAGAAAAGCTTGCCCTCTTGTGGAGCAATGCATTGAATAAAAATGGTAAGAGTATGCAAATACTATGTTAGACAATCAATAAATGAAAAAGAAATATTCTTACCATGTACTGAAAGTAATATGATGATAGTATCCATGAACAATCTCTCCATTCTGGTATGACATATTCTCATGAAGATAAATGAATCATATGATACATGGGGATCCTCATTCTTATGCTTGGAAATCCAAGTCAAGAAGAACATATCATAGTAATAGATGTCTACATCCAGTACTCCATAATTCTCACCTCCTCCTTGTCCACCAAGTACATCAAATGTGAATTGATCTTGGGGACACTCCATCAATAAGCTCAAGCTCCAAAGTGACAGCGTTGTCGGCCTATGAAAATAGGCTCCGGCCAACTCATGGTTCCATTCTTTGACATGCTCATTGTCAAAGACATCTCCCATAATGCTGCTATATATAAGAAGTTTCTTCCAAAGTGTAAGTACCTCCAAATCATCCAAGGCTAAGGAGTAGCCTCTTTGCACTATGATAGTGCCATCTCCTACTCCTACAACATCATGCCAAACATGGGAGCAATTCTGCCCCTGCTCTCCAAAGAGAAACCAAAGCAACAATATCTTTTGTTGCCTCCTCAAACCTCCATCATACAAATCATGTGGTGAAAACATAATGATTGACATGAAGGATGTCATATCAACAAAATTCATCCACACTCCTTGCCGCCATAAGATGCAAGTGCCCTGCCAAACTTCCTTCGCCCACATACCCTTTGAAAGAGGATATGTCACATGATGGCTAAAATATTTAAAGAGTAGCCAACACAGCGAAGCCTCCCACTGCCCGGTGTCATATATTTGCAAGTATCTTTCCATCTTCTTGCTCACCATCCACACCCATTCATCCAAATGTGGGTGCCTCCCCTCATGCTCCATCTTGGTATTCTTCCAATGAAGACTACCATCATCCCAAAACATATTTCTCTTTTTGAATTTCATGGGATGTTGAAATGAAACTCCTTGGAGATCTCATAGAGAATATCTCACACCAATGACCATCTTGAATCCATGAGGATCCAAGTGTGTTGAAGGTAAAACCTCCTCATATTCTTGCACAATGTTCATCCCAACAGATCCATCACAATGATGAAAGACAAAGTGCCCCTCATTGATCAACTGCTCATCCAAACTCATATAATTTTAATGGTCATTAGAATTCTCTGATGATATTTGGGCCCCCAACTCCACATTGCTGCTTAATTATAGGGCTGTTAATCTCCTCCATGGTGTTTTGGCTATCTCATGTTCCAACTCAAGGATGGACATATGGTTTTGTATAAGTTTGTTTGGAACAAGGTTCATCCTATCCTCCAAAAATTCACACCCCAACCCCAAGTGTGGTATGCAACTCTATAATGGAACATGAGAATGATGGTTCATCCATTCCTTGAACCATTCAAGTTTGTACAACGCAGTGCAATTCTCTAGTTCTAGATAAGCAATGTGCAATGGTATACAACCCTCCATATGATTTTCTGAAACAATAGGAGATGGAAACTTCAACATACCTTGGTGAAATTTGGGAGTATCTTGTATGGCTGTAAGGGATTCTTCCTCCAATGTGTTGGCTCCTCTAACTGATGATGTTGAGGGCTGCTCCTCCATGGTTGTGACAGTGCTGGTACAAGTATCCTCCAATGGTGGTGAGGGATTCTCTGCCTCTGATTTCTCTCTGCCAAATTTTCTAATCAACCTTTGAGTAAACTCAGATAAAGTAGTCACTCTTCCATTGCTCAAATGGCTGAATGACCTAATTTTTTCTTCACCCTCAAGGTGCAGCGCTGCAATCTCAACAACTTCTTTCTTTACTACTAGATGTAGCAAGAAAAATGCATCTAGTTTCCTAACCCAAACTATTGTTGTAGATGGCCCATAAAAAGTAGACAATAGAAACCTATTTCCCTTGATCCTCCCTTGGCTACAAGGTATTATTTATTCCTCCAATTGAATGAACTGAGGGAAAGCTAGAGTCTCCTTGAAGGCTCTAGGTTGATATTTGTACTCAACAAGTTATTCACTTAGAATCTTGTGATCCAAGTGTCCTCCATCTTTTTGCAATTTAGCCTTATTTTCAAAAGGAAAGGGTATGGTCCAATGATTTGGAGCTCTCTGTAAAACTGGTTTCCTTTTCTAATCATAGGGAGTGCATGGGTCTTCCTTCTCTTGAAACCCTTTAGAAGTTTCAATGCTCCTCTTTTCTTCTTTTTGTTTAACCTCCTTGGAGAGGTTCTTCATAGATCTGAAAAATGATGAGATAAAGCTCATTCTCTCCATAATTATGATCTTCCTCTTTGTCTTCTTATTCTCCTGATAGCATAATGGCTGAGATTCCACAGACTAGGACAAGATTATGCTCCGATACCACTGTAATATCCCAAAATTGGGATGCAACAATACATGAACAAAATAATGAAAGAGCAGTCATACATCAACACACAAAATGGAAGAAGATCCATATAGCCATCATATTAATCTTATAGCATCAAATTTATACAAATCCTTGTGGAAATAATCACTCAAGTCAGGCAAGACAAGCCTCAACAGAACATGTAGATGAGAAATGAAGAACACTGCTACACAGAAAATACCCAAGGCTATGATAGTGTAGTTTTATTAGAGACAACTGCTGCTGGAATATGTAAATACATATATATGGAAATATATGGCTCATAAAATTTTTGGAGTGAATATCTAAGCTCCCAAACTCAATCTCAAGACAATCCCAGAAGGATTTCCTGAAATATGAAAAATGGAAAAAATGCCAGAGTTGCAGTCCTAGGACTGAGTAACAGCTACAACTCAAGATCTGGATGTAGATGGTTGTGGATAGAACATGTGATGAATAAATCTAATCCAATGGATCCCTCAGGTGAAAGGATGATCCAATCACTGAAGATCTCACCCTCCAACATACACTGCAAACCCTTACTGCAAATGCGCACTCAAAATAATGTAGTCAAGGAGAGGGACTGCATTGTAGGAGATAGAAAATGTATTGGCCAAGTGCCAAGATCTAAAATCTGCTTTGGAATCTTCCTTACTGATCTCCCAAAGGAAGGAAAGCTTCCTCCTCTGAAAAATATGCTCTGGAAGTGGTGTTGTGAAACCTCCACTGCAACATCCTGCAATACAATGTTATACTGTTGTAGAAATAACACTGTAGCTAAAGGAGGTGGCTTGGCTTGAATCCTGGATGTGGAAAAATGAATTAGAAGCTCCCTCAAGAGGCCTCTCAAGAAAGGAGAAGGAATTCCTAAACAGGAATTCCTTGTGCTAAGAAGAACAACAATCTCAACTAAACAGTTGAAGAAAGCACAATAGTCTAACAGACCACAATTTCAATAATCCATAACATATCCTCATATGGCTACCTTTCCCTCCTTTTATACAAATGGAAGCCCTCTCATCTTGGGTCCCACTCATTATGGTTTCCTCCACCAAGGAATCTTCCTCCCACTATCTCTGCATTGTCTCCAAAGATGATCTCCGCCTCTTATCCCAGCGTTGTTGACTTGGTCAAACTTGACCTTGTCCACATGAAAATGCCCCTTTTCACACATGAGGGTGTGAAATATAGCTCCTATGATGATCCCTTTTTACACTATGATGGATTTTATTCATATTTCTAAAATGAATGGGCCTCCTCACCCATTTATTCATCTCCTATGTGCCAACAACAAAAATCAATATTCCAATTAGCTGCATGCTAAGTTTGGAATATTAAAGTGTGTGCTCTTAATTATCATTTATGTTATGTAGTGGGGAAACTCTGCCACATCATGGAGAGGAAACATGGAAGTGAAGGTATAAGAATTTTTTATTTTATATGATTAATGAATATTTATGGTCTCTCGCTTACATGATTATGTTTTTCAACTGATCTTATGATTAGTCAGTATCATTGCTGATATAATGATACTCCGAGGAAGATAAAATTTCATCCTTGAGCGTTTGTGATTTTGTGTAGGTGTTGAGATCAAATGCATATGAAGCAGATCACTTCAATTGCGTGCAACGATTTTGCTATGAAATCAATATCCATCCCCAATCTTTGAGGAGAAAAAGTGCCATTTCTCTTCCTCATAGTGTAAAATTGATTGCATGTTTCTTGATGATAATAAGGGATTGTGATCTATTTTGTCTTCTTAGCCTTGTCTCTATTTTTCTGGTGATCTAATTGGAAACAAGATCATGGAGAAACAACACCTTGCAATTTCTAATGCAACAGTGAGATACTGATAACAATTTTTATTGTGTATATGGTACTTAAGTGAAGCACACTACAACAAAATGACAAATATTTTTCCTCCATCTATAACAGGCGGTGAAGAATTGTACATTGAGTTGGAAATGTTAGTACCCCACCAACCTCTCATTTTATGGATATCATTAAAAATCAGCAAGAATATTTTGCTCATCTTAGGAGTAGTGATGAATTCCTACAAAAAGATAGTGAAGATCGGGAAATAATGATACGAGAATTGACCAAAAGGTATAGAAATCGAAGCATAGAACCATAGGGGATGAAAAGGAAAAAGTTGCAAACATAATCAGAGAATTATGAAAGTGGAGGTGAATCAAATAATTCGTATCCGAAATGATAGAAATAAAATAAGAAAATGGAGTTACAAGGATATTTTAGTAAAATTAAACTCCCTACTTATGATGGGGAAAAATAAGAATATGTGGAAGCATGCGTTCTTAACATGATTAAATATTTTTAGGTATATTAGTATGAGAGTAATTTGAAGGCTAGAATAGCTATTTACCATTTTCAATGAAAAGCTACTCTTTGGTGGGAAGAGGCAAAAAGTGTACATCTTTTGGAAGAGAAGAAAGTTTCCTAGGAGGAATTCCAGAAACATTTCAAGTCTTGATACTTGAGTGAGCGATAATATGATGATCATTCTAAGGAGTTCCATGAGTTAAGGCTAGGACAACTAACAATGGATGAGTTTGTAGAGAAATTTTAAAACTTATTATGGTATGTTCCCTATATTATACAAGATAAATCCAAGATACAATGATTTTTGGACACTTTACCATCCCCTTACAAAGAAAGGATTGAATTTGACAATCCTAAGGTGATGGATGAGGCAGTATGGAAAGCCAGATTGTGCTATTCGTAGTTCAATAATAGGAGTGAATACTTAAAACCAAGGCTAAATAAGGACAAAAAAAAGATTGTAGCGAGTAAAAAAAATAGAAACCTCCTTACCTTAAGCACTTTTGAGAGGATCATCAAAGAAAGAAATTCAGCAAGGGAAATGTAAATCAACCTGCACTATCCCACACTTAGTCAAAACCCATGGAACTTAATAAAAAAGATTAGTGGGATCAAGGATGGAGGACTGATAAAGATTTGGGGTTGTGGTGAACCACACTTATTAAGTGATTGTCTAGATAATCCACAATCTATTTAGAATATTCAAGCGGTCCATGAAGCAAAAAATGTGAATTATTTTGCCAAAATTATTCCCATGATCAGTGCAACACTAGAGGAAATATAGGGTGAACATCAATCTACCATGATATAGATTGAAGGTACCATTTCAATCCAATCTATTTATGTTTTAACTGATCTAAGGGCCAATATAAGTCCCCAAATTATGGAAAAATGTAAAATTAAAATCTAAAAAATTCAAGAATGCATGATTGGTATAGTTAGCAGCTCATACAAAAAGGAAGATAATTAATCAAATAAGACAATGTATCATTGAATTAAATGGTTATTTAACAAAATTATATTTAAACATTCTTCCTCTAGGATCCTATTACATATTAATAGGCATGAACTAGTTGGAGAAACAAGGAGTTGTTATAAATTTCTTGGATAAAATAGTGAGTTGTATGAGACAAGATGGGAGAAATTGGTTAATTAGAGGTAAACCAAAACCAATATCAGTTTGAATAATTTCAGCGTTACATCTGAAAAAGAATGTAGGAAAATTATGTGAGGTCTACCTAGTGTAGGTGGAAACAAATAAAAAACAAACAAAAATGGAAATTTAGAGACTCTACCATTCATCAGATATTTTCAATATGTTTTTCCATAGTAAATCCAAATTTTACCTCCCCATAGGAACATGAATTTATCCAATGATTCAATACTAGGGGCCACCCTAGTATCTATATCCCCTTATCGAATGTGTATACTAGAGTTAATAGAACTAAAAATGTAGTTACATGAATTGTTGTGCAAATATTACATTAGACCCAGTGTTTCACCATGGGGGTCCCCTATACTATTTGTCAAGAAGAAGGATGGAATATCTACAATATGCACTTATTATCATCAATTGAATACATTAATTGTAAAAAATAAATATCGGTTTCCCTAAATTGATGATTTATTTGATTAAGTGAGGGGATAAAATATGTTTTCAAAGATTTATTTAAGGATTGACTATCACCAACTATGAATAAAAGATGGAGATATTCACAAAACAATTTTTAGAACTAGATATGGGCACTATGAGTTCATAGTGTTACCCTTTGGTCTCACTAATGCACCAACAACCTTTATGTGTCTAATGAACAATTTACTTCAAAAATACCTTGAAAGGTTTGAGTTATTATTCATAGATGACATTTTAGTTTATTTCGGAAATGAAAAAAAGCACAAAGAACATTTTATATTTGCGTTGCAAACATTAAGAGAACATCAACTCTATGTCGAACTAGGAAAATGTAAGTTTTACAAAGAGAAAATTCAATATTTCAGTCACGACATTTCCAAAGAGGTATTGTTTGTTGATCCTGAAAAGTTTAGGGATATTATGAATTGGCCCATACCTAAGGATATGTTAGAAGTCCACTCATTTATGGGGATCATAGGATATTATCGAATTTTTATAAAATTATTTTCAAAATTGGCTCACCCTATTACTTCCTTACAGAAAAAAGGAATAAAATTTGAGTGGAAAACCAAATCTCAAGAATTTTTTGGTAAATTAAAACAATTACTGATAGTATATGCAACATTAAAATTTGTATACCCAGAAAAGGAATTCATTGTGTGCACTGATTCCTGTATGGAAGGTATTGGGGGTGTTTTGATGCAAGAAAATGCAGTAGTAGCCTATGAGTCAAGAAAATTGAAAACACATAAAAGGAATTAGGTTGTATAGATCTATATTTGGATGTTGTAATACATGGTTTAAATATGTGGAGGAATTACATATTAGGAAAAAAATTACTGTGTCAACAAATCATATCAGCTTGAAATATTTCTTTAGCCAGCCAAATCCCAAAGCTAGACAGTCTAGGTGGCTAGATTTCCTTAGTGAACTCGATTTTGATATTAAACTCATAAAGGGAAAAAAATTATGTAGATTCTCTAAGCATACATTCACATGTTATAATGAGAGAAGCTTTTAGCATTATTAAAAAATATTTTATAGAGCAGATTAAAAATTTCATGTCATGAGACCATAAATATATGGAAATTCAACAGAAATTGGATCAAACAAAAATTCAAGGTTTTGGGGAGAACTCAAAAAAACTATTAATATACAGGAATAGATTCTATGTACAAAATGTGAGTGTTTTAACATAGATGATATTAGATGAGTATCACAAAAAACCATATGCAGGTCACCCCAGATATCTAAAAATGGTAACATCGTTAAGGAAAGAATTTTTTTAACCGAGCATGAAAACGGAGGTGGCAGAATACTTAGAAAAATGTATAGAATGTCAACAAGTAAAGGTGGAACACCAACACACTGTCTGGTTCCTGAACCCACTGCCCATTCTTGAGAGGAAGTGTGAAGTGATTTCATTGGATTTTATTACAGGATTACAAAGGACGAAACAAAAAAATGGCTCCATCATGGTAGTCATGGAAACTTTCACTAAACCAACAGATTTTATACCAGTACAGTCTACTTATGGAACCACACTGATTTCTAATATTTTCATGAAGGAAATTTTTTTCCTACATGGCATACTAAAGATGGTAGTGTCAGACAAAGATGCTAAATTTACCTCCAATTTTTTAGAATGCAATGTTTGGGGGCATGGGAACTAAATTAAATTTCAACATTGCATATCACAGCCAGAAATATGGAAAATGGAAAGGATTAATCATATCCTAAATGATATGTTGTGAATTTAAGTAATAGATAGGCCTACCAGATGGGAATATTTTCTACATTTCAAAGAATTTTCATATAACCATAGCTACCAGAAATCATAAAAATCAGTCCTTTGGAAGATTTTTATGGTAGAAAATGGCATACACTTATTAGTTGGAGTTAGCTCAAGGATAGCTTATTATTAGGATATGATGCTTTGTAGGAAATGGAATATATGGTATGAAAGATTAAACAAAACATAAAAACAACATAAGACAATCATAAAAGCTATGGAGATAAGAAACAAATTCATAAATAATTTAAGATTGGATAACATGTCTATTTAAGGGTGAAACAGAGGAAAAGTACTTTGAGAATCAAGACATGTGAAAAATTGGTGCCACAATTTTGTGGGCCTTTTGAAATCTTGGATAAAGTTGGTCCAGTAGCATATTTGTTGGATTTTCACAACCATATTAAAGTTCACAATTTTTTTCATTTGTCTTCATTAAAGAAGTATATCCATGATAATTATCACATGATTGATTGGAATTTGATATAGGTGGAAACCAAAAAAGATTTCTTGCTAGAGCCACTCTGAATATTTGGTCAGAAAGACATCTTGCTCCAGAATCAATTCATCGTTCGGGTTAAAGTGTGGTGGAGGCACTTTACACCCGAGGAGGCTACTTGGGAGTGTGAGGATATGATGAAATAATGTTATCTAGCATTGTTAGAGAATGATGAAAATGAACAATAAACACTGAAGATGGTACTAATTTAAAAATGGGGGGGAGATGTACTACCCCTCTGTTTCCATGTAAATATATATTTTTTTTAAGAATGAGCTATTTTATTAGAGTAAACAGTCAAGTATGATGGTATAATAAATGAATTTTTTTAGAAAAGTTGGAAATTGTT
The DNA here is from genome assembly GCA_034641835.2 of Pinus albicaulis. NCBI lineage: Eukaryota > Viridiplantae > Streptophyta > Pinopsida > Pinales > Pinaceae > Pinus > Pinus albicaulis. The sequence goes on from CM076581.1 coordinate 675,083,374, forward strand.
TGGGAAAGAAACACTAGAATTATGATAATTTTGTGAAGATCTGGAAACCAATGTTGGTTGATGAGATCAACAAATATTTCCTTAAATAAATCCTAAAAAGTATCAATTTTTAATATGATGGGAGAGAAAATATATTAAATCACTCAGTTGCATAAGAACACTAAGAAAAGAGTGGAATAAAGCATCGTGAGAGAGAAAGGCAGGCTTTAAGGAAAAAAAACAATGAAAAAGGAAGAAGTTCTAGTCTAGTGGATTGGAAGACCTTGTAAATCAAGATGCCTCTAAGGAAAAATATGCTAGGGAAGAAAGGCATTAAGTAACTCATATGGTATCACAGGATGTGGTTGATTCCTTGGAGGAAAAAAGAAAAATTTTGGTTTGGGGAAAATTAGAGGATTCGTTCAAGCTCGGGAGGATAGTGTTTCTTCCAGAAATGGCTTCAAAAATATAGAGTGGAAGTGGTCGGAGTGTCTTCTAGTGGATTCTTCTATGCCACTGTTATAATTACAATCCATGTACATTTAGAGTAGATTCTACTATTGGAAGTATGGTTGTTTTTAATAAATTTACCTCTAAATTATTTAAATCTATTTTGGGTTTGCTATTAACTTTTGGGAATGTTAAATATAGTAGGTTGGTAAACTGAAATATTATGTGTTGGTCATATTTATATTTATATTTAAAAGTCTGCGTACTATAAGACCTTCTTGTGGGTGGATCATTGATTGTTATGAACTCTAAAATCTAATATTTTTTTAATTTGTGACTTCTCTCGCTTATGTTATGGAATGGTTTGAGGTAGTAAGTTGTATTAAAGAATATTATTAATTGGAGCTCAAATTTATCTAGACATTAATTATAGGAATCGTGTTTTTATATCACTAAGCATAGAAGGAAGGATATAGATAGAGATATGGATATTGAACGGAGTAAAAAAAGTATTATATTAACGAGTGGAGATTTAGGAAAGGGAAATAAAATAGAACATGTAATTCGGTGGACATCAAATAAAGAAGAAACAAAACTAATGATATTTAATTGATGACTGGGGCCAAGAAATAGTTGAGATAACTTCATTAGGGACTACCAAATTAGTGCATGGTTAATAACTCAATTCCTTAATCAATGAAATAATAAGAATTGGAGAGATTCTGAAACACAAGAAGGAGCAACAAATCACAAAATTATTTCAATTTCTGAACCAAACGAATGTCCTTCTGCAATGAATGCTAGAACTAAAAGTCTGTATAAGAATAATATGCATAGGTTAATAAATTTTTGATAAAGGAAAATGGTTGACAAATATTCTTCTAGATAGATTACTAATATTTATGGTTATAAAAAGTGCGCTATATGGATGATCCCAGAAAATGTTGAAGTGGTAAAAAACGAGAGAGGGATAGAAATCAATTTTACAAGCAAATGTACATTCATAAACAATTTAATTAAATGAATGAATGTAATTTCTGGAGTCGAACATAAAGGTTAAAAACCGAAAAAAAAAACAAAGAAATTCAAAGTTCTGTTAGACCCTACTCTTATGTAGTGAAATTAACCGATAAACATAGCATAAGAATAGAACACGTTCACTTTTCAAAGAAAATAACAATTGTAGGAATTTAAGTAGAAAAAGAAAAACACAAGTGTCATTTGTTTTATATATTCCTTTATAATAATGTAATTAAAATAAAAAATGTATATAAACCCCCCAATCTAGGATTTATGATCTTTCTCACAAAAACAGAACTAATAAGCTTCAGACAATGAATAAGAACAAATTACAGAGTATCGCTCGAGAGGGAGATGGTGGTATATTGGATACCATTTTCTTTTAGAAAAAATAAAAACACCTTCTGGAGTTACCAATCACAATATAAAAAATTAAATTGAGGTTGCAACCCAACAACATTTCCTCAACCTCCACTCGGTATAATAATATACTTAAAAATAAGCATTAAAATAAAATAATAAATCTTTTAGACACTCGATAACCACATCTAGTGGTTTGTCTCCACCTCAATTAACGACACCATGCTTATAAGAAAATAAAAACCTCTCTATAAGTATGAGTAGGTCACCAACCTAGAGACAGAAAAGTATGTGAGTCAGCCTTAAGAATTGTTTTCATTTAGCCAGAAGCTACAAAGTCTGCAATTGTGATACTTTCAAATAGAACAAAAGAACACAATGAAATTATTCAGGGTATGCATAAACTATGGAAACAAACCATGAAAAGAGAAAGAAAACAAAAATCCTTGGCGTTGAGGAAGGTAGCATATCATACCTGGGTAGGTTGAGAGTTGGTTTCTTCTACTCCTGTAAGAAAGGTAGGGAAATTAACGTAGCAATGAGTGTTAAATACCCCCATAAAACAAAATGAAGGAGCTCTGAAAATAAAACAGAAAAGTAACAATTTCTAGAAAATAGAACCTAATGATATGGTGATGGTTCACCTAGAATTTTTTGAATCTAGAAATACCACAGAGAGATGCAAAAATTTATCGATGTGGGATTACTTGTGATTCGCTGAGCCATTTCCTCTAGTTAATCGAATGAAGGAAAACCCCAAGAAATCAATGGAAAGAAAAAATTGAAAAAAGAAACCCAAATGATAGGGGAAGAGATAAAAAGGAAGCCCATCAATGTAATGTGGAACAAATTCTCTGCAAGGTCGGCTCCACTATCAACATTTTTCTTGAACCTCAAACAAAAGACAAGAAATGAGCCATAGATTAAACAAAGGAGGATTATAAGAAATAAATAAGAAAAACAACCCAAAGTTTAAGGGAGAGGACTCACAGTTCAACCATCTTACCATGAGGCTTTCCTTGTTGCCATGGCTTCATCTAGATGCTAGTAGGTGAGAGAGAGATTCGGCAGTGAGTGCACCGAAATATGCCTTTAGAAGTTTCGCAGATGAAATGAAAGGGAAACAGACACCAAGGAGAGATTATGGTTACTGTTACAAGGATACACCATTGGATCTAAAGGAAACAAATATGGTCATCCACTTAACCATAGTAGACCAACCTTACAACAAAAATGTGGTAATGGCGAGGTGAATCACGTGATCAGAGCAAGGTGGATTAATTTGATTGGTTGTTTTGTCGAACGATTCACATTTATAAATTATCCAAAATGTCCAGGACTTATGAAAAAACAAAATACATATGAATTAACCTTTAGAATTAGTGCGGACCGAATACCAGGATCTTGGTAATATTCAAAGGCATATAGTTATCGCACCTAATAAAGTAACATGACATCGTAGGATGTATACACTGTAATATGTTTTACAAGGTAGCCTATTTAACCATAATATAGAGAGCGCTCCATTTTTGGACATTTGTTAAGATTCAGTTTACAATGTATGATAAGAGTGGTTACTAATAATTAAATTGTTGAGCGATGTATATGTATGTCTAGTAGTAGGAAAGGAAGAAAACACAAAAATAAAGTCTATTAGCTTAAACTCTTGTAAATAAAATGAAGACTTAGGGTTAAGGTTAAGAAGGAAAATTTGGTATATGGTTCATTCGTCATCTTGAGTTAGGTGATGGAGGGTTCTAGAAGATTTAGATTAATAATGTAAGAAACAACAATTGGGAATAGTGTATTAATAATGTAAAATTTAAATAAAAAGAAAAAATTAATTGGGTTGTTTCTCTCGACACATGAAAAAAAGAAACACTTATTCCAAGCTGAATGTTGGGAAAAATATCCTAATGGGCATCACTTGTTGTATTTATGGAAAAGGTAAATTAGAAAGGGAAATGGCTAAGGATTTGGAAAGTCAAAAAGGTATTTTTGGTACATTACTTATGAAAACAATGGAAATAGGAGAAAAGGAGGGTGAAATGTCACAAGTTTCATGTGAGGAGGAAAATGAAGGAAAATAATGGAAAACTGAATAAATTATAGGCCTCATCATAAAACGACCTCAGAGCATCAGCTCGTATCCTTTCTCAGTTTAGTGTTATAATTTGTCTCAAAGAGTAGAATAGAACCAAGAGGAGAAAGAAAGCAGGAAAGAAAAAGAAGGACAAGGAAAGTAAAGAAAAGAAAATTAAAGTAAAGTAAAAGAAAGGAAAGGAAATGTATGATCAAGCAAGGAAAAGTTGGATCAAGCAGCTTCAACATGAACAGTTACAAGTAACATGTTGCATGTATGATTTCCTAGCTCATTTTGACATGCATGGTATGTGCATGTCAGTATTTGGTTTTTTTGTTGTCACAGGCATAGCTTTTTTTTGGTTTCAAAAGTGGATTTACCCTAGCCTTTCCATTTCAGGATAGCCATGGTGTGATGGGATTGTTCTTGGTTTTCATCCTTTGATTGTTGGAAGATTTTGGATCCAGGTGAGGTGGTCTTAGGAAAATCCCCAAAGGCCTAGCAATCCCTTAACTAGTAATGGTGGGATATACGGTAAATCCAGAGGGTAGAGACGAGAAAATTACTCAAGGTATTGGTGAATAAATTATGAGGCATCCAAGTTAGGTTTTTTGTGAACTCCACACTGGTTTGGGTGATATCACGATATGGAGAGGATGAAGGTGGTTTAACCTATGGATTCCCTTGGTTGTCTTTGGATTGTTTTATCCCATGAGATCCCACACTCATGCTTGTAATATGGAACGGGGGTCATTGGTTGAAAAAAAGAATTTGGTTCAATCAATCTATGGTGGGGTGGAACGTGGAAGTCTCCAAGCCGGTCGATATTTTCCTATGTTTAATAAAATATAAGTTTATCTTTATTTTGATAAGGAATTGTACTGGTTATTTTATGGATTTAATGGTTGTTATATTATTTTTATTTATTTGGTTAAATGTTGGTTATAGGCATGGTTATATGACATATCTTAATCATGTATATTTTCATGTTTTCAATTTTAACTAAATGAATAATGAACGCAGGACCTCATTGGCATTATGAAAGCTAATGTGTGAAGGTAGAGACCCTTTGTTAAACCTCAAATAATTTTTCAACCCCTTATGTTCAGACGTGAATTCATGACCTGTAGGTTGTTAATTCACCAAGGGTTTGACATAATGTTAGGCCTAGTTGGGGAGGGTAAAGTCAAGTCCTGGTTTCATTTATAGTTTAAAAGAATTTTTTCTATCTCAATTATCTTCTTTGGAAGTCTGAGTGAGTTCTATCCAAAGACCTAAGTCCTCGCTCTCAAAAAGTGGCACAACATTTGGAGTCGTTACCATAGGACTAAGCAGAAAAGTCCATAGTCGCATGGAATTAGGCTTATTAGTGCAACTGGGAACCCATAGTCACATGGAGGCCTTGCAAAGGGAGCGACTGGAGATCTAGGTGAGGGAAAAATTGATTTATCTTAGGGTTGTGGACACCAAGAGGGGTTGGCTTACTCTTGGAGTTCTTGTGGAACCTGAGGGAAGTAGGTAAGGTCTTAGGTTGTAGACTTTGTTTCCTTACGGTTACATAGGAGGTTAAGTCATATCATAGTTACCCTCAGCTCATATTTACCCCAAGAAAGTGTATAAAATTAATCAACTAATAAAACACTAATAAAATAAATAGTAGAAATATACTTACACTAGACATGGTGGAAAAGGCACCAGAGCCTCACTGCATTCCTCTCTCTCTCTCATTATAAAATAAATGTGTATAATAAAAATATAAATACAAGAGGAGAATGCATCTCAAGGTAGTGCGTCTATCTTGGACACTTTGGTTGAGACAATATCTCAACCATACACCAATCTAGGAGACTAGTTAGGTGGAGAGAATCTCTAGGCCTAAACTGACTCCTAATTGAGAGGAAAAAACTCAATCTAGAACATTGGGAATAAATTCCTAATTTTCATGATTTAATTAATTTAATTATTTTTAGACTTACAATTTCTTTTTCTCACATGAGATTGAAGCTAACATTCCCCCACTCAATGATAAGTCCAAAATAAGAACGAGGAACAATATTCCATGTTCTCATGCTGAAACTATTGTTCCTCAAACCATCTGCCTAAAAAAAACGCAAAAGCTAGATGCTGAAAATACTTCAACCTGAAGAGATCATGAGTCAACAGCAAGTCTAAAACATCTCTAAATTTTTCTTGACAACTCCATCACGTGCCAAGCTGCAAACAGATCCATATGCCATTTTCTTGCAATCAACATCCTTTCTCCATTTCGAAAATATTGATGATGCCCATTGGCGAATTTGCTTGTCCATTGACAAAATATTGAGAACGCCCACTATTGAATTTGTTGACGTTGAAACTACTTATTTTATGTTGAGAACTCCCACTGGAATTTTTTTTTTGATTTCCCACCAGAGGATGATGTTGATGCTATAAAAAATTGCTCATTGTTGTTTTCGAAAACTTCTCACTACAACTCTTGTAGTTGACCGCCCACTGGCGAATTTGTTCATGCTCACTGACTGATGAAGATTCCCATTTGCTTATTTTTTTTATGTTTTCGAAACTTTCAGTCTAACAACCACCTTCAATTTCATTATCATTTTCCCCTTTTTCATCTAAAAGGAGTGATAATCATCATCATTTCATTTCAAAACCCCCCCGCTTCAGGTGTTGGAGGGTTTAATCATCTTAATTGTATTGGATAAGTTGTCTTCATCTGAGACTCAATCCATCGATAACACATAGAGAATTTTTTTACTGTAGATGACCATTTCTAAGGATCAATCCATGCATAATTGATCCTCACTCTAGGTGGTTGATTTCACTTACTACATCTTTATGATGAATGATTTTTCTTGCCACAATAGGGACAAGGATGGAGGTCAAAGCATGTACTCGCTATATTCCCATTTTAGTTACAATGGTTACAATTGTTGTGAGCATTGTCTATAAAGCATGTTCTTAAAAACAACATTGGTTTTGAGTAATCAAGAATATATAGATTTTTCTCTTTGGTGTAACCTAGGTCATATCGAAGGCTTGTTGAAGGATATTTCTTCCTAGGGTCTGATCAATTTCTTGGAAAGATCATTGTGTTGTTGTTCTTCAGACCTACTATTGCTGCTGATATGTTGAGTTGGATTGATTAAATCATCTGTAGTACACTCAACATCAACCATTTCAATTAATGATTCATATTTTGGATAGGCTGCATCAAACTGTTCAATTTGATCTTTGGTACTACTTGTTACATCATTAAGTAGTACAACTAGTTGGATAAGATCACTTTTGTCGCAACTGACATCAAATTCATTGATTAGATCTTCTTTGTCACAACCTTCATCACTATGCTGAATAAGGCCACTTGTATCATCACTTTCATCTGATATTTGGATGAGGCCTTCAGTGTTACAACTTGCATCTACCTTCTTTGTACACTCTTCATCAAGTAAATCTTGTTTTTCACTTACTTTTATTTTAAGTGCATGAATGAGTTTTTTATAATTTCGAGCTCAATTTGAAAGTCTTTCACTTATTCTAATGTGCTGGTCATTTTCTTGATTAAGTGATGCTTTTGTTTCAACTTCTGTTCCTGTAACTCAATTGTATTTTGTAGCTCATGATTGCACTCTTTCAACTCTTTAATCTCCAGCTCTGCAATTTGAAGACGTTTTCCACCTTTACCCATATTGACACGCTCACTTGTACTTGCTTTCTTGATTACTGTGCTTTCTTTCAACACTTACTTGATTGCTTGTTGAATAATTGAATACACCAATTAACTTCACAATCACTTGAACTTTTTGAATGCTTCAATCAACTTCACATTGGCTTGCTTGATTTTGGGAACTTTGCACTTGCTTGAATTCACTGACTTGAATAATTGAATACTCATGCTCACTTGCACTAGGTTTGAACTTGTTCTTTGTTTTCTTTAGAGTTGAAACTCGCTCACTTGATGCTTGCACTTTGTTCATTGGCACTTTGTGCTTCCTTGAATTTACTCACTTGATTGTGCTTATTGTAAAAATAAGGGTGTCGAACACTGTTGAAAATGCACCCAAAAATTCTTACAATAATTTTAATGACTGACTTAAAAAAATGAATTCACTTGGCTTAATTTGAATCAGTTGAAGAGAATTGACCCACTTTTCCTCCTATCAATTCAAAACTTTGGTGTCAGTTTCAACTGAGAATGCACCCTTACAATTCAACTCAAATTGATTACAAAACTTGCAAATTTTGAGTTGCAAGTTACTCAAATTGTTGTTGATGTCGATCATGTAGACTTGTCTTCGAGTGTTTGAGTTCGTAGCTTCTTTAAATTGATTTATTTTATTCAATGATGTAGAATGTGGTTGTGGATAACCTCTTTATTAACTTGATGATGTGTTGTGCAAATGCATGTGATTGTTTGTGCTTGATAATTCTTGTTGTAATGCTCTTCGTAGCTATGTGATTGATTTCATTCTCTTTCTTTGAACTTTATGTGTGTTTTAGATAATTGTAGTGTCAAAAATAGACATAAAAGAAAATCAATAATAAGAATCATGCAGCATCACAAACACACTCATGGTGTACGTAAGATCCCCTTATTAAATTTCAGGTGGATCTAGGACACAATCACCATCAAAAAATGTCTTTATTAAGAATTAAGCACATCAATCTTTTATCTTTACAACATCCTATTTGAGACTTCGCAATTAATGAGAATTTCACGCTTGCAAAATATGGAAGAAAATTGTCTTCAGAAACTAGATGTTCACTAAATCAATCTCTCTCAAAGTAAAACATTACTTTGGATTACAATAATGAATTTCTCTTTTAAAAATATTCCTTTATTACTCCAAAATTACAAAACACTTATCACTCCAAAATTACAAAAATAATTTACCATATCACTCCACACCTTATCTCTCCACATCTTATTTCTCCCTAACATAACCTAAACCAACTTTTTACTCCAATCATAAGAGTCATTTATCTCTTAAAATGACCACTTTAAAAAAAATGTGGCATACACCTTGTTTAAAACATTTAAATAAAATATTAAATTCACCTTATAAAAGTTATTTTTTTTTAAAAGGTGATTTGAGGTTCAAATATTTATGAATGTATAAGCATACCATAAATTTGTTGGACATATGGTTGAAAATTTGAATCGGTCCTTGAGTAGGTTTTCTTTGTAGGAGGTATTCATAGTATGTAATGGTTGCACAGTCCAAGTCGACATTGTCCCATTTTACCACCAACTTCAATCAACCTTATAAAAAATTCTGTAGAGTTTATTGTTCTAGATTATGCTTCTCTCCAAATGCTTAGCTGTCATATCACTTTATAGTTCAAGCTGATACCAGAACTGCGATTGCATGCAATGATTGTAAATCATTTCTCTTGGGTATTAATTCAGATTTTCATGGAAGCTTGAAGTGATTTATCCTTGGAGTGTCACCAAAACCTTCTCTACTCCAACACATCAGATTCTTGTCCATGTTGGACACCTTTACCATGGAAAATTCAACTCAGTTTTGCACGAACCTTCTAGAGACCTCATGAAAGTATTTTTAATGGGCTTCTTTTCCACCCAAGTTCTAGAATCCACGTAGATCCTTTAACGTTTATTTCTTGATTGGAAGTCACAGGTGGATGTTGGTTCTGCCTACATTCTAGTGCCATTAAATATCTAAAAAACTCTTTCAAATGCATAATTGAAGAATCCATAACTTATTTTCTGATGATTGTGAAACTGTTCTTTTGGTAGACACATAAATGGATTTTGACAACACTTAAATAGAATTCAAGGGCCAAAAATGTTGCACACTACAATACTTTTTTTACATATAATCAAATGCAACAATAACTATGGATATGTCGGAGAGTTGTTCGAAGATATTCAAGAGAATAGATCTAGAACTCGTCTCTCTTTGTTTGGGGAGGTTAATAAAGGCCAAGGCTATATTTTTTTGAAATTGGAATAAGAAGAGATGGTAGGCAGGGTGATGCTTAGGAATGTCAGTCATTAGAAATGCATAGAACAACATGATAAATATTCGGAAAAATCTATTCCATTTCATGCAGTCATTTTGTACCACGGACAGTAATAAATTGGTAGTGCCTACTGATATACTAGATCAATTGTTCAAGAAATTTTAGGAACGAGAAAAAAGATAACTAGAATATTTGAAAATTTTCATGGTTTAAGAGTGGTGGTAAGATAATGATATATTTCTCGTAATTTTCTATGATTTATAGACATATCTATACTTGTCAATTACTATGAAGTTGAAAGTGATATGAGAGAAAATACCTCCATACATAGCACTGCCAAAGCCCACTGATCCTCAAGTCCAGATCACGAGTCGCTAAGGAATCCAATTCTCATTTACGTTTACGGAAATATTTGGGTATGAAATTGTATGTCATTCTCATTGGATTGAATTCCTTTGACATGACTTGAAATAAATTTTTCGATCAGTGATTTCCATCTTGTTGAATTGAACTCTCTATATCTTAATCAATTGGTCATACATTCACTGTGTGCAGTGCTATGGATACAACTTATGTCGATATCAATATATCACACACTTTTGGCCCATTCAACCTTTAGAAAAAAATCGGACCCAGAAGTGTCAGCCCATGCATTCCACGAAGCACTGTGTCCCATCACTTTGGACCCAGAAGTGTTAGGAGACCAGATCACGAAAGTATTTGTCATCTCTGCATGACCAACTCTCTCATGTTTCATGCTACCAGTGATGACAACCCCTTGATGTGGCAACAAGATGTTGCTTCATGGCAGTTGATCCAAAGGACTTGATTGTCCCGTGGAGCTCACCGCCAATTAATGGCAGCCAAAACATTTTCAGATTAATTCACCAATGATAAGTAGATAATTCATTCTTTAAAAACATCAAATACGCCCAGCATCACCGTGCACTCTAATACCACACGTAGAAAATAAATCAACTAATAAAATACTAATAAAATAAATAGCATAAATATACATACACCAGGCATGGCAGAAAAGGCCTGAGAGCCTTAGGACATTCCTCTCTCTCTCATTATAAAAAAAATGTGTATAATACAAATATAAATAGAAGAGGAGAATGTGTCTCAAGATAGTGTGTCTATATTGGACACTTTGGTTGAGACAATATCTCAACCATAAACCAATCTAGGAGCCTATTTAGGTGGAGAGAATCTCTAGGCCTAAACTAACTCCTAATTGAGAGGAACAAACACAATCTAGAAAATTATGAATAAATTCATAATTTTTATCTCACATGAGAGTGAAGCTAAGAGAAATAAAGTTAAAGTGGATAAATGTGGGAGGATGCATTATAAATAATGTTTTTTCACTCGTAAAAATTACTTATTGAAGTGAATGATTTTATTTTCCTCGACATGAAAAAAAAAATTATAGCCAAGGAAGTGACTTTTGAACTAATTAATTCTACCACAAATTCCACTTTTTAGCCTCTCATTCTCCTAGAATTTCATAGCATAAGTATTGAGATCTAATTCACTATTAAAACATTCATTGGACTATCTCATTTATTCCAATGTTGTAATGTAAGTTGGCTAATTAAATATCTAATGTTGGTTACAGAAATTACAAAAAATTGTAACCATGGTTTTCATCAGATATGGATAATATCTTCACTTGTAGGAACAACATACCTCTCGACATAGTGAAAACCTATCACTAACATATAGCATACTAACATATTTGCAGTGTACACAAATATATTGGCATGGTAAAATTATCCTCCATTCTATAGCATAGAATCATATTGGCCATCCAACACACCACTAAACATATGCATGGTCTCTTAGCATACTTAAATGTATACATCATTAATGGGACCCAACAAGGGCAGAATAAATGAATTATTTTTTCCAAATCTTGAATGAATCCCTTACTAGCACTTACATGGAGATGACATCCCACATTTATAAAAATTTATAAATAAATAAAAAATAATAATCAAAATATGAAAGTACATGAACAATTAGGAGATACACATATGGAAAAATTAATAAAATATTAATTTATTCAGCACAACTTTATTAATCCTTTTATTACCCCTGGAAGTATAACCACAATTGAACCTTCCAATGCTATTATTATTATTTTATTTACATCCAAACTAATGGAATGTAAACTGCTTTCCCAGTTACCAAATACTTACTGTTTATATTCATGCTTGAAGGGAGTAGTAAAATTTCACTTTCTATAATAACACCATCCATGGTGATCTTATTTTCAATAACACAAATTTGTTATCTGATGCAGCAAATAACTCCTTCCTTCAGTATGGCATCCCTCATAAATTTTCCTAGTACCCATGTTCTCCTCAACTTTTTGAATCGCGATGATGAAATTATTCTTTAACAAATAAAACCAAATTTATTTTGGTCCCTTTCCTTATGCCAAGATTATATAAATATATTTTGGTCCTTCATAAAATCTAATATTGTGGGTCCCTATAGAACAAGTTAGGGTTTAGGTCCCAACTTGAGGTTAGGCTCTTGCAATACTTGCTTTCTTAGGGCAGTCAAGGGCCAACTCACTGTCACACTCCACCATGCCCCAACTTAACTTTGTCCCGACTTAATATTTTTCTCTACACCTTTAGCGGTTTATAATTTTTTTCTTTATATAGGAAAACTCCTTAAAAATACTAAGTGTTGTCCACAGCACCAATGCGCTCAAAATTTGATTTAGTGACCTCTCATGACTTTGCAAGTTTTATTCTCTCCCACACTTTCTGTTGGTTCTTTTACCGTCTCTAACATAGAGATATCCTTCTTCCATTGGACCTTGATGTTTCATGCACAAGCTAATAGAAGGAATATACATCCACACGAGTCAATTGAACGTGGAGGCACTTGCCCCTTTTGCACTAGAATACACACAAACATCTAGTATGTAATATTAGAGATCATTTTGGGAATAATGTTTATTGATTGTTCACTGCATATCCATTTCAGTAACTTTTTATCGCACACAAATCTTACACAAAACAATTTACACCGTGCCAGGGATTAAATTCAACCCATATTACCATTTATAATAAGAATATTTACAAAGAATTTATAATTCTCATTTTCTGAGCTTTTCTTTTAAGCTCCCTCCCTTTCTCATTCTCTTCTCTGTTTTTTCTACGAGATCCTCCTCCCAACCTCACAATACAACCCTACACATACACAATTCTATTAACTATGAAATATATCAACAAAAAAATATAAATGGTACATTTTTCGATCAACCTAAAATTACTTAACACCTTAATTGAACACTTGTAATTATTTAGAAAGGCCCAATTGGCCACAACATCAAATCATCCAAAATATCCTAACAGCCTCATATTCTATATTATTTCTGGAATTAAGACACTCGACCTTATATAAATCCTCATAATCTTTAATTTATATAAAAATACAAGTGAGGGAAATAAAATCCATTTAACAATTCACATGAGCTGCTTGGGGCTTTAAATAATATAATGTGTCTTGATTGATGCCCGTGCATCATAACACCTAGGTAAAAAAAGATGTGACCTCCTAGTCACATGTCTTGAATCTATGATGCCTCCTAGATCTTAGGAAAAATGTTTCCACTTCCCATATGATTGGTGGTCTTATTTTTCCAATTTTGGCTTCAATCTACAAAGATCCCACACGTTATTTTACAATATTCCATTTTCCTTCTTGTAATAATATAGCATCGTTATATTTTTGTTGGTTGTGTCAAAATTTCTGAATAGATTCAAATGTTATTTTAATGTACTAAAAAAATATTGAATTAATTCTACAAATTTGCAAAAACCAAATATGATCCCATAATCACATAAACAAGTAAGAGAAAGAATTATCATTCGAAAAACACAATTTATATCTAGGGAAGGCCTCAAATAAAAACCCCACTATATATATATTGCATAAACTCAGGAACATGAAACAATACAATGTGATTTCCCATCCTAAGAAACCTTTGAACTATCTCTGATTGTCTCACTACCAACATGTGCACAAGCTTCTCTTGGCACACATTTCTCTCACAAGCTCCAAGCACAAACTTGTGCTTCTAATTTTTTCGTCTCACCAAATCAGGCTCACCAAAACAATGATTAAATGTGTGCCTTCACTCCCCCTTTTAAAGGAAATTTTATCTAATCAAGGAATTATTTATTTTATGCCTTCTTCTAACTGCATGCACCACTTGTACAATTTGGATGATTATACAATTCATAGTACAATTCCCTTCAAATCCAATCTCAACTGGGTCACTCTTAGAACTGACATGCAATAAATATTTATACCAAAATATCAGTTATCTAATTTATCACTGCATGTGAATTAAATCATATTTAATTCACTGGACCTCTCACTAGCTCATCCATCAGTTAGAACTAGTTAAATTTATTTTAACTCAAATAGTTGATTTAACTAATTATAATTCAAAATAAATTGTAACATGACCCCATAAAACTTTGAGAGGACTCTACATGTCTCTAGTTTGACCCTCATCTTGAAATAAATGAGCTAACTAAGTCTTCATCACTTAGTTAACTCGTACAAGTTTTCATGTGATGTGGAATTACAATTTCCTTCTAATTTAATTAAGATAAAATTAAATTAGAATCCATTTTAATGCCATTTTCAATATTTCTTGTTTCCAATTTCAACACTCCCTCTCAACAAGGAATTCACTCTATCCCAATCTGATACCTTTAGATTTTTCTACATGCAACACATATCTTGTGTTGTTTTCTAATGCAACTTATAAAACTAAAAAAACATCCAAACTGAATCAGTTTGATGCATATGTCTTGATAGTCTCTGAGTCTACTAACTAATTCACTGTCTGCTAAAAATTTTGCACTGGTATTGAATTTGTGTTTGTTCCATTTTTACTCTTGCCAACTATGATTTTCGCTCTATTGTATGACATCTATCTCTCTGAAATCTGATTGCATCAATCGCCAACAATCCATATTGCTATTGTGTACTATGGGCTCCTGTAGCAAGGTAAGGATCCATGAGACAAGAAATCTCAATGGAACCTACCCAAATTTATTCTCTTGGGATTATGTCTTCACATCACCACACCTCCCACCTAGAGGTATGGTTGCATGTGCTCCCTCTGCCCACCCAGCTCCAAATTGACCCCTAATGGAGGTTTATTCTTGAGTGTATGCCTCCACTCCTCCTCTATGCTTATCTAATTGTGGTTACTCCACAAATTTTTGAGGTTTATTATGAGGTTGCATGTTATGAAGTAATTTATGCTCCCTCTCAACCACCAAGTCTCTAACCTTTTCCTTGCTCGGTAAATCTTTGTATTCATCTTAGACCTCAAGAGCATACACGTTCATAACTCACACATCGATTTTTTTCACTTGTCCTGTGATGATGTATAATGAAACCTTTCCTTTTCTAAATATCACATCATAACCACGGTCTTCCAATACCACTATGGAAACAATATTATTCATTAGAACTGGATCAAACAAAACATCTATCAGTCTTATATGGGAGCCATACTCCCTCTAGAATGTAATTGTACCTATTTTGGTTGCTCCATACCTCATGTAATCTCAAAACTATATGTTTCGTTGAATTTCCTTCTCCTCCAAGTCATTTAAGAGATCTGTATTCCCCATCATATGGAACGAGGCACCACTATCAAGAGACCAAATGTATTCCATTATGGTGCTACCCATGCATCCATTGAGAGTAAAATCAATCTCAAAATGTGAAACTAGAGCTGGACCTACTGCTGCAACTACAGGCTCCTTCTTTCTTTCCTTCTATGGAAATTTCGTGGCATAGTGCCCATACTTGTGAGAGTGAAAAAACTTGATCTTGGACAAGTCTCTCTTTCTTTCTTTTCCTTTGGATTTCTTTCCCTTAGCTTTCTTTCATTTTTCTGACTAATGAAAATTCTTCTTCTTTTTCTTTGGAATAGGTCTCATCTCTACTGCTGCGCCTTATCTCTTCTTGTACCAAGTAGGACCATAATCTCTCCCTCTCGGGTAACTTTTCCCTCCCATTTACCGAATCCTGATAGTTGTTTCAACTCCTAGAAAGGCATAGAAGTTCTAGGCTCACCAAATAATCCTGGTCTACTGTCACACCAACACTTCCAAGCTCATCTCAACATTGAGTGAACTTCATCAAGAAATTTGGTATCATCTCACCCTCATCCATCTTGATCTTTCTGAGCCTATCCTTCAACGCCAACTTCGTGTGGTCACTACTATTCTGAAATAGATATGTTAAGGCATTCCACATAGTATATGGATTTTCCTTTCCTTGGAGGTTTGAGATAATATGGTCTCAAACTCGTTTTAACAGAATGCTTCTTGCCTTTTCTACATTCTTCTTCCATGCATCAAGATTTTGATTATTGCAACCTTGGTAATATCAGTATCTATGAATTCCTTTAGTCAGTTTTCCTCCAACACTTCCTCCATCCTATCCTTAAATTATGTATAATTCTAATTACTCTCAAGGGCATATTCAAGTCTCAATCCATAGAAAGACATCTTGATCTGTTGTTGGTCCTGAATAATAAATCTACAAATTTGATGTACCTGTTCAAAAATAAGTCTAGTTATTCTATTTTATTGTCATTCATGCTTTGATACCATACAGAAATATCTAAATAGATTCAAATGATCTTGTAATGTACTAAAACAAAATACTCAATTCTACAAATTTTCGGAAACCAAATATGATTGCACAATCACATAAACAAGTAAGAGAAAGAATTGTCAATCACACAACAAAATATGTATCTAGGGAAATTCTCAACAAAAAAACCCCGATATATGTATATTTCATAAATTCAGGAAAATGAAACAATATAATTTTATTCCCCTTCCTGAGAAACCTTTTCACTATCTCTGACTATCTCACTACCAACTCGTGCACAAGCTTCTCTTGGCACACCTTTATCTCGCAAGCTCCACACACAAACTCGTGCTTCTGATTTTTTGGCCTCAAAAACTCATGCTAGCCAAAAAATTGATTAAACATATGCCTTCATTCCCCCTTTTAAAGGTATTTTTCTCTAAATAAGGAATGATTTATTTTATTCCTTCTTCTAACTGCATGCACAACCTGTACAATTTTGATGATTATACAAATGATATTACACTTACCTTTAACTCCAATATCAACTGGGTAACTCTTAGAACTGGCATGAAAAAAATATTTCTAGTGATTTTTCATTTATTTTATTGATCACTACGTGTGAATTAAATCGTATTTAATTCACTGGACCTCTCACTAGCTCATCCATGAGTTAGAACTAGTTAAACTGATTTTAACTCAAATAATTGGGTTAACTAATTACAACTCAAAATAAACTATAACTGGAGCCCCTAAAACCTAGAGATAACTATACATGTATCAAGTTTGATCCTCAACTCGAATTGATTGAGCTAACTAAGTATTCATGACTTATTTAACTCGTACAAGTTGTCATGTGATGTGGAATTACAATTTCCTTCTAATTTAATTAAGGAAAACTTAAATTTATGTCATTTTCAATATTTCTTATTTCCAGTTTCAATAGGTTGTTTTTCTCCTTTGATCCACAGGGATACTAGTGGCCATGCACCTATTCCAATTGGAACTCCAACATTGTTTCTTTCAATTTTCAATTTCCTTACTTGTGGCATTGTTTACTATTTTTAGCATTTTTCAGGTCCTGAACTTCCGGAGTTGTTTTGAGGCCCTAAATAATGTCTTCTGGGAAGAATGGGAGCAACATGGGCTTTTAGACAATTTTTATCACATACATTTATGCAGTCCTCAGATAGATATTTCTAGCAAGTTATTGTGCAGATCAAACAAAGATCGTACGCCAAAGTTACGTCCTCGTGAAGTTGATGTACCAATTTACCCAAACAGGGCCCATAGTTTTGGTGCTTCATCTCCTAGGCTTATGTTTTTGGATGTTTAGTGTTTTCCATGGTTTTTAAATAATAAATACGCCTTCAAGCCTCATTGTAACACAATTTAGAGGCCTGTAGGTACCACGCCTCTTCTTAGAGATAAGCTACCAGCGCCCTATCTAGTTTATTTCCATTCTCTCTGTAAGCATATTTCAATTATTTAATATTAATGAAATGAAGTTTTATTTCCACTGCATCTTTGTATTTGTGGTTATATTCATATTCTTTTTTGTTCCTGCATAAATCCAAATCAGTGTTGTCAGAATGTTCTTCTCTTTCTCGATCCTTCTTTGCATCTCCCTAACGAGGTCGGGGTATAAGGAGTTAGGGCTCGATATGATTGAACCTTTGCAAGATCATCCTCGTAAACCTTGATGGATGCCCATGGTGGAAGAAAATGAATATGAGAGAGAAGGAGAGCCTATCAAAATATTTCTCAAGGAGGCCCTCGAGAAACAAAGGAACACGATGATGGATAAATTTTCCAAGAATATCCTTCAACAGTTGCTCACTGGCGGTGCATCTGCATCCAACAACGACTATGGAGTCGCCACTCCTTTTAAGGGGCAAGTAAATTTTGACATTCCCATATTTGAGGCCCAAATAGATGCAAACATCCTATAGAGATGGTTGAATCTATTAGAAGTATATTTCTTAGTTCATGACTTTTCCAACAGGGAAAAGATTACTTTTTCACTCCTCAAAGTGGCCCCCCATGTCAAGGACTATTGGGAAACCTACTGTGAGAAAATGGATGGGAGGGAACCCTCTCTGTTCTCGGCTACACCCACTTGGGATTCTTTCCGAGATGCCATCAATGAAAAATATTATCATGCAGGGAGATATGAGGACAAGTCCATACAATGGACTACGTTGCAGCAGCAAAAGGATCTATATGTGCATGAGTTGACAAATCTATTTCATACCCTGTGCAAAAAGTTGGATATCAAAAATTCAGAGAAACATTTGGTTTTGAAGTACCACAGTTGTCTGCATATATAAATTCAGGAGGAAATGGAGTTCCACGACATCTTCTCTTTTAGTGCAACATATTGGTATGCTGACAATATTGAGAAGAAGTTAAAATATAAGAAGTCAGTCTTTGGATCTACAAATTAGAAGCAAGGGAAAGGTGTGCCCAAACCACGGATAAAAGGACAAAGCCAAGGTGGGGCAGCTTAGGAAAACCTGCCAAAGATTCAAGCAAAGAACAACAATGTGAAGCCAAAGAAGGACATAGAAAAGTGGCGGGAGTTTCATAAGAGCTCCTCCCACAACACAAGTGAGTGTCGAACCAAGTAGTCATTGGTGGCCGAGCTGAAGGCTTCTGAATCAGATGCATGCTATGCCTCTAAACCATAGCCTGATAAGGGGAATGACAAAGGGAAGCATATTATAGATGTAGAGCCCAACACCACCATTTCAACCATGAAGATCTAGAAGGAGGAACCTGAAGATCCAGAGGAGGTGGAGTGCCTCATCCATTCCCAAATGTGGGTAAAGGGTTCCCCACTATAGTTCATTATCAACAACAGGAGCCAAAATAACCTCATCTCAGCAGAGGTCATGAAGTGGTTGGGCTTTCTGACCACAACACACCCACAACCATACACAATCAGGTGGCTTCACCAAGTATAGGATCTTCGCGTAAGCCAGTAGTGTCGCCTTCCCTACAACATCAAGCCCTTCACAGATGAGGTATTATGTGACGTGACTCCTCTTGATGTTTCTGATGTATTACTAGGCCAACCATACTTATGTAGCAACATGCTCTGTATGAGTCCAGGCCTCATGCTATTATTGTTACTTTGGGAAATAAGTTGTACAGGATACCAGAGGTAGCAGCACCTACCACCATCTCTTTGGTTACTGCAAAAAAATGCAGTAAGATCATTTCCAAAAAAAGGAAATTTGTTTCCTTGATGATTCGCCCTCAAGGAAAGAAGAATAATGTGGCCATGACCTCCAGATAGGACCCCTTCGGCAACAATAGATGGGAAAGGTTGTGGAGGAGCATGGGGACATCTTCACCACACCCACAGGGGTGCTCCTGCACTGTCAGGTCAAGCACTCCATCTATATGACCCCAGGTGTGTCGTTTCCCAATGGACCAATCTATCAGTGCTCTATTATGGAGAAAAATGAAATCAAGAGGTGGTTCTAGGAGCTACTGTAGAAATGTCACATCTGACTGAGTTCATTGTTGTGTGGGAGCCCGATCGTGTTGGTGCAGAAGAAGGAATGGATTTGGAGACTCTGTATTAATTACCAGGGGCATAACAAGATCACTCTTCGGAATAGGTACGCAATTCGAATGGATTGATGAGCTTCTGGACCAACCCAAGGGGGGGAATATTTTAGCAAGATCGACTTGGAGTCTAGGTATCACCAGGTACCAATCGAACCCTCTAATGTAAGGAGGACTACCTTCAAATATAAGGAGGGCCTTTTTGAATGTGTGGTCATGCCTTTCGGGTTGGAAATTTTTTTTTTCCTAATGATTCACCCTCATGGAAAGAATAAGAATGTGGCCATGACCTGTAGATAGGACCCCTTCGAAAAAAATAGATGGAAAAGTTTGTGGAGGAGAACAAGGACATCTTCACCTCACCTGTAGAGGTGCCCCTTCATTGTCAGGTCAAGCACTCCATCTATATGACCCCAGGTGTGTTGTTTCCCAATGGAATAATCTATCATCACTCTATTATGGAGAACAATGAAATCAAGAGGCAGATCTAGGAGCCACTGTATAAAGGTCACATCTGACTAAGTTCATCGCCGTGTGGGAGCCCAATTGTGTTGGTGGAGAAGAAGGAAGGGATTTGGAGACTCTATGTTAATTACCAGGGGTAGAACAAGATCACTCTTCGGAATAGGTACGCAATTTGAATGGATTGATGATCTTCTGGACCAACCCAAGGGGGAAAATATTTCAGCAAGATCGACTTGAAGTCCCGGTATCACCAGGTACCAATTGGACCCTCTGATGTATGGAAGACTGCCTTCAAATATAAGGAGGGCCTTTTCAAATGTGTGGTCATGCCTTTCGGGTTGGCGAATGCTCCCACAACCTTCATGAGATTGATCGATGATATCTTACGGCCATTCACCAACTCATTTGTAGTGGTGTACTTGGTTGACATCCCGATCTTCAGCGAGACTTAGGAAAATCATCTCCACCACATTCAACATGTCCTCCAAACACTACAGCAACACAAGTTGTGTGCCAATTTGGAGAAGTGCACCTTTGGCATGATCCAGGTGTAGTATCTAGGATACATTATTGATGAGAGGGGGGTGCATGTGGATCCAACCAAGATCGAAGTCATTCAATATTTTCCAACCACAACCACTCTAACAGAGCTTCGAAGCTTTATGGGTCTTTCCAATTTCTACCATGGGCTCGTGTTCGGATTCTCTCAAATCACTTGGCCCTCGAGTCAAGTCACCAAGGGAGGAGAGAAAGAAAAATTATTTTGGTATGAATATCAAAAAAGGCCATTTGTAGAGTTTAAACATCACCTCTGTTCTATACCAGTACTCACATTACTAGACTTGTAAGAGACATTTGAGATTGATACAGATGCCTTTGACTATGCTATTTGGGTAGTTCTTACTCAACAAGGGAATGGAGTGGCATACCATAGTGAGACACTTTCCGACACAATCCATAAGTATCCCACTTATTAAAAAGAGATGCATTCCATTGTGTAGGCTTGCCGACAAGGGAACCATTACATTTTGGGGAAGGAAACAGTCATCAACATAGACCACCAACCCCTACATCTCATGCAGACACAAAAGAAGTTGCAAAATTATTTCCATCAGAATTGGTCCACATACCTGCAACAATTTCATTTAAACATCAAGTACAAGAAGTGAAGCACCAATGATGTTGTAGACTTCCTCAGTCGACCACCTATCATGGCACTAACCACTGTGCTCAACTCTAATGGGCACGAGACTTCTGATTGGCCGCTTGTCTACAAAAGTGATCGAGAATTCAGTAACACATACAAGACACTCTCAGAGGGTAAGAAAGTTCCAGATTTTTACCTCCAGGATACCCTGCTATGTCACGTAGGACACCTTTGTGTTCCTTCAAGCGAGCATGCCAAGATGATTTGTGAAGCACACTACAGTATATTTGCTGGGAATTTTGTGGTTGATAAAATAGTGGCAGTCTTGCAAAAGTATTTCTATTGGTCGAACCATCTATATGTTGGGAGGTACATCAGGTTTTGCATTTCTTGCACCATTTAAAAAATGACCATCAAGAATCAAGGCCTTTATACTCCAAAAAATACCCCTATTTGACATTGGGAATCAATATCCACGAATTACATGTCGGGCCTTCCTTATACCAAGCATGGAAATGACTATGTTTTTGTGGTCGTCGATAGATTCTCAAAGATTTCCATTATGATGGCGTGCAAGAAGAATATCACAACAAAGCCTCTGCTAAACATTCTTTGAATGAGTGTGGGTTGACTTTGGGATCCCATATTCTATCATCTCAGATTGAGATAGTAGGTTCCTCAGTACAATTTGGTCCAACCTCTGGTCGATGTTGGACACCAAACTCACCAAGTACATAGCTTTCCATCCCCAAACTAATGACCAAATAGAGGTCATCAAAAATATGATCGTACACATTTTGCGCATGTACAACTCAAAGAAGCCACGAACATGGGATGAGAGCCTCCCCTAGGTACAACACAGCTATAATCGGGCTCTCCACAACTCAACTAGCCACAACCCCTTCCAGATGGGCTTGGGATTCCAACCACTATGACCCATTGATGTATCCATGTCATTTGTGTCTACTCAGGCAGATTTAGCTCATGTCCAATCTAAAGCTGACAAATCGAAAAACTTCATTGAGCGCATTCAACACATCTGCCAATAGGTACATGAAATAATGGCAGAGCCAATTTTAAGTACAAGAAGTGACATGATCAACATCGGGTGCCACACATCTTCTAGGTGGGAGACAAAGTGTGGCTACATTTGCAGAAGGATCACCTCACTGGACCCCACTGCAAGCTTCGCCCACTTCGATATGGTTCATAAACCATCACCAAGGTTGTAGGGGACAATTCCTTCGAGCTCAGTATTCCACCATTCCTTGGGCTGCACCCAGTGTTCAATGTGGACCACATTCAGTCCTCGTTTCCACCTCTACTAGACACATCCAACATGGAAGAACAACTCACACCAACAGATTTAAACACATACTGCATGGAACAAGCCACCAATGATCAGATCATGGATACATAGATCGATAACACCCAACCAAAAAGGGTCCATCTATATCAATATGTCAAAGTAGGCCAACTCCTTCACCAAGGCAAGTGGCTCACTAAGGACCAAGTTCAGAAAATTTTCCTCATCTCATGGAGGAAATCAATGCAATGGGGACCATTGCTTCCTAAAGGGGTAGGAATGGTTTAGGTTGACATCGGTGGCCACCCACCTATTCCAATTGGGCCCCCAATATTGTTTCTTTCAATATTTTAGTTTCCTTAATTGCAACATTGTTTACTATTTTTAGCAGTTTTTCAGGGCATGAACTTCTGGAGCCATTTTGAGGCCCTAAATGACGTTTTTTTGGCAAAAATAGGAGAAACATAGGGCTTTGAATGAATTTTTATTACATATCTTTATCTATTCCTCATATAAATATTTCTCTCGAGGTATTGTGTGCGTCAAACAAAGGTTGTATGCCAAAGTTACGTCCCTAGGAAGTTGATGTATAGATTTACACAAACGGGGCCCATATTTTTGGCGCTTCATCTCCTATGATTTTTTTTTTGGATGTTTATGGTTTTCCATTGTTTCTAAATAATAGGTAGTCCTTCGAGCCTCATTTTAACATATTTCAATGGCCTGTAGCCACCAAAACTATTCTCAAGGATAAGCTACCAGGGCCCTAGCTATTTTATTTCCATTATGTCTGTAAGCATATTTCATTTATTTGATATTAATGAAATGAAGTGTTATTTCCACTGCATCTTTGTATTTGTGGTTATATCGTATTCTTTTGCGTTCCTACATAAATTTGGATCATCCTTCCACGATCTTAGATCCTAGTTTGCTATTGTTTCACTCTTACCATGCTGACACAATTCTTTACAGTGATCCAGGTGTTAAAACTAACTATTTTTTCCTCATCATTGTATCATTCCTCAGATAATCCCTTCATTTTCACATATATCTTGTCCAAACCATTTGTGCCAATCAACCTCATTAATGTCTTTAGGGCCTCAGTCTCTACTTCCTCCTATGACTTCAATTCTTTATTATAAAAGTTTGACATTTTTTTATCTTGGATGCTCAATGGAAATTAGACTTATATCTCTTGTGTAGTTACAACACCAAATTATTCTACCTTTATCCTAATATAGCCCTAAAACTTTTCAAATTTCTAGTCATTTTCCACAACAATTTCCTTCACCATAGTATTTTCTTGAAAATGAAATAATCTCCCATGAGACATATTATACGGAATCTATGACTGCGAATAGAAGTGTCTTCCCCAGACTAGGTGGCTACCTATAAAACAATAGAAGTACAAATTAGCTATTGTTTTCCTTAAAGTAAATTGATGATGGGTTAGATTTGACCTATAATTTGTCGTATGCTTCGATCCTATCTTGGCTTTAATGCTCCAATCCTAGCTCTCATTGCCAAAATTATAACATGCATAATCAAACAACACAAGCCAAAGATATATGGAATCTATGTAGCATCATCTAAATACTTCATTCAATGGATCAAAATGGCATCAAAATACATGAAATCATAAAATCACATATAGGGAAGAAAATAACTCTTTGAATTAATATAAATGGAAGGAGTTACAACCATAAATAGATGTCGATTTTGTAGAAGAGATACTCCAGGCTGACTTGTTCCTTATTTTTCACAAAGTGCACCTCTAATCACCATAATGCATGATATGTTAACTCCTTAAAAAAACAACACGAGGGTAGAAATCTACCTCCAAAAGCCAACCTATAACTTCTAGATGGCCAAAAATATATATGTGAGGGGAGTAAGTTGGGATTTATTGTCCAATTACCAATATAGGGCTTTAGATACACTCTTTATGGGTGGATGGAATCAACAGATAAGGGATGGAACTTATAAGGTAGGATAAGATAGGATCTGAATGTTTTATTTAAGGTAAATGGTTGTAACAAATTTTGGAAGCTTCTAGAAAACAATGCTTCCAAAATTTCTCTCTTTTTCTTGAATTTCTAGAACCAATGTAGGTGAAAGGGGAGCAACCTGTAGGTGATAAATGCAGGCCATAATGGATAAATCTATAGGTGAATGTTTTCCAATAGGATGCTATGGAGTGTTGGTCCTTAAAGTGACTTAAACAAGGTGTTTTGAGGCGAAAAATTGGCAGATGGGCGTGTTATGCATAGGGCTTTGTGTTATGATGATGTCAAGGAATAAAAATATGTTGGTTGATCCAATTTGTATAGGTTTTAACCCTGTACATAAATTATCTACAGATGAATTCTTAAATATAGAAACTAAACAATAGTGAGAGCATACAACTTAAAAATGTTACAAAGATATTATTCCCATCGATCCCAAAACTGGGAATACTAGCTTTATTTTTCATTATCTTTCTCTTAATGTTATAACACATATATATACATGTTGAAGCATTCATAAACCCCAATCCATTAATGTTGGATTAAAACATACGCATAGTTCCCTTGACTGGATCTACCATTAGAGAAATTTTGAGGTCTAAAATGGGCCTCCTAAGAAAAATGTACAACCAAAACAGAATTTATAAGAAACAATAGGATTAAATATGATGATGTCAACCATGGGGGCTGATGCACCATTTTTGGGGTAAAAAAATAAAAATAATAAAAGATAATAAAATAATAAAACTACTTTTTCAACTTGTATTTTCAAATTATCTCCCTAAGGTTTTACTCAAATTTTAAGTGGGAGTACTGATTTGATGAAAAATTTAATTACTCATCCAAGAAGTCCCATACTTCATACTTTCGATGGACCCTGCTACACGAAAAATGAGAAATACATGAAAAAACGTGATTGCAATCATGTTTTTCATGTATTTTTCAATTTTTGTGTAGCAGGGTCCATACAAAGTATGCAACATGGGTACTCGTTGGATGAGGAATCAAATTCTTCATCCAATGACTATTCCCATTTGAAATTTGAGTAAAACCATAGGGAGATAAGTTGAAAATACGAGTTGAAAAAGTAGTTTTCTCTTTTTTCCCTCTATGATGTAATTTAATCTTATTAATTATTTCCACTATTATTTTATAATTTCCTTAGGAGGCCCATTTTAGACCTCAAAATTCCCTTAATGAAAATATCATGGGCCGAAAACCATCATGCCCCAAAACCATGTGCAAACCCATGCACAAAACCATATGCGGGTCTGCCCACCAAAAACTTAGGAGATTTTTTTTTCCCTGGGGCGCGGCCTCAAACCCTGCGCAGGGGGCTACCACCCTGTGTGAACCCATTGACAGGCAGGATTATGCCCCCCCTGTGACCCCCCTAATGCGCCTAGCACAACGTACAGTGTGGGCTATCGACCCCCCCCCGCCCCCCCTGTGACCCCCCAGTGCATGTGACTAATTGTGGAAAGAATATAACACATACCCAACATTCTCCCACTTGTTGTTTTATTTCCATAGGGGGGCACAAGAGATCTTAGTAATTATTCTAGCCCTACAACACCAACTGTTTCTCTACACCAAGAGAAATTTTGAGTGCTCATAGACTTCTTCAATGCATCTGCAACATTCTTCAAAGTGTCCACCTTTCCCAGCAACACCCTTTTATCCTCAACCATATCTCTGACAAAGTGACATTGAAAATCAATGCGCTTTGTCTTTGAATGATAAGTAGGGTTCTCAGCCAATAAAATTTCACTTTGGCTATCACAGTCTGTCCTTATAGCTTGCTGCACCAACCCCATACTTGAACACAATCTCTGTAACCAAACTGCTTCCTTTCTTGCATGAGTGGTTTCCATGTATTCCGCTCTGTAGCTGAAAGAGCCACTACAGACTATCTTTTACTCATCCAAATGACTACACCACCAAATAGAGTAAACACATACCCACTTGTAGATCTTCTTTGGTGTAGATATCTAGGCTAGTCTACATCAACAAAACCATGAATTTTCAAAACTTTGTCCAATCCTAGTCTTCTTTGGTAGCACAAACAATAATCACTAGTGCCATGCAAATATCTGAAAACAGGCTTCATTGTTTTCCAATGCTCCTTCCCTAGTATTGAATTAAACCTGCTCAATACTCCCATTTCATGTGAAATGTCTAGTCTAGTATAGACCATTGCATACATTAGGCTACCTGCTGCACTTGCATATGGAACAGGGGACATATCCTCCTCTTATTCTCGTGTCTCAGGACACTGTTGAGCAGATAGATTTACACCTACAAGAATAGGAAACTTCACTGGTTTACTATCTTGCATATTGAATCTCTGCAATATCATCTCGAAATACTTCCTATGGTTTAACCAGAGCTTCCTCTTTACCCAATCTCTATTAATTTCCATGCCAAAAATATAGTTTGTAGCACCAAGATCCTTCATGTCGAATTTGGAGAACAATTGGGTCTTCAAATCCTAGATAATTTCTTTGTCATTTCCAATCAGAAACATATCATCCACATACAAGACCAAATAAATAACACGACCACCAATTAATTTAAAATACACATAGTGATCCTCTTTGTTTTTGGTGTAGCCAAGTCCCCGTATATAGGTATCAAATTTCTGATACCACATCCTTGGTGACTATTTTAACCCATATAGAGACTTTTTTAACCTGCATACTAGTTCATTCTTACCCTTCACTGTAATGCCTTTAGGTTGCTTCATGTAGATCTCCTCTTCTATATCCCTTTGAAGAAATGTTGTCTTCACATCCATCTTTTCTACCTCAAAATCAAATTCACCAGCAAGATATAAAAGTAGACTAATAGAAGTAACCTTGGCAATAGGAGAAAAAATATCACCAAAATCAATTCTCGACACCTGGGAATAAAAATTTTCTACCAACTGAGCTTTGGATTTCTCCACCTTTCCTTCTACATTCATATTATTCTTAATCACCCATTTTTTTCTAATGGGCTTCCCTCCAGCCAACAACTCCACCATATCCCATGCGCAATTTTTGTGAAAGGATTCCATTTCATCAGCTATGGCCTCCATCTACAGTTTTCCATCCTCTAAATCAGTTGCCTCCATGAAAGTTCTGGGATTATCATTAGTGATAGTTAAAGAAAAATTTGAACAGAAATCATATGGACTATACCTTTCTGGCTGCCTTCTTTCCCGGATTGATCTTCTCACAGCCGGAGTTTGTTGCTCTTCCTCTTCTAAATCTTGTTCTATTGTAGAGTCTGATTCATCGTCCTTTAGCTTAAACTCTATATTATCAGGTTCCTTTGGTATGAATTCATGTTTAAAAGCATCTTTCACCTCTCTAAAGACTACATCTTGGTTGTACACAACCTTCCTTGTTTCTGGGTTCCAAAGCTTGTAACCTTTTAAACCATCCTTTTACCCAATAAAGATGCACCTTTCATATTTATTATCCAACTTGATCCTTTTCTCCTTTGGAACATGTACATATGCATCAAATCAAAATACCCTTAGATTAGAAAGAGAGGGTGTCTTATAGTCCATACCTCATGTGGAGTCTTATCCTCCAACACTAATGAAGGTGATCTATTAACTAGGTAACATGCAGTCTCCACTGCCTCTCCCTAGAATTCTTGTCCTGACCCAGTACTTCTGAGCATGCTTCTTGCCTTTTCCATCAGTGTTTTTTTCATTCTTTCTACAATTCCATTTTGATAAGGTGTGTATGGATTAGTCTTCTGTCATGCTATACCACACTTCTTACAGAACTCTTCAAATTCCTTCCAGCAGAACTCTCCACCACTATCTATCCTCAATACCTTTATCTTCTTCTCAGTCTAGTTTTCTACCAGAGCCTTAAATTCTTTAAATATGTCAAAGAATTTATATTTCTTCCTCAAGAAATATATCCATGTATTCCTTGAGAATTCATCTATGAATGAAACATAGTACACAAACTTTCATAGTGATGGAACTGAAACAGGTCCAAACAAATCACTATGCACAAGCTCCAATATCTTGTTTTCCCTCTTAGCACCAGAATGAAAACTCACTCGATTATGCTTCTCATATACAAAATGTTCACATAAATCTAAATCCATAGGGAAAATAGGAATAACTTCTACCATACCATTACCATGCAGTATCTGAGGGCCCTTCTCTCCAATATGTCCAAGCCTTTGATGCCATAACATGGTATTTTCTCTACAGAACGCTAAGTGTTCTGCTCCACTTTCAGGAACCATGAAACTATTGCACCCATCAATAACAGTGCTACCCTGAAAATTGTACAAAGTTCCAATCCTAAATCCCCGCATTAATACCAGTTCTCCTTGAACCATCTTGCAGGTATGTTTCTCGAACACTATTTTTACGCCCTGCATCATCCATCTTACATACGGAAATCAGATTTCTGGCCAATGAAGGAATATGCAGAACACTAGGAAGTGTTCTAATCCTTCCACCTTGTAGCTTCAACTTGAATTTTCCACATCCAATGATTTTTTCCTTCTTATCATCCCCTAAGAAGACATCACCACCATCATACTTCTCATACTCGCAGAACCATTCCCTATGGGGAGTGAAGTGAAAGGATGCACTTCAGTCAATAAGCCATGCCTCATGATCTACATGTGTATTTGAAGAAGAAGCCAAATACATATCCCCACCTTCATCTGAGGTGGTTTTTTTCCTCTGCAGAATGAGCATCAACAGACCCTTTCCTTTCTTAGGAGTTTTAGATCTATAGTCCTTTTTGTAGTTCCCTTCCTTTCCACATTTCCAGCACACCTTTACATTCTTTCCTAAATATTTATATCTCCCACTCGATTTTTTTTTTTTTTTTTTTTTTTTCTGTTTTAGGAAATTTCTTATAGAGATAAGGAATCTCCATTCTGGCCCTCCATATTTCTCCACCTCATTTCCTCCAATAGCAAGGCTAAGACTATTTCATCAAAATTCAAGGTAGGTTTATTGCTATCTATTTCAATAACCAGACTGTCCCATGAATCTAACCAGACTATGCCATGAATCTAGTAGAGAACACAACAAACTGATGCACTTATCTTCATTTGATATTTTAATAGCAATAGATGACAACTAACTTATCATGGTTTTGAAGGTGTTCAAATGCTCTTTCACAAAGTCTCCATCCTTAATTCTTAGGTTATATATATTTTTTCGTGGGAACAATTTATTCATGAGACTTATATTGGTACAAAGTCCTTAACTTGACCCACAAATTCTTCGTCATACCTTCCCCAAATACATTCAATAATACCAAATCTGAGATACACACCCGTATTGTGCTCCTTGCCTTTCGATCCAACTTCGCCCAATATTCATCTGACATTGTCGTTGGTTTAGTACCTGGATCTACCCTGATCCACTGATACTTATCCATCAGTAGATCCTCCATATTGAGCTTTCACAGCTCAAAACTGTAACCAATAATTTTTTCTATCTCTATCATCCCACTGCTTTCCATCTTCTTTCACTGCAATAATCGATCCCACAGATCTCCCACTAAACATGGTCTACCAAAGGCCTGAGAAAAAAACTCCTCAACAGCAAAGGCGTCCTGTTGAATCTAAAACAACTCTGATACCAAATGTAGGTTTTAACCTTGTATAGAATTATCTATAAATTAATTCTTAAAGACAAAAACTAAATAATAGTGAGAGCATAAAACATAAAACAGATACACATATATTTTTCCCCTAGATCCAAAAACTGGGACTACCAGTTTGATTTTTCATTATATTCCTTTTAGTGTTACAACACATATATATACATCTTGAAGCATTCATAAACCCCAATCCATTAACCCTGGATTAGAACATAATCGTAGTTCCCTTGAATGAATCTACAAAATACAAGAGGAAAAAACCATCATGCCCCAAAACCATGTGTAATCCCATGCACAAAACCATATGCAGGTCCGCTCATCAAAGAAAAAGGAGAAATTATTTTTTTTCCTAGGGTACTGGACTGAACCTTATGCAGGGGGCTACCCACCCCCTACAAATCCCTGCACAAGGGGGCCTACCACTCCCCCGATGACCCCCCCTCTACGCTCAGTGCAACGTACAAGGGGAGTTATTCCCCCCCTATGAACCCCCCCCCATGCGTGTGAGACTAATTATGGAAAGAATATAACACATACCCAACAGTTTGTAGGTCGAATGACCAAATGTGAAAAAATGGCCTATAACAGATCTCACCCTAAAGCAGAAATTCAGGAATGATGACTGATGACTGAAGTGATTTACCTTGTGACAAGGCAGGATAAACAACATCTAGTGAGGTCATCTTCTATTACAATACATTTAAATCATGATATCTTTTCTTAGGGAGGCATACACATACTCAACACATAAGCTAACATTACATGTACAATGATCAAAATACATGTCCATTGATGAAAAATGGTGGACCCATGACTGGATGACTATTTGTATGAATATAGCCATCATAGATTGTGATCCTTTATTTACCCTAAAATCGAAGCCCGAATGGATGAGACTAGACATAGGGTCTTCTATCTCCTTTACATGATTATCCAATGTATGAGTCTAACCATGTGAATCAATGATTTGGAGTCGAATATGGTCAAAATCATATGATTACCAACCAATGATGTAATTCATTAAAAAACACAAGATAAAGCATCGATGATGTTAATGGCTCTCAAGGTATTGCAATACAATATGTATGGTGTGAGTAAACGAGCTGATGTCAAACACCACACAAAATATTTCAGTCAAAGGCCATTAATTTAAACCTATCTTTGAGAGTAAGAAAACTTGTCATTGATGTATCCAAGAACCAAGTTACTAAGTGGTGTTTCTATGTCAACTTATTGGATAATGAGTTTATGTGAATAGGAAGTGACTCGTCACAACAGGTCATTGATGTATCCCCCATAAACGACATGAAAAGGGTATCATGATTTTGATACAAAATGATGATAATAGAGAATAGGATCAGGAACAATAGACATTAAATGAAGGATTAAGATTATTGTAGGATATGTTAACTGAATGACTTCTCTTGAACACAACGACTCCACTAAATGGATTTCGATGCATTGATGCAAAACCAAAAATGGAGGCTTTGAAAATGGTATGATAACCAAAAGACAAGAAAATTACCCAACCCAACATCCACAAAGATAAAGTGGAAGAATGTTGTTTTCAAGAGTGAGGCACTACCATTTACAAAATGGAGTTCCTTATTTTCCCCATTTCCCCAACCATATTGGTTAGTACCTCTTTATAATTTAATAAGATCAACGAGGATAACATATTCTTGATTTGTAAGTTCACCCTTCAAATGAATCCCTCTGAGTATGTTTAAAAAACACTGAGAAGGAGTGATTCAGCATAACTCCCGACAGTTCCATTATTTTTTGATGTTTTAATAATTCCAACAAAGTTAAAACTTGACATATTTTTCATGTTTAGAGAGTTTGAAAAAGCGGCGAAAAAAAAACTCGAGATGTTCCTTTTCATAAGTAGCCCTTTGAGTCCGAAAAGGAAGAAAAAAATACTCAAGAGAACCTCTTAGCCATGTTTGACTAAGGTATTCATGTTTTGTAGATATTCTATCTCAATCCGAAAAAGGGTTAAACTTATACTGAGTAGACTTATTTTCATTTACTTTAACGATTTTGAAAAGACAAGTGCTAGAAAATCTTTTCATATTTTGGGAGCCTTAAAAGAGCTAAAAGAGGAATCCATGGTGGTTCCTTTTTTGTAGGTTTATGGAGTCTGAAAAACTGATAAAAGTGTACTCCTTGGTAAAAATTATCTGGGAAAATATAACAAAATCCATTAAGTAGTTGTTGGCATGCAAAAAAAAACCATAAAAAGGATCAAACATACATATTTCATGATAAAAAATGAATAATTACTAGGTAAAAATAGTCAATATGATAAAATAATGGAAAAATGATCATAAGTGATGAAAATGACTATTTAGTTTTAGCATTTGACATTCAAATTCAATAGTGATAGCTTTGAGCCCTTTTTCCCCTCTATATTTTGTACTTGATTGTGGCCAATCTAGTGGATCATTTTCAGTTCCAATAGTTTGAGGTAGGAGCTAAGACCCTTCTCTTTCAATTAATGGTTCCCTTTTTTTTATTTCATGCAAGTTTTATGGTTTTGTTAGAGTCGAGGGGTTCCAAAAATTCACCCTAGGAACAACGCACAACCTGCCTGTCAAAAACTGCGTTGCACTTGCAAAAAATGTCACTACAGACATGGGTGCATCGCTTCGTCATCCGTTCTTGGTACTATTGGGCACAATTCCATAACTAAAATTTCCATTTTTTTCTCAAAATTTTCTTTTTTTTATATGAAAATCATTCTAATGAGTGTCTTATTTATGTTTCAGGTACTCATCAACACAAAATGGCCTTTGTGTGAACATGAAGAACATGAAGATGCAGAAAATGATATTCCCACCATTCAGGGACTCAAAAACTATGGTTTGTTGAAATTATTCAAGTTACCTAGCATGCATCAACAAATGGAATTACTCAAGTTCCTATTTCATTCATGGGATTTAT
This sequence comes from Pinus albicaulis, assembly GCA_034641835.2. Lineage (NCBI taxonomy): Eukaryota > Viridiplantae > Streptophyta > Pinopsida > Pinales > Pinaceae > Pinus > Pinus albicaulis. The sequence goes on from CM076581.1 coordinate 675,116,993, forward strand.
AGGCATAGTAATTCATGTTATGGGAACGTATGCTTGAGATCAAAGTGGAAGACATATACTTTCTAATAGTTTTGTCTATGAAGGATGCCCCCATCTCTCTCCTAGGAGGGAGAAGTGTAGGAGAGTGAGTAACGGATTGCATTTCCAATAATTGTAGACCTCAAGCACACCCGAATACAGATGGGAAGATCAACATTATAAATGTGACATGACTACCTCTGGGAACAATACTTTTCATTATTTCTATATTGGTCAGTAGCTCGACAATTCATGTAGCTAGAAAATTATACATGCAGTATGGTAGAGAGTGTATTGATTTGATAATATTAAAATAGAGAGAGGGGATATTGGTCAATGTGAAGGAACAAATAAGTAAAGAAAAAGAAGGAAAACTGAAAAACTTTGGATATGGTTCGATTTTTTATTTCTTTTTCCATGGAGAGAATTTCATTGTTACATCCTCAGCAGATCATGCTCGAGCCTATTGATATGAGGGTTCCATAGATGGGGAGGTGGATAGACCATATGGCATGACATGTGGGTCCATCAACGGTCAGTTTCACACCAGGCTTCTTGAGATGGCTACTTAGAAAGTTGATTATGATTGAGGAGTATCCGCATGCAGGAGTGAATTACTGTGATGACCCTGAGCTCTTGCTTCTTGAGGGAGGGAAATGGGGTGCTATGGGTAAGAAATTTTAACCATTTTTAAAGTTTTCTATAAAGTTGTATAGTTCTTTTATTTATTTTTTATGTTTTTAGGACTAAAATATTGATTTGTTTCATGCAGATGTTGGACCTATTTGACGTAAAGGAGCTTCATATCTCCCTTGCGCATGAGAGACACTGGATTTTGTCATATCAGCATAGGTAGTCATAGTAGGATGGGACACGCTACAGGATCTTGATGTAGCAGAGACCCTCGCAGGGGTGGAGCACCACTTGGAGGGGTTGACACACAATATTAATGAGAACATGGTTGATCATATCCCTATGTGACTTCAACGATATACTATCGAAGTCCTTAGTTGTATTGGTCGGTTATTATGCAAGATTTCCTGTGCAATATCACATTATCATGAGAAGTATTAGTCTATTGAGGTCCATATTCATGTCTCATATAGTTTTTTATGTAGGCCATATGGCCATCTATGTCCTGGACAAAAGTTTTGTAAAACAAAAACTTTATATATATATATATATATATATATATCTTCAGTGTTTCTATGTTTTTTTTTTTTTCAGTTGATGTGATGTGTATTTGAAATTATTTACACTTGTTGCAAATATTTATCTAAAACATGATTATCTAGCACATCCACTAGTGTATTTATATTTCTAGAAATATGTTCATATCAAATGAAATCAAAATGTCTTTCTAGAAGGAATACCCTTAGAAACATGTGTAAGATGGTGGGACTTATAACTCAATAGGCATTGGCCAATTGTAGTACCACAAGTTGTGATTCAAGTCCGATGATTAAATGGTGGATAACATCTGTGATAGCATGATATAATAGCTCGATCACTATGCTATACTCATCGATGTTGTTGGTGGAGTGACTAATAAAAATCCCTTGTACACTCACTATCTTTCCATTTGGAGAAAAGATATACCACGTTGCAGAGGATATATTATGAGAACTACAACTAAGATCATCAAAATAATTGATGTATGGTTTAAGCGATGCCAACGTATGTAAACCAAACATAAAATGATTAATAGAAATTGTATGAAACCCTAAGGAGACACATTGCAAACACACTAAATACACATATAAGAAATATGTACACAGTGTACTATGCACGAGGTAAAGCATCATATTTTTTAGGTACATCCCATTCCTAGGATGTGATAAAAGGGACTCCATCTAAATCAACTAACTCGTAGGCCCCTTTTGCAAGGACACACTTGAAAATATATGTGCCTAACCACATTAGTTGGAACTTTCCTGAACCTAACTTATCCCCATGTTGGTCATACAAAATAAAAAGGTTTCCTTCTCAGAAGATATGAGTCTTCAAACTTTTGTCATATTGTGCCTTGATACATCTTTATGATTTTCATTAGCTATAGCAACATCACAGCAAGTCTCATCCAAATGAGTCAGATGTAAAAGACGTTCCTCTTCTACTTTGATGATTATCCGTACGCATGATAAAATTAAAGTGATGACCCTGAGATCATGCTTCTTGAGGGAGAGAAATGGGGTGTTATGAGTAAGAAATTTTAACCATTTTTTAAATTTTCTACGAAGTTGTATAGTTTTTTTGTGTTTTTTGATGTTTCTGGGACTGAAGTATTGATTTCTTTCATGCAGATGTTGGACCTATTCGACCTATAGGAGCTTCATATCTCCCTTCTACATGAGAGACACTGGAGGTTGTCATATCAACATAAGTAGTCGTAGTAGGATGGGACACGCTAAGGATCTTGATGTAGCAGAGACCCTTCCAGGGGTGAAGCACCACTTGGAGGGGCTGACACATGAGATTGATGAGAACATGGTATATCATATGCCTATGTGACTTCAACGATATACTATGGAAGTGGTTAGCTTTATTGGTTGACTATTACGCAAGATGGCTTGAGCAATAACACATTATCATGAGCAGTATCAGTCTATTGAGGTTCATAGTCATGTCTCATATAGTTTTTTATGTAGGCCATGTGCCCATCTATGTCTTGGACAAAATTTTTTTTAAACAAAAACTTTACATATATATATATATATATATATATATATATATATATATATATATATATATATATCTTCAGTGTTTTTGTGTTTATTTTTTGTTTTCAATTGATGTGATGTGTATTTAAAATTATTTACACATGTTGCAAATGTTTTTCTAAAACATGATTATCTAGTGCATCCACTAGTGTATTTAGATATCTAGAAATATGTTTGAATCAAATGAAATAAAAATGTATTTATATAAGGAATACCCTTAGAAACATTTAAAATGGTGGAAATTCTAACTCAATATACATTTGCCAATTGTAGTACCACAAGTTGTGATTCAAGTCTGATGATTAAATGTTGGATAGCATGTGTGATAGCATGAGATAATAGCTCAATCACTGTGCTATACTCATTGATGTTGTTGGTAGAGTGACTAATAAATATACCTTATACACTCACTATCTTTCCATTTGGGGCAAAGATATACCACGTTGGAGAGGATATATTATGAGTACTAAAACTAACACCATCAACATAACCGATGTATGGTTTAAGGGATGCCAACATATGTAAACCAAAAATAAAATGATCAACATAAATAGTAGGAAACACTAAGAAGACACATTGAAAACACACTCAACACATATATAAAAAATATGTACACATTGTACTATGCATGAGATAAATCATCATATTTTTTGAGGCACATCCCATTTCTAGGATGTGCTAAAATGGACTCCATCTAAATCAACTAACTCGTAGGCCCCTTTTGCAAGGAAACGCTTGAAAATATATGGGCCTAACTACATTAGTTGGAATCTTCGTGAACCTAACCTATCCCCATGTTGGTCATACAAAAGAATAAGGTTTCCTTCTGAGAATATATGAGTCTTGAAATTTCTTTTGTATTGTGCCTTGATACATCTTTATGATTTTCATTAGTTATAGTGGCATCACAGTAAGTCTCATCCAAATGAGTCAGATGTAAAAGAAGTTCATATTCTACTAAAGTGGTAGGAAGAATTTCAATGGCTATTTTGAGTGATGGAATCTCAGATTCGATTGGGGGGATCACTACCAGTTCGATTGGTGGACCACTATCATACCTTGAAGCATATTTCTAAGAAATTTTTTGATAGCTGTTACACCATTTTTTAGTCATCTAACCTATCATCATTAGATGGACCCAAGTACATCATGTAAGACCAATTTTACTCCAAGTAAAATTGCTTTCACTATGAAAATAACTTAGTAAATCACCTTTATTAAGTTGTTTATGGTCTAAACAAGAAACCCCATAAGGAAATATTAAATAAATATACATTTGTTTGATTTTCCTCAAGAAATAATTAGTTAAACAGTAGTTTAATTAATATTTCTGGTTATATTTAACCCAAAACAACGAAATTAATTAGATAAATCATTATTTATCTTATTATTTTCTAAGAATAATTGTTTAAATATTATTTAAATAATATTCTTTGTTAAATATGACTAATTCGCCCTTAAATAATTAAATAAATCATTATTTATTTGATTATTACTCAACCATATCCTTAAAATAATAAATAAATCATTTATTTATTTATTATTACTTAATCACATCCTTAAAATGATAAATAAATCATTTATTTATTTATTATTTACAAATAAAGGAATTTGACTCAAGTTAAATTCTTTTTCCCTCCAACAAATACAATAAAATATTCCATAAAAGTTGGATCTAGATTTGATTAATAATATTTTAACTATGCACCAATCTCTAGACTAACTCAATATTTTGCTATAAATAGAAGGGTTTTCCCATTCATTTGTCACCTTTTGTTGCTTAAAGATCACTCTGGATCTCAACACTTTGTCTGGCTACTGATCCACAATCATAGCCATACTTTTCCACTTTTGTCTGAGTTTTCTACACCATCAAGAGAGAGAAATTCTAAATCTGAAGTGTTGAGGACTCGTAAGAACCCATCCCATTGAGGAGAGTAGTGAACACCCTCTTGTTTTTTCCTCCTAGGTGCCATTAATAAAAATTTCATTGGATATATTCTTGTCTTGTCTATTGGATCTATGGAGTAAATCTTATTTTTCTACTGTTTAATGTCTTCTATTGCATAGATCTAGATTTTTGCAGCATTTGTCTTGTTCATATAATTTTAGATCTGAAGATATTAGCAATCATTTCTGTTGTTAGGGCTGTAAGTTATGCACAGCTAAAGTGGTATTTTTTCATACACTTCGAATCAAGATTCATACTAACAACTGGCAAATCCACAGGGGTTTACCATTACGACCGCTGTCATTTTTCTGATCCTTGCATATCCAGCAGCTTCAAACCCTAGGATTTCTCTTCAGTCCCTTGTTTTGTTTATTCTTGATGTTATTTTTAACCCATAAAACCCTAAAACTATAAAAATTCTCACTTCTGCATGTTTTCGGACCCATTACGCAGGTGACAGACATCAGCCGCAGCTGAGACGAATTTTTTTTTGGAAATCTGCCACCGAGAGTGAAAAAAGTGCAGGTCATACTTTTTTGCCCAAAACCTGTGACCTAGACCTCCAGGGCGCACTTTATAGCTCAAAAAGTACGACCTCTGTTGAAATCAGGCCAAAAACTGCGACCTTGACTTTCTGTAGGGATTTTTCTGAAAGTTTTCTGGGTTTTGCTAAGCCTCTGTTCAGGGTTTTCTAACCTTCGTCTCCGCCCATTTTGGACCTGTACTTGTTCTGTTTCACTCAAATAAGTGGTAACTGTTTGGTCAATTTAGTGTGTCCTAAATTGCTACATTAATTTGTCAATCCGAGATTCGTAAGCTGACGAAGTGTTTCGCACTATATGTGCAAGATAACCTATCTCTTACTTTTTGTCGTTTTTGGGTTTTTTAATTTATCTTGGGGGTTTTTATCTTGGTTGGTTTCCTAATGTGAGATGGAAATTCTAAAAGAAAATTATGGATATAAATGTTCAAGGAAATTATGTCCTTTATAATGATTTCCCAAACTTCAAACTTCAAAAGGGTTTTAAAACATGCAATGACAAAATTAATTCCTAAAATAAAATGAAATTGTGCCACTATACTAGTCAAACAAACAGTGAACTATTGATCATGAAACCCATTACCCTTGCTGCTGTCTAAATACAAAAGAAAATGTGCTCAAAGAAATCCAAGAATTGCAAGCAAATTAAAGCTAAAATCAAATTACATCAACTCATATTCTGACCCCTCACCATTAGTCTCGCTATGGCTTTCGGAGGTAATCATAAACAACTTGAGCAATATGATATCTAATTTGCAGAAAAATAAACTAATATCAAATTACACACTCATACTTCAATCCCTCACCATTAGTCTCGCTATGGCTTTCGGAGGTAACTGATAATGACATGAGTAATTTAATATCTAATCTAACTAATAAAGAAAATGTACAAAACTGAAATAAATAAAACAGTGCTGGAATTAAAAGCTAAGAAAAATAAATCAGCAGAAGGACAAGACTGATTCCATGTCATTAGTCATTGTAAAACTATGTGCAAATGCCCGGGCTTCCTACTGTAATCTGGAACAAAGACACTGATCAGTTAACAACAGTATAAAGCATGAAAAATTATGGACAGAAATAAAAAGTTAATACCATAAGAGATGTAATATATACACATGAATAACTATGGCATAATGAACGTAAGGAAATAAAGCATGAAACTATACAGCAATAAACAAAACCTCGGCGTGTGTAGGGGCCCTCTACACAATCCTCGGGGAACAACTATCAACCACGAATTATGCTTATGAACAGAGTCTGCTCATGTATTAAAAACGAAGTCATAACAAATAAATAATGTCACGACACAGTGGGCTTTCTTTACAGCAAAATTACATTACAAAAGCTAGCTACTATGTGTATGAGAATGCATTATTTATAACAGAGGATGACATAACTACTTTCCTACAATCTGCGCTGATAAAAGACACGTGAACGACCACATCCAGAAATCTAGCATTATGGCTGCCGTGAAGATTAAATCTATGGAGGGTGACCGTTGAATTCAGCTTATGGAGTAGTTCACAGGTGTTGATATGTCCCCTGAGATTTAGGAATGGCCACGCAAGTATTCACGTGGTGAAAAATGGAGTTCTGTTAGCGTAGGACTCTTAGGTTGAACACCGCTTGACTACCTTTGACCACGACCTTCTTTGGTGAATTCGACTGAGCCAATAGGACTCGGTCCATATCCATGTCATTTCCAACTTGCCCATGTGGCTTGATTTGCCTGAAGACACCTGCAATATAGACTTTAACAAAATGGTTGCGGAAAGTTGAAGCAGCTGCGGAAAGTGACAAGATTCTGCAACTCAATGAGCAAAAATCTAATTCAAACAGCATACACAAAACATAGTTAAAAACCACTTTAAATGCTCTTTTATGATTAATATGCAATGATGTTGATTAATTAGGAGGTCCAGGTAAATGGAAAAAGTCTAGAAAGGTGTATAGGAAAGATGCAAGTTTGGGACTCAACATACCCCCACTGTGAAGGTGTTGCATGTCCCCATGCAACCAAAATTTTGATCATCCTCCTTCAATTCATATGCCCTGGTACCTCTGCCAGTACATCCAGTGCTCTTCTCCTCTTTCTTGGTGCTGCTAACATCCTGGGCTTCTTCATCAAGCATCTGAATTTGAGATTAATCAGTGCTCTACTTATCTTCTTGCATTTCTTCTTCAATTTCATGTTCTTTTTGTGCCACAGTCCCAGATGTAGCATAGTGTTGTCATGAATGATCTTGTCCAATCTACTTTGCTCATTTAATGCTTCATTTTAATTTTTAATATGTCTATTTAAGACCTCCAACTCAAAGACTTCTTGTTTCAACGATTGGACTAGAGCTTCTTATGCTGTGTGAGGCTGAGTGGATGAAGTGTTGGGACCCGTGGCTGTTCTTTCTAAGGATTCTATGTAATCATACACCTCTTGCTGCTTTGGATCTATCTCGGGTGTCATTTTCCTTGGGCTGTCCCCAAAATGTTGTGGAGGAGAATTGACTTCAAAATCTGGCCGAAAAGGACTCATGTCAACATCTTGAGGACTAGTTTCAACGTTTGGCTAAGAATGAGGTGGACTACGGCCAGCTGGAGTTTGTTGATATTCAATGTTTTTCCTGGAAAAATATCAATGGTAGAAATACCGAACTCTTCCATAGAGTAAAGAGACATTTGTCTTGATGATAAATATTCAATGTCATATTCCAACTAAAATTATGTGGGGTCATATTCTGAAGATGTCTCAAAATTTTCTAATGTGTTCAGAATTTGACTATCCTCACTGATTTCAGAAATGGTAAAGACAGGTTGCATAGTGTCCTCATCATCACCCATTCATTGTCTCCTACTTCTGTAATTGCTTTTGCTGGAGGATACAAATTGAATTTCTTTGTCTAATTACCATAAGAAATGTACATATCCCCATATCTACAACTAATGAAAGCATCAACTGTGGCTAGCCAAGGTCTTCTTAAGATAAGTGGGTGCCCTCCTAGATTACTCTTGGGAGTCAAAATCATAAAATCTATTGGATATTCCCAAGAATCTAAGGAGACTGAAATATCTTCTAATACACCATCTAGTTTGATAATTGATTGATCTGCAAGTTGCAGTAAAGTAGGTGTAAAAATAAGATTAGGAAGTTTTAGCTGTTCCATAATCTGTCTACTCATAATGTTGATAGCAACCCCTAAGTCAATCAATGTGTTTGGAATTTCTATCCCATTTATATGTGTCTTGACAATTGGACTACCTAGATCTACAAACTTCTGCATAGTAATTTTTCCCATCATGATATCTGCAATTTTTCCTACCGGGTGGATTCTTCTTGTATCTCTTAGTTTCCTTCCTGGTCTTTTGAGACTCAACTCCTTTATTATTTTTGCTATAATAGGAATCTCTCTAATGGCTTGTAGCAAGGGAATCTTGATACAAACATTCTTTAATTCATCTAGAAAATCATAGTTAGGAAACAAGATTTGTTTTTCCACCCCTTTATCAATTTGTAATATTTCAGGGAAAGGAGGTGTGGATGAAGATGCAGGTTGCTCAACTATAGGAGTTGTGGGGGTTAAATTTTATTTCTCTTTTTGAATGTTTGAGTTTTGAAGAGATGCTTCCTCAGAACCCTTATTGAATTTAAGAGAGTCCTCCTTAGAGGTATCTTGCTCTTGGACATCTATAGAAGGTTTTCTAAAACTCTACCAAACCTGAGTTGTACATAATTGAGAGGAACAATCATATAGGTAGGAAATTGTTGTCCTTCTATCATGAAAGTATTCCGAGGATTTTTATTGTTAGGATTTGGCAATGGCTGAGCTGGAAGTTGATTTGTCTTTTGTTGGAATGGAAGCATGAGTTGAGGATTTGGATTTTGTTGAGAAGGTTGTTTTTGTGGAAATGGCAATGGAAGTTGTAGATTTGGGTTTGGAAGTTGTGGAGCTTGTTGATTTTGAAAAGATGGAGGATATTGATAAAATTGAGCAAATCTCCCATAAGGATTTTGCATACCTTGTACCCATGACTAATATGAATTTTGAGGTTGGGGCCAAGGTTGTTGCCAAGGATTCCAATTTGGTGGGGGTTGAAAATTCATAGGGTTGTTAAACCCTTGAGTTTGTTGCCCCTGCCAAGGTCTTATTGCAACAAAACAGAGAGATTCTACTGAATTTGGATCTTCTTGAAAGACAGCTTTGAGTCCAGAAATTGAAGGACAATCCTTAGTCTCATGATTCTCTGAGCAAATCATACATGTTTCTACAACTTTTGCATCCAAGGGGCATTCCCTTAAAGCATGTTTCTTCCTACATTTCGGACAAAAGATGGATAGAGCATCAGTTTATGCTTTCTGCTTGTTTTGAATTTTAAGGGTGTCTAGTTGTTCACTAAGGCTCCCTAAGATATCATTTTTGAATTCATCAAGCATATTGCCAATCTCTGCCCTACTTAATAATCCAGTTGCAGATTTGTTTTCCCTGATAAGAGAAGGATCTCTAGGCCCTTTTCCCGTTTTAGATTTTCCCCTTGAGAGATGGACACATAGTTCTGTTATGTCACGAAGTGGAAGTTGAGAAATTTCTCCTTTCCCCATCATGTTTAAAATCTCTGATGGCTTTTAATAGAAGGGCTTTCAAAGTTTCCTCATCTAAGTTGCTCATCTTTGCTCTTTTTAAGTTGTATTGAAATCTCTCAAGTAAATCCTCCAAATTTTCATCTTCTTTTTCCACCATTTTGAATACCTCATCCTTGTGATTGGCGAGCATGCAATAGTCCAGGTATCTATCCAAAAATGTTTGTTTCATATCATTTCAAGTCCTAATAGATTGGGTGACTAATCCCATGAACCATTTCAAAGCAGCTTCCTTCAATGTTGAAGGAAACAGGTTGAGTTTTTGAGAGTCTTCTATATAGTCATAGGTTCGGCACACGACTTCAAACTCAAATAGAAATGTTTTAGGATCCTCACTTCGTAATCAATAAAAGTTGGGGAGGACAGATGCTGAGATGTTTTTCATCGTTGTATGAGTTTCCTCATCAACTATAGGGAATCCAAACGAGTTGTCTCCTTCCCTATTTATTCCATTATTACCTCCACCTCCACCATTGTTGCCTCCATTATTTCCTCCTCCTCTACCTCTACCTCTACCTCCGAATCCATCTACTATTTCCTCTGTCATGATAGTTTCTTTAGATTCCTCAGAGTCCTCTGGTTCTTCTATCAAGGGAGGATGAGAGGGAGTTTCTTCCTTTTCTTCTTCAGGTGATTCTACTTCTTTAATTGCAATATACTCTCCTGTAGAAGTAAAGAAAGGGTCTTCTTCTAAATGAGATTTGGTAGATGGTGTAGGAGAATCCTCTAATTTATCTTCTCCTTGAATTCCAGGAATCTTAAGACTAGGGGTAGATGGTGGTGAATCTTTTCTATGCCTTGAAGAAGATGGAGTTGTGAAAATCGAACTCTTGGCTCTAGCTATAAACCTTCCCCTAGAATCTCTTGCTCTATGCATGTCATTTTTTATTTTTAAGTTGGGCTAATAATTTTCTTTCTGATCTTCCAGGTCACACTAGGTGCAAGAAGAGAGCATACTTAATAAATTATTGAACCAATAACTCTCTTTTCTGATCCTCCAGATCACACTAGGTGCAAGAGGAGAGCATACTTCAAGAAGTTATCATTTTTTCCCTTCTTTTTATTGTTTTTTTTTTAAGAAATTGGCTACCTAGTTACACTTCCCCGGAAACGGCGCCAAAACGTTTGGTCAATTTAGTGTGCCCTAAATTGCTACATTAATTTTTCAATCCGGGATTCGTAAGCTGACGAAGTGTGGCACACTATATGTGCAAGATAACCTATCTCTTACTTTTTGTCGTTTTTGGGTTTTTTTATTTATCTTGGGGGTTTTTATCTTGGTTGGTTTCCTAATGTGAGATGGAAATTTTAAAAGACAAGTATGGATATAAATGTTCAAGGCAATGATGTCCTTTATAATGATTTCCCAAACTTCAAACTTCAAAAGGGTTTTAAAACATGCAATGACAAAATTAATTCCTAAAATAAAATGAAATTGTGCCACTATACTAGTCAAACAAACAATGAACTATTGATCATGAAACCCATTACCCTTGCTACTGTCTAAATACAAAAGAAACTATGCTCAAAGAAATCCAAGAATTGCAAGCAAAGTAAAGCTAAAATCAAATTACATCAACTCATATTCTGACCCCTCACCATTGGTCTCGCTATGGCTTTTGGAGGTAATCATAAACAACTTGAGCAATCTGATATCTAATTTGCAGAAAAATAAACTAATATCAAATTACACACTCATACTTCAATCCCTCACCATTAGTCTCGCTATGGCTTTCGGAGGTAACTGATAATGACATGAGAAATTTAATATCTAATCTAACTAATAAAGCAAATGTACAAAACTGAAATAAATAAAACAGTGCTGGAATCAAAAGCTAAGAAAAATAAATCAGCAGAAGGATAAGACTGATTCCATGTCATTATTCATTGTAAAACTATGTGCAAATTCCCGGGCTGCCTACTGTAATCTGGAACAAAGACACTGATCAGTTAACAACAGTATAAAGCATGAAAAATTATGGACAGAAATAAAACGTTAATACCATAAGAGATGTAATATATACACGTGAATAACTATGGCATAATGAACTTAAGGAAATAAAGCATGAAACTATACAGCAATAAAAAAAATCTCGGCGTGTGCAGGGGCCCTCTGCACAATCCTCGGGGAACAGCTATCAACCACGAATTATGCTTATGAACAGAGTCTTCTCATGTATTCAAAACGCAGTCATAACAAAGAAATAATGTCACGGCACAGTGGGCTTTCTTTACAGCAAAATTACATTACAAAAGCTAGCTACTATGCGTATGAGAACGCATTATTTATAACAGAGGATGACATAACTACTTTCCTACAATCTGCGCTGATAAAAGACACGTGAACAACCACGTCCAGAAATCTAGCATTATGGCTACTGTGAAGATTAAATCTATGGAGGGTGGCCATTGAATTCGGCTTATGGAGAAGTTCACAGGTGTTGATATGTCCCCTGAGATTAAGGAACAGCCACGCAAGTCTTCACGTGGTGAAAAATGGAGTTCTGTCACCGTAGGACTCTTATTTTGACCACCGCTTGACTACCTTTGACCACAGCCCCCTTTGGTGAATTCGACTGAGCCAATAGGACTCGGTCCATATCCATGTCATTTCCAACTTGCCCATGTGGCTTGATTTGCCTGAAGACGCCTGCAATATAGAATTTAACAAAATGGCTGCGGAAAGTTGAAGCAGCTGTGGAAAGTGACAAGATTCTGCAGCTCAATGAGCAAAAATCTAATTCAAACAACAGACACAAAACATAGTTAAAAAACACTTTAAATGCTCTTTTATGATTAATATGAAATGATGTTGATGACTTAGGAGGTCGAGGTACATGGAAAAAGTCTAGAAAGGTGTATAGGAAAGATGAAAGTTTGGGACTCAACAGTAACCTAGCCCGCTAGGGCTTTAGTACCCTCCACTTTTTGTGGAAGAGTGTTTGCTATTGCAGGTTGTCTGAAATTTCAGAGTCTTTAGACATTTTTTTAGATTTGATACCTCATCTTCAGATCCACTTCAAATCGGCTTGTTATCCACCCAAATATCCTCTTTTAGCTTTGTTTGGGCTTTCCTTTAGGGTGCACTCTGCTTCCCTCCTGGAGAGAGCCTTTCGCCACCTCTTTTTACAAGAACTTTTCCTCTGATCTGTTGTTGTTTTTGCACCACTTTCCAACAGATTTTGTCTTTTAGATCTTTGTCCCTCTTGACCTTAGATCTATTAGCCTATTTTAGTGTGTTTTGATTATTTTTTTACTCATCTATAGACTAGTTGTTAAGAAACCCACCTCCTTGGGTTTAGAATAGTGCATTATCAGTTGTTTATTTTATTTTTTTGCAGGCCTATATACTGACATTTGCAGGTTTATTTACAACTATAAAACACACTTTTTCTTTTTCTCTACAAATGTCTAGGTTTAAAAATTAAAATTTACACACTTTTACACACACACCCTAAGTGAAAAAGGGCTTGGTTAACGCTGCCAAGCAAAGACTCTAAAACATTCAAATCATTTGATCCTACACCTCTTTGCCCTTGTTTCGACATTGTAATCATTTGATCCTGCACCTTCCTGCCCTTGCCGGTCTCATTTTCCCTTCTGCCATTTTTGTGTCATCACCATTGCACCACCAAGGCATTTATCCTGGCCACTTCTTGGCCTTCATCCTCAGTTTCCGGTTGGAAGACTTACTCCTCCACATAGAGTTCAAGTTAGTCCTCTACCGAGTCCATACACCAACTCTTCTTCTGGTCCTTTGGGTTCTCCTTATTGTCTCGCCTCTGGTTCTCCCCCTGACACCTTCACTATGTCTAGTGCAGGACGTAATGCTGGTGGTAACCCCAGACCTCCCGCCAGAAATACCACTAGTGGGACTGCCACGGACACTACCCTGGCTACACCCTTGCTCCCTTTCATGGCAGGCCTCAGCCTCCCTGATTTTGACCAGTTGATAAACGACACTATACACCATGACGCTAATTGGCCTGCTATGCCAACAAAGCTCCCTTCGGACATCCCAAAGTTTGAATGTCTTGCTGGAGAAGATCCTTCAAATCATATTTGATATTTCCACATGTGGTATTCGTCCTATTCCATTACCGATGAATCTGTTCGTCTTCGGTTGTTCCAATGAATGCTTATAGGCGAAGCTTCTAAGTGGTATGTTGATTAGGCCCCTTCCTCTCGTACCACATTTGCAACTTTGGCTTGGGATTTTTTGTCTTATTTCTAGCTTTCCCTTTGTTACAAAACTGGTACTGAGCTCTTGACCTCTTTCCGTCAATCATCTGCGACCTGCCTATCCAAACATGTTCAGGAATGGTGGAGAATAAGGAGCCTATGTCAAGCCCCTACTTTTGAAGACTGTGTCTACATGGACTGGTTCCTTAGGACTCTCTTGCCACCTATCGGGAAATATGTTGCATCGCAATTTCCTCAAAACGAAGAAGCTGCTCTCCAAATAGCGTTAAAATATGACCTGATCTATGCTCAGTCATGTTATGTTTATAACATTCTACCTGATCTTCCCAGACATGGTGGTGCTAATGCATCAGGGAATTTCACACCACCGACGGTATCATTGGAGCTCTCTTTAATCCATATGCTCAACCTCCCATGGGCTATGGTTTCTCTCAAGGTGGGGCCAGCACCTCCGACACTTTTCCCCCTCCTGGTAGCACGTATCCAGGATATGGCATGCCTCCTCCTTTTGCCCAACCTCCTTTTTACCACACTGCTACCTAGCCTCCTTATTATTCGTATTCACAGCCTGGTTCTCCAGCTCCTACAACATTAGCACCTACTTCTCCCTTGCCTTCTCAACCCCCGTAACAGCAACCACCACCCCCTCAGGGGCAGGTGTATGCACAACACGGCACGACTAATCCTCCTCCCTAAAAAAGGAAGAGGAAAGGCAATCAAAATCAAGCTACCTTTGGTAATCCTAGACCTAATCAAGGTAATTATCCTAACACTACTCAACCCAAGCAGGATAGGCCTCTTCGTACGAACAAGCCTTGTTCTTGTTGTGGTGTTTATGGTCATTATATGCATGATTGTCCTATTCTACTACAAATGCAACAACTATGGGAGTTGCAAGCAACATTGAGAGGACAACAAGCCATCCCTTCCATTCCTCCCAGTCCTGTACCTAGTCAGATGGTTGTGCTTACTGATCCTTTCCCTCAACAGGGATTTGTGGCTACCCAACCACTTGAAGGACAAGTGGCCACTCAAACTCTTCCATCTGGTTCCCTCGATTACCAAATTTTAATGATGTCCTCTAATCAGCCTTCTAAAACTTCTTCTCTTGGCCCTTCACCTTCAGTCCGTACTCATGACCCCCTTTACCCTCCTAGGACAGTTCCTCCTGGCCTCAACCATCTTGGAGTCGTCCCACCTGGTCATTACCCCTCTAGTCAAATATCGTTCCTAGCTCCCCCACCAGGAGTGTACATAGTACCTGTTATGGCAACCCTCTCTCTTCCTAACCTGGCCCTTGGGATTCCTGTCTGATACCTCGATCCTCCAGCTGCCACCCAGCCTGGTCATCCTAAACCTTATCTTGCTTTGACCCTGGTTCAACCAGTCCTTATGACTTATCCCGCTACAATAGTGCCTCATTCACCTCAACAGGAACCACCTCTTGTTGTGACCACTTCGGGTAATAAGGGAAAAACTCGCAAAGGAGGCATCAAAGGACAAGGCTACCCTAGCAAACCCTGCCCTTTCTCGGCCTTCAAAGCACACCACCCAATGTGCTTTGTGTGATGTTGTCGGCCATGCCACCCATACTTGTCCAGAGTTGCCTCACCTAAAATCCATGGTCAATGAGAGGTTTCCAGAATATGATATCCCATAGGTATATGTCACTGTACTCGATTCAATCCCAAAACTCAAACCATTGTGCACAAATCACGTTTGTGCTTTATGTGATTTCCATGGCCATTACACTCACCTGTGTCCTCGCCTCAAAGAGTATCATTCCTCTTTAGAAACCTTATGAAAATTTGAGGCCAAGTGCCATGAGTCACTCGCTCCCTTATTTTTGCATCTTACTTCGGCAACACCCGAGGACACAGATGCTCCCATTAAATTTTCCCCTTATGATGTTGAGATAATGAGGCCTTAGTCAGAAGTCCATGATGAGACCTCCCTTGATGTTTCTCCTGACCTCCGTTCAGCCCCCTCCCTAGTCTCAACATCGGTAGATCCTTTTTCTACTCACTCTCCCGCTACCCCTTGTGATGATGCGCATACGAACCTCTCCTCTCATGATGAGGAGTAAGGTTTTTTCACCGCACCAAGTGGTCTTTCTTCAATCAGTCGCCCCATATTCTATTACGGTGATGAAATTATGGAAGCAGCGACCACTCCTGACTTTATCTATCCCCCTTACATTGAACTCATGCATTCGAACAACAAGCTCCTTGTGGCCATTACATCGACACCCAATGTTTGGGTAAGGGGGGCACCCATATTGAAGAGACTAGGGGAAGAAGTTCTTCACCACTCTCCTAGTGAATCTAGCTGTGACGACTCTAGTACCATTATTATTCCACATTTAGAAGAACCTATAGAGTCCCATATCACTTCAAGATCACTCTAGGGATGATACCCCTCATCATTCCTTCATTTTTCATCAGCAACCCAGTCTCATAGACATTGTGGTTGACCAACCTATAGGTTTTCTGGGAGAACATAAGTTCATTATCCCAAATACTATCTTTGGGATATTGGCACCATGTGTGCCAACCTAGAAACTTAAAGTCCATTTGATTCATATATGCAGTACCAAAAGATATTGGTGATCGTCTATTTCCTTTCTCAAATTACGCAACCATACCGAAAACAAATGGCGCACCACACCATTAAAATGCGTTTATATTTCCATTTTTCTGAATACATTTTGGCATGTCCACAACATGCTTGGGGGCACCTATGCCCCTCAACCATAAAAATCCCAGATCTCAGCCAAAAATAGCACTAAAAACCCCTTTTTCTAATAGGTTGCACTGTTCAGGTCATTTCCTGGGACAGGTCGTAGTTTTCTGCCCAAAACCTACTACCAGGTTCAAGAACAAACCCCAAAAAGTGTAACCTATCCTGTTCACGAGCTCTGGGTACCTAAACTGAACTTTCAATCCATTGAAATGAAACAGTAGAATTAGGCCTCTTACCTACAACTGATAGATCTAAAATTCCAACAGTTGGTTTATCTGCTACAACTGCTGCAAGATTTAAGGCCTCCTCTCCTCACGACATTCACCACAGCTCCACTGGAAAATAAGTGAATTTGGAAGGAAAATGCCTTATTAAAATAAAACCCCTTATTTTTATTTCGATTACTGCAACCAAAACATAGCTCAATTTGAAAAACCATATATACCAATGGAAAGATCTCACTAAGCCCTTAAATGGGTATATATTAGCTTTTTTTTTTTTTTTGATTTGATACTTCACCAGGACACATTTTGTCTGAGAAGCGCTAATTCACCCTTCCTCAAAATCGAATTTCCTCACTTGCAACACTCATACTGGAGGCACCATGTTGCCTCCATACTTTTCCATGCTCGTGTCAAATTTCGTCGTGAGTTACCATCTTGTCCTCACGCTTTTATGGTCCCCATTGGACCCTTTACATATGTGGCAGCACCATTGAGTCACCCTTTTTTAGAGCATTCAAGTGGAGTCATCATTAAATTCATGGAATCTGTCCCGAGTCCCTTTGCATCCCACTATAGTCCTCCATCATTCATTGCTTGGTCCCTCTCTCGTGTCGCACATTATGGCCTTCGGTCCCACTGTCCCCTATCCAGGTCATCCATGCCATTTATGCTCTAACAAGGGAATTCGTCCATTTGCTACTTAGTTCCTCCCCATTTCATCATCATCATTGGTGTCAGTCTGTCAGTCACTCTACTATTTTCTCTCGTGCCTTAGTTGAGGATCGCATATTGCCTCACCTATGGTGGACCTCCTTCTGTCAACATCAGCTCATTCATTCCAGAAGACAGGTCTAGAGGGTGGTATACCTTGGTTCCAGCTTCCACTCTTGTTCGGTGCCCCGGGTCAGGAAAAGGAACTCCTTACTTCCCTTTGACTTGATTGGTTCTCAGCTCCAGCTCCTTTCAGCATGATCAAGATCTGTATACTTGATGTTTCAGTGATGCAGCAGCTGACATCGATGATTCCTGAGTGTGTGTGATATGTCACAACCCTCATGAGGGGGTGGCCCTACAAGTAGCCCCCCACACACTCAGATGACCTCTTCATTACAGCCTTCGATGTAGCTCCATACATTTGATGATATTAGCCTCAGTCGTTTGTGGCGTATTTTTGTTTGCATGTATCAGTCAGATTTTTAGAGCCCTTTCCAATTTTAAGGGGAATCTAGGTTGCATTTATATCTCATGTACTCAGATATCACTGTACAATTCATGGCTATTACCCCAGGCACAATATGTATGTGGGATTCATTGTTATGTCATTTTTCTGGCTTATGTTTATGCTAGCATATGCTTTATCATTATGTTCTGTGGTTTTCTGGATGCCTTATTGTTTGTACTATTACCTTGGTGGGCATAGGTATGCCTCCCCCACCACCGATAGCAGGTACTCACTCATTAAAAAGACTTGTCGCACCTGCAAGTCGCCTCCTCGGGGTCTAGGTCTTTCAACCCTTTGGTTTACCTTATACTTCTCTCCCTTGGACTTCCCCTTCGAGGTCTAGTGATTGAGTTCTTACAACATACTTCGGTGATACGATTAGCTCCTAACGCTCGCACGCTGGGGGGCAATATGTTACACCATTTTTCGGTCATCTAACCTATCATCATTAGATGGACCCAAGTACATCATGTAAGACCAATTTTACTCCAAGTAAAATTGCTTTCACTATGAAAATAACTTAGTAAATCACCTTTATTAAGTTGTTTATGGTCTAAACAAGAAACCCCATAAGGAAATATTAAATAAATATACATTTGTTTGATTTTCCTCAAGAAATAATTAGTTAAAAAGTATTTTAATTAATATTTCTAGTTATATTTAACCCAAACCAAGGAAATTAATTAGATAAATCATTATTTATCTTATTATTTTCTAAGAATAATTGTTTAAATATTATTTAAATAGTATTCTTTGTTAAATATGACTAATTCACCCTTAAATAATTAAATAAATCATTATTTATTTTATTATTTCTCAACCATATCCTTAAAATGATAAATAAATCGTTTATTTATTTATTATTACTTAATCACATCCTTAAAATGATAAATAAATCATTTATTTATTTATTATTTACAAATAAGGGGATTTGACTCAAGTCAAATTCCTTT
Organism: Pinus albicaulis; assembly: GCA_034641835.2. Classification (NCBI taxonomy): domain Eukaryota; kingdom Viridiplantae; phylum Streptophyta; class Pinopsida; order Pinales; family Pinaceae; genus Pinus; species Pinus albicaulis. The sequence goes on from CM076581.1 coordinate 675,136,200, forward strand.
TCCCTCCAACAAATATAATAAAATATTCCATAAAATTTGGATCTAGATCTGGTTAATAATATTTTAATTATGCACCAATCTCTAGACTAACTCAATATTTTGTTATAAATAGAAGGGTTTTCCCATTCATTTGTCACCTTTTGTTGCCTAAATATCACTCTAGATCTCAACACTTGGTCTGGTTATTGATCCACAATCATAGCCATTCTTTTCCATTTTTGTTTGGGTTTTCTACGCCATCAAGAGAGAGAAATTCTAAATCTGAAATGCTAAGGACTCACAAGAACCCATCCCATTGAGGAGAACAAGGAACACCCTCTTGTGTGTTCCTCCTAGGTGCCATTAATAAAAATTTCATTGGATATATTATTGTCTTGTCTATTGGATCTATGGAGTAAATCTTATTTTTCTACTGTTTAATGTCTTCTAATGCATAGATCTAGATTTTTGCAGCATTTGTCTTGATCATCTAATTGTAGATCTGAAGATATTAGTAGTCATTTATGTTGTTAGGGTTATAAGTTATGCACAACTAAAGTGGTATTTTTTCATACACTTCGAATCAAGATTCATACTAACAATAGCTTAAACCTATACATTAGCCTAAGGATAGTAGGGAGCGGAACCTTCCTGGGAAAGTACCATCTTGGCAGTTGGTTTGGTCATCATATGATTCCAGAAATTATTTCTACAATTTGAATCCATGTCTTGAATAACACTAAATCGTGTGTTGATGTGATTGAAAAGTAAATATGCAGTCATTTCACTAGTGTTTTTATATGTGGGTATCACTTCAACCCATTTGGTAAAACAATATTCCATAACAATGATATAACCATGCACCCTGTCCAAGTGAGGATTACATGTCCTAAAGTAGATACCCCATTTCAGAAATGGTCAAACAACGGTAATGGGATGTAATGGAAAAGGTGCAACATGTATCTTACGATCATAAATTTAAAATTCATGACACTTCTAGATGATGAGAATACAATCTCAAAAAATGGTGGGCCAAAAGTAACCAACACGTAAAATATTATGTGTGATAGCATAGCCAGATAAATGATTTCCACATGCCCCTGAATGGCATTCATTAAGTACTTTCTTGGTCCTCATGTGTGGGGCACCTTCATATAATCGTATCGATATAGTGTCAATAAGGAGTGTTGCTAATGATAACGTAGTTTTTGGCCTAGTATCGGATATGTCCTTGTTCGGAGGGAGAGGTATCAGACCAGAAAGTCTAGGTCTAGAAATAAATTAGAATATATCCATACCCTGGGTCATATTAAAAAATAAGAAACAATGACTCTTCAGGGATATAATCATCATATGTCGATTCGAAATCATGGGGAGGAAGGTTGCACATAAGATCAATGAAAACCAAGGATTTCTTTGACTTGGGTTTGGTGAATTCTAGGTCAAAATCTTGTAGGATGATGATCCATTTAGAGTATTTCCCTCCAAAAATTGACATGAAAAAATTTATGTCATTGGGTTTTAGTTTGAAGCAACTGTAGTTTTCCATAGCATGATGTGATGGTAAGACCTTTGGATGCTTGAATAGATGCCAAAAATTACTTTTCTATGTGCATATACCTGATCTTGGTATCATTGATATTTTGACTCAAGTAAAATGCAGGGTGTTTTGTCCCAAGATGGTCCTCTTTGACTAATACCATTTATATAGTATAAATGGAAGAAGCAAGGTAGAGGAAATAATCATGCTGGTAATTAGGGGGGTACATTAGATATTCCCAAACTAGTACATATTTTATTGCATCAAACGCTTTTTGAGTTGTGTTATGCCAATGCAAGGGAACCCATTTATTAAGCAAGCAAGTGAGTCCTTTAGTCAACTGAACATAATTAGGGATGAACCACTGTAGGAAGCTAGCTTTCCCTTGAATTTGTTGAAGTTTAAAAAGAGAATAAGGTGAGGGCAGGTCAATGATTTCTTTTACTTTCATAGGATTGATCTGAATTCCTTGTTTCGAAATAAAAAAATTTATAAGCCATCCAAAACTAAATTAAAACACATTTTTTTGTGGATTAATTCAAATATTATAATATCTACAATGTAGGAAAATGGACCTAATATGCATTCGATGATCAACATGACACTTATAATGAGCTATAAGATCTTCTAAATAGGGTCACATGATGTGCTTAATATCATGAAAATCATAATCCATGGTTCGATGAAACATGGCCCCTACATTCTTCGGACCCAATGGGACCTTCCGATAGGAAAATGTACCCTAGGGAAAAATAAATATAGTCTTAGGTTGATCCAATAGGAGAAGGTTGATTTGATTATATCTAGAGAAAATATCCATAAACGAATATATTTCAGAACCAGCGTAGTCATCAAAAACATAGTCAATGAAGGGGGTTGGGTAGTTGTCTTTGGGACAAGCATGATTCACATCTCGATAATAGACACATAATCATATAATCCTTTGTTTCTTCATGACAAGGATCAAATTAGACACAAAATCTATGAGAGGAACGGGGTAGATGAAACCTACATGAGTGAGGTTTTGAAGGGTTACTTTTAATGGAAGTGACCTTCTTTAGATGGATAAAATAGGGGCATTTATAAACTGGTTTAGAATAATGATATGTTTTAATTTCTCTCAACACTATATTTGGGTAAATACCTAGCATCTCTTCATAGGTCTAGGAAAATACATCACAAAATTACTGTAAATGGGTTTTATAGGTCTCACTCTCAGATGGAGAGGAAGACCCGCCAATGTGTATATATTCAACGACACCTGGTTTGACATACATTTTAAGGGGTATCGTTTCTTCTATATTCGAAATATTCTTCTCAGAATTGAATTCATGGATAGAAAGGGAAATTTAAAAATATCCTTCAAAATTTGGTAGATAAAAATTATTGAGATTATCCTCAATGGAATCTCATATGGAGGAACGATGGTGATGATCATCCCAAGGAACATCATATAGAATTGGAATCTCATATGGAGGAACGATGGTGATGATCATCCCAAGGAACATCATCTAGAATTGTGATTTCCATGATGCTCTCGTAGGCAGAAAATACACAAGGGAATGGATTAGAAGACATGCCATGATACAATGATTAATCAACCCAATTGATCGAGGTGAAGGTATTAGTCACACAAGCCGAATAGATAGCTTCGTAATCAAGATCAATAGGGCTAAGTGACATTCAGTCACTAAAAGTGGTGATGTCAATTTCGTCTAGTATTATCCATGAATCAGTTTGGACAGCAGAAGACTATATCCTGTTGATAAAAGGAATTGAAGATGATCTATCGGGAAGAGGAGGAGGAGGAAGCAGAAAGATCCCCATGAGCAAGGATTCCTTCAACATTCCAACCCTGACATGATGATAAGATGATAGAGCTTCCCCTACAAGTGGAACACTTCCAATAACATGGGAATCATGGGAGAAAAAGGTGAGTTTGTTGATTGCCACAATCCCGCCCTTATGTGGAAAGGTGATCATAAAAAAATAAGTCAAAACGACCAAGACCATAGCATAAACCCACGTGCAACCCAGTATAATATTATAATCAAGAGGTCTATCCGTAACTTCTACTCTATAGATACAATCTCACCCTGTAATTCCACTTTTAAGGAATTGAAAATCCCACAAGGCTTGTGCATTCTTCCATCACAAGATTTTAATGTGGTGGGTGACTGATTCAATTGAGGAGAACCATTTTCCTTCCAGTAATACATAGGCATGATGTAGGTCAAGGATCCCTCCTCCAAAATAGAGCGATGAATGTTTTTTCTGCAGATGAAAACCTAGATCATAAAGTCCAATTGATCCAGAAGTTGAGGGGAATAACTCTCATGGTTGAAAACAAGGTTTGAATCCAAAGGATATACACATCTGATAGGTTAAATAAAATCCTTTTTCTAGGAGGGGAAGTTTTTCAACACCTCGAGGGTCGATATGGTTGATGGGGATCGAGCCAAGTCCTTAAATACATTGTAATTTTGAGAAAACCTGGTACGAGGGTTTAAAGAAAACTTATGGAAAATTCCCTTTAGAGGCTTAATAGTTAACTCCATTGGAATTGATGGTGGGGGAGGATTAGATGGAGGAGATGTTGAAATGGTAGGTTGATCAATATCCCGACCATTATGAAGATTTGAATTAACATAGCCCTTATTGTGAGTATCCACCATAACATCATATTAATGCTTTTTGGAAGAAAGCATTAAAATCGAGTTAGATGAAGATGCATCTCGAGCAACTAGATGGGTCTCCTAATTCAGAAAAAGGTCAGTCAACATGACAGGAGAAATGCAATATTTCAGAAACTGATTCACTTCTGCATAGTGATGATAGTCATGAGTCAAGTGCTCTTCATTGCAAATCAACCATGGGTAGTGAGGCTTTCATTTTTCATCATAGGATTGATTTCAATGTTTATCCTATGGTGAAGAATATTTCTTATTTTTTCCTTTCACTTTCTTATTACTTCCTCGTTGTTGTTGATATTTGACTTTATCAGATGAAATGAAATTTATCTCAGAAGAAGAAGCTGCTTGAGGATTGGATGAATATTTTTGGGCATAAATAGTGAGAGAGGAACCAGATGGTTTTTTCATTGTTTGCGAACTAGTAGAACCAATGATTCCATCATCAACACCATCACCATCAGATTCTTTACCAGTAGTGGAAGGAATAGTGTTCAAATGTCTCATATCATTTGGTATCTTTTCATAGAGTGTGTCATATTAGGTATAGATGAGGTCCAAATACTGAGCACAAGAAATTACTTGCTTTTCATTCAGGACTCCACCTTTCGCTAAATCCTCTGTGATAGATGAAAATAGGGATTTTATGAACCATTCTACCACTAATTGATCTAGAACAAAGGTCTTAACCAACTGACGATGATGCTGCCACTCATGAATGTGATCTAAAATGTGACTGGATTTAGATTGATTAAAGTTGGTGAGAATTTCCTTTCTAGTTTCCTACAATATGGGTAATTGGAAATGGATGAGGAAGATGGTAACTAAGGAATAGAAATTATGAAATGAATCTATAGGTAATTCAATTTACCATTTAGCTGCGGAACCTATAACATTACGTTGTAAAATATGTAATCATATGGAATCATGATTAAGGGTGTTTGAAGAACACCAAAAATGATACATCATGAAATAGGTCAATAGGTATTATCCAGCCACCAAGGCGAGTGAGCGACAGAATCCTTTGTAATCTGAGTTAAATCTAGAAATTTGACAGTCGCAACAAAAGATAATTGTCAGTTGAAATCCAGTGAATGATTGCCTGGATAAGAAGTAATATCCTAGGAAACATGTACTTGCGTTCCTGGATAAGGAGGACCTGGGAGCCATAATAAGGAGGACTTTGGTAACCAACATACAAGTAACTTTGCTTGCCAACTCTAGGATAACCGTTCAAAGGATCGAATGATTGGGTTTGGATTTATTGGAATTGAAAATGCAGTTTAGGAATACATTAGTATGGTTTATACTTTTTCTCTGTGGGATTTTGCATCATCCCGAAATAAGATGCTACACACTTTGTAGCATTGAAACTTGATGGGTACCCTGTTCAGGTAGTTGAGGCTATGAGGTACCTTGTGAAGGCTGGTTAAGAGGAGCCTGGGTGGTACTAAATACCAACAGAATAGGTTGTGATGCAACAACAACCTGTCAAGGTTCACTCACATGTATTTCAAATTTTTGAAGTATAAATGGATGGATGCGAATTTGAGACGAAGATGGCACAAGTTGAGGGTCCAATAATAAATCACAAAATGAATGAGGTTGGATGAGAAAAGTAGGTTTCCAAAAACTGGAAACCATTCCAGGATAAGAAGGACTATAATAAGGTTGATTACCAATTTGAGGTATTTAAACAATAGGTTTCCCCCTTTCCAAAGTAAGAGCGGATGATGGAGGAAACTATGATCCAGGTGACGGCTACCCAACATAAGGAGATATAGGCAGTTGAAGATAACCTTTCCCACTAATATAAGGGCCAGACTAAAGTCAATCATAGGTGTAGGTGGAGGAGGCATAGGAAAATGTGTGGCATTCATAAGAGAAGTACCAAATGGAATTCCCAAATTAGATGACATGGGAGAGGTCCAAGAACTCGAAGCCACACTAGTGAAGGTACCAAATAAATAGTGGTAACTAGGTGGGATGGACGAGCCAACATACAAATGTGTTTTTGGTGATGTTGCAAACATAGATGAGGAAGAAACATTTTTTGTCTCAACCATAGTGGTGGACACAGGCTGAGAGGTTGAATCAGATCCCTAGATGGTTAATAATACCAATGAAGTTTTCCATGAGAGATATGTAGGTGATTCCAAAGGATGAGGAAAAGGAGTTTGTGTAGGAGTATCAAGAGGAGGAAGAGGACCAGTCTGAAAAAAATGGATTCCCTCCCAATAAAAAATAGTAGAGACATGAGGCTCTTCTTGTATGATCTCTGTTACACCATTTTTTGGTCATCTAACCTATTATCATTAGATGGACCCAGGTACACCATGTAAGACCAATTTTACCCCAAGTAAAATTGCTTTCACTATGAAAATAACTTAATAAACCACCTTTATTAAGTTGTTTATGGTCTAAATAGGAAACCCCATGAGGAAATATTAAATAAATATACATTTGCTTAATTTTCCTCAAGGAATAATTAGTTAAACAGTAGTTTAATTAATATTTCTGGTTATATTTAACCCAAAACAAGGAAATTAATTAGATAAATCATTATTTATCTTATTATTTTCTAAGAATAATTGTTTAAATCTTATTTAAATAATATTCTTTGTTAAATATGGCTAATTCACCCTTAAATAATTAAATAAATCATTATTTATTTGATTATTACTCAACCATATCCTTAAAATGATAAATAAATCATTTATTTATTTATTATTTACAAATAAGGGGATTTGACTCAAGTCAAATTCCTTTTTCCTCCAACAAATATAATAAAATATTCCATAAAAGTTGGATCTTGATTTGGTTAATAATATTTTAATTATGCACCAATATCTAGACTAACTCAATATTTTGTTATAAATAGAAGGGTTTTCCCATTCATTTACCACCCTTTGTTGCCTGAAGATCACTCTGGATCTAAACTTTTGGTCTGGCTATTGATCCACCATCATAGCCATATTTTTCTATTTTTGTCTGGGTTTTGTACACCATCAGGAAAAAGGAATTCTAGATCTGAAGTGTTGAGGACTTACAAGAACCCATCCCATTGAGGAGAATAGGGAACACCCTCTTGTGTTTTCCTCCCAAGTGCCATTAATACAAAATTCATTTGATATATACTTGTCTTGTCTATTAGATGCATGGAGTAAATCTTGTTTTTTCTACTGTTTAATGTCTTCTAATGCATAGATCTAGATTTTTGCAGAATTTATCTTGATCACCTAACTGTAGATCTGTAGATATTAGCAGTCATTTTTTCTATTAGGGCTGTTTTTTATGCGCAGCTAAAGTGGTATTTTTTCGTATGCTTGGAATTAAGATTCATACTAACAACTGGCAACCCCACACGGGTTTACAATTACAACCGCTATCATTTTTCTGATCCTTTCATATCTAGCTACTTCAAACCCTAGGATTTCTCTTCAGCCCCTTGTTTTTTTTAACCTATAAAACCCTAAAATGATAAAAAATCTGACATCCATGTGTTTTCAGACGTATTGCGCAGGTGACAGAAATCAGTCGTAGGTGAGACGAAAACTTTTTCTGAAACCTACCGCCGAGAGTGCCAGAAGTGTAGGTCACACTTTTTGGCCCAAAACTTGCGACCTAGACCTTTAGGGCATACTTTACAGCCCAAAAACTGTGACCTCTTCTGAAAACAAGTCAGAATCTGTGACCTGGACTTTTTGCAGGGATTTTTCTGAAAGTTTTCTGGGTTTGTCTGAGCCTTTGTTCAGGGTTGTCTGACCTCCGTCTCCGCCTATTTTGGACTTCTACTTGTTCTTTTTCACTCAAATAAGTGGGAACATAGCCCCCTAGGGCTTCAGTGCCCTCCACTTTTTGTGGAAGAGTTTTTGCTGTTGCATGTTGTCTCAAATTTCAGAGTCTTCAGCCATTTTTTTGGATCTGATACCTCACCGTAAGATCCACTTCAGATGGGCTTGTTATCCATCCAAATCACCTCATCTAGCTTTGTTTTGGTTTTCCTCTAGGGTCCACTTCGTTTCCCTCCAGGAGATAGCCTTTTGCCACCTTTTTTACAACAAATTTTCATCTTATTTGTTATTGTTTTCAGCACCACTTTCCAGCAAATTTGGTCTTGTAGATCCCTGTCCCTCTTGACCTTAGATCTATTAGTTTTTTAGTGTGTTTTGATTATTTTTTTACTCACCTATAGACTAGTTGTTGAGAGACCCACCTCCTTGGGTTTAGATTATTGCATTATTAGCTATATATTTTTAGTTTTTGCAGGCCTATATACTGTCATTTGCAGGTTTATTTACAACTATACAACACACTTTTTCTTTTTCTCTACAAACGTCTGGGTTTAAAAATTAAGATTTACACACTTTTACACACACACCCTAAGCAAAAAATGGCTTGGTTAACACCGCCAAGAAAAGACTCTAAAAAATTGAAATCATTTGATATTGCACCTCTTTACCCTTGTTTCGACATTGTAATCACTTGATCCTGCACCTCCATGCCCTTGTCGGTCTCTTTTTCCTTTGTGTCGTGTTTGTGTCGTCACCATTGCACCACCAAGGCATTTATCCCGGAGACATCTTGGCCTTCATCCTCAGTTTCTGGTAGGAATACCTACTCCTCCGCGTAGAGTTCGAGTTAGTCCCCCACCAAGTCTGCACACCGACTCTTCTTCTGGTCCTTTGGGTTCTCCTTCTCATTCCTTCTTCGGTTCTCCTCCTGACAGCTTCACCATGTCTAGTGCAGGACCTGCTATTGGTGGTAACCTCAGTCCTTAGGCCGGAAATACCACTAGTGGGAGCGCAGCGGACACTACCTCGGCTGAACCCTTGCTCCCCTTCATGGCAGGCCTTAGCCTACCCGATTTTGACCAGTTGATAAACGAACCTATACACCATGACGTTAGTTTGCCTGCTATGCCAACAAAGCTCCGTTCAAACATCTCAAAGTTTGAAGGCCTTGCTGGAGAAGATCTTTCAAATCATATTTGATATTTCCACATGTGGTGTTCATCTAACTCAATTACCAATGACTCTGTCCATCTATAGTTGTTCCAACGAATGCTTACAGGTGAAGCTTCTAAGTTGTATGTTGATCAGGCCCCTTCCTCCCATACCACCTTTGCGACTCTTGCCTTGGATTTTTTGTCTTATTTCAAACTTCCCCTTTGTTATGACATTGGTACCAAACTCTTGACCTCTTTCTGTCAATCGTCTACAACCCACCTATCCGACCATGTTCAGAAATGGAAGAGAAGAAAGAACCTATGTTGATTCCCTACCTTCGAAGACCGTCTCTACATGGACTGGTTCCTTAGATCTCTCTTGCCGCCTATTGAGAAAGATTTCGCATCGCACTTTCCTCAAACCAAATAAGCTGTTCTCCAAATTGCGTTAAAATATGACCTGATCTACGCTCAGTCGAGTTATGTTTATATTGTTCTACCTGATCTTCCTAGACCCAGTGGTGCCAACAAACCGGGGGCATCTCATGCCACTGACGGTATCATTGGAGCTCTCTTCAATTTGTATGCTCAACCTCGCATGGGCTATGTTTTTCCTCAGGGACGGGCGAGCACCTCCTGCACTCTTCCCCCTCCTGGTAGCATGTATCCAGGATACGACATGCCTCCTCTTTTTTCCCAACCTCTTGTTTACCACACTAGTACCCAACTTCCTTATTATCCATATCCACAGCCTGGTGCTCCAGCTCCTCCATCATTAGCACCTCCTCCTCCCTTGCCTTCTCAACCCCCGCAAAAACAACCACTGCCCGCTCTGGGGCAGGTGTACACATAGCAAGGCATGAGTAATCCTCCTCCTTCAAAAAGGATTAGGAAAGGCACTCAAAATCAAGCTACCCGTGGTAATATTGGACCTAATCAAGTTAATGCTCCTAACACTACAAAACAGCAACAAGGCACTTAGCCCAAGTAGGATAGGCCTCTTCGTACGAACAAGCCCTGTTCTTATTGTGGTGTTTATGGTCATTATATGCATGATTGTCCTCTTTTTCCACAGAAGCGACAACTATGGGAGTCTCAAGCAACATTGAGAGGACAGCAAGCCTTCCCTTCCATTCCTCCTAGTCCTGCTCCTAGTCAACCGACTGTTCTTATGGATCCTTTCCCTCAGCAATGATTTCTGGCTACCCAACCACCTGAAGGTCAGGTGGCCACTCAACCTTTTTCATCTGGTTCCCCCAATTACCAGATTCTCATGATGTCCTTTGATCAACCTTCTGAATTGTCTTCTCTTGGCCCTTCACCTTCAGCTGGTACTCATGAGCACCTTTATCCTCCAACCACTACCCTGCCTGGTCAACCCAAACCTTATCTTGATTTGACCCCAGTTCAACTAGTTTCCATGACATCTCCTGCTACAACAATGCCCCAGTCACCTCAATAGGGACCACCTCCCATTGTGACCACTTCGGGTAAGACATGCAAAGATCGCAAGGGGGCATCACTAGAGGATCCTCCTAATTTCGTTGACATCCCTCCTCCTGATGTCAACGTGACAGAGCCTTCGACCACCATTTTATACCTATCATCATCCATAAGACCCTCGGTGGAAGCCTCTATGGGTACTTCCCCTGATGATCCGCTTGACCTCCTTGCAGTGATCACCCTGGGCTCAACATCGGTAGATACATTATCTGCTTACTCTTTGTTCATCCCCCATGACATTGCGCATATGAGCCTTTCTTCACACGATGATGAGTCAGGTAGCTCTACTGCGACATGTGGTCTCCCTTCCTCTAGTCACCCTATCTTTCACTCCGATTAAAACATTATGGAAGCATTGATAAATCCCAACTTTCTGTGGGATGATATGCACCACTGTGCATACTTCCTACCGAAGCAGTCCCATGATCAGTATGTTATGGAAACTAAATACTTCATTCCTAATGAAATCGATTGGTTTAGAAATCCCATTCCTACACCAGATGCTTTTGAACAAGGAAATATGGCCAATATTTCCCCTACCATTAAAATTAACATTTCTGACAAACCAGGGATAGAATAAAATATCACCTTGGGCACCCATTGCACCCCGGAAGAGGTTGAGGCTTACACCAAGATATTCAAATAATTCCACGATGTTTTTGCTTGGTCCTATTAAAAAATGCTCGAACTTAATCCTACCATTGTCGAACACCATATCAATACATGTCCTGATGCCAATCCTATCCATCAAAAGTTGAGACCCATTAATCTTGTCAAGAAGGATGGTTTTATTTACCCCATTGAATACACCACTTGTGTGTCCAATCCGGTTCCTATTCTCAAGAAACAAGGCACCATCCATGTCTGCACGGACTTTAGCGATTTGAAAAAAGCTTGTCCCAAAGACAACTTCCTGACACCATTCATTGACCAAATCATTGATGAGTGTGTAGGGCATCAGATTCTATCCTTTATGGATGGTTTCTCCGGATACAACCAAATTGTTATTCATCGTTCTGATCAACTTAAAACTGCATTCATTAGTCTGTGGGGGATTATTGAGTCCCAAACTTGCATCTTTCCTATACACCTTTCTAGACTTTTTCCATTTACCTGGACCTCCTAAGTCATCAACATCATTGCATATTAATCATAAAAGAGCATTTAAAGTGGTTTATAACTATGTTTTGTGTCTATTTTTTGAATTAGATTTTTGCTCATTAAGCTGCGGAATCTTGTCACTTTCCACAGCTACTTCAACTTTCCGCAGCCATTTTGTTAAAGTCTATATTGCAGGTGTCTTCAGGCAAATCAAGCCACATGGGCAAGTTGGAAACGACATGGATATGGACCGAGTCCTATTGGCTCAGTCGAATTCACTGAAGAAGGCCGTGGTCAAAGGTAGTCAAGCGGTGGTCAACCTAAGAGTCCTACGGTGACAGAACTCCGTTTTTCACCACGTGAAGACTTGCATGGCTGTTCCTAAATCTCAAAGGAAATATCAACACCTGTGAACTTCTCCATAAGCCGAATCCAACGGCCACTCTCCATAGATTTAATCTTCACGGCAGCCATAATGCTAGATTTCTGGACGTGGTTCTTCACGTGTCTTTTATCAGCGCAGATTGTAGGAAAGTAGTTATGTCATCCTCTATTATAAATAATGTGTTCTCATACGCATAGTAGTTAGTTTTTTTTGTAATGTAATTTTGGCTGTAAATAAAGCCCACTGTGCCGTGACATTATTTCCTTGTTATGACTGCGTTTTGAATACATGAGAAGACTCTGTTCATAAGCATAATTCGTGGTTGATAACTGTTCCCCGAGGATTGTGTAGAGGGCCCCTGCACATGCCGAGGTTTTGTTTATTGCTGTATAGTTTCATGCCTTATTTCCTTACGTTCATTATGCCATAGTTATTCACGTGTATATATTACATCTCTTATGGTATTAACGTTTTATTTCTGTCCATAATTTTTCATGCTTTATACTACTGTTAATTGATCAGTGTCTTTGTTCTAGATTACAGTAGGCAGCCCGGGCATTTGCACATAGTTTTACAATGACTAATGACATGGAGTCAGTCTTGTCCTTCTACTGATTTATTTTTCTTAGCTTTTAATTTTAGCATTGTTTTATTTATTTCAGTTTTTTACATTTGCTTTATTAGTTAGATTAGATATTAAATTACTCATGTCATTTTCAGTTACCTCCGAAAGCCATAGCGAGACTAATGGTGAGGGATTGAAGTATGAGTGTGTAGTTTGATATTAGTTTATTTTTCTGCGAGTTAGATATTAAATTGCTCATGTCATTATCAGTTACCTCCGAAAGCCATAGCGAGACTAATGGTGAGGGATTGAAGTATGAGTGTGTAATTTGATATTAGTTTATTTTTCTGCAAATTAGATATCAGATTTCTCAAGTTGTTTATGATTACCTCCAAAATCCATAGCGAGACTAATGGTGAGGGGTCAGAATATGAGTTGATGTCATTTGATTTTAGCTTTACTTTGCTTGCAATTCTTGGATTTCTTTGAGCACAGTTTCTTTTGTATTTAGACAGCCGCAAGGGTAATGGGTTTCATGATCAATAGTTCACTATTTTTTTTACTATTATAGTGGCACATTTTCTTTTTCTTTTAGGAATTAATTTTGTCATTGCATGTTTTAAAACCCTTTTGAAGTTTAAAGTTTGGGAAATCATTATAAAGGACATCATTGCCTTGAACATTTATATCCATACTTGTCTTTTAGAATTTCCATCTCACATTAGGAAACCAACCAAGATAAAACCCCCAAGATAAATAAAAACCCAAAAACGACAAAAAGTAAGAGATAGGTTATCTTGCACATATAGTGCGCCACACTTCGTGAGCTTATGAATCCTGGATTGACAAATTAATGTAGCAATTTAGGACACACTAAATTGACCAAAAATTTTGGCGCCGTTGCTGGGGAAGTGTAACTAGGTAGCCAATTTCTTTTAAAAAAAAAACAATAAAAAGAAGGGAAAAATTGATAACTTCTTGAAGTATGCTCTCCTCTTGCACCTAGTGTGATCTGGAGGATCAGAAAAGAGAGTTATTGGTTCAATAATTTCTTAAGTATGCTCTCTTCTTGCACCTAGTGTGACCTGGAAGATCAGAAAGATAATTATTATCCCAACTTAAAAATAAAAAAATGACATGCATAGAGCAAGAGATTCTAGGGGAAGGTTTATAGCTAGAGCCAAGAGTTCGATTTTCACAACTCCATCTTCTTCAAGGCATAGACAAGATTCACCACCATCTACCCCTAGCCTTAAGATTCTTGGAATTCAAGGAGCAGCTGAATTAGAGGATTCTCCTACACCATCTACCAAATCTCATTTAGAAGAAGACCCTTCTTTACTTCTACAGGAGAGTATATTGTAATTAAAGAAGTAGAATCACCTGAAGAAGAAAAGAAAGAGACTCCCTCTCATCCTCCCTTGATAGAAGAACCAGAGGACTCTGAGGACTCTAAAGAAACTATCATGACAGAGGAAATAATAGATGTATTCGGAGGTAGAGGTAGAGGTAGAGGAGGAGGAAATAATGGAGGCAAAAATGGTGGAGGTGGAGGTAATAATGGAAGAAATAGGGAAGGAGACAACTCGTTTGGATTCCCTATAGTTGATGAGGAAACTCATACAATGATGAAAAACATCTCACCATCTGTCCTCCCCAACTTTTATGGATTGCGAAGTGAGGATCCTGAAACATTTCTGTTTGAGTTTGAAGTCGTGTGCTGAACTTATGACTATATGGAAGACTCTCAAAAACTCAAACTGTTTCCTTCAACATTGAAGGGAGCCGCTTTGAAATGGTTCATGGGATTAGTCACCCAATCTATGAGGACTTGGAATGATATTAAACAAACATTTTTGGATAGATACCTGGACTATTGCATGCCCACCAATCACAAGGATGAGGTATTCAAAATGGTGCAAAAAGAAGATGAAAATTTGGAGGATTTACTTGAAAGATTTCAATACAAAGATGAGCAACTTAGATGAGGAAGCTTTGAAAGCCCTTATATTAAAATCCATCAGAGATGAATGGATAGATATTTTAAACATGATGGGGAAAGGAGACATTTCTCAACTTCCACTTCGTGACATAATAGAACTATGTGTCCATCTCTCAAGGGGAAAATCTAAGACGGGAAAAGGGCCTAGAGATCCTTCTCTTATCAGGGCAAACAAATCTGCAACTGGATCAGTAAGTAGGGCAGAGATTGGAAATATTCTTGATGAATTCAAAACTGATATCTTAAGGAGCCTTAGTGAACAACTAGACACCCTTAAAATTCAAAATAAGCAGAAAGAAGAAACTGATGCTCTAGCCATCTTTTGTCCAAAATGTAGGAAGAAACATGCTTTAAGGGAATGTCCCTTGGATGCAAAAGTTGTAGAAACATGTATGACTTTCTCAGAGAATCATGAGACCAAGGATTGTCCTTCAATTCCTGGACTCAAAGCTATCTTTCAAGAAGATCCAAATTCAGTAGAATCTCTCTGTTTTGTTGCAAGAAGACCTTGGCAGAGGCAACAAACTCAAGGGTTTAACAACCATATGAATTTTCAACCTCCACCAAATTGGAATCCTTGGCAACAACCTTGGCCCCAACCTAAAAATTCATATCAGTCATGGGTACAAGGTATGCAAAATCCTTATGGGATATTTTCTCAATTTTATCAATATCCTCCATCTTTTCAAAATCAACAAGCTCCACAACTTCCAAACCCAAATCTACAACTTCCATTGCCATTTCCACAACAACAACCTTCTCAACAAAATCCAAATCCTCAACTCATGCTTCCATTTCAACAAAAGACAAATCAAATTCCAGCTCAGCCATTGCCAAATCCTAACAACAAAAATCCTCAGAATACTTACATGATAGAAGGACAACAATTTCCTAACAATATGATTGTTCCTCTCAATGATGTACAACTCAGGTCTGGTAGAGTTTTAGAAAAACCTTCTATAGATGTCCAAGAGCAAGATACCTCTAAGGAGTACTCTCTTAAATTCAATAAGGATTCTGAGGAAGCATCTCTTCAAAACTCAAACATTCAAAAAGAGAAAGAAAAGTTAACCCCCACAACTCCTATAGTTGAGCAACCTGCATCTTCATCCACACCTCCTTTCCCTGAAAGATTACAAATTGATAAAGGGGTGGAAAAAAAAATCTTGTTGCCTAACTATGATTTTCTAGATGAATTAAAGAATGTTTGTATCAAGATTCCCTTGCTACAAGCCGTTAGAGAGATTCCTATTCTAGCAAAAACATTAAAGGAGTTGAGTCTCAAAAGACCAGGAAGGAAACCAAGAGATACAAGAAGAATTCACCTGGTAGGAAAAATTGCAGATATCATGATGGGAAAAATTACCATGCAGAAGTATGTAGATCCAGGTAGTCCAATTGTCAAGACACATATAAATGGGATAGAAATTCCAAACACATTGATTGACTTAGGGGCTGCTATCAACATTATGAGTAGACGGACTATGGAACGCTAAAACTTCCTAATCTTCTTTTTACACCTACTTTACTGCAACTTGCAGATCGATCAATTATCAAACCAGATGGTGTATTAGAAGATATTTTAGTCTCCTTAGATTCTTTGGAATATCCAGTAGATTTTATGATTTTGACTCCCAAGAGTAATCTAGGAGGGCACCCACTTATCTTAGGAAGACCTTGGCTAGCCACAGCTGATGCTTTCATTAGTTGTAGATCTGGGGATATGCACATTTCTAATGGTAATTCGACAAAGAAATTCAATTTGTATCCAAAGCAATTACAGAAGTAGGAGACAATGAATGGGTCGATGATGAGAACACTATACAACCTGTCTTTACCATTTCTGAAATCAGTGAGGATAGTCAAATTCTGAACACATTAGAAAATTTTGAGACATCTTTAGAATATGACCCCACACAATTTCAGTTGGAATCCGACATTGAATATTTATCATCAAGAAAAATGTCTCTTTACTCTATGGAAGAGTTCGGTAGTTCTACCATTGAGATTTTTCCAGGAAAAACATTGAATATCAACAAAAATTTGGAAAAGTCACAACAGGAAGAAGTAACCAAAATCTTGCAAAAACATTTTACTGCATTTGCATGGGAGTATACTGATATGAAAGGTATTGATCCTAAGACTTGCATTCATCATATCTATATTGAGGAAAACAGTAGACCAATCAGACAACCTCAGAGAAGGATGAATCCAAACCTTAGGGAGATAGTGAAAGAAGAGCTCCAAAAACTACTCAATGTAAACTTAATTTATCCAATTTCAGATAGCCGATGGGTTTCTCCTTTGGTTATAGTACCTAAAAAGAATGGTAAATGGAGGGTATGCATTGATTACAGGGAATTGAACAAAGCAACTTTGAAGGATCACTTTCCTTTTCCCTTTATCGATTAGGTATTAGATACATTAGCAGGCAAAAAGTACTTTTTATTTTTGGATGGTTTTAGTGGCTATAATCAAATTCAGGTAGCACCTGAAGATCAAGATAAGACCACATTTACCTGTCCATGGGGGACTTTTTCCTATCGAGTGCTTCCTTTTGGGTTATGGAATGCACCCGCAACATTCCAAAGAGCAGTACTAGGAATTTTTTCTGATCTAATCCATGATTGTGTAGAGGTTTATATGGATGATTTTACAGTTTATGGTAATTCATTTGAAGAGGCATTAGAAAATTTGGAAAAAGTCCTTATTAGATGTAAAGAAACAAACCTTTCATTAAGCCATGAAAAATGCTTTATGATTTCTACTGAAGGTATTGTTTTGGGGAATCATATTTCAGGAGATGGGATTAAGGTTGACAGATCAAAAGTTGAAGTCATCTCCAAGTTGCCGATTCCAAATTGTCAAAGAGATGTTAGAAGTTTTCTAGGATTTACTGGATACTATAGAAGATTTATAGAAAACTTCACTAAAATAGCATCTCCACTCTTCAAACTTCTTACAAAAAACTGTGAATTCAAATGGGATCCTGATTGTCAATCAGCCTTTGAAACTTTGAAAAGAAGAATATCCGAAGCACCTATCTTGAGAGGACCAAATTGGAAACTCGCTTTCCATATTTCTACAGATGCTTCAGATACATCTCTAGGAGCTGTGTTGGGTCAAAAAGATTTAGTCCCTTACGCCATTTACTCTACCAATAAAAATTTGACTCCCACTGAGTTGGACTATACTGTAACTGAAAAAGAGCTTTTAGCTGTTGTTCATGAAATCAATAAGTTTAAACATTATATAACAGGCTATGAAACTTTTATTCATACTAATCATTCTGCGATTAGATATCTAATGAAGAAACCTGTTACTAATGGTAGAGTGACAAGATGGCTCCTAATTTTGCAGGAATTCAATATTATTGTGTCGGATAGACCAGGGAAACAAAATACAGTAGCTGATTTCTTGTCTAGGATTCAGAATACTAAAGAAGATTCTCCTGTAGAGGATAATTTTCTTGATGAATACTTGTTTGCAGTAACTACTAATACCCCTTCGTATGAAGATATTGCTAACTATTTGGTTACAGGGAAACTTCCTCCACATTTATTTCCAAGTGAAAGAAGAAATATTATTCAGGAAAGTTCAAAATATTCATGGATTTCTAACGAATTGTTTAAAACAGGGCCAGATCTTGTAATTAGAAGATGTGTCAGGGAGGATGAAATACCTGATATCCTCAAGGCATGTCATGATGAACCATGCGGCGGACACTTTGTTGACAAAAGGACAGCCTATAAAAACCTCTCTTTAGGATATTGTTGGCCTCCCCTCTTCAAATATGCAAAACAATATGTCAAAAGGTGTGACAGCTGCCAAAGAGTAGGGAAACCTACCCTTTCAAATGAAATGCCATTGCAACCATAGGTACTCATCGAACCCTTTGAAAAATGGGCTTTAGATTTCATTGGACCTATTAATCCACCATCTAAGCAAAAGAAGTATATATTGGTTTGTACCGATTATGTTACTAAATGGGTGGAAGCCAAAGCATTAGTGTCTGCTACTGAAAATTCAGTTGTTAATTTTCTTTATGAGGATATTTTTACTCGCTTTTGTGTTCTGAGAGAAATTGTGACAGATCAGGGAAGCCAATTCACATCCAACCTGGTGGAGAAGCTGATGGAAGAATACAAAATCAAGCACAGAAGATCTACTCCTTACCATCCGCAAGAAAATGGTCAAGTGGAGTCTACAAACAAAGTTCTCGAAAGTATCATCACCAAAATAGTTCATCTACACAGAAGAGATTGGGCAGAAAGGCTTCTTGAAGCCTTGTGGGCCTACAGAACTACATGGAGAAATACAATAGGACATTCTCCCTATGAACTTGTTTATGGGAAAGAAGTCCTGTTCCCCATTGAGTTCCAAGTCAAAACCTTCAAGATGGCAGTTCAGTTGGGGATGGATCTATCAGAAGCCCAAAAGCATAGAATGGAGCAGTTGAATGAGCTAGATGAGATCCGACAAGAGGAAATTCTAAGAATTGATCTAGTTCAATGTCAAAGAGCTAAATGGCATGACAAATACATCAAAGTGAAGAAGTTTCAAGAAGGAGATTGGGCATTACTATTTGATTCCAATTTTAAAAATTTTAAAGGAAAATTTCAGACTCATTGGCTTGGGCCATATGAGATTGACAAGATCTTTAGAAATGGAGCGGTAAGAATCAAGACCATTGATGAATCTCAAACTCATCTTATTGTGAA
This sequence comes from Pinus albicaulis, assembly GCA_034641835.2. NCBI lineage: Eukaryota > Viridiplantae > Streptophyta > Pinopsida > Pinales > Pinaceae > Pinus > Pinus albicaulis. The sequence goes on from CM076581.1 coordinate 675,155,634, forward strand.
TGGCCACAGATTAAAGATCTATCATAAGTCACTCTCACAAGAGGAATCTGTCAAAATGTTTCAAGATAATTCTGCAATAAGGCTGGTGAAGAAGAATCCTTCTTCTCCACCAGCCTAGCCTTTGTTCTTTTCATTTAAAAAAAAAAATAAAAATAAAAAATTGTATAAGCCTGAAAACCAATCACTGATTGGCAGTCTTATACAGAAAATGTAGGGTGAAAATCAGGAGCACCTGACACCCTATATTTTCCAAAAAAATTCCCTCTCTCTCTCATTTCACAAGTTTTATGACAACCCACTCCATTTCATTCCACTTCATTCCACTTCATTTCATTTCACTCCATTTCATCTATTTCATTTTATTTCACCAATAAAAAATTTCTTTCATGACCATTTTCATTCAGTCATTTATCCATCTCCATTCACCCAAATAATTGATGTGTCAGTTTCCGCAACTGACACCAGTTTCCGCAGCCAGAAGCAGTTTCTGCAGCCACCACTCTGTTTTTCAAAAAATTACAGTCAGATGTTAGTTCAACAATCATGAAATCAAATGCAGGTATGACGACATATTATGAAGACATGAGGCATTCAAAAGCATCAACGAGGAGCAACTGATTGAAGACTAATGAAAAATGGCAAGAATTCCAAGGTATGAGTAGAAATTTATTTCAAATGGCATTCAAGCACATTTTTACATAGTTATAAACCATAGCTCCATTATATGAAATTATTGCGTTGATAAATCCATGACCGTTCCACGATCTCTATACGATTCCCCCACAATCCTTGCATTCATTTTTTTAAACGGCCTCATAATCAAGCCTCCAGTCTTCACTCGTGTTCGGCTATACTTTGATACTCCATCTGTAATTATGGAACATGGTTGATTTGACTACGGCTTCTCTCAGCCGCACAAAATCCGCAGCTGTTTCATAAACGTGCTTACGTCTACTCTGCAGCCACCCAATTTTAAATACTGTCGGATGCACTTTACTCCCCCTACTATTCTATTGACCTCATCGCTACATTTCCACCATGTTCACATAATCCTTCACCCCATTTTGTTCTCTGTTTCGCTTCATTCCGTGTACCTATTCTCTGATATCCGCTTACAGTCACTGGTCTCCTTCATAAACCTTGTTCATTTCCACTAATTCAGCCGTCTTACCTCCGCTAAACCCTAGTTTTAAAGAACAAAAGGAAGGATGGGTCGGTTGTTGAGGGCAGAACCAGAGGGACCCAAATTTATGGAAGGATACCCGCAAGTCAAATACATATTGAAAAAGGAAAAATGGCTTCGGTTTATTCAAAAGTTTAAAGGCTATAATGAGGAGGTAACAAAATCTTTTGTGAGGTTTTCAACGGTCTGGAGGTGGAAATTGGGGACCTCAAATTTACAGTGACTGAGGCATCCATAGCAACTGCTACAGAACTCCCTCAAGAAGGTGAACGCTGGTTCAAGAACAAGAGCATTGGCGAGGAATCCTGGAGAGTGATCCTGCATAACCCAGGTATGGATGTCACTATTTTCAAAAAGGGAATTCCTGTCAATGCTTTAAAAGAAGAGTGGGCCAGTTTACTATTGATTATTCAAAATTTTATCACCTGTGAGGGACGTTTTGGATCAAAGTACATGTATCATACCCAACTGTTGATGAATTTCCTAGACAACCAGATCCTCAATCTGCCATAATTTTTACTAAACAGTTTGAAAAATATGTCTGTAACCATCCAAAAGCATCTGGGGGACGTAGAACCACATTTGTATCACCATGGTCTCAATCTTGATAGAAAAACAATTAAAAGAGAAAAAGGACACCTCGGAGCAGTTTTTAATTAGAAATTTCTTTGAAGAACCCAAAAAAACCCATGAAGGCAGTACATCAAAAAGAAGTAGAAGAAAGAGAACAGATGATAAAACTCAAAGCACTCCTACTAACACAGTTGAAAGAAATAGTAGAAAAGAAAGACTGTCTAAAAGGAGGAAGGAAAAGACTGAGGGTAAAAAGCCAACAAAATCAAAAGAGAAAAGAAGCATTGAGGCTGTGCATCAAACCCCTTCCTCATAAGAAGACCATCAAGTATTGTCTGAGAGACTAGTTCACCTTCAGGAACAGTCAAATATGGCCAAAAAGAAAGGAAAAGAAAAACAGAAGGAAAAAGACAGTAGTCCACAGCATGTAAGAAGAAGCACCAGGCTTAAAGGAAAGTGGAGGAAAGCACAAACAAATCCAACGACGACTCTCCATAGATTTAATCTTCATGGCAGCCATAATGCTAGATTTCTGGACGTGGTTGTTCACGTGTCTTTTATCAGCGCAGATTGTAGGAAAGTAGTTATGTCATCCTCTATTATAAATAATGCGTTCTCATACGCATAGTAGTTAGTTTTTTTTGTAATGTAATTTTGGCTGTAAAGAAAGCCCACTGTGCCATGACATTATTTCCTTGTTATGACTGCATTTTGAATACATGAGAAGACTCTGCTCATAAGCATAATTCGTGGTTGATAAATGTTCCCCGAGGATTGTGTAGAGGGCCCCTGCACACACTGAGGTTTTGTTTATTGTTGTATAGTTTCATGCTTTATTTCCTTACGTTCATTATGCCATAGTTATTCACGTGTATATATTACATCTCTTATGGTATTAACGTTTTATTTATGTCCATAATTTTTCATGCTTTATACTGTTGTTAACTGATCAGTGTCTTTGTTCCAGATTACAGTAGGCAGCTCGGGCATTTTCACATAGTTTTACAATGACTAATGACATGGAATCAGTCTTGTCCTTCTGCTGATTTATTTTTCTTAGCTTTTAATTCCAGCACTGTTTTATTTATTTCAGTTTTGTACATTTGTTTTATTAGTTAGATTAGATATTAAATTACTCATGTCATTATCAGTTACCTCCGAAAGCCATAGCGAGACTAATGGTGAGGGATTGAAGTATGAGTGTGTAGTTTGATATTAGTTTATTTTTTCTGCAAGTTAGATATTAAATTGCTCATGTCATTATCAGTTACCTCTGAAAGCCATAGCGAGACTAATGGTGAGGGATTGAAGTATGAGTGTGTAATTTGATATTAGTTTATTTTTCTGCAAATTAGATATCAGATTGCTCAAGTTGTTTATGATTACCTCCAAAAGCCATAGCGAGACTAATGGTGAGGGGTCAGAATATGAGTTGATGTAATTTGATTTTAGCTTTACTTTTCTTGCAATTCTTGGATTTCTTTTAGCACAGTTTCTTTTGTATTTAGACAACAGCAAGGGTAATGGGTTTCATGATCAATAGTTCACTGTTTGTTTGACTAGTATAGTGGCACATTTTCATTTTCTTTTAGGAATTAATTTTGTCATTGCATGTTTTAAAACCCTTTTGAAGTTTGAAGTTTGGGAAATCATTATAAAGGACATCATTGCCTTGAACATTTATATCCATACTTGTCTTTTAGAATTTCCATCTCACATTAGGAAACCAACCAAGATAAAAACCCCCAAGATAAATAAAAAAAACCAAAAACGACAAAAAGTAAGAGATAGGTTATCTTGCACATATAGTGAACCACACTTCGTCAACTTACGAATCCTGGATTGACAAATTAATGTAGCAATTTAGGACACACTAAATTGACTAAACAGGGACCTTTTCCTATCGAGTCATGTCGTTTGGCCTTAAAACCTCAGGAGCCACTTTTCAGCGGGCTATGTCTTATTGTTTTCATGACCTGTCTCATATTATCCTTGCTTATTTAGACGACCTTATTGTGCATTATAAACATTGGGCACAACACCTCCATGACCTGCATATCATCTTTCTCCGATACCGCAAGTATAATATCCATGTCAACCAGCTGAAGTGTGTCTTGTGTGTACCTTCCGACCGTCTTCTAGGCTTCATTGTGTCTAAAGATGGTATCACGCTTCACCCATTAAAATTTCAAGCCATTCTTGAGCTTCATATCCCTCGTACTTTACGCCAGTTACAAAGCCTCCAAGGAAAAGCTAATTTCCTTCATCGGTTCGTACTTGGCTATGCCACCACCACGCATGGTTTCCTTAGACTCCTTCGCTCTAATATCCATTTTGTTTGGGATACCTATGCTGAAGAGTCTTTCGATGCCCTGAAACATGCTCTAACATCTGCTCCCTTGATTCTTCTACCTGAATTTGATAGGGATTTCATCCTATATATCTTTGCATCCACCTACTCGGTCGCTGGAGTCCTCATTCAGGAAGATGAAAATGGAATTGAACATGTTATCTATTATGTCAATAAGAGCTTGGAAGGACCTCATGTATCCTACTCACATGAAGAGAAATCAGCACTGGCTGTCATGTTCTCAGTCCAAAAACTTCATCATTACATCCTCATGCGTTCCACCAAGGTCGTGACTAATTCCAACCCTATGGCCTTCCTATTGAGTCATCGAATCATTGGTGAGAAGTACACCTATTGGATCGTAATCCTCCAGGAATTCGATCTTGAATTTGTAACACCAAAAAGTAAGAAAGGTTTAGCCCTCGCTAAACTCATTTCTGAACTACCTACAGGTACGAAAGATCCGCCAGTTAATAATAATTTCCTTGATGAACATTTATTTTCCATTACCACCGATGACCCTTGGTATGGGGACATCCTCACTTATTTGCGAACCCAAAAGTTCGCCCTCCATCTTGACTGTGATGCCCGACAATGTATCCGACACCAGGCCCCCTGCTACCTTCTTATCAGTGACGACCTTTATCGTCATGGTGTAGATTCTGTCCTTTTTCATTGTCTCACACACACTGAAGCAGAGCAAGTCCTCAATGCCTGTCATAGCGGCAATTGTGGTGGCCACCTCTCTGGTTTTGCCACTGCCCAGAAAATCATGCACGTTGGGTACTTTTGGCCTTCTCTCTTTGGTGATTGCATTGAGGTAGTAAAAAACTGCCCCAATTGCCAACATTTTTCCCCTAAGGCATAAGCTCCACCAGCTCCCTTCCATCCTGTCATCTCCACTGGTCCCTTCTGCAAGTGGGCCATAGATTTTATCGAGTGTCGACCGCCATCAGCTGGTAACCATAAGTATATCATCATGGCAGTTAACTATTTCACTAAATGGGTTGAGGCCATGCCAACGTTTAACAACACAGCAGCTACCGCAACTCTCTTTTTCTTTAACCATGTGATCGCTCGATTCGGAGTTCTGAAACAACTGGTCTCCAACCATGGTCGATACTTTTAAGATGAGATATGGTGCAAGCTATCTTCCCTATTGGGCTTTGAGCACCAATATTCCTCCTCTTATTACCCCCAAGGTAATGGCCAAGTTGAAGCAGTCAATAAAATTCTTAAAACCATGCTTCAACGAACAGTGGATAAGCACAAAACCAACTGGCACCTTATGCTCCTCCCTGGTTTGTGGGCCTATATAACTCTTGTTAAAACTACCACCGAGTTTACTCCTTTCCACCTTCGTTTTAGAGAGGAGGCAGTCCTACCGATCGAGTGTGAAATCCCTTCCCTTCATCTAGCCGTCGAACTTCTCCCTGACACCCAACCTTTATAACATTGACTTATCATGCTTGAGTGCACTTTTGAAGACTGTCGTGTTGCATTGAAAACCATTGAGGCAGCTAAGAAATGCACCAAAGCTCAATGTGACCGAAAATTCTAACCTCGTACTTTTCATGAAGGTAATCTTGTTCTAGTGTATGACCAGGCCCATGATGTCCTTGGTCATAGGAAGTTTGAATCATTATGGCTAGGAGCTTACATCATCAGCGAGGATTTAGGTAAGGGGGCATATCTATTAGAGGAATTTGAAGGCCATCCCCTTCCCAATCCTCGCAATGCACTCTATCTGAAGAAATATTACCTTTAGCATTTCCTTCCAGAAATGCTTATTTTATTTAGGTAGCCAGCTCATACTTTTTAGTGACTTGATACTTCCCCAAGACACACTTTTTCCAAGAAGCATCACTTCACCCCTCCTAAAAACCGAATTTCTTCACTTTCAACACTCATAATGAGGGGCACCACCTTTCCCCCACACTTTTCCATGCTTGTGTCGACTTTCTTCATGAGTTACCATCTTGTACTCATGTTTTCATGGTCCCCATTGGACCTTTTCTATGTGGCAGCACCATTGAGTCACCCTTGTTTAGAGCATCCGAGTTGATTCATCATTGCATTCATGGAGTCTATCTCGAGTCCCTTTGCATCCCGCAATAGTCCTCCATCCTTCATTTCTTGGTTCCTCTCTTGTGTTGCACATTATGGCCTTCAATCCCACTATCCCCTATCCCTCATGATATTATGTCAGTTGCTGCCAGGTCATCCATGCCCTTTATGCTCTAACAAGGGAAGTCATCCATTTTCTATTTAGTACCCCCCCCCATTTCGTCATCATCATTGGTTTCAGTCTGTCAGTCGCTCTACTATTTTCTCTCGTGCATTCATTGAGGATCCCTTATTGCCTCACCTATGGTGGACCTCCTTCTGTCAACATCAGCTCATTCAGTCTATAAGATAGGTCTAGAGGGTTGTGTACCTTGGTTCCAGCTTCCATTCGTGTTCGGTACCTCAGATCAGGCGAAGGGACTCCTCATTACCCTTTGACTTGATTGTTTCTTAGCTCTAGCTCCTTTCAGCATGATCGAGATCTGTATACTCAATGGTTTAGTGATGCAGCAGTTGAAAACAATGATTCTTGGGTGTGTGTGAGATGTCTTAGCCCTCATGAGGGAATGGCCCTATAGGTAGCCCCCCTCACACTCGGATGAACTCTTCATTACAGCCTTCGATGCAGCTCCATACATTTAATTATGTTGGCCTCTGCCATAATTAATTATATTTTCAGAGCCCTTTCCTTTTTTTAGGGGCATCTGGGTTTCATTTATATCTCATGTACTCAGATATCATTGTACAAGTCTTGGCTGTTATCCCAGGCACAATATGTATGTGGGATTCATTATTGTGTTGTTTATCTAGCTCATGGTTATGCCAACATGTGTTATATTGGCCAGTCCTGTGGTTTTCTAGACGCCTTATTGTTTTTACTCTGTCTCGGCGGGCATAGGTATGCCTCCCCCGCCACCTATATCACAGGCACTCACACTTCAAAGAGACTTGTCGCACCTATAAGTCTCACCTCCTCAGGGACTAGTTCGTTCAGCACTTTGGTCTACCTTATACTTCTCTCTCTTTGACTTCCCCTTCGATGTCTAGCGATTGAGTTATTATAACGTACTTCGGTCATACGATTAGCTCCTAATGCTCGCGTGCTGGGGGGAAATATATTACACCATTTTTTGTTCATCTAACCTATTATCATTATATGGACCCAGGTACACCATGTAAGACCAATTTTACCCCAATTAAAATTGCTTTCACTATGAAAATAACTTATTAAACCACCTTAATTAAGTTGTTCATGGTCTAAACAGGAAACCCCATGAGGAAATATTAAATGAATATACATTTGTTTAATTTTCCTCAAGGAATAATTAGTTAAACAATAGTTTAATTAATATTTCTGGTTATATTTAACCCAAAACAAGGAAATTAATTAGATAAATCATTATTTATCTTATTATTTTCTAAGAATAATTATTTAATTCTTATTTAAATAATATTCTTTGTTAAATATGACTAATTCACCCTTAAATAATTAAACAAATCATTATTTATTTGATTATTACTCAACCACATCTTTGAAATGATAAATAAATCATTTATTTATTTATTATTTTACAAATAAATGGATTTGACCCAAGTCAAATTCCTTTTCCCTCCAACAAATATAATAAAATATTCCATAAAAGTTGGATCTTGATTTGGTTAATAATATTTTAATTATGCACCCATATCTAGACTAACTCTCTATTTTGTTATAAATAGAAGGTTTTCCCATTCATTTACCACCTTTTGTTGTCTAAAGATCACTCTGGATCTAAAATTTTGGTTTGGCTATTGATCCACCATCATAGCCATATTTTGCTATTTTTGTCAAGGTTTTCTACACCATCAAGAGAGAGGAATTCTAGATATGAAGTGTTGAGGACTTACAAGAACCCATCCCATTGAGGAGAATAGGGAACACCCTCTTGTGTTTTCCTCCCAAGTGCCATTAATACAAAATTCATTTGATATATTCTTGTCCTTTCTATTGGATGTATGGAGTAAATCTTGTTTTCTCTACTGTTTAATGTCTTCTATTGCATAGATCTAGATTTTTTTAGCATTTATCTTGATCACCTAACTGCAATCTGAAGATATTAGCAGTCATTTCTTTTATTAGGGTTGTTTTTTATGTGCAACTAAAGTGGTATTTTTTTGTATGCTTTTGTTGGCTTGAGGGGTCCTGACCCAGGTTCGGTGTGAAAGGTTTGCCAACAAACCCCTATACTACTAGCCCTTTCGGTAGTGACCTACTTGTGCAAGTCAAAGTCTCACCTGAAGTACTATGGATGGGTGCTGGAACCAGGTCTCTGCACCCTGAGAAAGGATGGGTAAGGCAAGCAGAGCTGCACTAGGTTTTGTAATTCCCAGATCACCTTGTTTTGCGCAGGATTAATTAGGTCTCTGTTCACATCCACGTGCGTTAGATCTATAATTATATGCTTTTTATGATAGTGACACAACAATACATAAAAATAACAGAATAGATCCAGATCCAGAAACACACTTACACAGATCTTCGCAGCTTAAAGATAGAAAATGCATAATACAAAAATTACCAATAATTTGCAGAAGATTACTCACAGATTCAGTCCTTTATCAATCCTCTTTATTCATTCATTCATCAATTATTCCTTACAATCCCCTTCCCAACCTGCGCACATAGCAGCAGGGTCCATACACAGCTAGACTTGGATCTCCGCGCACACAGTCCCTAGGAGCCCTTTCCCCAAAACCCAAACAGATAGCTTAAACCAAAAATCGCATCAATAACTCATCATTTCTTGTCCTTTACAATACAAAATTCTTCTCTATTTATAACAATCTAGCCTAGACTTTCCTATGGTCCACAAACCATGGTTTTTGGACCCCTGGTTTACCCTTTTATCCATTACAATGCGTTTGGGGCTTTGACCCACCCCAAAACCCCTGCACTAGACTTAATATAATAAAAAATATTCAAAATGGACCAGTTTGTTAGGATACCCCATTCCAACAGCTTGGAATTAAGATTCATACTAACAATCTCTTCAATACACATAAGTTCATATGGAAGAGGTTCATGTTCAGGTCGAATATATGTAGGTTTCGGTTATGTATGAGACAGAGGAATAGAAGTGGAAGGAACTAAAGTAACATCTGAAGATGGTTAAGGCTCCTCAAGTTCAAAAACTCAGGAATTAGAGTGTGATATTTAAGAAAGTTAGGTTCAATAACCTTAGGAAATAAGGTTTTAGGGACTTCTGTTTCAATTGTCTTAGATTCATTGGGAAGAGTAGATGTAATCTCAGGATATGAACTCAAAGAAAGAGATGATTCTTGTGATTTTAAGAGGTGGGCCAACAGTAGTTCCTGAAGTTCCATATTCGGTAGTTTGCATATTCTTATGCTTCTGACGATGGTGATGAGTAGCCTCTAGTGGAGAAGGAGGGTTATTTTTCATTCTACATCAATGACGGGGTGGGGGATTTTGTTCTTACATGTTGGATTAATAAATATTAGAAATTAACACAAAAATAAGTAAAAAAAGGGTAATCTAGGTATAATGGATTACCAAGCAACCATGAACTGCAATAAAAACATTGGTGAACCAAGGAATTAACATATGGTAGACAAAATTCCTGAATTGTGTGTTCGATGTATCGCGGTATACAAGGTGGCTGACTTAGATACATATGGAGAGGATAAAATCCTATAGGGGAATCCCAAAATATACTCGATGGTACATGGGAGTGCAATCTGTAGTAGTGATGTCTAATGTGTAACCGTTTGATGAGAGCATTCCCATATACATTACATGCATGGAGTGTCGTCCAATATACCCAAAGGTATGTGGATAATGATCCTATACACTCACGTACAAGGAATGATATATCACTCTCAAATTGTAATGCTGAGAAACAACGACAAGTCCTAGGTTTAACGACTCTGGAACATGTCTCTAGCCTAGACCTCCAAATGTTTGTGCTAATGTTACGAATGCTCCTTAGATTGATTCAATAATTTTTACTATTTATATTTGATTAATTTTCATTTTTGTGGCTCGCCATGAATTTCATCTAAATATCCTAAAATTAAAACTAGCATGAGGAAATGGAATCTTTCTCATTAAGTTAAAATCTATCTAGGGAAGAAGAGACAAAGAGTGTGAAAAAAACAATATGTAGCAAACAAATGTAAAAAATGGAATCCATTTCCAATGCAAATGTTCCAATTTCAATGCATAGAAAAAAACATTAATTCCAATGGAAATATTTTTCTTTTCAAGTCTCATAATTTTTGAAAATGAATAAAAACAATATGGAAAGTATAATCACTGATTCAAATATTTTTTTTAGAATGAGTACTAGAACAAGAGTTCATCAAAGCAACCAATGATCAAATAAAATCAGTTTGCAAGAAACCTAATGATAAGAACAAAATAAAATCTTAATAAATCCTTATCAAAGCAAATCAAACACAAATTAAAACCAAATGGAGGCTTCACAGGGACCAGAAGATACTCAAGGTTGAAGGAAGGGCAGCTGGAAGCAGGCTGATCAAAGAGAAAATCAAGCCAAATGAGAATTTATGAAGGAACAGGGTCAACATAGGTGCAGAAGAGGCACCAGTGCCTTGCAATGTAGTCACAAAGAGGGCTCTACAGAAGTGGAAAGCTCTACCCCTGATCTGGTGATCAAATTTTAGGTCAAAAATGAAAGTGCCCAAAATATTTCAAAACTGACATCAAATATATGTGTTCGTCTCTCTAAATCCAATGACACATTAGGGGAATTTTGTGGTCAAAAGTGGGCCTCCTAAGTAAATTATAAAATAATACTGGAAATAATAAAATAATATTAGATTACATCATCAAATTTTAGAAGGAAAATGTAATGTCACGAAATGGAAATCAGCAGAATTTTTCACCACTGAAATGTTCCTTTGTCGGAAATATTAACAAGGCTATGTTAGAGATGGACTGAGAGGGTTTTTACCAGTTATTTCACCTCTAAAGAGAGGATTGGAACCAGAGGCTTCCTGGCCCTTACTCAGACTCTGCCTATAGCTATGTAAATTTTTCTTCCTTCAGGAAGATCTTGCTCAAGGGAATGAGCTACAACATATACAAAACATAAGCATGAAGAGTAACTTGCTCAAACTTCTGAAAATGCCGGAGAACTCATAGCCATCTAATTATAATAATATTAGCTGCAAATGTATACAAAATCTTGCGGGAAATGATGCTCAATATGAACAATAGCAATCCTCAAGGCAGAAGTACAATAATCGTGAGATAAACACAGCTACACAAGTGAACCCTAGCTATGATTGTGCAGTAACATGGAGACACTGCAACATGTAAAATGGTAATAAAATGATATTACAATAATAGCTCAAGAAATGAGGGGGAGCATGCTCTCAACCCCTGAAAACACTACTATAACACTGATACACAATCCTTAGAAGGATTGGTTGCAATACATGTATAAAATATCAAAATAAAATAATGCCAGAGTTGCTGGGTAGCTGTAGCAACTTAGAATATAAAATAGTAGGAGGAGAATTATTATGGCCTACAAATTGAAATAAACCCCTCTAATGGATTCCTTGAGTGCAAGGCTGATCCCGGCACAAGAAATCTCTTCCTCCAAAATGGTGGAGCAAATCCCCACTACAGAAAAAATCTGAGAGAACGCAGTCTATGGAAGGGACTGCGCTAATGAAGGTGGGAGAAGCTTGGCCTTCTACCAAAATATGCAAATCATCTCTAGAAACCCTTCTTGCTGATCCTCCCAGAGAATAGGAACTCCTTCCTATGAGAAATGATCCAAGGAATGGTGTTGTGGAATCTCCTCCACAGCAACACCTGCAACACAACCTAGTGACTGCGTTGTAGATGAAGAAGTGGCTATGGCCAAATGCTTGAATATGGATAAATGAAGAGAAATCCTCCTTGATCTACTCAAGAGAGGATAGGAACTCCTAAACAGGAATCCCTCATGCCAAAGGCACTGCAATTCAGCTGAACAGCTGGATATTGCAAATAGACTCTAAGTCCAAATCTTCAATAGTAATATCTATGGCTACCTCATCCTCCTTATATGAAAATGATGTCTCTATACCATGGACCCCACCCTATTAGGGATTCCTTTCTCTAGAAGTTTCCTCCATTTCTAACTGCGCTGGCTTCCCAAGAAAGCTACACCCTCTTGTGTTGCGCTGTTGACTTGGTCAACATTATTTCATCCTCATGTGTTTGCCCCCTCTTCATACTAGGAGGTGAAAAAATGGCTACTCCATGGATCCCTTCCCACTTCATGTGGAATTTTATTTATGCAAATGGTTCTCCTCACCCATTTTATTTATCTCCTAGATAATATGATCAAAAATTAATGTTCCAATTTATTTTCAAAAATTTGGAACATTACAGTCCTCCCCTCCCAAATATTGCTTGCCCTCAAGCAAGTGAAAGGATAGACTGTTTCTTCTTCTCCTCTGCTTGTAGCATCCCTATATGATGATCTGCTCCAAGTGCAGTGATGCTATCTCATCAATTCAATCCTCCAAAATGCTCCTGCTTAGCATGAAAATAGATGTCAAACCATCATCATGTAAGGTGTAATGCTCAAGAGGATAGAAAGTGGTGTCTAGAGGTCCCTCCTTGAGGAATGGAGTATGAAATCTAATGGGACTTTTCTCCCCCATATGGTCCATCCATCCCCAAGCTATGTTCCATGCAAATTGAGTCACCTCCCAACTAGGAAACTCAGAAAAACTATCATCCACCTTTGGCTCCGACAAAGAAGGTGGGATAAAAATATGCACATGGTAGACCATATAGTCTACCCCATGCTGTCCATCTTTCCACTTAAGATAAGTGTAGAGTGTCTTCTGATCCTAGGCTACAATAATGTAGCCATAAAGTGGCAAGAAGAAGGCTGGACCTCCCAATGTCTCTCCCCCAACGCTGCAAGACATGCTGGCCCAAACATCCCCATATGTGATGAGTCGGGAATCATCCTCATATGGTCTCATACCTCTCATATGGCCCACCTCATAATAAAACATTGTTGCTGTTGTAGTGGCCATATCATTTCTCATGTTCCCATTAGAACATGCAATGAAAAATATGTGAGGGACTCCTCCCTGAATGGACACATCCATCCTATGTGTCTCCTCCTTAATCCCGCTCCTCATAAAAGCATGAAAAATAGAACCATAGGGAGAAAATAGGAGCATCATGCTTGCTGCCATGTGTAAAAAATGGGAAGGACAATGGTCCCTCAACTATAACCAGCGTAGCTTAGTGCTCCACTGCCATAGAGACTGATATAAATTGTGGCTTCTCAACCACCGGTGTGTTGCATCAATCACCTCACAAGCTTGGGGAAGGTAAATGATACTTGCTGAAAATTGAGCATGTCTTCCATGATCTCTATCCTCCCCAAGTCCTCCAAGATAATGGCCATTAGCTATGCTTATGGACCCCACTAAACCATGAGGTCTAGCAAAATGTATGCTCCTCCTTGGAGCATTCTCCTGCATGTGTATGGTTAAGGGATGCATACATATATCATACAAATGATCATGTGAAAAGCAATGTACACCCTTACCATGTTCTCTTCTCATATCAATCGAGGGACTCATAGATGAATCTCCTCTCATCCATACATGAAAAAGGGGTGGCTGTGCTGATTTCCCCATATCCATATGGCTGGTGCATCTCCTCCCATGTTGATCATCAGATGTCCTGTAGGTGAAATAATCATTGGAATATCCCACCAATAGCCCGGAGTTCCAATGCAGATCTATCTTCCATAATGACAGTGCAGGTAGCTCCTCACGAAGAACATATGTCATATGGTTGTCCTCCTCCTTGACATATTCTATGCCCAAGTCACAAATTGGAAGGTTTCTATCCTTCCAATGTTGCTTCTGCCACAGCGCAGAATCTACAATGAGAGTAGGTGTAGAGGGGGTTGAGGAAATGTATCTCTCCTTCATGAATCCATCCAAAACTTCTACTATTGTCTCAAGCTCTCCCAAGGCTCCCTCCTCTATAGAATCAGTGAGTGGTGCCTCCAAGTGTGAAGCAACCATCCTCCTTTGATGAACTAGTGGCTCCCTGGTTCAAATACCTCCATGTGGTGAGACATCTTCATCAAGAGAAGATTGAACATATGTATGAACACTAATTTCCATGCCTTGACTACGCTATCCAGCTTCCCTCCTTGGTGTAATAACCTCCATAAATGGATATGGGTGAGTACTCCCCTACTCATGATGTTGGTTCTTCTCCCCATCTCCTCCTTGTGACTCCATGGCTTCACACCTCTCCAATATTGGCACATGAATTATGCCTTGATCTCCACACATGAGATTTTGGAAATCTTCCTGCAAAATGTCTCCATGCAATGAGACATCATTATCAAGAGATGACTGAATATATGAATTGAGATAACCCTCCATGTTTCCACTGCGCAATCCAATCACCTCCTCATGTGCATCAACCTCCATATATGAACAGGGATGTGTACTCCTCATCTCATGATGCTCGGCCTTCTCCCTACTTCCTCCTTGTGTCTCCAAGGTTCCACACCTCCTCAACAATGGCACAGGTAAAACATGAGATGTGCCTTGATCTCCATACATGAGATCCTAGGGACTTCCTTGCAAAGATGCAAGCATCCCTCTATGTGGAGCAAGAGCTCCTATTCCCTCTGCATGAGGTGCTAGATCAACTCTAGATCTAACAACGTTGTTGCCCTAAATATCTACAACATGAGTGGGCAATCTCTAAATGATTGCATCCTCCTTTGGAAAAGAGATCCCCATGCTCCCTTGCTCCAAGATGTGAGATGAAATTTCCTTCTCTAGCAAGTTTTGGTTCAGATTTTTTGCCTCCTCCATTGTTTTCTGAAGAGGCATTGTGTTTTCATGCAAGGGTTTTGTTTGGTCTTCTTTGCACAAACCCATCATGTGTGTCTCAATAATCCTCCCATAAAATCTCTTCACTAATGCCTTTGTGAAATTTGCATAAGATTTAATGCCATTATTCTTCAAAGGAAAGGATTCAAAGACCCACCAATCATAGACCTTACCTCTCATATGCAGTGCTGCAACTCTGGTAGCTTGACTTTCCAGAATTTGGCGGTGCTGCAAAAAGGTGTCTAATACCTCCACCCAAGCTTTGGCTGAACCAGCAAGTGAACCATAAAAATTTGATAGATAGGTTCTACCATGCTTCCCTTTCTCCTTGGTCACTCCTCCTTCTTCTTCTTCCACCTCTCTTATGAAACTGTTGGAACTATGGCTGCGCTGACCCTCATAGTGTGTGGCTAAATGCCCACACCCACTATGCACAAATCTAGAGTTTTCTTTAAGATCAAACCCTCTTGGGTATTCTTCATCTGTTTCCATTCTAATATCCTTGAGATCTTCATGAATACTTTGTGCAGATTTAGGAAGAAGCATTGTAATCTTATCCCCTTTTTCTCCACAAGAAAATGGAGTATTCTTCCTGCTTAAAATTTTGTCTCCTTCTTGATGAGAATAGGAAGTGCAGGATCCTTCCTCCTCTCTTTCTTCTTTCTCCTCAACCCCTCTGGAGAGGTTCTTTCCAGATCTAAAAACTGATGAGAACAAGCTCATCCTCTTCATCATCTTGATTTCTTCTTTCTTGGGCTTGAAGGCCACAGGCTGAGCCAAGAAAGATGCTCTAATACCACTGTAATGTCCCGAAATGGAAATCAGCATAATTTTTCACAACTGAAATGTTCCTTTGTCGGAAAAATTAACAAGTCTATGTTAGAGATACACTGAGAGGGATTTTACCAGTTATTTCACCTCTAAAGAGAGGGTGAGAATCGAAGGCTTCCTGGCCGTTACTCAGACTCTGCCTATAGCTATGTAAATATTTCTTCCTTCAGGAAGATCTTGATCTAGGGAATGAGCTACAACAATATACAAAACATAAGCCTGAAGAGTAACTTGCCCAAACTTTTGAAAATGCCGGAGAACTCATAGCCATCACATTATAATAATAGCAGCTGCAAATGTAACAAAATCTTGAGGGAAATGATGCTCAAGATGAACAATAGCAATCCTCAAGAAAGAAGTACAATAATCATGAGATAAACACAACTACACAAGTGAACCCCAGCTATGACTGTGCAGTAACATGGAGACACTGCAACATGTAAAATGGTAATAAAATGATATTACAATAATATCTCAAGAAATGAGGGGGAGCATGCTCT
Organism: Pinus albicaulis; assembly: GCA_034641835.2. Classification (NCBI taxonomy): domain Eukaryota; kingdom Viridiplantae; phylum Streptophyta; class Pinopsida; order Pinales; family Pinaceae; genus Pinus; species Pinus albicaulis. Next base: position 675,172,048 of record CM076581.1, read on the forward strand.
CAACCCCTGAAAACACTACTATAACACTGATACACAATCCTTAAAAGGATTGGCTGCAATACATGTATAAAATATGAAAATACAATAATGACGGAATTGCTGGGTAGCTGCAGCAACTCAAAATATACAATAGTAGGAGGAGAATGATTATGGTCTGCAAACTGAAATAACTTCCTCCAATGGATTCCTTGAGTGCAAGGCTAATCTCGGCACAAGAAATATCTTCCTCCAAAAGGGTGGAGCAAATCCCCACTACAGAAAAAATCTGAGATAACACAGTCTATGGAAGGGAATACGCTGATGAAAGTGGGAGAAGCTTTGCCTTCTACCAAAATATGCAAATCAGCTCTAGAAACCCTCCTTGTTGATCCTCCCAAAGAATAGGAACTCCTTCCTATGAGAAATGATCCAAGGAATGGTGTTGTGGAATCTCCTCCACAGCAACACCTGCAACACAACCTAGTGACTGCGTTGTAGATGAAGAAGTGGCTATGGCCAAATGCCTGAATATGGATAAATGAAGAGAAATCCTACTTGAGCTACTCAAGAGAGGAGAGGAACTCCTAAACAGGAATCCCTTGTGCCAAAGGCACTGCAATTCAATTGAACATCTGGAGATTGAAAATAGACTCTAAGTCCAAATATTCAATAATAATCTCTATGGCTGCCTCATCCTCCTTATATGGAAATGATGTCTCTATACCATGGAACCCACCCTATCAGGGTTTCCTTTCTCTATAATTTTCCTCCCTTTCTAACTGTGCTGGCTTCCCAAGCAAGCTACACCCTCTTGTGCTACGCTGTTGACTTGGTCAACATGACTTCATCCTCATGTGTTTGTCCCCTCTTCATACTAGGAGGTGCAAAAATGGCTACTCCATGGATTCCTTCCCACTTCATGTGGAATTTTATTTATGCAAATGGGTCTCCTCACCCATTTTATTTATCTCCTAGATAATATGAGCAAAAATTAATGTTCCAATTTATTTGCAAAAAATTGGAACATTACAGAAAAAAAGAAAAACACTATTTTTTTCAATTCATATTTTAAACTTATCTCCCTACGAGTTTACTCAAATTTTGAGTGGAAACATTCGTTGGATGCAAAATTTTATTCCTCATCCAAGGAGTACCCATGTTGCATACTTTTGATGGACCTTGCTACACGAAATATTAGAAATACATGAAAAACATGATTGTAATAATGTTTTTCATGTATTTCTCATTTTTCGTGTAGCAGGGTCCCTCGAAAGTATGAAACATGGGTACTCCTTGGATGGGGAATTAAATTTTTCTTCCAATGAGTACTTTCATTCGAAATTTGAGTAAAATATTAGGGAGATAAGTTTAAAATATGAGTTGAAAAAGTAGTTTTATTATTTTATTATTTTTTAATCTTTTTACTTTTTTACTCCAAAAATGGTGAATCATCCCCCATGGTTGACATCGTCATCTTGAATCATAGTGGCTCTTAAAAAATTTATTTTGGTTGTAAATTTTCATAGGAGGCCCATTTTAGACCTAAAAATTTCTCTAACGCTCGTTTCATCTCAATCTGATGTCGTATAAAAAAGTTATGATGTTCTAAAATTTTTGAGAAATACCTAAAAAACTAGCAAGGTTGTTGACTGGGTTGCTAACCGGGTAGTTGTACTACTGACATCATTAGGTTGACTAGGTAGGTACAGACCAATGAGAACATTCCAAGTGGTAGCCTCATATTGGATTATTTTGTGCAGTTTGATTAGCTGTTTAGTTTGTGGTGGACCAATGATGGTATTCAACGTGTCCCAAATCAGTGGCCACCACATGGCACCTTGTGGTTGGAAAAAATTAGGTAAGGGTTGGATAGCCTGGGTAGGAGTCAAACAATTGACCTCTCTTTTGAAAAACTAGCACCTTGACACTATGCCACAAGGGTGGTTCTTAACCCTTAAGAGCTTCAACTATATTTTTGTTTTATTGTCCATATATTGGGAGGAGAGTTCAGGCGGTCAGCCCTAAATCCTTGTCACTGGATATATGATATGACCATGACGCTAATATTTGGGGTCCGGGGATCATCCCTAGTTTGTGGTCACAAATCCTCCACAAAACTGTAGGTGGAAAACACTTAAAGGAGGGGGATCAGGATTGGCCCTGGCCTCGATCCTCTAAAACTTGCACAAGACCTAAGGTGGAGTGTGGAAGGTGCTAAGAAGATATCACTATAGTAAGCCTGAGCCCTGGGTGTATGGGTTCTCACATGACCTCAAAATATGGAGCAAATGGGCAGTAGCGGTAAGGGTGGGTCGTTGGCCCAGCCTTCGGCCCCATGGGCGCTAACATGACCAACAACCTGAAGTTTTGGCGGCTAGGACGACGTGGGTGGGTGGTTAGGCCTGACCCTCGGGCCTATGGTGTGTATGCTTCTAGATTATTACACATAAGGTTTATTGGACAAATTAAGTGTCCAATAAATTACACATTCGATGGGAAAATTTGTCACCTCTTCAGCAGAAAACAAGGTATATTTGTATCTTTGTAAGATAGTTTATCCAATTTGTAGGATGGATAACTGAAGAACTTGTTGGAGCCATAATAAAAATCCATGTAAGGCTTTTTGTACATTATGGATCCAATGGAGTCCTCTATTTACTGATTGAAGCACATTTTAAAAGAATATTTGAATGTTAAATTCCATGTGTAATGATCAACTAGTCATTTGGAGTAGTTCCTAAAGGTGTTTGAGCATGTAGAGGACTTTGTAGTGATTTTATTGGCTTCAAATTTTTACTCCAGGAGCTATGACTTGTAGCGTGTAGCTCATGTTATCTTTTCGCACTATTTTTTGTTGAGGAAATATTTGTTTTTGTATTTCAATATGGAATTTTATTCCTTGTATGCTCATGTATGCTCACTTTCAAATGGAGTACTGGGTCTTTGTAGGAGATCTCTTTTCTTGATGATGGTTTCATGATTGATTGTAGGTTGTCATGATTTATAGGGTGGGAGTTATTTGCAGGAGAACATTTCCTTGAATGGGAAATAAACCACTTGTTTTGTTAGAAAACATTTATGTACTCTTCATCACTGAATATATGGAGAGGTCTAGCTGTGTTAGTAGGCCCAGAGATGTAGCCTAGGAGGGGTGAACTCTTTCACCAAATTCTTTGTTGTTTCTCTTCATGAATGCCTATATGAGTTATATGATGATATGATTCTTACGTTTTAAGCTTACATGAAAAACTAACTCATATTCGTTGAATAGACCTTAAAAAATTGTTTTGTCATAAGATCCATATTTCCTTGCAAAGCATAAAAGAATGATAATTTTTAGGAAGGATAAGTTCTCCTCTATTTTCAGATCAAGTGGTATCGGAGAAAGGTATAAACAAGTTGCAAGAATAGGCGAGCAGAGTCTCCAAGAGCTAGAGGAAAAGAATTTTTTTCTATGAATGGATAATATTGAAATGAGAAGAAGCCCTGAAATTGTTGAAGGGGAGAGGAGGAATATACACCATCAATTGCAACATTTGTTTGAGGAACAAGTTGGAGAGAGTTCCACTCCAGTGACAACAAAGGATACCTATGAAGTGAAGCCAATATGTGGTCATGGTTGAAACATAGGTTATGGACCTTATGAGGAAAATAATGCATGTGAATGTTGTAAGAATCTCCAATATTCTTATCATATGCATGTTGGTAAAAGTGGGTGGCTTGAGTCATTTGAAAAATTCATCATCATTGTCTCTAGCATAAAATATGGATGGAAAGTTTAAGGTAATAAGCATCTCAAGCTGAAATAATTTTTTTTTATTTTTATCACACCTATTTTGCATCATTTGAACAACATACCAAAGGAATTGGTATAAAGTTGCTATCACGAATGGGTTATGAAGTAGGAGGCCTCAAAATCAATGGCCAAGTGATCACAAATCCTATCATGGTAAAAGAAAGAGCAAGATATCAAAGATTGGGATATGGTCAAATAGAGTTTGGAGAATTCTTTAAAATATTTGAGGAAAATCAATCATCAGATAATGATATTTCACACCAATATGGTGGCGATAATGTCAATTTTTCTCTTAAAAGAGATGAATGCTTCAAATGATATTTCATGGAAACGTCGAGGCCACATTGTCAAAATTGAATCCAAAGGGATGGGTATAAATATCATGGGAGTTTTCCAAATGTTGGCCATTTTTAATATTTGTGGGACATGTATCCTTGCACGTTTTGTGATGTAGTTGACCATTTTGTGGTTTTTTGTGAGTAACATATGGTAATGGTCAAAATAATAGATCAAATTCTTGGCATCAAGCATGATGAATCTCCTTCACATTTGAGGGCTTCCTTGTCGATGAGCAAGAGAAAGTAATTTTGTACCCATTGCAACATGCATGGGCATGGGAATGAAAGATGTTGGAAATTACATGAAAAGATTTGTCCGAAGAAGGATAAAGAGGTTGTGAAAACCAATGCAAGAAAAGCAAGAGGTGTCAAATAAGACTCACATTGTTTCTAAGGAAACCTTCAAAGAAAAGTAGATGCAAAAAGTGAACCCATAAGCCTAGGAGACGCAAATATTGGTTAGATAGTTTGTATGGTGTGTTTTTTTTGTAAATTGTATAAACTTGTTTTTTTATACCTATTTTGGGTAATTTTTTAAAGTGGAAAAGAATAATCATTATGTGAAGCAAGTATGTTTTTCATTGACATGTTATGTATGTTGGTTTGTTTATAAGTCCAAATGTTTGAGGACTTTTGGGATGTCTAGTGTTTGTCATCTAAATTTGTCTACATTTTTTAATGTACTCACTGATACAAATGTTCAAGATGAAACTTGTTGTGAATATAATATTTGTTAAATATTGTACAATATACAGCTATGATTTTGTAGGAAAATTCAATTCTGTCATTGAATTTTTGCATCCAATGTACTTTTTTGATCAAGATTTAGCTCAAAATTAATAAAAGTGCCCAGAATATTTTTAAACTAGAATCAAGTTGAAGTTTTTTTCATTTTGAATCCAATGGAACTCCTTTCACCTCAATGTGATGGGGTGTGACAAATTTATGATGTTCTGAAGTTTTCAGGCAACAACTAAAAAATTAGTAGGGTTGTTGACTAGGTTGTTGACTCGGCAGTTGTACTGCTGAAAACATTAGGTTGACTATGCAGGTATGGACCATTGAGACCATGCCAAGTGGAAGCCTTTTATTGGACTATTTGGTTTATTTTTATTGGTTGTTTAGTTCTTGGTGAACCAACAAGGGTATGCCATATGGCCCAATCAAAGGTCACTAGGTGGCACCCTGTGGTTTTCCAAAATTATCGTAAGGGTGAGATAGTTTGGGTGTTGGGTATGTGTTATATTATTTGCATGATTAGTCAAAAGAATTGTACTTGCACCGGGTGAAATAGCTAGGTCACAAGGGGGGGGGCAGCCCCCCTATCGGGATCTGGGGTAGTGGCCCGAGGAAAATATTTTTCGGTGGGTGGACCCACCCATAGTTTTGTGCATGGGTTTGCACATGGTTTTGGGGGATGATGGCTTTCGACCCCTGGTATTTTGTAGATCTGGTCAAGGGAACTATGGTTATGTTCTAATCCAGGCCGGTTAATGGATTGGGGTTTATGTATGCTTCAGCATGTATGTATATGTGTCGTAACATTGAAAGGAATATAATGAAAAATCAAGCTAGTCATCCCGATTTGGGATCCAGAGGAAAATCTATATGTATAAATATTTTATGTTTTATGCTCTCGCTATTGTTTATTTTCTGTTTTTAAGATTCCTTTGTAGACAATTTCTATACAGGGTTAAAACCTATAGTGGGTATATTTCGAACACCCGACCTCTCGTCAGATAGACCAGTGCCTTGCTACTATGCCACGAGGGTGGTTCTTACCCCTAAGGGCTTTGACTCTATTTATGTTTTACTGGTTCATGTATTAGGAGGGGGGGTCTAGTGGTTAGCCCTGACCCTCGGTCACCCGCTATATGATATGACCACGGCGCTAAGCTTTGCTATCCAGGGACCAGCCCCATTCCCTACTCATGAATCTTCCATAAAAGCGCAGGCAGGAGCCAATAGTGATCACTGGTGGGAGTAGGCTTAGGACTGGCTGTAGCCTCGATCATATGGAACTTGCAAGGGACCTCGAGAAGATTTCATAAAGCGCTAGGTGGAGGAAATAATGGTAAGCCTGCACCCTGGGAATATGGGTGCCACATGACCTCAACATATGGAGCGAGGGGGATATGATGGTAAGGGTGGGCCATTGGCCCAATCCTTGGCCCCATGGGATATAACATGACCAATGACCTGAATTTCTCGCACCTAAGTTGATGGGGGTGAGAAGTTAGCCTTGACGCTCGGGCCTATGACACCCATGTGACTAGATTATTCTGCATAAGGGTTATTAGATGAATTAAGTGCCCAAAAAATTGCACCTTCGATGTGTATATTTGTCTCATCCAGTGGAAAATTGGGTGGATTTGTAGCTCTGTTAGACAGTTTATCCAATTTTTAGGGCAGATAACATAAGAAATTGGTAAAACGTTTGTTGGAGCCATATGTTGGTGATGTTTTTGCCTTTTGGAGCAGATGAAGAGTCGATATATTTGTTTTTGGACAATCTGGATCCAATGGAGACCTCTATTTACTGATTGGAGTATGTCTGAAGATAATTTTTGTAGGTTCAAGTCCATGGGTGTCATGATCAATCAGTGATTTGGAGTAGGTCTTGACAGTGTTTGAGCATGGAGAGGACCTTGTCAGAGTTTTTTTTCCTTCAAATGATGACTACAAATGTGACTTGTAGCGTGTAGCTTATGTTATTTTTTCTCACAAATTTTTGTTTAGGAAATCTCCCTTTTTGTACTTCAATACAGAATTGTAGTACTTGTTTGCTCATGTATGCTCATTTTTAGATGGAGTACAGGTATTTGTAGGAGAACCCTTTTCTTGCTGATAGTTTCATGCTTGACTATAGGTTTTCATGATTTATAGAGTTAGAGTTGTTTGCATAAGAATTTTTCATTGAAGAGGAAACAAAGCACTTGTTTTGTCAACAAACTTTTATGTACTCTTCATCACTTAATATATGGAGCGGTCTAGTTTTCTTATCAAGCCCATAGATGTAGCCTAGGAGGAGTGAACTTCATCACCAAATTATTTGTTGTTTCTCTTCATGAATTCCTATATGAGTTAAATGATGAGATGTTGCTTATGTATTAAGTTTACATGAAAAAATAACTCATATTCCTTCCAGTCAACTTAAAAAATTGTTTTGTCATAAGACCCATTTTTCCATTCAAAGTGATACATAATTATCATTTTAGGAAAGACATCTTCTCCTCCATTTTCATATCAATCCCTGAATCAGAGGGACCATTGGTGAATAATAAGGGACTTTTGGCACAAATTTTGTGATTTGAACTCAATGAAAGGTCTTCCTAGGTCTTTTATTTACTTAATATGACAGTGAAGCTCTGAAGAATAAGTGAAATAGACATTGAATACAAAGAAAACACCAAAGGAATATACCCTTCTTGAGTGGAGTCGCCAATTTTTTATACGAAATTTACAGCTGCGGACATAAGTTTCTTCCCTAAACAAGGTGACTTAGTCTAGAAAAATAAAAGGGCAAAGTAGAAATTGTTTTCCTGAAATTAAATGGATGATTGGCCAAAGTGTACCTGTAATTCATTGTATTCTTCACTCCTTTATTGGCTTGAATGCTCCAATCCTAGATCTTGTCGCCAGAATTAGAACCTGCACAACGAAACAACACAAGACAACGATCTACAAAATATATGTAGCACCATCTAAATAATTCATTCAATGGATCAACATGGTATTGAAATACACAAAGTCATAACATCACATATAGGGAAACAAAGAATTATTTGCATTAATATAAATGGAAGGATTTATAAACATAAATATATATCGATCTTGTATAAGAAATCCTACAGGTTGAATTCTTCTTTATTTTTCACAAAGTGCACCTGTAATCACCCTAATGCATGTGATGTTGACTCTTTACAACAATTGCATGAGGGTATACCTCGATCTCCAAAAGCCTACCCCTAGGTTATGGATGGACATAAATATATATGTGAGTGGAGTAAGCTGGGAGTTTTTATTGAATTACCAATCTAGGGCTTTATATCCACTCTTGATGGGAGGATGGGATCAAAGGATAAGGGATGTCAAATCCAAGGTAAGATACGATACAATACAAATGTTTTATCTGAGGTAAATGGTTATAAAAAAATTCTAGAAGCTTCTGGAAAAAGAGGCCTTCGAAATTTCTCTCTTTTTCCCAAATTTCTAGAACCAATGCAAGTGAAAAGGGGAGAAACATGTAGGTGATCAATGTAGGCCACAGGGGAGCAACCTATAGGTGAATTTTTTTTAATAGGAGACTAGGGAGCGTTGGTCATTAAAGTGACTGAAACAAGGTGTTTTTCAGGAAGAAAATATCGAATATGGAAGTGTAATGAATAGATCTTTGTGCTATGATGATGTCAAGGGGTAAAGAGATGTTGATTGATCGAGTTTATAGGATGACTGACCAAATGTGACAAAATGGCCTATAACAAGATAAGGTAGTCTCATACAGCCTCTCTTTTTCTTCTCCTAACAAAATCTTTTCCTCTCTACCTGAAATCCGAGTAGTCCTTCCATTATATTCTTTTTCTAAAAAATTCACAATGATTGAGTACCCAATACATAGAAAAGACATTCCATCATAGGTTTTTTAATAATCCCACATAAAAATGGCCCAAAAATCCATTTTTAGTGGAGGTGACTAACGTAGGTGGGTAGACGTAATTTTTAGCGAATGTTTTTCGAATGGTGCATCTACAATATACAAATGCATCGGTTCTTACTATCCATAGAAGCACTAGTTCCAAATAGAACATGGTTCACAGTGGAAATTTTTATTTTTATAAAATAAAAAAACGTGGCATGCTTAATAACACAATGCACCAGTTCTTGAATAATTGATAGCACCAGAACAAGGTTAACTTTTAATAATTTTTGGTGCTATATACACCTAAATCACTAGTTCCCTTCATGTATTCAAATGCGTTGGTGCATACCAAGGAGCACAACTATAGTTTTTTAATTTAAAAAAAATGTTGTGTTATTTCCCAATGATGCATCGGTGATGTAAATGAATAAAAAATCCCGATGGTGTCTTCTAAAGAGAAACGCTAGGTGGTTTTTTATTTATTTTTTAAATAGTGGTGCTATAGTAAAACAAAGCACCAGTGCGGTACCTATATTAGAACACACCATTATATATTTTCTTATTTAAAAAATGTGCTCTTGGATGTTTTCTGTAATGTTGTAGTTATGGTAATTCACCAAAGGAGGCTTAAATAAAAAAACCTCATTGTAATTTATTTTTTACCATCTACAATGTTGGAGAGCTCTAAAGCCCCAGTGCACTTATTTCCTCATGCAATCACCTAACATCGGTGCTTCTCTTTCTCACCATCCTTTTGTACCATGCTCGCTACCTGACTTTCCAATTTTTGCAGACCATGGTAAAACAAAATTCTCTCCAATGCCTCCCCAATGGGTAAATGTCCAAGTAATTTCTATGTTTATCTCTAATTTAATTTTTTGGTGGATTAGAATTGCAAATTAGTTAAAATTTCCATTATTTTTGAAAACCAAAATCCTCTACTGTGTGCTCAATATGTTCGTCTCAGATTGATAGCGATGCACCATGTAAATTTACAGGGTACAACGTAATTCCATGCATGAACATAATGCACTTATACTTTTTCAGTGTTTTTCATAAATGAAACCAAATCGGGAAAGCTATAAGTTTTATGTTGGTGTGTAAATTATTCAAGCTATGTATGGTGCATTCATATTTACCAATCACATGACAAAAATACTATTTAAAATATATCTATAGCTCAGAGTGTTTGATAACACGAACATTTCATACCGGTGCAAAAAGGTTATATGTGCACACCGGTGCATAAGTATGGGCACACTGTGGATCATAAGCATCATATGTATGGGCACACTAATGCCAGTGCAGTGGTTTTTCAAAGCACACCGAAGCGAGTGCATGAATCTTTTTTTGAAACACCGATGTTTTTTTTCTTTTTAATTGAAAATTATATTTCCATATTTATAAATACATTTTTCATTTAATAACAAAAAATGGTATTTTATGTATGACACTAATGTATTTTATATTGAACCATGTAGTAGTGACATGAGCAGAGGGAGTAGAAGTTGGAGGAGGAGAAGATGGTGGACCCATACAATATGGTCTGACCATGGGAGGCCAGAGAGAGGGAGAGGGATTTATACCCTTGGCCTACTACTACAGTGACCTGAGTACTCATAATGAATTTAGGCCTCCTAAATTACTATGATGAAGCTACATCCCTAAAGACACACTTTTTATTATCGGCGTATCTGATCCATCAATGGAGTGCCTAAGAGCATGGTTTATGTGTTGGTCCTGGGGCATGGTATAGGCCATCTAAAGAGGAAATATACTTTATCACCGAACCATCTACGAGAATGGATTATTTTACCTAGTTCCTTGATGTCCCCCATGGGGTTGCATCTAAGAGTCAACTTCCCTACACTTAGAGATATGTCAGGCCTAATGCGGATCGTCTAACATATTTTTAGGTCTATGGTGGGAAAATTTGGATTTTTTATTTTGCAGCGCAGGAGGTTAGGTGCCTTCTGTTATAAGTCACCATCATTAAAAAATTTAGTAGTGATGGGAAGCACATCAGTTTCCCTCTTTTGTATTAGATTGATTATTTGATTCAGGCACCATGTTGTATTAGATGGTATCCCATTTTTTTAGGCAGTTTTATATGGCTTTAAATAGATTTCATGCGTTGAGGCATGGGAGGGAAACCTTCCCCTTTTCTTTAGAATTTTTTGTTTATTTTTTGAGAGGTTTCTAGAGGCTATGCCTACATTTAATCGTCACCCTCCTAGGGAAATCACTAAAGTCTGAATGACTAAGAGGTTCTTGCCGAAGTATCCGTCTAGGATCTCCACTAAGGAACTAGTTCTAATGCCTAGTGATTATGACCATGTGTTTATCACATTGGAGTTTCCGTATCCGGGGGTTGATTAGAGAAAGTGTCCTAACATTCTCTCCACATCGGCTGAGCCTCCAAGTGATAGAGGTAATATTTATGTTTTCTTTAAATTAATTTGGTTTCATTGTAGTGTTTTAATTAATTAGAATAAAATTTATTATACCACGTTCTTTAACTTATTTTATTAAATTATTTAATGAAATTTTCTAATTATTTTTGTCTACTATATATTTTGTAGACATCAAAACATTCGATGGGGAAATTCCTCCTCCCCACCTGATGGAGGAGATGAGGAGATGGGTGAGGCTAAAGAGGGTGAAGCACATCCTTAGGCCAGTGTCGGCATCTATGGCCATAGGGCTGATCTAAGAATTTGGATGGAATACTCTGACAGATTGGAAAAAAATTTGGTTGAGGAGGCATTTTTCCCTACGAGTGCTCGAGATATCAGTGCGAATTTGTAATATCCCAAAATGGGAACATGTACACTATTGGGAATATTTTAAGATATTACCAATGTGGAGCTTCAGTAAATCATGAGCATAAAAATGTATATCAATTCATAATATGCACAAGAAAAATTTAACTAGAAAATTACTAATCAATAGCAAATATTTTCCTCACTATCCTCTCCCGGCATGAGGAATTGCAGCCTTCTGGACCATAAAAACATAATTTTCAGAAAATAATGAAATAAATATGGGTAATGGCATGTAGATCTAGTGGTTTATACATTATAAAACTTCCATACCGAATTTTAGCTCAAACTAATCATTCTAGCTAAGTTAAACAGATCTCCCCACTTAGAGATAGCTCAAAAACACCCCAATCCCATGAGTTTCAACTGCAGCATTTATAAATACTATGAGAGCGTAATTCCCATGAGGTTTTCTATATAAAATGATGGAATAAGATATATCATAAGTTTATATTAATAATATGGCAAATAAATGGAGGTTTAACCTCTTTTATAGCAGAAACAAGACACCCGGCAAGGGTTTCCGGCATTATGCATGAATAAAAAGAAGCACTGCAGAAAATAATGCAGTTACTACATATCTATATTAAAAATGGATGAATATGAAATAATATATCTGAAAAATACAGAAAAATGGCCCTAGGCCCTTCTTATTAAAACTCCTGGAGGGAAATAAACACCTCCTCCTCAAACAAGCACAAAGTAGTAGGGTTTAACCCGGCAACTGTTGCAACTACAGAGAGGATGTAGCTTCTAAAAGGAACTGCACTATAGATGAATATGGATGAATGGCCCCAAGCCAAATGATGAATTGAAGCTCAGATCCTTCCCTCTTGATCCCTTAAGCAAGCTGACCCAAAGAGAGGATGGAATTCCCGCACGGGAATTCTTTGCACTAAGCAGTGTTGCAATCACAACTAAATAGCTGAAGCATGCAAGAAGTCAAAAGACTAAATATAGTTGAATACTGAATGATCTCCTTGATGTTATTCCCTCCATTTCATCTTTGGTGAGCCTTCTCACCCCAGACCCCACACATTATTGAGGTGACTTCATAGTGAATATTCCTCCTCCAAAAATGCACTGCCCTAGTTGGCTTCCCTCCTCTTTGTAGCAACACTGTTGACTTGGTCAACTGAGACTAATCCACCTACAATGCCTCTTTTCATAGTAAGGGGCCTTCATCCAGTTCTCATATGTGTGTCTAGGCTGGTCCTTGTTCACATTGAGCTAGTTTATTTGGGTGATCTCTTCCTCCTCAAGAATGCATGTTGACTTAGTCAAACTTTAGTATGTCCATATCTATTTTTCCCTTGTTCACACTTGGAAGTGTAAAACCCAAATCCTAAGGTGATCTCCTTCCTTAATAAGGTGTAATTTATTCATATATTTATTTTTCATGGGCCTCCTTCCCATTTATTCCTCTTCTAAGTGAAAGCATCAAAATCTAATATTCCAATTTTCTTCTTTGCAAATTTTGGAATATTACCATCCTCCCCTCCCAAATGTTGCTTGTCCTCAAGCAACTGTAAGGATAGGACTGAATAGGATCCTCTTCTCCTCTGTAGCAACCTCATAAGATGAAATCTTCGAAGGATCAGGGTGTTGCATCTTCAATATATCTCCAAGCTGCCCCTCCCAAGTGTGCACGATGTCCTTTAGTGAACATTTCAAATAGCTGACATCATGTGATAGTGAAACATCCATGGAGGAAACAATGGGTTGTTTGAAGATCCTCTTGGGGAATGAAGGCTGATATAGATTGGGATTCATCATCCCCATTTGAATCTCTCCTCCCCAAGCTACCAACCAAACAAAATGAGTCACCCTCTAGGATGGCAACTCATGAAGGATCTCTTCCACCTTGAGCTCATGCAGAATAGGTGGGATGAAAATCTGAATATGGTAGACAAGATAGCCTACCCCATGTTGTCTTCCTCTCCACTTAAGATAAGTGTAGAGAATTTTCTGATCTTGGTCTGCCATAATGTTTCCCTCCAATGGAAAGAAAAAAACTATACCTCCAAAGGTCCCTTTCCCAGCGTTGTGCATCAAGCTGGCCCAAAACATTTCATACATGATGGATAATAAATCATCTTCATATGGCATCCCATCCATCTCATGGCCCTCCTCATAAATAAATAAAGAGTTTGTTGTAGAGGCCATGTCTTTTCCCATGCTCTCCTTGGAATATGAAATGAAGAAAGTGTGGGGATGCTCCCCCCCCAAGAACACATCCACCCAATGTGTTCCTCCTCCAATCATGCTCCCCATAAAGGAAAGAAAAACATCAGAAAATGGGCTCATGATAAGTATCGAAATGAAAGAAATATTGTGAATTTCATGTGGTGCTGGAAAGTACCAATAGTCTCCCAAGTGGCCCCAGCGCAGTCCTCCCCACTGCATCTTCAAGAAATGGCCTGGCAAGTTGTCTCTTGACAATTGGCTTGCTGTGTAACTCATCACACCCACTAGTAAATAGTAGATGGCTGAATATATCAGGTGATTATATAAGGAGTGACCAAAAACTTGCCCCTAATCATATAGTAGATGGTTTTCTCCATCATAATAGCTGGCCAAAAATAGTCCATGGAGCCTAAAGAAAAACTTGCCCCTTTGTAGAGAAATGCACTACAAGAAAGTGGTAAGAGCATGAAAATATTGTGTTGAACAATCAATAAGTGCAAAAACAAAATTCTTACCATGTAATGAAAGAAATATGGTGACAAAATCCACAGATTGATCCTCCATAGTGGTATGACATACCCATATGAAGAGGATGAACCACATGCTGCATGAAAATCCTCCTTCTCATGCCTAGAAATCCAAGTCAAGGAGAACATATCATAATGACAAATGAGTCCATCCACTGCTCTACCAATATCATCTCCTCTATGCCCACCAAGTGCATAAAATATGAAGTGATCCTGGGAACACTCCATCAACAAGTTCTTGCTCCAAAGTGACAGTGCTTTTGGCCTATGCAAATAGGCTCCTTCCAACTCATAAATCCATTCTTTGACATGTCCCATGTCAAAGAATTCTCCCATAATGATACTGCATACAATAAGTTCCTTCCAAGGTGGAATTACTTCCAGATCATCTAAGCTAAGGAGTAGCCTCCTTACACTATTATAGTGCCATCCCCTACTCCTGCAGCATCATGCCAAGTGTGAGAGAAAATCTTCCCTTGCTCTCTCCCAATCCTCCAAAGCAACAAGAAGTTTTGCTGCCACCTCATACCTCCATCATACAACCCATGTGGTGAAAACATAATGATCACATCATCATAATTCATCCACACTCCCTGCCATATGATGCAAGTACCCTGCCAAGTTCGTCCCATCCTCATACCCTTCAAAAAATGATGTGCCTCATGATGGCCAAACTCTCTCAGGAGTAGCCAACACAATTTTTCCTCTTACTGCCCTATATCATAAATTTTCAAGTGGCTCACCAGCCTCTTGATCTTTCCCCACATCCACTCAATCCCATGTGGATGCTTTCTGTCATTCTTTACCTTAGCATTCTTCCCATGTGGGCTATCATCCTCCACAACCAATTCCTCTTCTTTGCATGTCATGAAGTGCTGAAATTCATTTCTTGGAGATCTCTTAGAAAATATCTCATGTCCATAGCCATCTTGAATCCATCAAGATCCAAAGGTGATAAAGGCAAAGCCCCCTCATTGTTATTGTTTGACAGCGCTGATAGCCTCTCCCATGATATAGTTGCTGCCTCATACTTCATCTCAAAGTTCATGACTCCCTCCAAAAGATCACACTCCAACCTCAAGGGTTGTGTGCAACTCAATAGGGGTCCATGAGAATGATGGTTCATTTTCCCCTTGAACCATTCCAGCTTACACAGCGCAGTTCAATCCTACTGCTCTACCTCAGCAATAATGTTTGATCTTGGGCCATATGAAGACATATTTCCACAATTTTTAGAAAGCTTTGTTGCAATAAGTAAAAGTGTAAATCTCCCCATACCTTGGTGAGATGCAGGAACCTCTTGTAGTGCTGCAAGGGCTCCTCCCTCCAATGTAATGGATGTCCTAACTACTGGTGTAGTAGGCTTCTCTCCCAAGGTTGTGACATCTCTGGTACATGTTTCCTCCCATGGTGGTGTGGACCCTCTCTCCTTTGATATTTCTCCATCAAAGGTCCTAATCAGCCCTTGAGTGAACTCAGAATAAGAATTCACTCTTGTATGACTTAAGTGAATGAACCACCAAGCATTGGCTTCACCCTCCAGGTGCAGTGCTACAACTTCTACTGCCTCCTTCTCTACCACTAGATGTAGTAGGAAGAATTCCTCAAACTTCCTTGCCCAAGCTCTTGCTATAGTTGACCCATCAAATGTAGACAATAGGAATCTATTGCCTCTTATCATGCTCTTGCTGCATGGTCTTCCTTCTTCTCTCAGTTGAATAAACTGAGGAAAATCTAGGGTCTCTTTGAAAGCCCTAGGTTGGCACTTGTATTCTGCCAAATATCCATTCAAGATCTCATGTTCTAAGTGGTCTTCTTGCTCTCCACTTCCTCTATCAGAACAAGAAGTGCATGGGTCTTCTTCTTCCTCTATAAATATTTTAGAGGTCTCACTGCATCTTTCTCCTCCTTGAAACCCTCTTAGAGTTTCAATGCATTTCTCTTCTTCCTTCTTAGATCTGAAAATGGATGAGAGTAATCTCATATTTTCCATAATTTGTTTCTCCTATTCTTCTTATCCTCTTATTGGATCTGAAATCCATAGGCTGAGCCAAGATGTCAGCTCTGATACCACTGTAATATCCCAAAATGGGAACAACTACACTATTGGGAATATTTTAAGATATTACCAATGTGGAGCTTCAGAAAATCATGAGCATAAAAATGTATATAAGTTCATAAGATGCAAAATAAACATTTAACCAAAAAATTAATGATCAGTAGCAGATATTTTCCTCACTATCCTCTCCCGGCATGAGGAATTGCAGCCTTCTGGACCATAAAAACATCATTTTCAGAAAATAACGCAATAAATATGAGGAATGGCACTTGGATCCCATGTTTTATACATTATACAGCTTCCATATAGAATTTGAGCTCAAAATAATCATTCTAGATAAGTTAAACAGATCTCCCCAGCTAGAGAGAGCTAAAAAACACCCCAATCCCATGACTTTCAACTGCAGCATTTCTGAAGACTATGAGAGCGTAATTCCCATGAGGTTTTCTACAGAAAATTATGGAATAATATAGATCCTAATTTTATATTAATCATATAGAAAATAAATGGAGGTTTAACCTCTTTTACAACAGAAACAAAACACCCGGCAAGGGTTTCCGGCATTATGCATGAATAAAAGTTAGCACTGCAGAAAATAACACAGTTACTACATATCTATATTACACATGGTTGAATATGACATAATATAGCTGAAAAATACATAAAAATGGATCTAGGCCCTTCTTATTAGAACTCCCAAAGGGAAATAAACACCTCCTCCTCAAACAAGCACAAAGTAGCAGGGTTTAACCCGGAAACTACTGCAACTGCAGAGAGGACACAATTTTTGAAGGGAACTGTGTTGTAGATGAATATGGCTGAATGGAACCAAGAAAAATGATGAATTGAAGCTCATATCCTTCCCTCTTGATCCCTTAAGTAAGCTGACCCAAAGAGAGGATGGAATTCCCGCACGGGAATTCTTTGCACTAAGCAGTGCTGCAACCACAGATAAACAGCTGAAGCATGCAAGAAGTAAAAATACAAAATATAGCTGAATAATGAATGATCTCCTTGATGCTATGCCCTCCTTTTTATCTTTGTTGAGCCTCCTCACCGTGGACCCCACACATTATTGAGGTGACTTCCTAGTGAATATTCCTCCTCCAAAACTGCGCTGCCCTAGTTGGCTTCCCTCTTCTTTGTAGCAGCGTTGTTGACTTGGTCAACTGAGACTAATACACCTAGAATGCCTCTTTTCACACTAAGGGGTCTTCAATCCGGTTCTCATATGTGTGTCTAGGTTGGTCCTTGTTCACATTGAGCTAGTTTATTTGGGTGATCTCTTCCTCCTCAAGAATGCATGTTGACTTAGTCAAACTTGACTATGTCCATATCTATTTTGCCCTTGTTCACACTTGGAAGTGTAAAACCTAGCTCCTAAGGTGATCTCCTTCCTTAATAAGGTGGAATTTATTCATATCTTTATTGTTCATGGGCCTCCTTCCCATTTATTCTTCTTCTAAGTGAAAGCATCAAAAGCTAATATTCCAATTTGTTTGTTTGAAAATTTTGGAATATTGCAGGATCCTAGGTTTGTGGATATATACAGGGACTGTCCATGCAATATTATGCCTCTTATACATCATGTCATCAAGGTTAGTATGATACTGGAAGCGATGAGGGATGTATGGCATGAAACAACATATACGTCAATTGAGGGTGGTGATCATGATCATGACGATGATTGGTGATCATGATCATGATGATGAATTTGGTGAAGGTGGTGATAATTCTCCTTTCTCACTAGTCCCTCTTGTTGTGTTACCTTGCAACACCAATATCTTTCCTTTAACCATGAGTTAACCAAGTATCCCTATCTCTTAATTTTTTGTAAATATTTTATTATTTCTTCAATGTTTCCTTCAATCATCGATATCCTTTTGTAATTGTTTTTTCCTCTTCCTTACTTTGTGTACTTATTTCAAACAACAAAAATTGGCAATTGTTTTTTTCTCAAAATCACTCATTCCCTTCCTTGTTACCTAATGTTTCCATTACCATAGATATCTTAACCACAAAAATTGACCATTATTATTCTCGCTATCCAAGCCTATCATAGTTGGCATATGTGACTATCTCAAATCACAATAAGGGTAAATAGAAATATCCTTTCTACCAATAAAATTTTGATTCAAATATGTATTTTTTATACTAATTTAGCACAGGATCCCTTATTGAACATTATTTCTTCATTTGAAAAGGATTGACAATGTTTTACAACAAACTTCAAAAAATATCCTTGTATGATAGTGTCCACATAATAATTAATAGTATGGGTGATATAATGGTCCAACTAATAAGGAGAAACCAAAGTCCATAAGATCCAATACATGGTCCTATTTTTTCAAAAATTTGGGCCCTTTGTCTCAAGATATCTTCTCTTCTTTGGAAAAAGGACATAAACAAGTTTTTCTAGATATTTTAAAATGGAGCACTCTTCAACTATGTTCCTCTCCTTTACGCCACATGATATGAATTCCATTTGGAATTTCTTGACTTGGATGTTCTTATTTTTTAAATATGACCCTTGACTATGCTATAAAAACCCTCCAAAAAATTATTAAATGGTGGGAATTCCTCTTCATGTGTGAAGCTAGTGAAATGTGACAATTCATCCAAGATACATCCAAATATTTTGTTTGTGCCTTAGGGAATGTAAAGATACCCTTAATATAAAACATGCATAAAAATTTGTATCCAAGTGCCCCAAATGTGAGATGTGTCCACTTAACCAATTGTACTTCAAAATATGTGAACTCAAAAACAAAACATACCTTAAAATACATGAATGTCTCTCAACATTTGAAAGAGAAAGTAACCCTTACCTTAGTCTTCCTCCGTTGGAAATTTGAGCCTACTGTCACAAGGTATCTTCTCTTCCTTGGAAATAGGACATAAACATGATTTTAGATGTTTCTAAAAGGATTAGTCTTCACCTATGTACTTATCCTTTACACCACGTGATACAAATGTTAGTTTTCATATTCTTGACTATGGCGTTCTTATTTTATACATGTGACCCTTGACTATGCCATGAAATCCTCCAAAATATTCTTAAAGGATGGGAGCACCTCTTCATGGATGAAGCTAGTGGAATGTGACAAGTTATCCAAAATTCCTCCAAATATGTGATTTGCACGTTGGGAAATGTTAAAGGTACACTTAATGGAAAAAACATAAATATTTGTGTCCAAGGGCCCTAACTGTGAGATGTTACCACTTGTGAAATTGTGCCTCCTTTTGATGCTTAAACTAGCACCCTAGTTGTGCAAGACTCACTAGGTGTCACTTTGGGTCAACTTAGGGTTGTTGGCACTCTCACTTTGGATTACTTGTTGAATCTTGGGGTTATCCCAAGGCACAAATTTATGGGGTATTTTATGTGACTAGATCACCAACACTGAAAACCGTATCTACATTAGATGGTTCAACATCTTTATGATCCTTGTCATATTAACCAAAACTTTTGTATCCATTATTTATTTAATTGCAATACCTCCAATAGATATTGATGGTGTTCATGAGCCTATTTATGGTCTCTTCTTTGTGGAAACAATATTATCTCCAATGACATTATTCCTACCTTTTCAACTATCAATTTTCACTTCTATGCCATTGGGGAAGTAGCTTTCGTTCATGAATGGCTACACAACAGGGACCCTATGAGCCAATCGTTCATGTTGTCGATGTAGTTCCCACATGACACAAACATTATATGGTCTATCATAGCCAAACACTCAATGATGGTCTTCAAAGATACCCAACCTATGAAAACAAGTTGTATTCTATTGACGAAGCCTGAAAGTAGCGGAAGAGTTATATTCTTCCAAAGGAAGTGGCCATCCACACCAATTGTAGGCATTTTCCTACTCTAGATAATCCTTGGGAGTTGGTGTGCCTAGATTTTACGCCATGTTTTCTCTTAACCAACCATGGTAACATATGTGTTTTTGTTGTTTTTTATTGCTTTCTTAGGATGGGAATTGTGGCACCTTGTAAGAATATTTTTGCAAAAAACTCCACTCATAAGTTCTTCTTCAAGCAATTTTGGCTAATTTTGAGTTTCGAAAGACCATATTTCTTGATAGGGCTGATGGTAGGTTCCTTATTATTTTTTGGTTTAACCTGTGGTCCATGATAGAGATCAAGCTTGAATAAATCCACTACCTTCCATCCCTAGATTGATAAATAAAAATAAATAGTCAATATGATTGTTATAGATGTCTTTAGAGTATCAAATTGCAAGCATCCACATATAGGTGTTGAAGCCTTCTATATTTTCAACTGAAATTCGACATAACTCTTAATATTTCTATTGGACACAAGAATTTTCAGGTGTGCTTGGGGTACCAACAATTGACACAAATTGATGTAGCTACATTCACGGTATAACACATTGAGATACCTCATATACTAGGAACGAGGTATGTAAAACAACCAATTTTGTGGAATGTATCTAACAAATTAAAAAATTAGTTCATGATATTTTGTAGAAAGTTTCCAACTCCAAGTATAAGTAGATACACAATCCATTGGGTTCCCATAAGTTTAAGGTTAGTGATGAGTTATGGTTGGATTTGCATAAGGGGAAATTGAAAAACTCGCATAAGAATCTCATACCACTTTAACACGATCCTCACACCATCACTAAGGCTATGGGTGATAATTATTTTGAGGATACCCATAGGATGGTTTATATTACTTCAAAGGTATATGTTAGAATTATTTATGCTTGATGGGGTGCATGTTTAGAAAAAAATCCTTAAAAAAATATATATGATGGAACCATTACTAACATTTTGATATTCTACTTGAATGGCATTAGATAACTAAACACGAGATTTTAAAAATTAACATTTTAAAAGTATATTTTATATCAAAGTATGTGGATCATTGTGAGTAAATTTTTTAAATATTACACCGCTCTAATATTATTTCTCTTATGACTAAATTTTTTAAACATTATCACTCTAATATTATTTCTCTTACATGCTCTAGGTTTGAGAGCTTCTTTGTATGAGAAGATCATTGTAGTGCAACCATATCTCTGCATCGCTTGTTTTAAAGTCCTCTCTACCTCATAATTCCATAACCCAAAATGTTTTTCTATACCTTTGGGGGACGAAATTTCCTTCGCCAATGTGGGGGCATGGGGGGCGCATGGCGCGGAGGGTTGAATCCAAAAATATTGCAATTGATATTGATCTCAAACCATACCCAAATGCAAGCATACAGGAATATGAGTACACCGATGTTGACAATAGTGTGGGATCGGATTTGAACCCGATCGTCGTGGCTATTGTGACGATGTTGTTGTAAGAGTTACGATGAAAATATGAACCGATATGGATTGAATAAAACTCCACTAAATGCTTCCAAGGTGGTCAAGGGTGTAACAATAGGTATGCATTAAATATCCATGTTTCTTTATACTTTTCTGCATTCTTTTTCAATGGTTAACACCCACTAGTACACATGGGCAGAAAATATGATGTCGTACATTGATAGTTTGATCATATTGTTGGATTTTACTTGAAAATATTTTTTGTATATTTTTTAAAGCCCCAAAATTTGTTGGATATTTCAAAAAAATAATTATCATCAAATATTCGACAAAATATTTTTTCATCAAATTTTCGACAACAATTGAATGTTCAGCAGATATCCAAATTTTGACCAGGTCAATTATCTATCTATAGGAATATTGTGTTGGGTGTGGAGCCTGATTATCTTGTTTACTTTGTATCACAACATTGGACCCCTGTACCTTAAAAGGGGTAGCAGAGACGCCCGTAATTAATCACTTCTGTGGGGGGTCCAGGGGGGCGGCAGCGCTTTTCGGAGCCCCCCCCTGACAGGGGTTTTCGGGGGCAGCGCCCCCCGAAGCTAAAAACAGATGTAGAATTGCCTTGTAAAAGTATAGTAATTTCTAGTCAATCTGGGCCGTTCATTAGGCAAATGATCTGACGGTAGAAGTTATGTTTAGATTAGGTTTTTTTGCCCTAAAAGGCAACCCCTCGCTTTTATGAGGGCATTGTACTGCGGCTGTGCATTGTATGTGTATTCTCAGAGCGAGAAACAGAGAGGGAGACTGTGAGAGAGAACAGAGGATATTATAGCGGATCTGCTGTAGCTTTTGTCTCTTCATTTTTGCTGGATAATAGAAAGGAAGGACTGGCTATTCGGGGTGGATGTAGCCCAAACTAGGTGAACCACATATATCTATGTCTCTCTAGTTTTATGTGTTTTGTGTGCTTTTATTTTCCGCATATTTTATGTGTTGTATTACTCTGTAATATTTAATTTTCTAACAACTGGTATCAGAGCCGAAGGTATATTTGGCTGATAAACTCGCATGAAAGAAGGGTTCCTGGTTCGAGTGGGAGAAATGGCGGAAGATGGTAAGTTTAGGGTCGAGAAATTTAACAGCCAAAACTTTCCGTTGTGGAAGATGCAGATGGAAGATTATCTGTATCAGAAAGATCTGTACCTACCATTGAGCAGAAAAACAAAGAATCCAGTGGCCATGACAGACATGGAATGGAAAATTCTCGATAGAAAGGCACTCGAAAAAGTACGGTTGTGCCTTGCGGCGTCAGTCGCCTTCAATATTTCGAAGGAAAAAACAATAGAGGGTTTGATGTAGACGTTGGCGAAACTATATGAAAAACCCTCGGCCTCAAACAAGGTATTTCTTATGAAATGACTATTTAATATGAAGATGTCGGAAGGTGGATCTGTTGTAGACCATTTAAATGAATTTAATACAGTTACCAGTCAGTTAAGTTCTGTAGGGGTAAACTTTGATGATGAAGTTAGAGCTCTGTTATTATTGTGCTCATTGCCAGAGAGTTGGAATGGTTTAGTAATGGCCATTAGTAACTCTGTCTCTGGATCTAGTACTTTAAAGTTTGATGATGTTGTTGGTGCTATCCTTAGCGAGGAAATGTGACGGAAAAGCTCTGGTGAGACATCAGGTAATGCTTTGAGTGCAGAGTCTAGGGGAAGAAGAATGGAAAGAGGAAAGAGCTCAGGATATCGCAGTAAATCAAGGAAAGGTAGATCCAAGTCCAGATCGGGGATAGTGTGCTAGAATTGCGGAAAGAAAGGACACCTAAAGAAAGACTATAGATCTCGGAAGGGAAAAGAAGGAGATACACAACAAGAAAACAATCATGAAGCAAATGTGACAGGTGATGTGTTACAAGATGCTTTGATTCTTTCTTTCGAAAATGTTACTGATTCTTGGGTTGTAGATTCAGGGGCTTCATTCCATGCCACACCTGATAAGAAATATTTTCATGACTATGTTCAAGGAGATTTTGGACAAGTTCGTTTTGGGTGATGATAAACCCTGTAAAATTGTTGGAATGGGTAAATTTCTTGTAAAACAATAGAATGGAAACCAATGGCTACTAAAGGAGGTAAGGCATGTTCCAGATCTGAAGAAAAATCTGATTTCAACAGGGCAGTTAGGCAGTGAAGGTTGTATGACAACTTTCACAGATAAAACTTGGAAGGTCACCAAAGGAGCACTGGTAATAGAAAAAGGTGAAAAGGTTGGTACATTGTATTTATGCAATGGTATTTCTAACTCTGTTAATGCTTTAAATTCCAAAGGAGCAGATGCAGCATTATGGCATCATAGGCTCGGACACATGAGTGAGAAGGGAATGAAGATTCTTCACTCAAGAAATTTGTTGCCGGGTTTGAAGAATGTTGATTTGGATTTCTGTGAGAATTGCATTTATGGAAAACAAAAGAGAGTCAGATTTCTCAGAGTTGGGAAAGAAAATAAGAGCGAAAAATTTGAGCTTGTGCATACAGATGTATGGGGACCTGCTCAGGTATCATCTCTCGGTGGCTCTCGTTATTATGTTACTTTTATTGATGATGCAACTAGAAAAACATGGATTTATTGTATTCAGAATAAATCTGATGTATTTGATACTTTCAAGAAATGGAAAGCTTTGGTTGAGATTGAGACAGGAAATAAGTTGAAGTGTCTCAGATCAGACAATGGAGGTGAATATTGCAGCAAAGAGTTTGATAGGTACTATTCATAGCATGGAATTAGTAGAGAGAAGACAGTTCCAAGAACACCACAAGAAAATGGCGTGTTAGAAAGGATGAATAGAACAATCATGGAGCGTGCAAGGTGCATGAGATTGCATGCAGGATTTCCTTTACAATTTTGGGCAGATGCTATAGATATTACTTTTTATCTAATAAACAGAGGGCCTTCAAGTTCCTTGGATGGTGGTATTCCAGAGGAAGCATGGACAGGTAAAAAGGTAAACTACTCTTTTTTAAAGCCTTTTGGTTTGAGGCCTTTCTCCATATTAATAAAGAAAACAAAACAAAACTTGAGGCAAAATCAAAGAAATGTACCTTTATTGGATATGGTGCTAATGATTTTGGTTATCTCTTATATGATTATGAAATTCACAAAATCATTAGGAGCAGAGATGTAATATTCAATGAAAAGGTCTTGTATAAGAATTAGTTGCAGGAAAAGAAACAGGAAAAAGAAAGCAAGGAATACGCGATTCTTGATGAGATATCTGAAAAAGTAAAGGTGCCTGAAAATAATAATAATCAACAACCACAGCAGCAACAAGCACCATGATAGCAACAGGCACCTCAAACACCTGAAATTGGTGTTAGAATATCTACCATGATAAGTAGGCCCCCTGAACGATACTCTCCTTCATTATATTATTTATTGTTGACTGATTCTGGTGAACCTGAATGTTATGAAGAAGCAATGTAGGTTGAAATCAGGAAGAAGTGGGAGCTAGCCATGGAAGAAGAGATGGACTCCTTAATGCATAACCAGACTTGGGACTTAGTCAGGTTGCCTGTAGGTAAAACTACATTGTAGAATAAATGGGTTTATAGGCTGAAGGAAGAAGATGGAGGAAAAAAAAGGTACAAAGCTAGACTTGTGGTGAAGGGGTTTGCACAGAAGAAAGGTATTTATTTTGATGAAATATTTTCTCCTGTTGTTAAGATGACTTCAATCAGAACTATCTTAAGTCTTGTAGCAGCGGAAGATTTACATCTTGAACAGTTAGATGTAAAGACATCATTTCTCCATGGAGATTTGGAGGAAGAGATATACATGCAGCAACCAGAAGGATATGAGGTCAAAGGGAAAGAAAAATTGGTGTGCAGGTTAAAGAAGAGCTTGTATGGCTTAAAACAGGCTCCAAGGCAGTGGTATCTAAAATTTGATAAGTTTATGTCTGAACAAGGTTATACTAGATGTCACTCTGATCATTGTGTTTATCTAAAAAGGAAAAATGATGGCAGCTATATTATATTGTTATTGTATGTATATGACATGCTTGTTGCAGGATCTAACATGCAGGAAATAAATGTGCTCAAAAGAAAATTGGCAAATTCATTTGCAATGAAGGATTTGGGAGCTGCAAAACAAATCCTTGGTATGAGGATAACTAGAGACAGGAAAAATCACAAATTAAAACTGTCTCAGAATGAGTACATAGAAAAGGTGTTGAAAAGATTTAATATGTACAATGCAAAACCAGTTAGTACACCTTTTTCTAGCCATTTAAAACTTAGTAAGGAGATGTGCCCAAAGACCTAAGAAGACATGGATTATATGTCTAAAGTTCCATATGCATCAGCAGTTGGAAGCTTAATGTGTGCAATGGTCTGCACAAGGCCTGATATTGCATATGCAGTGGGAGTTGTAAGTAGGTACATGAATAATCTAGGAAAAGAACATTGGATGGTAGTAAAATGGATTCTCAGATATTTGAGAGGTACCACAAATCAAGCATTATGCTTTGGTGGTTCAAACATTGCTCTACAGGGAGATGTTGATGCAGATATGGCAGGTGACAGAGATAACAGGAGGAGCACTACAGGATATGTATTTAATGTAGGTGGACAGGTGGAATAGTCAAGCCATAATTTCAAAACTTAAAGTAAAAAAAAGGCACTTTCAACAATTGTAGTTTATATGTTGTTTATACAGAGGCTAGTAAAGAAATGATTTGGTTATAAAGGTTTATGGATGAATTGGGTAAGAAGCATGATATGGGCACATTATACAGTGATAGTCAAAGTGTCATTCATCTTGCAAAGAACTCAACATTTCATTCCAGAACTAAACACATAAAACTCAAGTACCATTTCATACGGTCATTATTGTAAGATGGACAGTTGAAGCTGGAAAAGATACACATTAGCCAGAATCCCGTATATATGAACAAAAGTTGTAACCAGGAAACTGAGAATATTAGTTTAATTATCTCAAGGATGAAGTTAAAGATGAGGAATAGCCAGGTCCAAAGAGGAGTCATTGTCTAGCAAATGAAGCAGCAGTGGAGTTGCTACAATCAGTCTCCAAGTGGGAGATTGTTGGGTGTGGAGCCTGATTATCTTGTTTAATTTGTATCACAACATTGGACCCCTGTACCTTAAAAGGGGTGGCAACGCCTCCCATAATTCATCGCTGCCATGGGGGGTCCAGGGGGGGGCGGCAGCGCTTTTCGGAGCCCACCCCTGGTGGGGGTTTTCGGGGGCAACACCCCCGAAGCTAAAAATAGATGTAAAATTACCTTGTAAAAGTATAGTAATTTCTAGTCAATCTGGGCCGTTCATTAGGAAAATGATATGACGGTAGAAGTTATGTTTAGATTATGGTTTTTTTCCCTAGAAGGCAACCCCTCGCTTTTATGAGGGCATTGTATTGCAGCTGTGCATTGTATGTGTATTCTCAGAGCGAGAAACAGAGAGGGAGACTGTGAGAGAGAACAGAGGATATTACAACAGATCTACTGTAGGTTTTGTCTCTTCATTTTTGCTGGATAATAGAAAGAAGACCGGGGTCAAAGCAGGATGTGGTTTTAAACTGGTGAACTAATGATATCTGTGGTTTTATATCTGTGTCTCTCTAGTTTTATGTGTTTTGTGTGCTTTTATTTTCCGCATGTTTATGTGTTGCATTGCTCTGTAATATTTAATTTTCTAACATATTGATGTTTGACAAAGTCAATATTTTTCTAGTTGGACAACATATCTCTAGTCAAAAACCATTAATATTCCAAAAAATGGCTATTTTTTTGGTCATAACACAAAATTATTTTACTTTGTTAATTTAATTACAAATAGTTAAAAAATATTGCGGTTTATTTTTTCATATAATCATCACTAAAATTTTGGTAAGTAAAAATGTCACATAACATTCCTCCAAGAGGACAAAGAGATGTGAGACATACATTGGAGACATTGGGTGATTTCCTTCCTTTGTATCATCCATGTTTATCATCTTTAAGCACTGACATAATTCAAAATTACTCAAAAGAGAATTTCAATCTCTAAAGTTTGAACATGCCAAAACTTGTTTTTTTTCCAGCCCGGTTTTTTTACAATTGAATATCATGCATCGTTAAGTGCACTCATCATGCTTTCTACGGCATGGGACCAATGTATGAACACCTTGATAAACAAAAAGGAAACCAATGTACTAAGGCTTGGTTGGACCTACATATAACACATCAATTTTTATCTCAATTTGGTAATGGCAGAACGAAAATTGAATTTTTCCCACTTCTAACATGTGTCTTGGCATTCCCATCTATCAAAGAAAAAATCCTCACATGATAGCTAAATAATACCGAGTAAAGGAGTTTCGCTAAATAATTCATTCAACATAGAGAAGAAAAATCAACTAAGAGTTTCCATATGAATCCTGCGAACTTTGAGACATATTGTAAGAGCATTGTCCTTAACATTGTACTGGTATTCATCCATTTGTGTAACTATAACATTAGGTTGTATTGTATATTAAATGCATACATAAACTAGGGCCAACAAGTTTTTCAAGATCCACTAAGCTACCGATGATTACGTCCCATAAATTAACATGTAGCTCATGCTTTCTACGATGTATAACATACCCCAACATATTATATTTGACCCATACATGGAAGCAAAGTGTAATATGTGATTGAAAATAATTTTTATTACAGTTAAGGTTTTATATAATTAAGAAACTTGGTCAAAACCACAGAGTTGGTTTTCCACACTGGAAAAATAACTTGATTTTCATCAATAACTTGTACCACCCTTACAATGCATATATGCATCCTAAGGGAGTACAAATGATGTTCAAATGCTAATATTGTCTGCTAATATGAAGTTGTGCTTTGTGCATAAAAGATTCGCTCTATTTGTGACTTTCGACCCTTTGTTAGGGAAAATATACTTAGAAATTTAGATCCCATATTAATGGATACCTAGGGATTTTGACAGTGATATAATAATAATACATGATTACATCCTAGTATCTAATATTCCAAGTTTTCCATCAGCTAATTGGAATATTAGAGTTCTTACTTTTCTTATTTAGTTAAGTAAATAAAAGGGTGGAGGGACCCATAAACCTAGTAGATGAATAAAATCCACTTCTATAGTGTGAATATGGGTTAGCTGAGTAGTGGAGTAGCATTATGGAGTAGTGGAGCAGCATAATAATGAATAAAGAGTGGAGTTCATAGAGAAATGATAAGGAAGATGATGGAGATAATGGAGGAATAAATGCAAGATGATGGAGATAATGGAGGAGCAATTGCAGATATTATGGAGAAAGTGGTGCATTAAATGCACACAATATGGAGGAAGTGGAGAGTAATTGAAGCAATGATGGAGATCATGGAGGACAGTGGAGTCTTTATTGAGACTAGTGGCCACATGTGCAGCACATTAATGAGGTGGACCAAGGCTAGATAAGGCTCACAACCATAAAAGGAAGATGAGGACAACAAAGCAAGTGGATTCTGGATTTTTATTGTTGAGTGTCGTAAGACATTTCTTTGTACACTTAAGTTGTTTAGCTAAGTCTATTGTGTTGTTTAGCACTGGGTGTTCCCAAGCAGGAATCCAACCCTTACCCATGGGTTACTTCAAGTGCCTACTATGGGAAGGTTTTCTTGGGTAGAATTCATCATCCGACAATCAGTGCAAATTTTGGCCACTGTCATCCACACTTCTAGCTACAGGAATTATGCATTCGTGAACTTGGGTTTGAGCGTTGGAAGGTTATTCTCAGTACTTCAGCTAAGAAACCTGTGGAGCAATCATCCCTTCACACTATGGATCCATTGCAGTCTTTTGGGGGTTTCATTGTCACATCAAGCATCAGGCCATCCAGCTAATTATCTTATGCAATAACATTTCCTGTAGGAATTGTGTAATTTTGCAGTGAGGGTTTTAGGATAAGAGAAAGTTCCAAGCAACTCAGCTTAGAATTCTGGGAGGGATTGATCCTTCACTTTGGGGATCACTTCAAAAACTTGGGATCAACATTGTATTATCTATTAGCATGGAAAATCATCAACCCTCCTAGACAATGCATTATTTCCCAGTAGTTGTGCAAGCAGCAACTTCACATTCAATGAAGGATCTAGATCTTAAGTTTTGAGCTTGGGAATCGGGAGAAGGGACCATCCCTTCAGTTAGTGAGCTGAGTGGGTGCTATTGCAGTAGATAGATCATTATTTCAGCCCTAGATCAACATTTTTCTCTAGAGAGTGTGTAACTCAAACAATAGGGGTGCATTTGACAACCCAAAAAGGGCCGAAATTCCAAGCTCAAAATATGGCCAAACAATTTCTGCGTTTTTCTATGTTTGCAAGTAGAAACCATGGTTAAAATCCTGGATATTTGTGAGCACTCCGGAAACCTCTCGCACATAGATATTCTTCCTAGCAATAGTAGTTTATACTTTCTCATGCTAGGTTTTGGTAGTGTATTTCAACCATCTTGTGGCTTGAGTGCATTCATTTTGGAGCATTGTGTACTTACATTGTTGTTGATACATCATGATATGGCTCAATTGTTTCTATTAATGTTTTAATGTCTTGATATTATATTTTGTAATTTCAAAATTTTACAAATTTTTTCTTGCATTCTGGTTATTACCTTTATAGAAATGTTATAAATGTTTTATATTCCTGTCCTTCCCATTTTGGTATATTACAGTGGCATTAGAGCATGATATTTGGCTCAACATGTGGGAATTTCATGACATCAAAGGAATAAGAAGAAGTGGAAAAGAGAAGAAGTATTCAATGGAAGAAGGATTGAGTTTTTCCACACTTCTCTTTAGATCTATGCATGATCTCACCATGGAGATCAAAGAAATGAGAAGGGAAAGGAAAAGGAAACCTCAAGAGGGTTTCAGAATGGAGAAGGTCCCGGCACTTCCTATCAGCAGTATAAACAACCAGCAATGCAGAAAGTTCCATAATGCCCTACTATGCTCACTTTCCTTGTGAAAGAAAATGAATGGCATGGATATGGAGGATATTTGGAGCATGAGACTCTAATGATTATCTTGCAGAGTAAAAATCTCAATCTAGAGCATTCAAAGAGAATATGACTTTCTAGCAGTTTTTCCAGATTAAAGAGAACCGGATACCCCGTACCAGAAATAGAAGAAGAGGGCATATGTAGAATAGATTCTTTCTTCCTACATTCGATGAGTCATCCAAAAGCACGACAAAAGCTTGGATGGAGAAGTTAGATATAGTTGTCCAGCTACACCCAGTAGCTGAAAAAGGAAGCTATTCAGATTGCAGTGCTACACCTTGAGGGTGAAGCAAATGACTAGTGGTTCGGCAGATTGAAACATGTAAGAGTGACTACGTACGCCGAGTTCACTCAAAGATTGGTAAAGAGGTTTGATAGTAGAAAACCAAAGGCACTTTCCATTGATAAATTTTCTGACATTGATGAGAAGTATACGAGGAGAGAAAAGAAGATGTCAGCACTGATACTCTGGGAGAAGAGAAACTACCCCCACCACCAGCTATAGTAGAGGTAGTTGTATCAGTGGGAGGAGCACTTGCATATTTTCAAGATGGTCCTGAGCATTCGACATTAAAAGTCCCAGTCATGATTTAGGAGCTACATGAGGAAGAGGAAAATTATATCAGCACTAGTGTAGCAGTAGAGGAGCAGGGATCACCATCACCGGAAATTGGAGAAAAAATTGCACTAGTTGGAGGAGCTCTTGTAGCTTCGCAAGATGTTCGCAAGCATCAGTTGATCCAAGGTATGAAAACGTTTCCACCCAATTTTATTTTAGCACATCAGATGGAGATTTGTGGGGTCATTCCATAAGGGCACTTGCATGACCAAGGGTTAGAGCACATTTGTGATTTGGAGCATAAGACTATCACTGTGTAGAGAACCCTTGATTGGTTCAAGGAGAAGATGTATAACAATTTGATTTTGAAATTGTTGAGTTGTTGTTATGAAGGTAGACGATCCCTCTAGCCCAAGTGTGGGTCTAGAAATAATAGGACAAAATAGAGTGTAGGTTCCTAATTACTGAACGAAATAGATGTGGTATATCAACCTGCCTGGAGTCCAACACTGTCATCGTAGCTGTTGCAGTGGTGGCCTCTCGATTCCTTCCTCAAAAAATCACAATCCATTCACAGTGATGCTTGGATACCTGCACAAGATCAAAAAACAAGAGTAGCATATGAAACAACAAATTCATTCATAATTACTAACCAGTTAAGGAGGGTTAAGCATATTGCATCAAATAAAACACATCAACTCAAAATGGGAACCAGACAATAGTTATACATATGTATTAAATAGAAGAAAGAGTTACAACCAAGCCTTGACATCGTATCCTCCTTCATCAGGGTTCGGTTGAAGCACGTCTTGATGAATTTCAGGGAATTCAGATGGGATGAAGGCCCAAGCCTAAGCTCTCTCAACGAGGGACTCTTCCGTTCTATCTCTCCAGTGTTTCCGCTATATTATCTTCAGTTCAACTAGCTTCATCAATGGAGGATGGCTATATTTATAGAGAGAGAGAAGGAGGTTGGGATCCCTACTATGGTGGAAGGGAGGCCTTATCCCCTGGGAGGTTTCCCCAAAAGGTGGAAATAAGAGGCTAAAGGAGGAAGGCGATGGTTATTCAGTCGAACCACTCCCTATGACTCATCCACGAAGTTGTTGTGATCGAAACTTCACCTCTATTTTAAAAAAAAAATTCATAAACATATTGGAATGAGTGGGTAATTGAGACAGAGCGGTAGCTAGCACGGGGGCCAGTGTTAATATGCCTCATCGGTGCGAGGGCATAACTAGCTACCAGTGCCAAGGAAAAAACAATGGTTTTTGGTGGTCTATTCAAGAAATAGTCAATAGAAAGAATGTTAGACTCATGATAAGGGATGAAATCATGGTATTTGCAAGGCATGACACTTTATTTTGATCACAGAAATGAGCCTCCAATGTGCGGGATGGGGATTGCAGGGATAGTGGAAAAATTCTATGTAATAGATTCCCCCTAAAGCATGAGGTCTGAGAGAGAGGAAGGGGTGAAATTATTTACGAGAACGCGTTCGAACCAAACACCGCTGTCAGAAGACCTGAAATTACAAGTACAACTGATATCTATGAGACATGAACATGTGGCATGGACGCAACCATCCATAATAGAGTATATATGAACTGAGATCCATGGCATGGATGCAGCCATCCAGCAGTAAGGATCAAAAAATAGACTCAGGTATGGTCGCAGCCATCCAATCAAAAGATTCATGTAATAAAGTCATGATAAATCATAATATCCCACAGCCTGGATCTTATCAGACAAAATCCAGGGTCTTGCACTCCATCTCGACCTGTAGAAGTAAAAATTCAAGCATGCGAATGTATGAGTTGAAGTAGAACATGAAAGAAAATCACCTGATTACTAGCCAATGATGAAAGTTGTTAACAGGTGCGAGAGAAACTACCAATAATGACAATAGTCCTCAAGGTACAGTACGTACAATCCACAGAATGTGAACAGTGAGCTAACGTTGAACACTCACATAATCACTTGATCGAAGGCCAATGATGTGGACCTGTCGTCAAATGCGAAGAACCTGCCATTGAGGCATGCAGGCTCCAAGGTACCAATAGGGAGTCTCTAGATCAACTTCCTGGATAATGAGCTAAAGTCGAAAGGAAGTGACCTGGTCGAAGGAGGGCCATAATTTTTCCCACATCATCGACACGAGACAGAGGAACATAATGATAGTGAATCATGACCAAAAAATAATCATAGGGAAGTTGAAAAATATAGAGGCAAAACTTCTCTTGAACATATCAGCGACACAAATTTGGATTTGGCAATATTTTACATCAGGAGATCTAAGGTCATGATGACGTGGAAAAGAGCAGATGAGAGATCAAATCAGATTACCCAAACCCACGGAGGAAAAAATGATGAAATGAGATGTCCCCAACCTGACACGAATGCAGATGAGTGTCATGTTCAAGAGTGACATACTGTCCATATAGCTAAAGACTGGTTCAATTTTCCCCCACCATTTCTGGCAAGTACCCCAATTATTTTTTAAAACAAGTTTTAACAGGATAACATATGCTTGTGCTATAAGTTTTTCCTTCGGAAAAATCCATCCTAGTACATTTTATGAGCCCTAAGAAGGAGGAACTCATTGAATGGCATCGTGACGATGCGCGATGTCATCAGGGTTTAATGAGTCTGACAAAGAAATAATGAGTCTGACAAAGAAATAACTCAGCATCTTTTCATGTTTAGAGAGTTTAAAAAAAAGCAGAAAAGAAAATTATAATATGTCTCTTGTAAGTAGTCTCTCAAATCTGAAAAGGTAGAAAACAATATCTGAAATAACCTATTAGTTGCGATTGGCTAAGGTATTCATTTTTCGTAAATAATTTATCCAAACCCGAAAAAGGGGTAAACATATACTGGATAGATATCGTTTCACAACCGTTTAACGAGTTCAAAATAACAAGAGACTTGGCAATATTTTTAGTTTTAGAGAGTTAGAAAAGAGCTAAAAGATGACTCCAGTAGTGACTTTTTTGTGTTTTTATTGAGTCTCAAAAAGTATAAAATACAACTCATGACTTCATCACCATCACATTAAAAAATTGTCACTACACAAGAAGCAAACATAAAACCAATTTCTCGAAATAACATAATGTAATAATAGAAAAACATATATTAAAACCTAATTAAAGTTCTGTTGAAGCCTCAAAAATCGTTGCAACAACATTGGGGATAACCACTCGGTCCGGACCTTAAAAACAGCTCCTTATCCATTTGTAGTAGTGGCTCCTACTAGTTTGACTACGTCCAGTTACCTTTTCCCTATCACTATTGGTTTAAAATGTATCTTTAACTACCAATAGACAAGGATATTAGATCACTTCTTCTTGCTGATCAGGCAAGAGAATGACCCTTAAGCTGATTTGGGTTCAGCTAAACCAAAACTAAGATTTTGCCTCTTCGAGAAGAGGACTTAGAAGAATGTTGAACTTCATCTAAATGCAAACTTATTCTATAATGCAAACAAAAGAAACTAATCTAAATCCTATCTTAATTAGGTAGATATAGATCTAACCCAACTAAGAGTAAGATAATTAAATGATGAGAATTTAAATATGTCTGGCTTTTAATTAATGTCAAGCTAATGAAGAAATTCAATTAGCATGACATTTGTGAATACCAAAACACATCCTATCGAGACCATTTAACTGAAATAATAAATCAACAACACTAAGGAAGAAATTCACAAAAATGACATTGATTGTCGAATCAGTCAAGCCAATAATTAAACAATAACATGTGGAAAAAATTCGTATCACATTACTATTTAATAAATCAGTTTTATAAGATAGATTCCTGAGTAAATAGTTACTCAAATATCAGAGTTTAATCCATAATAATAGAGATACATAACAATATTGAGACAAATTATCCATATCAACAGAAATACATAAACATGAATAAAATGAAACAACAATTTTATTATCATAAAAATGAAATTAGTATTTGAAACAGAAGTGTCAAAAATACCGCTTAATTGAATCTATTTCTCTGATCCTCGTCTCTAACAGTCCTTTACATTACTTAAATTTTTTCTTTCAAAACTAGAGCTGTAGAAATGCAAACTCTTCCCATCATACATAATTCAAGATATAAAGAAAAAACCCTCAATAATGTTCAGATCTGAAATTTTCTCTCCTCCCCATCTACAACTCTAAATTCCTATTACAAAAATGCTTTTAGAAGTCTAGAATTACAGAGGAGATAATCCCTATTCACATTCTACAATTTTCCATTTATAATATTTCCAAAAGAATTTTGAGATGAGAGTTTGTTGAAGAAAAATCTGCCCAATCCAATTTTAATTGCTCAAAAATTTTAATATTTAATTGCTCGAGCCTTCTCATTGATTGAGATCTTTTTCTCCATATCTCTTCTACTGTTTTTCCTGCAAAAAGAAATCAAAATGAATTAAGATGCAACAATAAAATCAAATTGTCATTTTTGGCATTAAAACAAATCCAATCAAATTCTATTTGAATAAATAATTGAAAATAAAATATAAGCTCTCTATTGATGCCTGGAATGGTTTAATTGGCCAAGGATATCATTGATGAGCAAATATGAAATTAGAAGAGGCTTTAGGCAAATGAAAATGAAGAAAATAAACTCAGAAAATTGATTTTGTTTTAGAAATTTAGAGCTTGATCTTCTACTTGTTTTTAGACCCAATGAATGACTAAATCTGTTAGTGAAACCTCCTCAAAAATGTTCTCCTTGATTTTCTCTTTCCAATGAGCCGTCCTGGGCCTCATTTGGCCAAGCAAAAACTCAATCTATGAGCCTCCAAAGTTGATAAGTCAAATCTGATATAAATCTGGAAATTCTGTTGCTGAGCTAAAAATCAGATTTTAAATTAAAAATTTAATCCTCAATTAAACTCTAATTATCTAATAATTAATCATAATTTAATTTTTAATTATAAACTAAACTAATTATTTAAATTAATATTAATCTAACTAACTAATATAATTAATTAAACAAATTAATCTAATTAATAATTAGTTATGATTTAAGTAAATCAATTAGATTCTAGATATTAATTAATTTAACTAATTTAAAATTAATTATTTAAATATTAAATATTAAATCTATTATTAAATTAAAACTTAAACTAATACTAACTAATACTAAACTTAATAACATTATACTACCTATTTACTCACTATATTAAACTAAGACTCCTCTTTACCATTTCACTCATACGAAAGATTTTGAAACTCAAAACAAACAAATGACTTATGCCCCTTATCGCAATCGGCATATCGGGGGTTGAGGGTTATCGGGGTTCTTTCAAACTATGTCATTTACAAAATCTCTGATGCGATGTTTCGATGATTTTTTTTTATTTTTTTATTTTATATAAATTTATTTTTATAATAAATTTTAATTTAATTAATTAATATAATAATTAATTTAATATTTAATGTTATATATATATATATATATATGTTTTGGTTTTATTTTGATGATTTTAAGTTATGAAATTATCTAAGGGATGATTTCCCTATCTAAACTACAGCCACTTTGTCATTTTGAATTTCGAGATTAGTAATTTATTTGAAAATTGGAGTACATTTCTAAAATCTCGATGCTTCGTGATTTGGTTGTATAAGTGGAAAAAATGAAAAATATTAGTAATAACTAAGTAGGGGTTAATATTTAAACTAAATGCATTATTGAACTAATTTAATTACAAAAATGGAATATTGTACATTTTACGCATTTTTTAACCCAGGCGACATAATTGATTAGACTTCAAAGGAGGGCCATTTACAAACTAGTTGACCAAATGAGGTGAAACAAGCATCAATGAAAAGCCTATAAAAAATCAATCGTAACAAAGCAATCAAAACAGGAATCTAAAGAAAATCAAAAAATAACAAAATCTTAGGATAATTAACTTAACAAAAATCATAAAAGGCATTTAGCCAAAAAATTTATAGAAAAGGTACCCATTATTTGAAGTGAACAAGTAAAAAATGGGGGGTTTGTGTTTTACAACAAAAATTGGCGACACACAGGAGAAGAACCAGTTAACTTTGTTTGATATGAATGAAATTTTCCTAAAATTAAAGTAAAACTAATTAAAGAAGAGAAAAATATTTTTTGGAATGCTTGACTAGGTTCATTAGTCTGAATAGAAGCAATAATCATATTATTGTAATTTTCTTAAAATTCCTCATAAATTAAAATATTTCATAACTCTATATTTGTGCTTAATTAGTTGTAGAGATAAAGCAGGGGTCACTTTACAGCTTAGCTTTTAAAATGTACTCATTTGTCATAGATAGAGCCACTGCTGCCAGCAAACATCTATAGTCTCGACAGGGTTACCTTTTAATCATAAATGATTCAGCATATCATCTATTTAAGAATTATTCATCTAGAGATAAATCCATCTATACATGTTTATTTTATTTTATTTTATTTTTTAAGTTCTTAAAAGACATTTTCCTGGTTTGGTAGCCAACTAGTTGACAATGCCATCCACTGGTTATAATTGGACTGAAGAAGTTGGCTCGTGATGAGATCTCTTGTCTTATAATTATTTGTAATCATAAGCCATTACCCTGGTTTGTTTAGCAGTGTTGGTAATGTCAACCTGTTTTTCACCTATGATCATGGTAAGCAGGCTCGTGATGATACCTCTTATCTTTTAAGTTTAAATATATTTCTTGGATTAAACTCTAGAAAAATAAAACTCTTTTGAAAAGGGAGAATCATTGACTCCTTAAGAGTTCAGAATGACAATTTTAGAGTTAAAAGTGCTTTGCTATAAAGTGTTTTTACTTGGTTAAAAATAACTTTTCTTGACTAATAATAGAATTTTGAAAGATCTTAATAAAATATTGAAATCTCAAAATAATAACAATTTTGATGAAAAACAAATTTCTCATATTTCACGATACTTCGTCAACTTCTCTTGTTTTGTAATCTCTTCCTTAAGTATGTCTACTTTTATAATAAGAAAAACAAATTTTGCTAAGAGATTTAAAAGAAACTAATAGGAGGCTATTAATATTTTTTTCCTATATATGCCAATCATTGTTAGGTAACAAGAAAGCCTTCCATATAAATCATGGCAAAGTCACCAAAATCAAAACTGAAAACCAAAGGAAAAGAATTCTTAAGATAAAGTGAGAATAGAAATCAGCAAACAAAAAAAAATGAAGAAATTTAAAAGTGGAAAGGAAAATCTAAGTTTTGAAATACAAACTCTAACAAGAATGTTTATACCAATGTCTCGACAACATGAAGTAAAAGAAAATAATCATGTAATCATTCATTCTTATGTCGATATTCAGATAAATTGTACCTTGCAGAGTTGTAATTTTTTTAGGCTTTAGATAGCAGTGATGATAAAATTCAGCCACAATGAAAAATTTCTGTCTGATGTCAATCCTCTTGTTTCAAAGCATTAGCTTAATCATTTTCTAATAAAAGGAATACTTTTAAAGAAATAGATTAAAGGTTTAGAAACTTCCTAGTGTAGTTGTTTCAACAAAGATTATTGCTACTTCTTGAAATGAAACCAGGAGAAGAGCATAGGGCTTCCAAAATATGATCTGACAGGTGATTGAAAGCTTTTATGAAGAGCTGCAAAACAGATTTAAATATCAACTAATTTAAAAACAAAACTGAAACTAAAGTAATGAAATGGAAATAAATGAAAGTGAGTACATGAATCTTACCATTGGATAATTGTATTTGATCTTACTTGAAGATATCAATTTATCCAATACTCGTCGACTTCTTCTTTTAGTTATCATTAAAAAAATAAAAAAGTCAAACTAACCAAATTCCTATAACCCAAAATCATTATTTATTTTATTTAAACTAAAGCAAGCAGTAAAATGCAAAGAGGGAATGCTTTGTGTTCAAGGGAATCGAAATTAAAACAAATGCATCAGAAATGAGATTGAGAATTTGCAGTGATAAATGTTCTCAAAATATTATAAGATTTATACAAATTCCATGATTTTTATAAATTGTTCAGAGTTAAAACCAAATTTAAGATAATGAAATTTAAAACAGAGAGGCCTTGAATTTCATATTTAATTATGGAATTATTTAAAACTGAAATATATGAGAAATCATAATGATTTGAATATGCTGCCAAATTTTCATCAATCGCTTTAGTATCATAGCGGTTACCCAAGATTGCTTTAAATTAACACAATGCCTTATCGGATGATTTGTATTGCATGTAGAGGCATGCGTTGGAGTTTATCACATCAGCGGTTGCAGTAGTGAATGGCCGATATGAGATTATGCGAAAATAATATGTGCGATGAGATGGAGCAATCATACCATTCAAGAAATGTTATATTTGGGATCGGGGATAGTCATGTCGTACATTTCACATCGCACACCGCATCTCGCGATTTGTACTTTGCACATTTCACATTACGCATCGCAGGTTTTGGAATAGTGACATGACCATGAATAAAAATGTGATGAAGCGATTACGATATTGGAAATGCGATGGATGACATGGCTTTTGGCATTATGATATGAGTATCAAAAATTGCGATGAGTGATATCTATATCAGCATATCAGAATATTAGAAAATCGTCATGTTGGAAATGCCAATATGATTCTTGTGATAGCAACGATGTGATGTTTATAATAATTGGTAATGAGCGAAGAGCAAAAAGCGATAGCGATGAGCAATCGGCAATGAGTTATTGCATTGCAACTTTTAAAATTAGTGCACAAGGATGTATTCAATTTTCCTCCCGATTTGCGATTTGCGATTTGCGATTAGACTTATCACATCGGAGGTCTTTCAAAGTTATCTCTTGACTAATTGTGATATGAATTTAATAATTTGCGATTGCGATATGAACTTTATCACATTGGAACTTTTGTGATGAAAAACAAACTTTTCAATTTATTCCAATATGATATGTGATTTTACGTTTCATTTTATCGCATCAGAGTTAAAAATGACATGTTAAACTTTTTCTTTCATATTTTTGTGAAATCTGATGAATAATACGGCTCTCGGCGATTGGCAAAATTAAGTGCATGATGTAAAAAATATGATACACCGATATGAGATGGAGATTGAGCCTGATAAATCTATTATGAATGCTTAATGTCACATTGGGTCCGAGACATCGGTGTTTTTAAAATTATGACCTTACCACTATTGCGATTGAACGGATGCGATATTTCTTATGAACTTGATTTAAATTTAATATCGGGTCCTGAATTATGTGTATATCACAATATTGGTAAAGTTGATTATCGGAGATCGGTGATTCAAGATAATGAAAGTATATTCAATTGAAAACCTTCGAGATGCGAAATGAAATATGGTATTTTATGAAAAAATGAATGAGGTAACACATAGAAGGTCTTGCATCCGAAATATGAAAATCAAGTTGAAATGTTTCTAACATGAATCTTGTGATACTGTTTTTTTTTTAAATTCAATTGGCTTTTCTAATGAATGAAAGTAAAGTTAAAGAATGCTCAAATTCTAATGAATCACAAAATAAAATTTCCCTGAAATTGTTGCAAATTTGAAATGGGTTTGCTAATTACTTCAAGTTTTGAAAAAAAATGAAAACCTGGAAATAAAACAGAACAAGAATAAAAAATAAACTAAGGAAAAGAGACACTATGAATAGATGAAAATGAACTTGTAAATGCGTACCTGGAAGAAAATTTATGGTAAATTTTACCTTTTTGAAGCTTCAAGTTCTCCCAATTTTTCTATAATTTTCAACATCATTTTCTTATTTTTGATCGAGGTGGATATTGGTGGTCACCTGCCTATTCCACTTGGGGCTCCACCATTGTCTATTTCAGTTTTT
Source organism: Pinus albicaulis (assembly GCA_034641835.2). NCBI lineage: Eukaryota > Viridiplantae > Streptophyta > Pinopsida > Pinales > Pinaceae > Pinus > Pinus albicaulis. The sequence continues at coordinate 675,213,152 of CM076581.1, forward strand.
CAGTTTCAGCACAGTTTACTATTTTTAGCAGTTTTTCGGGTCCTAAACTTCCGGAGCCATTTTGAGGCCCTAAACGACGTTTTTTGGGAAAACGGAGAGCAACATGGGTCCATGGAAGGATGTTGCTCGTTCCAAATTTTTAGTCCTCGGATAGATATTTCTAACGAGGTATGGTATGCGTCAAACAGAGATCGTATGCCAAAGTTACGCCCCTGGGAAGTTGAAACACCAATTTACCCAAACGGGGCCCATAGTTTTGGCGCTTCATCTCCTAGTGTTAGAGTTTTGGTTGTTTAGGATTTCCTATTGTTTCTAAATGATAAATAGGCCCTCGAGCCTCATTTTAACTCGGTTCAAAGGCCTGTAGCCGCCACATCTCTTCTCAGAGATAGCTACCAATGCCCTAGCTAGTTTTATTTCCATTTTGTCTGTAAGAAAATTTCAGTTCTTTGATATTAATGAAATGAAGTGTTATTTCCACTGCATCTCTGTATTTATGGTTATATGTTTATTCTGTTGCATTCCTGCATAAATCTGGATCAGTGGTATCAGAGCGGTCTTCTTTTTCTCGATCCTTTTTTGCATGTCCCCAACGAGGTCGAGGTATAAGGAGCTAGGGCTCGATCTGGAGGAAGCTTTGCAAGATCAGCCTCGCAAACCTCGACGGACGCCCATGGGGGATGAAAAGAAAGATAAGGGAGCAGGAGATCCTATCAAAATATTTCTCCAGGAGGCCCTCGAAAAAAAAGGAACGCAATGATGGATAAATTTGCTCAGATCCTTCAACGGCTACCCACCAGCGGCGCATCTGCATCCAGCAGCGACTCTGGGGGTGCGAATCCTTTTAAGGTACAAGTAAATTTTGACATTCCCATATTTGAGGGTCAAATAGATGCAGATGTCGTAGATAGATGGTTGAATCTGTTAGAAGGATATTTCTCGGTTCATGACTTTTCAGACCGGGAGAAGATTATTTTTACTCCTCAAGCCCCATGTTAAGAGCTGGTGGAAACCTCTGTGAGAACAAGACAAACAGGGAACACTCTTTGTTCTCAGTATTACTGAACTTAGAATTCTTTCGAGACACCATCAAAGAGCAGTACTATCCATGAGGCCTATATGAGGAGCTGATACCTTACAATGGACCACGCTGCGACAACAAAGGGATCAAGATGTGCACGAGCTGACGAATCTGTTCCATACCCTGCGCACAAAGTTAGGTATCAAAGATTCAGAGAAACATTTGGTGCTAAAGTATCGCAGCTGTCTGCACAGATACATTCAGGAGGAAATGGAGTTCCTCGACATCTCCTCGCTTGATACGGCATACCGGTATGCTGCCAAGATTGAGCAGAAATTCAAACAGAAGAAGCGAGACTTTGGATCTGCGAATCAAAAGCAAGGAAAAGGTGCTTCCAAACTGCAGAACAAAGGACAGAGCCAAGGCATGGTGGCTAAAGACAACCCGTCAAAGCCACAAGAAAAGAACAACACCGTAAAGCCAAAGAAGGACACGGGAAAGTGGTGTGAGTTCCATAAGAGCTCCACTCACAACACAAGTGAGTGTCGGGCCAAGCAGTCTCTAGTGGCCGAGATGAGGGCTTCTGAGTCAGATGCATGCTCTGACTCCGAATCAGAACCTGAAAAGGCGAATGAAAAAGGGAAACAGATTATTGATGCGGAGCCCAACGCCACTGTTGCCACTGCAAAGATCCAAAAGGAGGAACCGGAAGATCCAGAGGAGGAGGAACGTCTCTTCCACTCCCGGATGTGGGTAAAGGGCTCCCCGGTACAGTTCATTGTCGACAATGGGAGCCAAAAGAACCTCATTTCAGCAGACGCCGTGAAGCGGTTGGGCTTGCCGACCACAGCTCACCCACATCCATACACCATCGGGTGGCTTCACCAAGGACGAGATCTCCGCGTCAGCCAGCAGTGCCGCCTTCCCTATAGCATGAAGCCCTTCACGGATGAGGTATTATGTGACGTTGCTCCTATTGATGTTTCTGATGTATTATTAGGACAACCATACTTGTGGAAGCGTCATGCTGTGTATGAGTCTCGACCTCGTGCTATTATTGTTACTTTGGGAAATAAGTTGTACAGGATACCAGAGGTACCACCTCCTACTGCTATCTCTTTGGTTACTGCAAAAAAAATGCAGTAAGCTCATTTCCCAAACCAGGAGATTTGTTTTCCTGATGATCCGCCCCCAGGGCAAGAAGAAGACTGTGGCCACGACCTCCAGACAGGGCTCCTCTGCACAACAACAACAAATGGATAATGTTGTGAAGGAGTACGGGGACATATTCACCTCACCCACAGGGGTTCCTCTGCACTGTCAGGTCAAGCACCCGATTGATCTGACCCCAGGTGCGCTGCTATGTAATGGACCGATCTATCGGCGCTCTGTTCTAGAGAATGATGAAATCAAGAGGCAGATTCAGGAGTTGTTGCAGAAAGGTCACATCAGACCAAGTTCATCGCCCTGTGGGAGCCCGATCATGTTGGTACAGAAGAAGGATGGGATGTGGAGACTCTGTATTGACTATCGGGAACTGAACAAGATGATTGTCCAGAATAGGTACCCCATCCCACGGATTGATGACCTTCTGGACCAACTCAAAGGTGCAAAATATTTCAGCAAGATCGACCTGAAGTCTGGGTATCACCAGGTACCAATTGAACCCTCTGATGTGTGGAAGACTGCCTTCAAAGCCAAGGAAGGCCTTTTCGAATGGCTGGTCATGCCTTTCGGGTCGACGAATGCTCCCGCCACCTTCATGAGGATGATGGATGACATCTTGCGGCCATTCACCAACTCATTTGTAGTGGTGTACTTGGATGACATTCTGATCTTCAGCCAGACTTGGGAAGAGCACCTTCACCACATTTGACAAGTCCTCCAAACACTGCGGCAACACAAGTTGTGTGCCAATTTGGAGAAGTGCACTTTTGGCATGACCCAGGTTCAATATCTGGGATACATTATTAATGAAAGGGGGGTGCATGTGGATCCAGCCAAGATCCAAGTCATTCGGGATTGGCCAGCCCCGACTACTATAACAGAGCTTCGCAGCTTTCTGGGTCTTGCTAATTTCTACCGTAGATTCGTGCTGGGATTCTCTCATATCACTTGGCCCTTGAGTCAAGTCACCAAAGGAGGAGCGAGAGCAAAATTCTTTTGGTCGGAACCTCAACAGAAGGCGTTCACAGAATTGAAAAATCGCCTCTGTTCTGCCCCAGTGCTCACTTTACCAGACTTGCAACAACCATTTGAGATCGAGACATATGCCTCTAACTATGCTATTGGGGCAGTTCTTACTCAACAGGGACATCCAGTGGCATATCACAGTGAGACATTGTCTGACACAGTTCGCAAGTATCCCACTTATGACAAAGAAATGTATTCCATTGTGCAAGCTTGTCGACAATGGAAGCATTACATTTTTGGGAAGGAAACAATCATCCACACAGACCACCGGCCCCTGCAGTTCATACAGACACAAGGGAAGTTGCAGAATGATCGCCATCAGAAGTGGTCCACATATTTGCAACAGTTTCATTTGAACATCAAGTACAAGAAGGGTAGCACCAATAATGTTGCAGACTGCCTCAGCCGACCACCGATCGTGGCGCTCACCACTGTGCTCAACTCTTGTGGGCACGAGACTTCTGATTGGCCGCTTCTCTATGAGAGTGACCTAGAATTCGACCAAACTTACAAGGCACTCTTGGGGGGTACGCAAGTTCCAAATTTTCACCTCCAAGATGCACTTTTATGTCACATGGGACACCTTTGTGTTCCTTCAAGCGAGCGTGCCAAGATGATATGGGAAGCACACTACAGTCGAGTCGCCGGGCATTTCGGGGTCGAGAAAACAGTAGCAATCCTGCAGAAGTATTTCTATTGGCCGAACCTTCGAAAGGATGTCGAGAAGCACATCAGATCCTGCACTGCTTGTGCCATTGCCAAACCGACCATCAAGAAGCTAGGCCTATATACTCCTCTACCTACCCCTAGTCGACCTTGGGAATCCATCTCCATGGATTACATGTCGGGCCTGCCTTCTACTAAGCAGGGAAATGACTGTGTTTTTGTGGTCGTCGACAGATTCTCGAAGATGGCCATTATGGCGGCTTGCAAGAAGAATATCACAGCAGAAGCCACTGCTAAACTCTTCTTTGAACGAGTGTGGGTGCACTTTGGGATCCCACAGTCTATCATATCAGATCGGGATAGCAGGTTCCTCAGCACATTTTGGTCCAGCCTCTGGTCGATGTTGGATACCAAGCTCACCAAGTCCACATCTTTCCATCCCCAAACAGATGGCCAGACAGAGGTCATCAACAGAATAATTGTACACATCCTGCGCATGTACAATTCAAAGCATCCACGCACACGGGACGAGAGCCTCCCCTATGTACAACATAGTTATAATTAGGCTCTCCAAAGTTCAATCGGCCATAGCCCCTTTCAGGTGGGCTTGGGATTCCAGCCACTATGTCCCATTGATGTAGCCATACCATTTGTAGCTGCTCAGGCCAATTCAGCTCATGTCCAGTCTGAAGTTGACAAAGCAAGTAGCTTCATCGAGCGCATTCAACACATCCGCCAACAGGTTCATGATATATTGGACAGAGCCAATGCCAAGTACAAGCAACACCATGATCAACACCGGGTGCCACACAACTTCCAGGTGGGTGACAAAGTATGGCTACATTTGCAGAAGGAGCGCCTCACTGGACCCCACCGCAAGCTTCGCCCGCTCCGATACGAGCCGTACACCATCACCAAGGCTGTAGGGAACAATGCCTTCGAGCTCAGTATTCCACCATTCCTTGGTCTGCACCCAGTCTTCAATGTGGATCGCTTTCGTCCTTACTTCCCACCTCTACTGGACACCTCGGACATTGCAGAACAACTCACACCAACAGAGTTAAATCCAGACTGCATGGAACAGGCCACCACAGATTGTATCATGGACATGCAAATCAAGAACACTCGCCAACAAAAGATCCAACTATATCGGGTTGTCAAAGCTGGCCAACTCCTGCACCAAGGAAAGTGGTTCACCAGGGACCAAGTTCAGTAGAAATTTCCTCATCTCATGGAGGAACTTAACGCAATGGGGACCATTGCTTCCTAAGGGGGGAGGAATGATCCATGTGGATATTGGTGGTCACCCGCCTATTCCACTTGGGGCTCCACCATTTTCTATTTCAGTTTTTCAGTTTCGGCACAGTTTACTATTTTTAGCAGTTTTTCGGGTCCTAAACTTTCGGAGCCGTTTTGAGGCCCTAAACGACGTTTTTTGGGAAAACGGAGAGCAACATGGGTCCATGGACCGATGTTGCTTGTTCCAAATTTGTAGTCCTCGGATAGATCTTTCTAACGAGGTATGGTACGCGTCAAACGGAGATCGTATGCCAAAGTTACGCCCCTGGGAAGTTGAAACACCAATTTGCCCAAACGGGGCCCATAGTTTTGGCGCTTCATCTCCTAGGGTTAGGGTTTTGGCTGTTTAGGATTTCCCATTGTTTCTAAATGATAAATAGGCCCTCGAGCCTCATTGTAACTCAGTTCAGAGGCCTGTAGCCTCCACATCTCTTCTCAGAGATAGCTACCAGTGCCCTAGCTAGTTTTATTTCCATTCTGTCTGTAAGCAAATTTCAGTTCTTTGATATTAATGAAATGAAGTGTTATTTCCACTACATCTCTGTATTTATGGTTATATTTTTATTCTGTTGCGTTCCTGCATAAATCTGGATCAATTTTAATCTAAAATGCTAAGTAATGATTGCATCCTTTCCAAAATTACATCATAAAACTAGGGTAGTAAAAATGAGTTCTTAGAATTACTTGTGAATAAAAAAAATCGTCAAGTGATAGAAAATTCTTGGAATTTCTTCATGTATGATCAATGTTATGAATTTTGAAAAACAAGAAAGTTGAAGGCTTGACAAATAAGTATGATCAGATAATTCAAGAGCTTTTCAAATGATCTAGGTTATTTCTCTATAATTGAAATGGATGTCAAAAATATATTGGATTCATTGCCTCTTTTATTGAAAATTTGAAATAATGAAATAAATGAAAACGGAAAAGAAAATTAATCTATTCATATTTCTAACTTAATGAATGAAACATGACTAGGTATAGTCATACTTCCAATGAAGCCATGTAAGCATTTTAATTCTTGCATGTATGTACATGTTAAACATTAGTAAAAATGTAAATATCATTAAACTCAAAAAATAAATCTGAAAGCAGAATGTATTTTTATTATTAGTAGATTATTCACCATTACCTTCTCTTAAAATGCCCTTTCCAACTGAACTTCAGTTGGATCATAGAAATATGGATGGATTTCCATTATTGAGTGGGAGAGGTTTAAAAGAGAAGATGACAGGCTGGGTTGTAGAAATTATCTTTCAGCAACAATGGCCTGTGTGATTTTGTTAGTGTTATGATTAAGTGCTAAATTATTAACTATCTTCTGTGAAGGAAAGCTTTCCAAAAGTCTTTCAAAGTGATCAATGAAAAATGGATGGGAGTCTAATAAATCCAACAGAGGATTATTAATCGAATTGGATTGTTGATCATATTGTGAAAATACACTCGCTTGTTGGAACTGCTTTTGAGAAGAAAAAAGTGATTGATAAGGAATGAACATCAATTGAAATTGAAAATTTAATAATTCTTGATGTTCACTATTATAATTTAAATCTTCATTTATCCATTGAGGCAATGCATCAATTGGGTGTTCAATATTGAGCTGCTCAATATGCCAGCATAAAGTATCTAAAATTTTAACACTAAAAACAGAAAATAAATCTAAAGTTAAAAATAAATGTTGAAATATAACAAAATTGAATCATACTTTACACTAGTGTTACAATTATTGTTACAACACAATTGGGACTGATTTAAAGAAATTTCATCTTCATAAGAATTGTGCAGAATAATGTAATTAGAATGATTTTTGATACTCATTTGTGAATTAGAGAGAAGGGTATGACTCTGAATAGGAATGTGATCTTGATCATCATATAAATCAGAGATTGGAATAGTTTCTTGAATGTTGAAATCATAAGTACGATTATTTGTTTGAAAATGAGAACTATTTCGAACAATTTCTAAATTAGATTGTTCTTCATTTTCACAAGTGATTAGAGTTTGATCATGAGGATTCAACTGTAAAGAAGACACATCAATATCCTTAATGTCAAAGTAGTTATCATAAATGATCTCAAGGCATTCATTAGAATTCCCTTTCATTTTATTCAATGAATTGAGACAAGAAGTAATAATTAGCTCATTCCATTAATTCCAGAATAATGATCATTAATTAATTTTCTATCCTGATAAAAACTAATTGGAAATTCATTTCGATCAGCCTCTCTATTCTATGAAATATATTTAATGTGAAGAGAGGTTAAATTTCTATTAGAAAAATTATCATGATAAAGATAAAAATATGAATCCGGAAAAATGCATTTGAAAATATCTTTATTTGAGCACTCTGGTGTATTTTCTTCATTGCAATTTTCAGATTTAAGATCATTTTCTTGGCTATTTATGCTTTCTTAAATAATGTTGCTTTGTTGGTATGAATTTGGAATTTTTTCGTCATGAAAGAATTTAGAAATTTGTACAACAGATTGCTTATTATTGGAAACTTTAATCACTGCTAGTATTTTACAGATTACGATCTAATTTTATGATTCTAATGCATAATGATTTTTAGATTTCAAAGTGATGTCTTCGTGAATAGTGCTGCTAATATTTTCTTGAAATTGATCAGTGAAATTAGGAGGAAATTGATCAAAAGTTGAAATAGTTTCACATGGGTTTTGAATGGAAGGAAGAGGGTGAATATGTTTAAACCAATATAATAATTCTTTTTTCGAAGGTTTATCTTCAGTTTTAAATTTTAAACAATTTAAACGAAACATGATGGTAAGATCAATTAAAGACTCACCTTCAAACCTTCGTAGATCTTCAAAATCATCACATACCTGTTCATATATATATCCATCAAATTTACAAAGGAATATTATAATAAATTGATCCCAACTGTGAATTGAGGCAACCGGAAGAGTTGGCGCAAATGTGAGAGTAAAAATTGTGCATAAAATGCCTTCATCAATTTCTTGAAAATCATAATTTGAAAAAATTTGAATAAATTGAAAGGCATGATTAAAAGCAGAAGATTTTTTCTTACCATTAAATTTTACCTGAGACAAGAGTCTTACCACTTCGGGTGGAGTATTGGAAGATGCACGTCCATATATACAACTCCAAATTGGAAGTTTAAGAGGAGCCATCATGATTTAGATAAAATGTTAGAATGGAAAAGACTCCAATAGACAACAAGTTTCAGCCCTCCTTTTAGAGCCAAAAATGTTGAAGCCTCGAAAATCACTACAACAACATTGGGGATAACCACCCAGTCTGGACCTTCAAAATAGCTCCTTATCCATTTGTAGTATTGGCTCCTACTGGTCTGACCAGGTCTAGTTACCTTTTCCCTATCGCTATTGGTTTAAAATGTATCTTTAACTACCAATAGATAGGGATATCAGATCACTTCTTCTTGCTGGTCGGGAAAGAGAATGACCCTTAAGTTGATTGGGTTCAGCTAAACCACAACTAAGATTTTGCCTCTTCGAGAAGAGAACTTAAAATAATGTAGAACTTAATCTAAATGCAAACTTATTCTATAATGAAAACAAAAGAAACTAATCTAAATACTATCTTAATTAGGTAGATATAGATGTAACCCAACTAAGAGAAAGATAATTAAATGATGAGAATTTAAATATGTCCAGCTTTTATTTAATGTCAAGCTAACGAAGAAATTCAATTAGCATGACATTTGTGAATACCAAAACACATCCTATTGAGACCATTTAACTAAAATAATAAATCAACAACACTCAGGAAGAAATTCACAAAAATGATATTGATTATCGAATCAATCAAGCCAATAATTAAACAATAACATGTGGAAGAAATTCGCATCACATTACTATTTAATAAATCAGTTTTATAAGACAGATTCCTGAGTAAATAGCTACTCAGAAATCAGATTTTAATCCATAAGAACAGAGATACATAACAATATTGAGACAAATTATCCATATCAACAGAAATTCATAAACATGAATAAAATGAAACAAAAATTTTATTATCATAAAAATGAAATTAGTATTTGAAATGGAAATGTCAAAAATATCAATTAATTGAATCTGTTTCTCTGATCCTGGTCCCTAACATTCCTTTACATTACTTAAATTTCTACTTTCAAAACTAGAGCTGCAGAAATGCAAACTCTGCCCATCATACATAATTTAAGATATAAAGAAAAAACCCTCAATAACATTCAGATCTGAAATTTTCTCTCCTCCCCATATACAAATCTAAATTCCTATTACAGAAATGCTTTTAGAAATCTATAATTGCAGAGGAGAGCAACCCTGTTCATATTCTACAATCTTCCATTTATAATATTTCCAAAAGAATTTTGAGAGGAGAGTTTGTTGAAGAAAAATCTTCCCAATCCAATTTTAGTTGCTCAAAAATTCCAACCTTTAATTGTTGGAGCCTTCTCATTGATTGAGATATTTTTCTCCAGATCTCTTCTACTATTTTTTCTGCAAAAAGAAATCAAAATGAATTAAGATGTAACAATAAAATCAAAATATCATTTTTTGTATTAAAACAAATCCAATCAAATTGTATTTGAATAAATAATTGAAAATAAAATATAAGCTCTCTATTGATACCTAGAATGGTTTAATTGGCCAAGGATATCATTAATGAGTGAAATTGCAATTAGAAGAAGCTTTGGGCAAATGAAAATGAATAAAATAAACTCAGAAAATTGATTTTGTTTTAGAAATTCAGAGCTTGATCTTATGTCTATTTTTAGACCCAATAAATGACTAAATCTGTTAGTGAAACCTCCTGAGAATTTTTCTCCTTGATTTTCTCTTTCCAATGAGCCGTCCTGGGCCTCATTTGGCCAAGTAAAACTCAATCTATGAGCCTCCAAAGTTGATAAGTCAAATCTGATATAAATCTAGAAATTCTGTTGCTGAGCTAAAAATCAGATTTTAAATTAAAATTTAATCCTAAATTAGACTCTAATTATCTAATAATTAATCCTAATTTAATTGTTAATTATAAACTAAACTAATTATTTAAATTAATATTAATCTAACTAACTAATATAATTAATTAAACAAATTAATCTAATTAATAATTAGTTATGATTTAATTAAATTAATTAGATTCTACATATTAATTAATTTAAATAATTTAAAATTAATTATTTAAATATTAAATATTAAATCTATTATTAAATTAAAACTTAAACTAATACTAACTAATACTAAACTTAATAACATTCTACTACCTATTTACTCACTATATTAAAGACTCCTCTTTACCATTTCACTCATACGAATGAGTTTGAAACTCAAAACAAACAAATGACTTATGCCCCTTATCGCAATCGACATATCGGAGGTTGAGGGTTATTGGGGTTCTTTAAAACTATGTCATTTACAAAATCTCTGATGCGATGTAAAATCTCGATGCGATGTTTCGATGATTTTTTTTTAATTTTTAATTTTTTATATTTTATATAAATTTATTTTTATATTAAATTTTAATTTAATTAATTAATATAATAATTAATTTAATTAATTTAAAAGTTAATGTTTGTTATATATATATATATATATATATATATATATATATATATATGTTTTGGTTTTATTTTAATGATTTTAAGTTACGAAATTATATAAGGGATGATTTGCCTATATAAATTACAGCCACTTTGTCATTTTGAATTTTCGAGATTAGTAATTTATTTAAAAATTGAAGTACATTTCTAAAATCTCAATGCTTCGTGATTTGGCTGTATAAGTAGAAAAAATGAAAAGCATTAGTAATAACTAACTAGGGGTTAATATTTAAACTAAATGCATTATTGAACTAATTTAATTACAAAAATGGAATATTGTACATTTTACACATTTTTTAACCTAGGCGACATAATTGATTAGACTTCAAAGGAGTGCGATTTACAAACCGGTTGACCAAATGAGGTGAAACAAGCATCAATGAAAAGCCTATAAAAATCAATTGTAACAAAGCAATCAAAGAAAAAATCTAAAGAAAATGAAAAAATAACAAAATCGTAGGATAATTAACTTAATAAAAATCCTAAAAGGCATTTAGCCAAAAATTTTATAGAAAGGGTCCCCATTATTTGAAGTGAACAAGTAAAAAATGGGGGATTTGTGTTTTACCACAATAGGTTCTGAAAGTTATAAAATGCCAAAAATGGTAAAAAACAATTACTTTTCACTTTTACCTCTTGTGGAGCAATAGTGACCCATTTTACCTTGCAATTTTGCGGCGACGATAGTGGGCAATCCAACAGACCAATCTCGGATCCGTTAGTTTCAGGTAAGAGCCAAAACCCTTCCCTACATTTTAAGCATTCTTTCATTACCTACAACTATCTAAAGGGGTTGCGAAATTTAGGGGACAATGGTCAGTGCGGGTTTTGGGCATGGACTCGCACCAACCGCCTGACCTTTTGCACTGGGGCGCGACTGTTTCTAAAACAGTTGCACCGACCGCGCAGACCCTTCAAAGCTCATAATGCAAGCAAGAAAACTCTAATTTCACAAATTTCAGCGTTTTATTTAGCTAATAATGTCCATATGAACATGTTTGCAGGTGAAAGAGTGATAAAAAGGTGATCGAGTGGAAGGAATGGGAACACAGTGAAGAGGATGAGCTTGCCATGGGAAATGAGAGATACATGGAAGCTCTCGGAGACTGTGGACTGAAAAAATTCCTCTTAACATCATGTCTCAGAGTTCAACCAGAGCTGTTACAATACTTGATCAGTATCTGGGATGAGGATCAGGAAAAATTCATTCTTCAAGGTTAGGAGCTCGAGATTGATGTCTTAGATATCTACTTCATTACAGGATTGTTGGAGAGTGGGGTAGCACAAATCATGACCGATACCTAGCCCACCATGGAGAGCATGGGCATGGTAATTGACAGGGTATGTCCAGAGGCATGGAAAGGGTCAAAAAGCAGGAAAATGGACATCCAGACTATCCCAAATCTAATACTGAGGGTAGTGCTACACACGATCGCGCAAGCTACAGGATCACAAGCACCGCACTAAGAAACAAAAAAACAGTTACTTATTGATGTAGACTGCTTGTCACTAACCATTTACAACTGGGAAGAGGACGTGACAATCAATATAAAACATCAGTTAACAAAGTGAAAGAAGACCAAATTGAAACAATTTGGTTATGGATCTATCCTAGTATCATTCATTCTGGAATGGCTACCAATATTTCAGCATCAGAAGGTGATAGTCCTGACACCACCAGCACTAGAACCATAGATGGCTTGATGGGCATCTCTGATGCCAAGGTCAGGGGGTGGTCAATAGATGTCCTGGATACCGGAGTTCTTTGATTTGCTCCGCCGACAGTTGATTGTCGTGGAGGACTAGCCCTACTCTGGCACAGATTTTACTGGTGATCTGGACCTCCCACTCCTGGAAGGAGAGGATGAATCACTTGGTAAGACTCACTTTTTAAATTTTTATGAGTAATATGTTTTTTTTTGTATGTATGTTTTGACACTTTATCCATGCATTTGCAGATGTAGGCCCAAAGAGACCTATAGGGATGTCTCTGATAGTGAGGCGAATACCTTGTGATTTTGATGTTGCTCCTCAAGGTGAGGAGGAGGAGATCGTACACAACTTGGAGGGAATCACCCGTGGGGTCCCAGACTATGCGCGGTTTGATGATGTTCCTCGTGCATATAAAAGACATATTGTAGGGGTGTCAGACCGAGTTCACCGTTTGCTGAGGCACCTTGTTCAGGAAGTGACATGTTGTCATGATCATCATGTTGATTAGACAGCTAGGCTTTTATTTCTGCATTGTGAGAGGCATGGTGTCTCAGGATGTAACAGAAACACGCATATTTTTTTTAAACTTATGGTGCACACTGATGCAAAATTTATGTATATATATATATATATATATATATATATATATGAGTCTCTCATGTGATGATGATTTTACAGATTACGCAAATGTCTATCCAATACAATGTTAGCCACTGTATCAGTTAATGCATTCATTTGTCTAGGAATATGTTGATATGTGATATAATAAAAATGTATTTCTAGCAAATGAACATGTAAATATAACCTTAAAATGTGCCGGTTTCTAACTGAATAATTCCCATTAAGTTGAAGAACAACAAGCTGTGAATCTAGATTTACAACCCATGTACTAATGCTAAGGGAAATTGCCTCGGTTAATAGTTCAATAATATCCCTATATTCAGTGACATTGTTTGTAGTTCGTCCTAGACAAATAATTTCCAGGTCTATCAACTCACCACCAAGATCATAAATAACCTAGTCTGCTGAAGACAACTTCTAGGTACTACGGGAAGCACCATTCATGAAATCGACATAAGGGGTAGTAAACATCTGCACAATAAGTAATGACACAATAAGTAGGAAAACACTAGCGAAACACACCAAGCCAAAAAATGTACAGAAATGAAAAAAACACCTATGTACACAAAACATGCACGAATGAATCATCCATAATACTTCTTGAGATACGACCCATTCATGGGTTGATCAATAAGCTCATAGGCCCTACTCTTCAAAACACGTTTAACAATGTAAGGCCCATGCCACATGGGTTGAAATTTTCCTGCCCCCATCTTATCGTGAGCTTCATCGTACAAGAGGATGATGTCTCCATCTGAAAATGAGTGAGGGGAAACTGACTGGTCAAAATGGGCTTTGACCCACTTTTTTTGTGCTTTAATGACTAAAGTAGCAAATCGGCGAGTTTCATCCAACCTTTCTAAATAGAGAATACACTCTTCTTCAGGTGAAGTGTTGGTCAGTAATTCAACAGCTAATTTGAGCGAAGGAATTTCACATTCAATCATAAGGGTAGCTTCCAGACCATAAACAAGAGAGAATGGAGTGAATCTGGTCGCATCCTTGATTGAGGTTAGATATGCCTAGAGAGCCAAAAATAACATGAGATTCCAATTATATTTATGGATCCCAATTGTACGTTGAAGCATAGTGACTATAACTTTGTTCATGGCTTCAACCTGGCCATTGGCTTGAGGATAGTATGGCATTGAGCTTGCGTGATGCAAGCCCAACCTGGAAGTCAACTCCGCCACCATATAATGTCGAAAATGGGAACCATGATCGGTAACGATGGCTTGAGGGACACCAAACCTATAAATGATGTGAGTTAATATGAACTAAGTTGTTGTCTTACCGTTAGCGGCAAGTGTAGGCATTTCTTCGGCCCATTTGGTGAAGTAGTCAAAAACTACGATAATATATGCATGCCCCCCGGCCGAGTGAGGGTTACACATCATAAAGTCGATACCCCACTTCTTAAAGGGACCAATGGTAATAACGGGGTGGATATGTGTAGGTGGTGCGTGCATCTTGCGCTGATAGATCTGGAAATCATGAAATTTACGGACAACAAAAATGCAATCCTTGAAGATAGAGGGCTAGAAATACCCACCACGAAGAATATTTTGTGCAGTGGCATAACCAGACATGTGACTGCCACAATCGCCACTGTGGCAATCATTCGAAACTCTCTCAGCCTCTTCGATGGTCAAACACCGACGAAGAATGGAATCTACTCCGACATGGTAGAGTGTATCTCTGGCTATACGATAAGGTTGCGATTGATGGTGGATGCATCGGTGAGCATCCTTTGTCAACTCACATCTAAAAGTGGAAGTATGAAGATATACAATGATATCACCGTACCAAGGATCAAGGGTGGAAATTAGAAAAAGTGTATCATCTAGAATGTGTTCTTCAGAACCAGAGGGAGCAGAGTCAAAAGGAAGGGAGCAGATCAAATCAGAAAATACTAATGACTTCTTCAACTTGGCTGTAGTAAACTCCAAATCGAACTCTTGGAGGATAAAAATCCACTTTGAGTATTTTCCCCCCAGAAATTTTCGGAACAAATGTAAGTCATGGGGTTGCATTCAAAAATCACAGTCACATTATGCAGCAAGATATAATGACGAAATCGTTGAACTACTTGAACCACAGCTAATGCTAACTTCTCAACATGGGCATAGAATGTTTCGATATCGAGAAGGTTACGAGACAAGTAGTAAATAACATTCTCGTCACCGTCATCATCGTCTTGAACCATAACCATGGAAATTGTGCTAAAAGCGGCAACAAAATAGAGGGAAAAATCACGATGATAATTTGGAGGACTCAAAAGAGGAGCATTGATGAGAAATTTCTTCAATGTGTCGAAATACTTCTAAGAAATCTCATCCCAGAGGAATGGGACACCCTACTTTAATAATCACGTAAATCATTTACCTACTTCAGCATAGTTAGGGATAAAGCGTCGTATAAAATTAGCCTTTCCTTGCAGGCTTTGTAGCTGATGTAGTGAAGATGGAAAGGGGAGATTGATAATAGCCTCAACTTAGAGAGGATCAAGGTGAACCCCATATTTGGACATGATAAACTCTAGGAGTCTACCGGAATCGATGCAGAAGACGCACTTGTGCGGATTTAACTGGATGTTATAGCGTGGAAAATGAAGAAAAATCTGACGAATATGGTCTGGATGCTCCTTAAGTTTAGCTAAATGAGAAAGAAGGTCATCCAGATAAGGTTGAAAAATGTTCTTAATATCGTGAAAAGCATAGGACATCGCTCGTTGAAATGTGGCCCCATCATTTTTTAAACTGAAAGGAAACTTCTTATACGCAAAATTACCCCAAGGATAGATGAAGGCCATCTTATGCTGACCAAACGGGAGAATGTTAATCTGGTTATAGCCAAGAAAACCATCCATGAGGGAAAATATCTCGCTTCCAGTGCAGTCATCAATGATCTGATCGATAAAGGGAGTAGGATAATGATCCTTAGGACAGGCTCGATTGATATCACGGTAATCAACACAGACGCGAATATTCCCCTGTTTATTATCTACAGGAATGATGTTACACACCCATTTTGTCAAGGGAATTGGGTAGATGAAACCAACGTTAAGAATTTTTTCAACTTCACTTTTAATAGCGGCAACCTTTTGAGGGTGCATAGGACGAAGGCGCTGATGAACATGCTTCAAACCAGGGTAGGTAAGAATCTCATGCACCACTATACTAGGATCGATGCCAGTAATTTATTCATAAGACCATGCAAAGATGTCACAGAACTCGCGCAAAAGGCTAGTATTAACTTGAACTTCATTAGAGGAACAAGTGACCCGAAGATGGATGTTCTTGACAATTCCCAGTTTGACGAAAATTTTAATAGACATTGTTTGTGTAACGTTACTCAAGTTACCTTTTGTAAAGACTTCATGTGTCAGAATAGGCATTTGAAGAGAAGGAGAAGGAACTTGAGATGCAAACCTCTCAAGACACGTAACCATGGCCCTAAGTCCAGGCATAAACGAGGAACGATGATGACCATCATCCCACGGTAAATCCTCAAGAGAAATAGTTTCCACGATGGCTTCATCAGAAGGAAATATCTCTCACAAGGGATCGCATCAATCCGAATCACCAAGCCAAGGGGATTGAGAATAAGTGTCGAGAGACATGATCAAAGGAGCATGATCAAAAGGAAAAGGATTCGAAGCCACAAGAAGTTCACAATAATCAATCTCAATCAGACTTAAAGGCATCGAATCTCCAAAATAATCTACCTGTTCAAATGAAGGGATGATCCAGGGGTCATCATACCGAGAGATCATATTGACCTAAAGAGTGTTGGGTGGAGGAAGAGGAAAAAAACCCATGAGGGTAGCATCTTTGAAAAGACCCAACCCTATGCTCTCATAGGGAGTAGGGATCTTATCCACGTATGAAACATTGTTCTCAGAAGAAGAAGTGAAGAATGAAAATTGATCAACAGTAATAATCTTTCCTTCATGCGGGAATTTCAGGACATGAAAGAGAGTGGAAGAAATGCATAGCATAGCATGATTCCAACTGCGACCGAGGAGAATATTGTAAATAAGCTTGGCGTCAACTACTTATACCTCGACATTGACTGTCTTCCCTTTCGAAGTAATCAGTAAACTAGCAAGAACACCTAAGGGTTTTGATTCTCTTCCATCAAATGCTTCCACGGCATTTGGTGATAAATTCAAAGCCAGAGAACCAATGGCTTTCCAGCAAGAAGATGACATGATGAACGTGGATGCACCCTCATCCACAACTACTTGATGAATATCGAGACCATTAATGACAACCTATAAAATGAGCGCAATTTGATGCGGTATTCATGGAACAAAATTATTTAAATCGAAAGAAAGAAGGCTAGTATCAGCAGGATCAACCCCACCAATCGTAGATAAAAAATTTTTATGTTGAGACGGACAACTCTGAAGTACTTCTAGAGCAGACATTGCTGATGGCACCTGAGCCAAATCCTCAACAATACTATAATTTTGGGTAGCACGGGTGTTGGGATTGTATGAAGACTTGTGGAGTAGACCTTTAGAAGGTGGTCATATAACGGGCTTAGTACTGGGCCTTTCAATTTGAAGAGAGCCAAAAACAGGTGGAGGAGGAGGACCATCAGCGATCTCTTTCCCCGTTGCCTGACGCGATTCAGTATAATCCTTTGATCAAGTGTAAATAGAAACAGGTGAAGAACCATTCATCATGAACACTTGAGAGCCAAAAGGGATAGAGGATTGAGGTTTCTCTACCATCTGGGTTTGTTGAGATGGAAAATTTTCTTTAAGAACAGTTGTGGTTCCCTAGGTGCCTTTGAGAAATCTACTTACTTCGGCCCATCGAGGACAGTCATTGGTGTAGTGCTCTTCATCACAGATCAAACAAGGTTACTTTGTCTTGCCCTATGAACCATCATCAGCATGAGATTTGAATCAATCTGGTTTTGGGGTATCAGATTTGGCCTTACCTTTACCCTTATTTTTCCCTTTGGAAGTTTTGTCCGCCAGATTGTCCCGAACGGCATTGACTTCTGCGGTTTTACCAGGATTCAGAATGGGCTGAGAAGTAGCATCATTGGAAGAAGTGGACTTTTTATTCCCAGGATTCGAAGGAGAAGACTTACGAGAAGTCTGAGACACATAACCAATAATACCATCAACAGATGGGGTTGCCGGTGCTTTAGAAGTTCCAAGTCGCTGGGCATCAGGAAAAATATCATACAACATGCTAGACTAAGAGTGCACAAGATCAAGGTACTGGGCAAGGGAAATGGCTTGTTCCTCGGTTACACATGCCCCCATAGGTATGTATTTCGCAATATGATTAACAAAGGAGGTAGTGAACCAATTAGTTAGAATTTTATCAGGAATATCAAACTTAATCAAGTGACGACGACGTCTCCATATATGAATATGATCTGAGATATGGGTAGCTCAGTCCTGTTTCAAGGATGTGAGGAGATGTGTCCCGGTCTCATAACAAACTGGTATCTAAAAATGTGTAATGAATGCCATGGTGAGACAATTGAAATCTTGAAAGATACCACGAGATAGCTCAATGTACTACTTTGCAGCGACACTTGTAAGAGTCCATTGGAAAAGATAGAGTCGAATGGAATCGTCAACCCAAGAGTTATAGGAACACCACAAGTGGTAAGTCATAACATGCGCTTGGGGGTATTCTCCACACTTACCCTCAAATTTAGGACAATCACCAGTAATCTTGGTTGGAACCAGAGGCCAATATGGGTTATGAAGAATGAGATCGTTCGTTAACTTTGACACATCAGGCAGTTCCAACATAGCAAGAAATGGTAATTGAGGATTGAAAGGCATTGGAGGTCTTTGATGAGGACCCGTGTTAACATTCCACCCAGCCTGGGAGAAGTTATGCCCCCATATGTTTTGTCCCAGAGGATTCTGACCATAAGGGTTATAAGCCAGATAATTCTGCCGATAATGGGGTTAAGAACCAGGATACTAATTGTGAGCATACCATTTAGGTCATTGCTGAGCAATGTATGGATTCTATTATGGAATGTAAGCATGGCCTTGAGGTTGATTATACACCAACTGAGATGGATTTTGAGGGTGAAAAGTAAAACCTTCAGGTGCATTATGTACCTGTTGATATTGACCTTGGGGGTAATAAGCACCTTGGGGTTGAATAGGTGGACCCTACTAAGCAGGTTGAGCAAGCTGCTGAATAGGTGGACCCTGCTGAATTGGATAAACAGGTTAAACCGGCTGCTAAACAGGTTGAACAGGCTGTTGAACAGATTGAATCGGCTATTGAAAAGGTTGAACCAGTTGCTCAACTGGTTGAACAAGTTTCCCATGCGGAACAGGTTGACCTGGATAATGAGAACCACCATGTTTCCCTTATGGAAGAGGTTGGCCCGAAGGGAAATATGGACTAGGTTTTCCCTGATGACCAGGTTGACCCGAAGCAGGATCGTAGGTTTATCCTTGTTGCACAAAGGTTTTACAATAATGAGCATACGACTGTTGTTGTACAAGAGGTTGTCCCTATGATGAATTAATTTTCCCCCCAGGAATAGAAGATGCTCCTGGTTGATATTGAGGTTGACAGGAAGGACCAGAGGATTTTCCTTGTTGGACCAAAGGTTGACATTGTAAAGGCTGGCATGATGGACCATAAGGTTTTCCCTGTGGACCAAAGGTGGATCCCTGCTAAGCCAAAGGTTGTTCTTGTAAGGATTTTCCTTGCGATCCAGAGGGTTGTACCGGTAAGGTCGATCCGAGATGATTAATGGGCTGATAAGGATAATAAACAACCTGATAAGGATCAATGGGGGCAAGTAAACAAGATTACTACGCTCGTGATAATGATGCGGAGGAGGAAACGAATAGACAGGGTTACCGACAACATCATAGTGATGAGGAGGATTAACAGGAGCTTGGGGTTGCTGAGAACCCTGAGATTTCTTCTGATGAACAACGAGTAGATACTCTTCAAAAGTGTGGCCACTAGGAATCATCGATGAAGTCGAAGCTGCATTAGCGGGTGCAGTTTCCGGAGCGTGAGCTTGTGGTCTTCTCGGACCCTAGTTGACAGGCCACGTGGGATTAAGGAAAATAGGCCTTCGAGTGTGAAAGGATCCTGACGACTGTGTTGTAACAACTGATGTAGATGAAGCCAAACAAATGGTAGGTTGGACTAGAACAGACATAATAGTGACTGATGAACTCAATGTCGAAGGTGAGAGTCCCAACGAAGGGAGGATCGTACTCCTAGGAGGATTTGATGTGCTGGATTGCGCTATAGAGGCAACACTAGACATAATCTGACTCAAGGGCCTATATCCAAGTGGAAGTGACACCGATGATGGAGAAGATTGAACAAAAACATGCAAAATATCTTCAGGGAAAATTTGATATTCACTTATAGGAATAGGTGTTCCTTCGCTACTAATAGGACTTGATGAATCCATGTCTGAAGAAGTCGTAATATAGTCAAAGAGATGATGGGGACTCGAAGTTATAGCAGCATCTATAAATGGTGATCCAAAAGTAAGAGGAGGAAATTCTTCCTCGTCCCCAAAATTGGACCAAGCACCTGGAGGAGGCCAATTGAACTCAACTGACTCTTCAGGAGGAGATCGGGTAGCAAGAGGTAAAACAGTTGGAAGAATAGGCTGTGAAAACTTGATAGACCTAGTCGACTAAGGGGTTTTGTAAGAAATGTCAAGAAAAGAGCTACCACTAGGAGGCAGTGAAGAAGACGACGAAACTGGTAATTCCACCACTGTGACCGTATTTAAAA
Organism: Pinus albicaulis; assembly: GCA_034641835.2. Taxonomy (NCBI): domain Eukaryota; kingdom Viridiplantae; phylum Streptophyta; class Pinopsida; order Pinales; family Pinaceae; genus Pinus; species Pinus albicaulis. The sequence goes on from CM076581.1 coordinate 675,234,018, forward strand.
AATAGAAAAGGAAAAATAGATAGCTTAAAGAAGGCTTCAAGACCAAGGCCTAAGGAAAAACAAAACAAGCCAAGTAATCGAAATGACTTCTCTAGTAATCTAAGAAAGAGGGTGTACCAAGTTTTTGTGAACTTCCATATACACCTTGGTGATCAAATGAAAGAGAAATGACCAAGGACTTTCTGTACGTGCAGGTAGTCTCCCCGAATGCTATGTTCGGTGTATCACGGTTATAGGGTGGCAGACTTTGCTTCCTATGGATAAATAATTGCAACCTATGAGGGTCTCCCTTTATATACTCGACGGTACGGGGAGCACAAGTCTGTACTAGCACTGTCTAAAGCCAAAATTCGAATGACAACTACTAGGTTTTAAGACGTCAAAACACGTCTCTAGCCTAGACCACTACAATGTTTGTGTTAGGTTCCAATGTTTCCTTAGGTTAATTCAATCTATTTTATAGTTGATCTTGAATTATGTTTCAATTTCAAGGCCTTACCAAATGTCGATCTCAAATTCCCTAAATGAAAACTATATGCAACTGAATACCATTTTCCATTCAATGAATGCTAATTATGAGAAGGATAGAGATATTTCAAACAATAGCAATCAAATGAAATAAAACGAAGAAATATGCTAATGCATCTAATTCAATCAGGAGAAAACTGAAAAATTATTTCCTAGTTAATCAAGCACTATTTATGCGAAAGAACTTTCCTTTTTCATGCAAATGAAAGAATGCAATTTTTTGTTTTTCAATAAAATGAAGCACACAATGCACTAATAATATGGAAAAACAAAACAAACACTATTTTGAGGATTGCGAATGCAAAGAGATAAACTGACTGATCGATGAAAGCAACACAAACACAAATATTCACTCAAACCAATGATGCACTCTTCCAATCAAAGAGAAAGATTTGAAACGATCCTGACAAGCAATGTGATCTATGCTTGGAGTAGCAAGAAAAAAATCAAACGAAACCCAAAATGATCATTCAACTAGAACAAATTCTCAAAGGATCAAAAAGGACTAAACACAACTGATCAAGAGATGTGACTGAGAAGAGTAAAAAAGACTCGACTTCTAATCAGAAGGCTCGGTGAACTAGAACACTCAGAAACCCTAAGGCCATAAACTGCACTGATAAGAAAACACACATAAAACTGAGGAAATCAAGCGTATGAAAGTCAAAACAATCTCAAAAAAACAATTGCAAATCATAAATCCACCCAAAGACAAGTACAACTAACCAAAAACTCAAAAGGATAGTCAATCCAAACCCTACAGGATTCAGCATGATTGTAAGGTTATAACCCGCGCCAAACAGGGGTTGGCGCTAGTGTAACACAAGAAACATGGGCCAATCGGTGCGGCTATTCAACTGAAAAATGCGCCAAGACAGATATCTATGGGAGAATGAGAAATCCAATGAGAAGAGGTCAATTCTGGCACTATGGAGCTGAACAAGAGGATTCGAAACAATCAAACAAACCAGAAAAGATAGACAAACCAATAGACGACCGAAGTCGACTTGACAAGGGTAAAAAGACAAACTCACATCAAGTCCCTAGTGGAGTCGCCAAATTTTTATCAAGGTAAATCCTCTCTGTGGATAGAGACGATCCCTCTAGCCCGAGAGTGGGTCTAGAAACAATAGGACAAACTAGAGTGTAGGTTCCTAATTACTGAATGAAATAGATGCAGTAGATCGACCTACCTAGAGTCCAACCCTGTCGTCGTAGATGTTGTAGTGGTGGCCTCTCGATTCCTACCTCCGAAAATCACAATTCATCTGCAGCGATGCTTGGATACCTGCACAAGATCAACAAACAATAGCAACATACGAAACAACAAACTCATTCATAATTACTAACTAGTCAAGGAGGGTTAAGCATATTGCATAAAATAGAACACATCAACGAAAAATGGGAACCAGACAATAGTTATACATCTAAATGGGTTTTGGTTGAAGCACATCTCGATGCATGTCAGGGACTTCAAATGGGATGAAGGAACAAGCCTAATTTCTCTCAATGAGGGACTCTTCCGTTCTATCTATCCAGCATTTATGCTATATTATCTTCAATTTAGCTAGCTTCATCAATGAAGGATGGCTATATTTATAGAGGGAGAGGAGGAGGTTGGGATCCCTACTATGGTGGAAGGGAGGCCTTATCCCTTGGGATGTTTCCCCAAAAGGTGGAAACAAGAGGCCAAGGGAGGAAGGTCATGGTTATTCAGTCGAACCACTCCCTATAACTCATCCACGAAGCTGTTGTGATCAAAACTTCACCTCTATTTAAAAAAAAAAATCCATAAATAGATTGGCGTGGGTGGCTAACTAAGACAGAGCACCAGTTGGCATGGGGGCTAGTGTTAATCTGCCTCATCGACTCGAGGCTATAACTGGCTACCAGCACCAAGGAAAAAATAAGGGTTTTTGGTGGTCTGTTTAGGAAATAGTCAAAAAAAGGAATGTTAGACTCATGATAAGGGATGAAATCATGGTAATTTCAAGGAATGACACTTTATTTTGATCACAGAAATGAGCCTCCAATGTGCGGGATGGGGATTGCATGTAATATCCCCAAATGGGAACAAGCAGCAATATTAAACAATATTGCAGAGAAATAACATGGTTCAACAAAGTAAGAGTAGGAGGCCAATATTGAGAGCCTTCTTAATCATTTATAAGATAAAATCAGATGTACAATTAAGCCCATACAAGGTAGAATAGGAAATAGAAGTCTCCGATGAAGAAATATCCTCAAAACGATGTGCAACAACCATACAAATAAGCATAAACTGCCTTGACAACGTTATTTTTATCATGTTGCAACAAATTTTGATTACAACTTAGATCTAGAGAAAAATAATGCATGAATAGTCAAATCTATGACAGATCCATACAATATAGAGTCTCCACTTCAAATAACCCTTGGGGTTTTCAGCAATACATGAAGCACATGGAGTAGATCTGAGATCTAAAGCTGGAGATCTGCAGAAATCTTCAGATTTATAGGAATATTCAAATCTAATTTGATGTATACAATAATATGATCCTCTTAAATGGATCTCAAAGGTGAAGGGCATATCCACAACACATGAAAAACACTCCTCCAAAATGTTATGCCAAAAGTCCCTGCAACAACACCTATAGAAAAATGCAGATATGGAAGAAAAAATATGTTATAGGGTTTGAGATAAGTTTGGCCTGATGCCAAGATGTGGATCTGATGCCCCTTTGATCCAATACACTCTTTCCAATGGAATATAAGACTTTCCCACTGAAAAGAGGCACTAGATTTTCCTAGATCTGAGTAGATCCAGCCTCCACTTGCTACAGCTTACAAAGACAACCAAACCCTTAACAGGATTTGCATTGTAGTTGGAAGTAGAAGCTTGGCCTTCTGCCTGATAGTGGACAAGAAATGAAAAGCTCTTCCAAGAGGCCTCTCAAGGAAAGAGATGGGATTCCTAAACAGGAGATCCTTGTGCTAAACAACACTATTCTCTACTAAATATCAAGGAGAATGAGATATGTCTAAATAGACAATAAAATTTGAAAAATGTAATCACATAAACAACCCTCTCATGTTGTCCTCCTCTTCCTTTTATAAGATTGAGAGCTTGCAAACCCTAAACCTCCTTCATTGAAATGGCTCCTTTCACATGAACCATCTCCATTTGAAACTGTGATGTGCATCCTTGATGGCCACTCCCCCAAGACAACGTTGTTGATTTGGTCATGGTTGACCCAGTCAAATGCTTTTGCCCCTTTCACACTTAAGGGTGCTCATCCAAATAACCCAGATTTAGCCTTGTTCACATGTGGCATTGATTTATTTATGGTTTTAGTTGTTTTTATAATCCTCCTTACACATTTATTCATGAAAAAGAAAAGTAAAACAAAAATGAAGATTCCCATTAGCTTGGGCTAATTGAGAATATTACAAACCTCCCCTCCAAAATGTTGCTTTTCCTCAAGCAATTGATAGGTTGAGTGCTGCAACTCATATCCTCCTCCATTGGTGACACCAAAATGAGTTAAGCTTCCTCCATAAGCCAAGTGTTCACCAAACCATCCATCTAGGACTTGCTCCTCCAAAGTTCTTATGAGATACAAATATCTCATCTGATAAGGAGACAATAGATCACATGAAACAAACATGGTTTTCCCAATTATCTCCCTGAAATATGAAACATAAAGTACATGGAGAGTAGCCATCCCATATGGCACATGCATTCCTCCCCTCCTTCCTCCATACATCCCCATAAAAGGTACAAGTACATCATCAATGTAGGGGATCAAAACTATGTGCATACAAATAGAAATTTGTTCATATGGAGGTGGATCATAGTCTCTTATGTGGAACTAGCGCAGAGCATCTCCTACCTACATCAGATCTAGAAGTGGTAAGTTGTTTTCCCACCACTTACTTGCTGCCCATACCATCCCACCATAGCTGAAAGTGTGAGATATATTTGGTGCCTTAGGGAAGCACCCATCATGTTGCAAAATCTCCCTCTTTCCTCTAAGGGAGTGGCCAAATTCAGAAATTTTTGTGGCCCAATATTGGCCATGAGGCTTACAATATATAATAATCCTCCTTGGAGTCATGGTATGCATAAAAATGGTGAATGAATGCATAAAATCAGAATATAAAACATGTCTAACAAGAGCATGTTCTTCACCAACAATACTCCTTATATCAATGGAGTGTTGCATATATCTATCCTCTCCCTCAAAGAGAGAAAGAGAGGGTTGATTTAACTCTCTCATAGATTCATGTTGATGTTCCATCTCCAGAAGGTTCATGCATATTTGACAATGTTGATATAGCTCTTTTTCAAAGCCCACCCAATAGTAGCTCCTCAAGATGATGTTGTTGAGCTTCATAGAATATGTGTGGTTGAAATATAACTCTTCATAAGTCGTCTATAGCAACTTCTCCTTGAGCTTGGAGGCTCTAGATAATAATATCCTACCATAATTATAGATGACTCCATCTAGGATTGAATATCTTTCATCATGTATCAAGTCAGCAAGAACCATGCAAGTGTGAAGATCCTTGGAATATTCCACCAACAGTTTGGATTTCCAATATGGATCTAATTTTCCCAACAATGACAGTGTTGATAATATGTCATCTAAAATGTCTTCCATGTTGCTAATCTCCTCTTTGACAATTCCCATATCAAAGGTGTATGTTGGAAGGTCATTCCTCCCATTTTTATCCTCCTTGACATCTCCCATGCAAAAGGTATAAGGTGGAGGGTTGCCATTCCTTCCTTGCTTCCCCCCTTGCATATGCACATGCTCAAAAGGAAATGGAAGTTCTTGGAAGTTAGTCTCCCATGGAAGTCTATCATCTATCCAGAACCTCCTTGGTTTTTCCATGGTATGCATGTGTGACCACCATCTCTCATCATGTATAGAAGAGTACTCTCCAAATAGTTTGTCCCCTGACTCTCCATAGTCAATGATTGCCTTCCTTGCTCCATGATGATGTCATTCTTCCTCCTTGCAACATCCTTTCTCAGCGTAGTATGAGGTGAGAGAATGGATAATGATGATAAGGGAAAAATAATTTCCCTCTCCTTGAGCCTTCCCCATACTCTCAGAGTTGTAGTATGGTCTTCTAGTTCTCCCTTCCTTCTTGTATCTATGAATGGAGCATCAATGCATGAAACATCCTTCACCAAATATGAATCAGGTGGCCTCCCAGGTGGTATACCACAAGATAATGATGTCTCATGGATCATTCCCATGTGAACAATATATGGGAACATCTTATGACTGCTTCCACTGTGCAAATCCATTCATGATTTTTGTGTGGAAATCTCATGATAATGGGGCATCTCTCTTATGGATGTAAGAGTGCTTCTGATTGGAGAAATTTCCCCGTCTTCTTCTCCATGTAATAGAGGATCACCTCCCATCATTTCAGTGTTGTGATCCTTCATCTTTTCTCCTCCACCCACCTTCTGCAAGATCTCATAGTCTAAGGTGCTCCCCTTAGATGTAGTTAACTCATGAACACCCATAATCTCCTTGGTGTCAAGAGTCTTGATCACAAATGATTGATCTGCCATAGTGTGTGTTCCCAAAACTAGATGCAATGTTGGGACACATTCCCTCCATTATTTTGTCTCATTGTCTATCATCATAGACACATGCTGCTCATTTTCTTCATGTGTAAGATCCTTCGGGCCTTCTTGCAAAGATACAAGAGCCCTCCTAGTGGAAGCAATGTCTTCATCTCCATCTCCCAATAAAAATAGATCTCCTCCTATTGTCAGAGCGCTGGAGGATGTTTCCAACTCTTCTTCTTTCTTCCCCTTATCAATGGAGCATGCTTCATCAATAAGAGATCCTTCCTCTTGATCTCTCTTTGAAAAAGTAACACTCATGTCTTCCTTTTGAGAAGAATGTTCTTGCTAAAGTGGGGCCTTTTCCCTTGGAAAATAATGTAACAGATCTTTAACCCCTTAAATAGTGTTCGGGAATGGAGTTATCCTCATGGATCCTCCCATCTCATGAAAAGGTTATGAATTCTTGGGCTTAGTTTTCTTACCCAAAGAAGTTTCAGATGGCTCATCATCAAATCTTTTCACTAACCTCCTAGTGAACTTTGCATAAGTAGAGATGTTTACATTTTCCAATGAAGAAGATTCAGATAACTGTCTGCTCAACTTAGTGTTCCTAAATTGATGTCATAAATTGTCAACCAGGGCTAGTAAACTGTTGAAGTGAAGTGCACTATATGTGCCTAGGTATCTGTTTCTCACTACGTTGTGTTTAGTGTTTTTCAAATGTTTTTGGTTTTTTGTTTTTATTCTAAGGAAAAAATAACTAAGTGTTGGTAAAAAGAAGTTGTTGGTCACACTAAAACAGAGAAAAACCTATTCTAAACTATGTATGGCACTTGAGAACAGAAAATGAAAAACTTTAACAAGAAAAATAACTCATAGCAAGAACTAAATATCTCCTAACATGAACTCAATAAATCATACCATGAACTCAGTCCAATTCATTCATTAGAAATATGTTGGAATATCTTGAGAAAAGGATAAGTTTAATGCAATGAGGTTCTTCTAAGTAAACAACAACTTACAATATCACAAAAATCTCATCCATGGTTAGAAATTTATTGGAACACAATTGGAAAAGATTACTTGTAGCATAGTAAGGAATCCTACTCTAAATTAACTTATGACACTGAAATTAATCCATTATGCAACTCAAATTGTCACTACTAAGCCTCATTCGAAAGTTAGAAATCTTTTGGAATAGTTTTGGAAAAAAGACAGTTTGTGAAATTATGAGAAATTACAGAATAGTCAAGAATTCAAAATGACATTACCAATTCTTGTCCCTATGATGATGTTGTATTAGTAGAAATTAATAATAGAAGTGGTTTGTAAATAATGAATACCGTTAAGTCTAACAAAACTAGAATACAACTAACTAACAAACTAGAAATACAGTGAGTACAATGGAACTAGAATGCAATCAATTAACTTGAAATACAGTGAGCAGAATTGAACTGAAGTGCCATTAACCTCTAGAGTTTTACAACTAAACTAAAATGCAACTAATCTCTAAAACACTACAGCTCTATCTCATTCGGTGTTAGTGGTATTTTGGAACAATTCATAGAACAAGACTGGATGTAATATGTAATGTGAGTGAGCACAAAAACATGAAGTTCAGAAAAACGCAACTAAGTTCTAAAACACCATAGCTATGTCTCATTCAGTGTTAGTGATATTTTGGAATAATTCGTAAGAACAAGACTAGATGTAACAATTGATGTAATTGAGCACAAAAACGCAAAAGTTCAGAAGAATGCAACTAATTCCTAAAATACTACAGTTATATCTCATTCAATGTTAGTGATATTTTGGAAAAATTCGTAAGAATAAGACTGGCTGTAGCATCCAATGCAAGTAAGTATAAAACACAAAGTTCGGAAAATTGCTTAAGCTAAGAATGCAACAAGGCTAAAGTTACTTATCTAAATAATGTGCACATAGATTCTTAGGTAGTAGGGGCCCTCTACCACCGGATTAGCATACAAATCTCCTCGAGATTGCCTCAGATCTTGCAATAAAGCGGTACTTCTTTCATTAAAGGAAAATTATTTCAAAAAAATAGAGTATTACGGTCTTTTGAGATCTAGCAACAAAACATCAATCTAGCTAGCTGTATCTCGGTCTCCCGAGTCATTCTTATAAAAGAAATACATAACTAACCTTGAGAAGAAACAAGAAAAAGTGTATTTTTCAATCAAAATAAAATTAGAACTCTTGTGGAAGCCTCGTACTTTGCTGGAGACATTTGTAGAGTCCCTGTCCTGGTAGGAATCTGCTTCTTAGTTTTGATCTCTTCCACGTTCATAACCACCTCTAGATTCTTGCTTAGACTTTGTAGAGAGCCATAAATGATGTGGGAGTGTTGTGGAATTCAACCATATGCATTTTTCCTTGAAGTGACACCTATAACCTATGAGAACATGAAGATAGCTACAGAATAGGTGATTGGCTACAGAATGGCTGCATTTTGTAGCTGAGTCTAGTAAAAAATTACTACAACAACAAAACCATGAAAATATATAAATTCAGTCATTGTACACATTTCTAAAGTGACTTTAATCAATCCTATTGATCATTTAATCCTATAATTGATAAGGGACAAAGGAAATGAAGTGAAATTTGGTGAAGGAAGAGGACATCTTTGCGGCTCAACAATAACCACCAGGCATAAGCCTTACCTTAAAGGTGCAGCACTGCAACTCTTATGGCTTCTTCTTCTGAAACTTGATGCAGCTGGAAATATGTGTCTAGCTTCTTTACCTAAGACTTGGTTGAGCTCTCAGGTGATCCATCAAATGTAGGTAGAAAAGTCCTACCCAAAGTGTGCTGCATGCACCCTTTTCTTCTCTGGTATATGCTAGATCTTCTCCCTTATTTTAGTTGAAAAAAATCTGGGAATTTTAGATGCTCTTTGAATATTTTAGACTGAGATTCATATTCTTGGAGATAGTAACCAAGAGTCTCCTCTTTTGGTGTCTCTCCTTCTGATTCTTCTCTTGCTAGGAATGTAGGCATGCTACAACATTGTAGATCTAATTGTGTGGTTGAATTCTCACACACATAATATGAAGAACTGGGGATTTCTTCATGTGCAAATCTCTTCAAAGGATCTGTATGTCTTTCATTCCTTATTCCCCTGATTTCACTCTTCAGCTCATGCATAGTTTGGAACATAGTTTTTGAGAACTCTTTCCATTTCATTCTTCTAGATAAAGGGGTTTGACCATTGTCTTATTTGTCTTATAAGTAATAAATGTTCTGCTTATGTCTTTCCTTTTCTTGGGAAGACATATTGTCTCTTTAGAAAGAATAGGTTGTGCCAATATTATGCTTTGATACCACTGTAAAATCCCCAAATGGGAACAAGCAACAATATTAAACAATACTGCAGAGAAATAACGCAGTTCAGAAAAGTAAGAGCAGGAGGCCAATATGGAGACCCTTCTTAATCATTTATAACATAAATCAGATGTAAAATGAATCCCATACAATGTAGAACAGGAAATAGAAGTCTCCGATGAAGAAATATCCTCTAAAAGAGATGCACAAACCATACAAATGAGCAAAAACTGCCTTGACAACGTTATTTTTATTATGCTACAAAATTTGTTGATTACAACTTAGATCTAGAGAAAAATAATGCATGAACAGTCATATCTATGACAGATCCATACACTATAGAGTCTCTACCTCAAATACCCCTTGGGGTTTTCAGCAATACATGAAGCACATGGAGTAGATCTGAGATCTAAAGCTGCAGATCTGCGGAAACCTTTAGATTTACAGGAATATTCAGATTTGATTTGATGTACACAATAATATGATCCTCTTCAGTGGATCTCCAAGGTGAAGGGTAGAGCCCTAACACATGAAAAACACTCCTCCAAAATGTTATGCCAAAAGTACCTGCAACAACACCTACATAAAAACGCAGATCTAGAAGAAAAATTGTGCTATAGGGTTTGAGATAAGTTTGTTTTGATGCCAAGATGTGGATATGATGCCCCAATGATCCAATACACTCTTGCCAATGGAATATAATAATTTCCCACTGAAAAGAGGCACTAGATTGGCCTAGATCTGAGTAGATCTAGGTTCCACTTGCTGCAACTTACAAAGACAACCAAACCCTCAACAGGATCTGCGTTGTAGTTGGAAGTAGAAGCTTGGACCTCAACTTGATAGTGGACAAGAAATGTAAAGCTCTTCCAAGAGGCCTCTCAAGGAAAGATATGGGAATCCTAAATAGGATATCCTTGTGCTAAACAACACTATTCTCTGCTAAACAACAAGGAGAATGAGATATGTCTAAACAATCAATAAAATCTGAAAATGTAATCACATCAACAACCCTCTCATGTTCTCCTCCTCTTCCTTTTATAATATTTTGAGCTTGCAAACCCTAAATCTCCTTCATTGAAATGGCTCCTTTCACATGAACCATCTCCATCTAAAACTACGTTGTGCATCATTGATGGCCACTCCTCCAAGACAGCGTTGTTGATTTGGTCATGGTTGACCCAGTCAAATGATTCTGCCCCTCTCACACTTAAGGGTGCTCATCCAAATAGCCCAAATTTAGCCTTGTTCACATGTGGCATTGATTTATTTATGGTTTTAGGAGTTTTTATAATCCTCCCTTAAACATTTATTCATGAAACAGAAAAGTAAAACAAAAATGAAGATTCCCATTCGCTTGGGCTAATTAGGAATATTGCATTGCAGGGACAGTGACAAAATGTTGTGTAGCAGCTGCACATAACACTTTGTGTTGGAGTGTGGAGTTTCTAAGGATGGTATTAACACAATCCTAATGCAAGGAAGCTATACAATAGATTTTGAGAACCGGAATTTATTTTCATATGAGATGTCGTATTCTATTTACGAAAAAGAGATATTGGACATTATGCATGTATTGGTCAAATTCTGGAATTTTTTTATTAGTAGTAGATTTCAGGTGAAGACCAACCACCATAGTTTCCGACATATTTTCTAGGAGGAGTAGCAGCTCCAGAAGAGGAAGCAATGGTGGATTAGTACGATGAAGGACTATGAGCTTAGGATTGTGTATGGAGAGGGCCAAGTGACATCAGATGCACTATCATGGACGTCAGCAGAGTTTTCACTGAGGAGCAGTGATGATTTGAAGGCCTAGTTATTATTTGAGAATTCAGACGATCGATACACTTAGGAAGCATTGGATGGGAAGGTGGTAGATGGTATACATCATGTAATGGATAACATCTTCCATTATCAATACAGAGCCTTATTTATTAGCACCTCACAACTCAAAGAGAAGTATCTACATGCAGCATATTTATAACCTCATAGGTTCTGTTAGTTCCCAAATCCACCCTAGGCTGAAATAAGGCATAAGAAGGACCACACCAAACCACGCTCAGCCTCGTAGCTAGCCCTATGAGGATAGGAGAGGGCTCTCTCTGGGTCAATCTCAAGAAAAAATGTTCAAAGGGGCTTGAGATGATGATAACAACAACTGATATTAGGCTAGATAAACAATACGAGGGTTTGATTTTGATTTTTAGGGGTTTTTGTTGAAAAAAGGGAAAAACAATTTTTGGGCTTGGGGATGAGGCCGGATCTTGTAGAGTTCAAGTTGGGGCAGGGTAGGAAATGGATTTAATGTCTAATATCGAATGAATGGATAGAAAAGAATTCTGAGGAGCTGAAGAGGGCAAGAGAGTACAAGGATCCTCTTCAAACTGACGAAAACATATAAAACTAAACAAAAGTCTAAGGCAGAGCACCAACAAATCAATGAATTCTACCTCGAATACTCATTTGTTTAATTCAGAAGCATAGAGAAGGATGGCATACATATAACATTAATGAAACTTACAATAACATAAGAACAAACATCATCAAAACTCAGAAGCCACAAGGATCCCAACAAGTGCTGCAAAACTCTTGCCAAAAACTGAAAATGGATGTACAATGAGGTGCCAAACTTTTCCCAAGTATCCAACCCTGAAAATGTCTCAGAAAATACAATTAATAGACAATTATAACCCCTTCCCATGCCTCTAGGGGTTGAGCTCATGCTTCTAGGAACAGTTTGAACCAATTCTAAACAAAGAGCTAAAATCTAGGCAGCCAAACAACTTGCCTCTATAAGCTAGGAAACTGATCCATTCACTTGATTTTCACTTTTTGTGAATGAATCATCTAGAACAAGTAAATACATGCCAAAATTACATCATGGTTACCAAATTACATCAAGCTAGATCAAAAATTACATCAAGTGGTGAAACTAGTCAATACTGGCCGAATTTATGAGCTGGAAGGTGAAAAATAGGCTGAATTCCTCTATGCGCCGCGCTCCAAAGCTCTATGCGCTGCGCTACTTTGGACCTGATTTTGGAGCACTTCCCAAAGTCCAAAATGAGCTCATGATAGATCATTGGAAAGCCCTAGATTCCTGCTATCCCACCCAAGTGGAATATTTTAATTTGGAGCTCATTTTCCGCTCCAAAACTTCATTCTCCCAAGACTAATTCCTGCTGGTGCAAAAGGTGGCAGAAAGGTGATTTTCATGGTGTTTTTGGCCCTTTAGGCAGCCCATAATGTGATGAAATGCTTCTTCAATTCCTGAAAATACATAATTTACCATGAAAAATCAAAAAATGAAAATTTTTCCTCCAGAAGATGTCTCAAACGTAAGCGCGGGTCGGGTGGCGCGACGCGTCAGGCGAAAAAACCTGTTTTGCAACCAAAAAATTTCAAAATGACAAAATCTTCTCCAAATTTGCTGAAATTTGGAATGAAGGCCTCCCATCATCTCTCATGTTCAGCCAAGGAAGCTTTGGCCAAGATTCGAAGTGGATCTGGCCTTTTCCGATGTTTCAGTGCTTTTTCCAGCCTTGCCTTCAGGATCTTCATTTTTGCTCTGCAAACGTGCGTGCGGGCCCAATAGTGATTTTTCATATGTCTAAGCATGTATTTGTCCCTGTTGGCCTTCTCCAAGAGCTTCTCCAAATGAATTTTGATGTCCGTAAGGCAGGTCTCTTGCTCAAATGGTGTCATGTCACCTGGTCTCTTCCGGGCCAATGCACGGTCTTCACGGATTCGCCGCAACTCTATAAGTGTATTCTAATCCTCCAGTTGTTTATTGCGCTGCTCCAAATAATGTATAACCCACTGAGATCTCTGCAACTTCATGGTCAAAGTATCAATCTCAGCCTTTTGTTCCTGGATGATCTCTTTGAGCTTTGAGCTAGGAGAGCTCACATCAACATCGATGAGTATAAAATAAATGTCTTGGCCTCCTGAAGGGTCGTCATCATGCATAGGCCTCTTGCCTCTGTCCTAAACCTGTACCTGTGCTGATGTCAAAGGTGAGACCCCTTCCACACCATGTGGAGATAGTACTTGCGCTGCTGATGAAGTCAACGAGACCCCTTCCACCCCGGGTGGAGATAGTACTCGTTGTGATGCTGCAAATAAGGCTCGATGGCCTCTCTAATATGTCACACACACTGGAGCGCTGATAGGCTCAGCCTCAGGAACCTCAAACTGATGTGAAAGCTCTACCTCATCATGAACCACCTCGGGAGGAAACTGTGGCGCTGCAAAGAAGTCACGGGAAATGAACTCATCCCATGCGATGCCCTGCTGTGCGAGCTGATGTACCACCATGATCTTGATGAGCGCGTAATGGTAAATGTTGTTATGCTACTGCGCTGGGGTCTTCTTCTGCACAAGGACCATCATCTGCTCAATGTTACGGTACATGAAGTATGGAATGCTCATCAACCGCACTCTCGTGAAATGCATCAACAGCCGAATATGATATGCATACAAGCGTGAAAAGTGCCCTTCACAACTGAAGTACCTAATGATCAGTTTCATCAATGGTGCGTACTCTTCCTTCAGAAATAGGGATGGAAATACCCTGGTCAGCTACCTCAAATATCCGGGTCTGATGTAAGGCTCATAATATGCTCTATCCAACTGCTGTTGCTTATTCCACTCTTCACCGATGTTTGGTATCCCGGTCGCCTCAGAAATAGTCTCTGGTGACAAAGTGAAATTCACTCCTGCGAGGTTTACACGATCATTATGCAAATGTAGGACAAATAGGCAAGCTAAGTCATGATGATGCTGAGTTCGGCCAATCATCTCACAATACTGGAAACATGACTGACTCTGAAAACAATCCATTGCAAGCGGGCAAGCCTGTAATTGTGTCAAAGAAGTGGGTTCTTCCCTGACATGCCTGCCACTTTTGTGAGATCTCCTTGGCACATTAAGCTCGGTAGATGAATCGCTGTCCTGCTCATACCCTGCTCATATGGTGAATTTGTCTCTGACATGGTGCTGAAATGTATTTTTCAATTGTGTGTTTGGTTGATTAGAAAATGAGCAATTGGTGTATTTTGTTTCAATTTCCAAATGTGTCACATGTATATAAAGATGCTATAATAAATACCACAGTGGGAAAAGGACTGTCAAGTGAGTTTTGAATGTGAAGACAGCCACTGTTTGATTGTATGGGGATTTGGGGATTATAAGTAATGGGAATGGGTGATAGTGATAAAATGATAGTGATAGGATTTGGGATTTAACACATGGGATCAAAAGGATATAGAGATATGGGATAGAGGAATAACAATGGGACTGTGATATGATAATATGGCAGTGAAAAGAACACAAATAACAATGGAATGAGATCGTTTTGACAAGTTGCAGCTTTGACACCCAATTTCAAATTACAATCATCTCTCTTCCAACCCTAAGAGCGAATTTTGAAGTGGATATAGGGTTAAATTTTTTCACCATTCAACACTAATCTCTTTGCTTCTAAACCACAACACCATAGCTTAAAATCATTGAACGAGCTTGGACAAATTTACTTGGAGGCAAATGAGTCGATTTGAAATGAATTTTGGTGAAGGAGGATAATTTTTCGGCCTTTGGGCTCTATGCGCCGTGCGCACACCCAGTGCGTGGCGGCCTTTGGGTGCGCCGCGCCTATGGGAAATTACACTGTGTATTTCGGCTCAATGCGCTGCGCACAACTTTGACACATAGTCACAGCCTCTTCAAACGCTGTCTACACTCCAAATTTCAAAACACGATTTTTCTATGAGATTTTGTGAATGATTCTTGAGGAAAATGGGTTAAATAGCATTGAAACATATCTTGCAAGAGGTGGCTTTGATTTTTGCTTCTCCAAAAGCCCATTTTGTAATGTTTTTTGATTTTGACACTTTGTAATTTAATGAAACTCTGTCTTTTGGCTTTTCACTGATTTTCTAGGTTTGGACTGATGAAATTATTTGATTTTTTGCAGGGATATTGGCATTGATGTTTGGCAAAGGAAAACCAAAGCTTGCTTTGAAATCTTCAAGACGGAAAAATACATGATTATTACAAAAAATGAATTCGACAATTTCTTATTCAAAACAGAGTTTTGAACAAGAAATGTCCTCAAATATGTTTGATGATGAAATTTTGAACTGAGAACTTCTCTGAAAACCATCCTCATGGCCCGCGGGCATTTATTAAACATGTCAAAAGACTAAACCCTAGACTCAAAAACTAAAAGACTCTTTTTGACCAAAAAAATCATTTATGACTATGAATGACATGAACTGAACTCTGATGGATTTTGAGGAGTTTTAACCAACCCAACAGGTACAAGCATGATGGAAAACAAGAGAACCAAACCCTTCTGTCAGTCAGTGGCATGCCCCTAACGGAATGCAGATGAAATAACGGAATGAGACACCTAAACAATGAAAATGAAAATAGAGAAATGATCTTTGACAGAGGGATGCAAAGTCTGACTCTAACATTGGCTCCAATGGGGATGGTAGCTCCTTGGAGGTGCCAAGAATGGCAGATCTTTGGGAGAGCAGACTAGTGCCTTCGTCCATTGGGCTATGGAATCCATTATTCGACAAAACGACAAAAAATTGATAACTCAATTTATTGACTGAAATTTTGACGTAAACTAACTCAATTCTTAAAACAGAAATGACTGAAACAAACAGACTCAACAAACTCAAATGAAAACTGAAATCCTTCCTCAGGATTATAGCCTTCGCTTCGGGCCCCATACAAAAGAAAAGACTACAGTGCACACTTACAATTAATTTGAAAAACATGATATGTACAGTGACAATGATCAGCAGAAAACATCTTAGAAATGGTAGCGCTTGAGCAGTAGGCCATTGACCGGCCCTCCTGGACAGTCTTCACCATTCATATCCTTCAATAGAAAGGCGTTCTGACCTCGATATGCTGCAATCTTGAATGGACCTTTCCAAAGGTTTTCAAACTTACCGTGTTTACCTTTATCCTCATTCCTAGTGTCCCACTTTAGTACCAATTCCTCCAACTGGAATTTATCTGCCTTCGCTTGCCTGTCATAGATATTTTTGATTCTTTCCTGCAACTTGAATGTGTTCTGAAAGACCTATTCCCTCGTTTGCTGTAAATGAATCATCTGGTTTATCCTTCTCTGCATATGGCTTTCTTCACTATCAGCCTCCTGAAGAAGCTTGACTATCAGAACAACAAGTGAAGTAGGAAAAACTGTATCTACTCCATAAACCAACTCGAAAGGAGACATACCAATTGACTTCCTTTGACTTACTCGATCATCCCATAACGTGTTCACCAGCTTCTTATGCCAACTCTTCTTATTGATGTTCAATAAATTTTTAATGATATTGACTAGAGACTTATTGGAAGATTCTGCCAAACCATTACCTTGCGGATGATATGCGGTTGAATGCCCCAAAATGATTTTATACTTTGCACAAAACTCAATCATCTTTCTTGACTTAAAAGCCGCTGCATTATCTGTGATCAATTTACTTGGGCAACCAAAACGGGATAAAATGTTGGTCTCGAGGAAAAAAATAATTACCGAATCGGTGGCTTGTCATGTGGGCACTGCTTCGATCCATTTTTTAAAGTAATCGGTGGCTGTTAGAATCCATCCATGTTGATCCGATGAAATCCAAACCCCACTGCTGGAAAGGGGCGCTTACCTCAACAGGCTTGAGTGTCAATGGCTGTAATTTATGTCTTCCTTCGAAAATCTGGCACTCATGGCAGCCTTTGACTATTTTATAGACATCAGAAAACAACGTGGGCCAATAATACCCAGATCTTACAATCTTATTGGCAGTTGTCTTCCAAAAATGATGACCGCCGCAATCTCCTTTGTGAAAATCTTCCATTACCTTCTTTGCTACTTACTCCACCAAAAAATTCAATAACACACCACCTGGATCCTTCCAATAAAGTGCAGAATTCAAAACACAAAATTTTGCAGCCTTCAGTTTCAAATTCCTACCTTTGTTTCGAGTCATGCCAGGCGGTGATGACAAATTTTGAAGAACATAGATGATATCTGAATACCATGGGGAATCAACAAAAATTTCTGATATCTGAAGTGGCGCATTCTCCTCATCTTAATCAGACATAGGAGCAATCATATTTATGTCTAATGCGTGTAAATTGGATTCAGCCATAAGTTTCGCCAGCCCCTGTCCCTTGATCAGCTTCGTGGGCCTTATTTCCACATCATATTCCAGAAAATCTGCGATCCACTTACCACGTCTTCCTTTCGGATCAGTCTGCACTAAAACATCTTTCACACCAACTTTAGGAACATAAGCTAAAATATGGGAATGCAAAATGTATACCCGGAAATCCTTCAATGCCTTTACCAGTGCCAGTTCATGTTTCTCAATGATGTTGTATTTTAGGGTTGCGTCTCTAATAGTTCGACTGAAAAATGCTATGGGCTTCTCATGTCCATCTCTCTTTTGCATTAACACGGCTGCCATGGTATTTTCTGAAGCAAAGGAAAACAAGATGAAATCTTGGGTGTAATCCAGGCTGATTAACACTGGGGCTGAAGATAGTGCCAACTTCACCAAATCAAAGAACTTTACCATATCTTCCATCCACTTCACTTGGCTGTCCTTTTTCAACATATTTGTTATTTCTCTCAAATGCTCAGCAAGGTTAGGGACAAAACGACGCAAAAAAATCATTTTACTGTTAAAAGACTAAATCTCTTTCTTGTTCCTAGGAGGGTCAATTTGCTGGATTGCTTCAACACGTGCCGGATCAATACGAATGCCATCCTTGGAAATAATGTGACCAATTAATTTACCTTCATCCATGGAAAATAAGCTCTTTTTAGGATTAAGCGAGACACCATACTTTCTGCACTTCTGAAAAACAACTTTCAAGTGATGCATATGCTCTTCATCTGAATTTGAGAAGACAGTCAAATCATCAAGGTATATAACAAGGAAAACATATTTTTCATTGGCAAAAGCCATGTCCATCGCCCACTGGAAAGTTGCACCAGCATTCTTCAAACCAAATGGCATCTTGGCATAGTGAAATGTCCCCCACGGAGTGGTGAAGGTTGTTTTGTCACGGTCATCCTCATGAACCAAGATTTGGTTATATCCAAAATAACCGTCAATTAGTGACATCCGAGATGCACCCACTACTCACTGCAATATATGATTCATCTTAGGCAATGGATAATTTTCCTTCAATGACACCTTGTTCAGATTTTGGAAATCAATACACAACCGGATCTCACCTGTCTTTTTCGGCACTGGCACTAAATTGGAAATCCAATCAGAAAATCTAATAGGAACAATGATTCCTGATTTGTACAACCTATTTACCTCCTTTTCAATCGATGGCAGCAATTTGGGATTGATTCTTCTTAGCTTTTGTCTAAAAGGCTTCTGATTAGGCTTAATAGGGATAGTATGCTGGATGATATTTGTGTCATACGTCTTTAAATCTGAGTAATCCCAAGCGAAAGAATCAGCAAATGAAGACAACAAACTCACATATTCAGCTCTTAGCTCTGGTGACAATGACTTGGATAACTTTACCATTTTGGGATTTTCAGCTGTCCCAATATTTACATCCTCCACTCCTTTTTCAGTCAGTCGTAAAGTTGGTTTCTTGGCCACATCATCCTGATCGAAGAGTTCTTCTAAAGGTATCAAACCTTTAGGAATAATGTTATCTTTTAGCTGTAACACTTCCATTTGGTTAACTTGAACATCATCACCATCATCAAATTCTACATCAATTGAGGTATCTTTGAACTTACCTTTACTCTGCAGGAAATCATTAATCTCATCATCATCTTGGAAAACTTGCCAACATTTTTTATTATCCGGTACAGTAGGACGGTGCTTCACATGTATCTCGAACTTATTACTTGAATTCATTGGGATCTTCAAGTTACTTGCCGCTTTGGCAAGCGCATCAGAAATTCCATTTTGAATGCGAGGAATACAAGTCAAGGTATAATCTGAAAATTTCTTCAAAATATCAAAGACAGCGTTCCGGTAAGCCCGCATCCAGGGATGTTTCGTTTGATATTCACCCTTTACCTGCTTAATCACCAATTAAGAGTCGCCATAGACCGCAATTCTCTTAGCATTCAACTTTCTAAGAATATTTAGGCCAGCAATCAGAGCTTCATACTCAGCCTCATTGTTTGAACAATCAAATGCCAACTTGTAAGAACATACCCGTACATTGCTCGGTACCTTGTTAGGATCTGAAAAAGGGCTGCGTACCCAAATACCAATCCCAGCACCATCGTTGCCCACTGCACCATCGAAATCCATGGTCCATAGACCCTCTTCATCATCCTCTAAGTGCTGAAATTGTGCTAGCTCTATTTTTTCTGTTCGCTGTCCACTATCTTTAGCTGATTTCTCAACTGTGCTTTCCAGTAGCTGCCTTTCTTTTTGCATGACTTCTCTGAAATTCTCGGTAATCTCTGGGATATATTCTGCTTGAACTAACTGACTATCTACATCATTAAAACTATCAGCAAACAAAACAAAAGACTCTAGATCTGTATGTACATAATTAAGCGGATGATTAACCGGTTTCTCCTTAGTGGTAATCATATACTTCATTTCTTGTTCCCGGTGCAACTTTCTCATTTGGCCAAACATGGGAATCATCGCATAGGAGAAATATAACCGTAGTGTCCCTTTCAATTTTTCTCCCCAAGATCTGGAAAGCAACATACCAAATCTCAGAGGAATGTCTGCTACAACAACGTCCATCAACACATTCTTTGTAGGAATCTGATCCAAACTTACAACCAAGTCTTTAATGAGCCCAATACATCTCACTCTGCTAGAATCAAATGAATAAATATCGTGGTACTTCCTAGTAATGTCTAGACCCAACTTCTCCATGATTTATTTCGGCATAAGATTATGGGAAGCACCGGAATCGAAAATGGCGTTATGCAACACAAACTCATGCAATCGAAGACTGATATAGAAAGGAGGTACTTCGCTGTCCGGAGACTCACCATCTAAAGCTGGTCCAAATATTAGTTCTGGTTGATCATCTTCAATATTCACCATGTCAAACATGGGATCGAAATTCAAAATTCTAGAAACCTGACCTTTATAACTGTTGTTCCTCATTAGTTCAGTCAAGGGGATAGATACCTTCAATTTCAAAATTTCATTCTCCAAACTAAAAGCTGAAGTATTTTCGATCTCTTTGGCTGGAACATATTTCTTTTCAACCTTCTCTTTCGATGCGATTGGCTGATTTGATTTTTCTGCTGATGATGACTTATTGGCAGCAGGATCAACTACCTCTTTTGCTTTCTTTTGTGCAACAGGTGAATCATTTTTGGGCGCTGAAACTTCTTTCCTTTTCTGAATTGGATTGACTGGTACATCTCTATTTCTAAGAGAATATTGCTTTTTCTGAGCTGACAATGAATTCATGTAACCTCTTTGATATTCATCTGACTCTTCCTCAAGGGCTGCATCATTAGCTAGGATAAAATCCTCATCTCTTTGTAGCGCTGAAATTTCTGCATATTCATCATCTTCGGTGATATAAATGGGCAAATCATCAGAAGTAAAGGAATGATTTTTCTCTCCTACTACATCATCTTCATTGTCTAAATCCTGACCAACAAAATTCTGCTGAAGAGGTATCTTTACTTGCTGTTGGACTGCTGGTTCTTGTGCTCGCTGTTCTCGTTGTTTAATTCTGAATTGGGGCTACTGTTGACCATAGAAGTTAGGATTCCGAACTTGTGATTCGGGCTTATCAATAGTGATCCTTTCTAACATCTTTCCCATTTTACGAAGTATCTTATTTGTGGATGTAGAAGCTTCTTCTTTTATCACAACTTTCTTCTCTGCTTTCAGTCTAGCTCTCTTATCATTCAAGTTTGCCTCAACACTCATGGCAATCTTTTGCATGTCCTCTAAAGTAGGCGGATCTCTATCTCATAATGAATAGGCCATCTCGGGATCGAAACTATCCAGGAATTTTAACAAAGCTGACTTTTTAGAAGGCCTCAAGTCATCAGGAATTGCATTATACACCGCATTAAATCTGATAATATAGTCTTGGACGGACTCACCAGGATTATGCTTGATGCTAGTATACTCAGAAGTGATTTGCAGCGGATCTTTCTTCATCTCCCACCGATCTAGAAACTATCTTTGAAGGTCTTCTAATGTATTAATACTTTCAAGCTATAAAGCTCTGAACCACTTGCGTACCTCACCTCCAAAGGTTTGGACAAACAATCTCATGGAGACATTCTCTTCATCAATTTCATGCAGGTGCAAAAAGTATGTCATTCTAACAATATGTTGCTGAGCAGGCACACTTTGAGGAGTAACATCAAACAAAGGAATTTTACGCTGATAATCAGCGGGCATAGGATCCAAGTTCACTGGCAAGACAAGAGGTGCGAATATAGCAGCCATGGCTCTCAGTGAATTTATGATCTGTCTTGGAGAAACGGGTGGAGTGGGAGCAGTAGGTGTTCGAGGTGTATGTGGTGGAGATGGAGGAGGAACTACTGCTGATTTCTGATCAGATATCGATGGTTGCACTAGAATAGTAGGAATAAAAGAAGGCTCAGCGGGAACTTGTGAATCAGAAGTAACTACTGATTGACCAAGAGTTTCAGAAGCGGATTCAATAAACTCAGGAATATTCGATGCAACAATAGAGTTTTGAAGGTTCAAAATGTAATTATCAATGGATCGATTAGCTTGTTCAACCTCAATATACTTAATGAACTCAGGATTTATGATGGTAGAACTAGTGGCACTTTCAGAATTGGTTTCGAACAAGGATAACTCAAACTGATCATCGAACTCAATGTCTTCGATATATTCAAATACAGTAGGGTATGAATGAGATTTAAACAGAGGAAACATGGGAGCTTCTCGACGGAAAATTCTAGGAATCAGGTTGGGATTCTCATTCACTGGAGGCAGATTAGGATCAGGATTTGATCTAGTATGTCTTTTGGAAGCCAGTGTATTGATCTACTGAAAAATCAAAGGACAAAACGATCTATTCAACCTATCGAATTCTAGACTCAATCATCCACAAGTCCAGAACGATATAATGTACTGGGGTAGAACACAAGAGAAATGTCCCTTTCACAAGCTAGACCATAGATCGACTGAAGCAGCGTTTATCTACTTCCGCTAATGCAAAGAAAAAGTGTTTCGAAAGCTACCTGGCATGACTTCAGACTTCGTCTGTAACTTATGAAACAAATAAAATCAACAAGAAAACCATTTTCTTCCCCAGTATGGTCGCCACTATGTTAGTTCCCAAATCCACCTTAGGCTGAAATAAGGCAGAAGAAGGACCACACCAAACCACGCTCAGCCTCGTAGCTAGCCCTACGAGGACAGGAGAGGGCTCTCTCCGGGTCAATATCAAGAAAAAATGTTCAAAGAGGCTTGAGATGATGATAACAACAAATGATCTTAGGCTAGATAAACAAATAGGAGGGTTTCATTTTGATTTTTAGGGGTTTTTGTTGAAAAAAGGGAAAAACATTTTTTGGGCTTGGGGATGAGGCCGGATCTTGCAAAGTTCAAGTTGGGGCAGGGTAGGAAATGGATTTGACGTCTAAGATCGAATGAATGGATGGAAAAGAATTCTGAGGAGCTGAAGAGGGCAAGAGAGTACAAGGATCCTCTTCAAACTAACGAAAACATATAAAACTAAACAAAATTCTAAGGCAGAGCACCAGCAAATCAATGAATTCTACCTCGAATACTCATTTGTTTAATTCAGAAGCATAGAGAAGGATGGCATACATGTAACATTAATGAAACTTAAAATAACATGAGAATAAACATCATCAAAACTCAGAAGCCACATGGATCCCAACAAGTGCTGCAAAACTCTGGTCTTTCCTTTGCCAAAAACTGAAAATGGATGTACAATGAGGTGCCAAACTTTTCCCAAGTATCCAACCCTAAAAATGTCTCAGAAAATACAATAAATAGACAAGTATAACCCCTTCCCATGCCTCTAGGGGTTTCACTCATGCTTCTAGGAGAAGTTTGAACCAATTCTAAACAAAGAGCTAAAATCTAGGCAGCCAAACAACTTGCCTCTATAAGCTAGGAAACTGATCCATTCACTTGATTTTCAATTTTTGTGAATGAATCATCTAGAACAAGTAAATACATGCCAAAATTACATCATGGTTACCAAATTACATCAGGCTAGATCAAAAATTACATCAAGTGGTGAAACTAGTCAATACTGGCCGAATTTCTGAGCTGGAAGGTGAAAAATAGGCTGAATTCCTCTATGCGCCGCGCTCCAAAGCTCTATGCGCCGCGCTACTTTGGACCTGATTTTGGAGCACTTCCCGAAGACCAAATTGAGCTCATGATAGCTCTTTGGAAAGCCCCCGATGTATTCTATCCAACCCAAGTGGAATTTTTCAATTTTGAGCTCATTTTCCCCTCCAAAACTTTATTCTCCCAAGACTACTTCCTGCTGGTGCAAAAGGTGGCAGAAAGGTGATTTTCATGGTGTTTTTGGCCCTTTAGGCAGCCCAGAATGTGATGAAATGCTTCGGCCATTCCTGAACATACATAATTTACCATGAAAAATCCAAAAATGAAAAATTTTCCTCCAGAAGATGTCTCAAACGTAAGCGCGCGTCGGGCGGAAAAACCTGTTTTGCAACCAAAAATTTCAAAATGACAAAATCTTCTCCAAATTTGCTGAAATTTGGAATGAAGGCCTCCCATCATGTCTCATTCTTAGCCAAGGAATCTTTGGCCAAGATTCGAAATGGATCCGGCCTTTTCCGACGTTTCAGTGCTTTTTCCAGCCTTGCCTTCAAGATCTTCATTTTTGCTCTGCAAACGCGCGTGCGGGCCCAATAGTGATTTTTCATATGTCTAAGCATGTATTTTTCCTTGTTGGCCTTCTCCAAGAGCTTCTCCAGATGAATGTTGACATGCGTAAGGCAAGTCTCTCGCTAAAATGGTGTCATGTCACCTGGTCTCTTCCGGGCCAATGCACGGTCTTCACGGATTCGCCGCAACTCTATAAGTGTATGCTGATCCTCCAGTTTTTTAGTGCGCTGCTCCAAATAATGTATAGCCCCCTGATATCTCTACAACTTCATGGTCAAAGTATCAATCTCAGCCTTTTTTTCCTGGATTATCTCTTTGAGCTTTGAGCTAGGAGAGCTCGCATCAACATCGATGAGTATAAAATTAGTGTCTTGGCCTCCTGAAGGGCCCTCATCGTGCATAGGCCTATTGCCTCTGTTCTAAACCTGTACCTATGCTGATTTCGAAGGTGATATCCCTTCCACACCATGTGGAGATAGTACTCGCGCTGCTGATGAAGTCAACGAGACCCCTTCCACCCCGGGTGGAGATAGTACTCGTCGTGATGCTGCAAATAAGGCTCGATGGCCTCTCTGATATGTCACACACACTGGAGCACTGATAGGCTTAGCCTCAGGAACCTTGAACTTATGTGAAAGCTCTGCCTCATCACGAACCACCTCAGGAGGAAACTGTGGCGCTGCAAATAAGTCACAGGAAATGAACTCATCCCATGCGATGCCCTACTGTGCGAGCTGATGTACCACCATGATTTTGATGAGCGCGTAATGGTAAATGTTGTTATGCTGTTGCGCTGGGGTCTTCTTCTGCACAAGGACCATCATCCGCTCAATGTTACGGTACATGAAGTATGGAATGCTCATGAACCACACTCTCGTGAAATGCATCAACAACCGGATATGATACGCATACAAGCGTGAAAAGCGCCCTTCACAACTGAAGTACCTAATGATCAGTTTCATCAATGGTGCGTACTCTTCCTTCAGAAATCGGAATTGAAATACCCTGCTCAGCTGCCTCAAATATCCGAGCCTGATGTAAGGCTCATAATATGCTCTATCCAACTGCTGTCGCTTATTCCACTCTTCACCGATGTTTATTATCCCGGTCGCCTCAGAAATAGTCTCTGGTGACAAAGTGAAATTCACTCTAGCGAGGTTTACACGACCATCATGCAAATGTAGGAAAAATAGGTGAGCTAACTCATGATGATGCTGAGTTCGGGCAATCATCTCACAATACTGGAAACATGACTGACGCTGAAAACAATCCATTGCAAGCAGGCAAGCCTGTAATTGTGTCAAAGAAGTGGGTTCTTCCCTGACATGTCTGCCACTTTTGTGAGATCTCCTTGGCACATTAAGCTCGGTAGATGAATCGTTGTCCTGCTCATACCCCTGCTCATATGGCGAATCTGTCTCTGAAATGGCGCTGAAATGTATTTTTCAACTGTGTGCTTGGTTGATTAGAAAATGAGCA
This sequence comes from Pinus albicaulis, assembly GCA_034641835.2. Classification (NCBI taxonomy): domain Eukaryota; kingdom Viridiplantae; phylum Streptophyta; class Pinopsida; order Pinales; family Pinaceae; genus Pinus; species Pinus albicaulis. The sequence continues at coordinate 675,259,812 of CM076581.1, forward strand.
ATTGGTGTATTTTGTTTCAATGTCCAAATGTGTCACATGTATATCAAGATGCTATAATAAATACCACAATGGGAAAAGGACTGTCAAGTTATTTTTGAATGTGAAGACAGCCAATGTTTGATTGTATGGTGATTTGGGGATTATAAGTAATGGGAATGGGTGATAGTGATAGGATTTGGGATTTAACACATGGGATCAAAAGGATATAGGGATATGGGATAGAGGAATAACAATGGGACTGTGATATGATAATATCGCAGTGAAAAGAACACAAATAACAATGGAATGAGATCATTTTGACAAGTTGCAGCTTTGACACCCAATTTCAAATTACAATCATCTCTCTTCCAACCCTAAGAGCGAATTTTGAAGTGGATATAGGGTTAAATTTTTTCACCATTCAACACTAATCTCTTTGCTTCTAAACCACAGCACCATAGCTTAAAATCATTGAACGAGCTTGGACAAACTAACTTGGAAATGAGTCGATTTGAAATGAATTTTGGTGAAGGAGGATAATTTTTCGGCCTTTGGGCTCTATGCGCCGTGCGCACACCCAGTGCACTGCGGCCTTTGGGTGCTCTGCGCCTGTGGGAAATTACACTGCGTCTTCTGGCTCAATGCACCGCACCTCTTTCTTATGCACCGTGCACAACTTTGACACACAGTCACGGCCTCTTCAAATGCTATCTGCACTCCAACTTTCAAAACACGATTTTGCTATGAGATTTTGTGAATGATTCTTGAGGCAAATGGGTTAAATAGCATTGAAAATATCTTGCAAGAGGTGGCTTTGATTTTTGCTTCTCCAAAAACCCATTTTGTAATGTTTTTTTTTATTTTGACACTTTGTCATTTAATGAAACTCTGTCTTTTGGATTTTCACTGATTTTCTGAGTTTGGACTGATGAAATTATTTGATTTTTTGCAGGGATATTGGCGTTGATGTTTGGCAAAGGAAAACCAAAGCTTTCTTTGAAATCTTCAAGACGGAAAAATACATGATTATTACAAAAAATGAATTCGACAATTTCTTATTCAAAATAGAGTTTTGAACAAGAAATTTCCTCAAATATGTCTGATGATGAAATTTTGAACTGAGAACTTCTCTGAAAACCATCCTCATGGCCTGCGGGCATTTATTAAACATGTTAAAAGACTGAACCCTAGAATCAAAAACTAAAAGACTCTTTTTGACCAAAACAATCATTTATGACTATGAATGACATGAACTGAACTCTGATGGATTTTGAGGAGTTTTAACCAACCCAACAGGTACAAGCATGAGGGAAAACAAGAGAACCAAACCCTTCCGTCAGTCAGTGGCATGCCCCTAACGAAATTCAGATGAAATAATGGAATGAGACACCTAAACAATGAAAATGCAAATAGAGAAATGATCTCTGACAGAGGGCTGCAAATTCCGACTCTAACAGGTTCTACCGAGCCATCAGAAAAAGGTTCTCATGGAGAGACCACAAGGACGATGCACTTTGACATACCGCAAAGTGCAAATATTTTCATCATATTGTGGAGGATGGTATTGTCGACATTGATCCGCTATCGAGGTATGCACATTTCTTTGAAATTTTCACACTGTACATCTTTTGGCTTGAGGGGTCTTGACCGAGGTTCGGTTTTAATATTTTCCAACAAACCCCTGTACCACTAGCCCTTTTGGCAATGGCCTGCTTGCGTAGGTCGTGGTCTCACCCGAAGTAGTATGGGAGGGTGCTGGAACCAGGTTTCTACACCTTGAGAAAGAGAAATTTAAATGAAGTGGGTCCTTCCAAGTCTAATAGGCCTGTGCTGGAGAAGCCCTAATGCAGAAACCCTTAAAAATATATCGGTCGGATATTTTTAGCGAATCTTATAAATCAATGGATAGCATGCTAAAAGAAGAAAAGTGATTAAATATAACCATATCTATGCATTCATCCTATTTTACAAGATTGCATCCATGTGCACATCAATAAATCATCAATATTTCAACAAGCATATATAACTTTAGAAATAAAACAGAGCGCAACCAATAGCCATAACACAAAAGTACTCAACTTATCACCAAACAATATTCTCATTTACTAATATCCATATCCAACTTAGAGAATCTATTTACTAACCTGTGCACATAGCCAGCGGGGTCCGCACATAGCAAGACTTAGGGTCTCTGCACACACAACCAACAAGATCCCTTACCCAGGAAATCGACAGAAGATATCCACAAGTCCATACCGAAGATTTTTCAAAACTTAGCCTACTCTAGACTCAATTTATCCATCTATTTATAACATATTAGTCTGCACTATTCTATGTTTGCGGATTTTTGGTCTACCCATTGACCCATTACTATTCATTGGAGACATTGATCCACCCCAAAGCCCCTGCACTAAACTAAATTATTACAAAATATTACAAAAATATTCCAAAATCACCGCTAGGGGACCCTGTGCCAACAGTCGCCCAACACAATATTTTGACTCATTTTTGGGCAAGAAAATACCCTCTGTGGACAAAGGTGATGCCTTTAGCCCTAGAGTGGGTCTAGCAACAAGGGAACATGCTAGACTCCTGAATTCCTATCTTACAAACGGAATATGAACCAGAACAAATATCCTGCCTTGGTCCAAAGCTTTTTTCGTGGCATGAAGCAGCAGTCCTTTGATCTTTGTCTTCACGTGTTGTGCTTTGTGTTGGTGGCTATGTTCACACGTCTGCACAAAGATCAAACATGTGATGACAACATACAAGCATATACATTCATATACAACTATTTAGCTAGTCAAAGAGGTCTAAACACTTTGCATATACATGGAAACAAAGTTGGAACCAGAAACCAGTCATGTGTTAATAATAGAGAAAAAAAAAGTTTACAACCTTATTCCTTGACATTTCGGATATCCTTTGATGGGATCAGTTGGGGTGCATCTCAAGCATTCGTTTTGGATTGGACTTGATGACAAAATGGGCCTAAGCTCTCTCTCAACAATGGATTCTCTCTTCCTTCTTCTACACACTAGCTATAGTAATGACTGTTTAGATAATTCAATCAATGTGAGGAGGAATAATTTATAGGAGAGAGGTGGTTTGGGATCCCTCATAAGGTGGAGGAGAAGCCTATCCCCTTTGGTAGTTGCACAATTCTAGGAAACAAGAAGCCAAAGGGAGGATTTCAATGTTATTCAGTCAAAAAAACCATGATGACTATGCTCACAAAGTTTTTAAGCATGGAAACTTGTTTCTATTTTTAAAAAATTTCCAAAAAAACACTTGGCGTGAGTGCCCTTCTGAGACAAAGTGCCAAAGGGTGCACGGCCCAGTGTTAATTTCTCCATGGCCATAACTACCTACCAGTGCCGACCCAAAATCACATGTTTTTGAGGGTCTACCTGAGGAATTATCAAGAGAGAATATGTTCTTGACATGCCAAGGGATGCATTGACACTTATACCAAGGTATAATAATATACAGAAGTCACTAAAATGGTCCTCCAATGTTTGAGATGGGGATTGCAGGGACGGTGATGTAACAGATGCCCCCAAAATCATGAGGTCTGAGAGAGAGGGAGGGGTGAAATGATTTATGATAACACGCCCAAACAAAAATGTCATCGTCGGAAGACCTACAAGAACAAGTAAAACTGATATCTCTGATACATGAACATGTGGTATGGGCACAACCATCCATAGTAGAGTACATATAAAAATAATATTTGAGGTATGGATTCAACCATCTAGCAAGAAGGATAGTAAAATAGAATTAGGTATGGTCACAACCATCCAATCAGAAGATTCATACATATAGTCATGATAAACCAAATTGTCTCGCAGCCTGATTTCATTAGACAAAACCCAGGGTCTTGCGCTCCATCTCGACCCGAACAAGTACAAATTCAAGGATGGGAATAAATGAAATGAAGTTGAACATGCGAGAAAGTCACCTGATTACCAACTAATGATGAAAGATGTTAATAGGTGCGAGAGAAACCACCAATAATGAAAATGGTCCTCAAGGTACCATTAGTACAATTCATGGTATGTGAACAGTGAGCTGAAGTTGAACTCTTGTGAAATCACTCGATCAAAGGTCAGTGATGAAAACCTATCATCGAATGTGAAGGACTTGCCATTGAAGTCTGCAAGCTCTAAGGTACCAGAAGGGAGTCTCTGGATCAACTTCCTGGATAATGAGCTGAAGTCGACAGGAAGTGACCAGTTGAAGGAGGCCTATAGTGTTTTCAACATCAATGACATGAGAAAGAGGAATAAGATGTTAATGAATGAGGACCAAACAAAGAATTAGGGGTTCAAAACTGCAGAAGGAAATTCTCTTGAACATATTGGCGACACGACTCAAAAATTTGGCAGTATTTGACATCGAGTGAACTGAGGTCATGATGACGTTACAAAAATTAGATGAGAGGTAAAAACAGATAACCCAAACCCATGGAGAAAAATGATGAATGTGGGATGTCCCCAACCCAACACGAACTGCATACAAGTGTCATATTCAAGAGTGACATATTGCCGACACGATAGAGTAAAGGTTCCATTTTCCCCCACCATTTCTGGTTATTTTGGAACAAGCTTGAAGGGGATAACATATGCTTGTCATATAAGTTTTTCCTTCGGACAAATCCATCCTAGTTCATTTTACGAGCCCTGGGAAGCAGGAACTCGGTAACGTCTTGGTGATGATTTTCGATGAAATTTAGGTTTTAATGAGTCTGATAAAGGAAGAAATCATCATATTTTCCTGTTTAGAGAGTTTGAAAAGAAGCGGAAAAGAATACTCCAATAGATCCATTTCCATAGGTAGTCCCACAGATCTGAAAAGGTAGAAAACAATATCTGGGAGAACCTCTTAGTTGCGATTGGCTAAGGTATTCATTTTTTGTAAATAATTTGTCCCAGCCCGAAAAATGGTTAAATGTATGTTGGGCAGATGACGTTTCATAGCCTTTAACGAGTTCAAAATGACAAGATTCTCGGCAATGTTTTCAATTTTCAAGAATATAAAAAGAGTTGAAAGATGACTCCAGAGGGTGACTTTTTCTTGTTTTTACCGAGTCTGAAAAAGTAATAAAATACAACTGGTCACTTCATCATCATCATGTTTAGGACCTGGTGATGCTCAATAAATGCACGTAAAACCCATTTTTTGAGATAAAACATTAAAATAATAAAAAAATAATCTCAAAAACCTAATTAGGCTTTCGAAAATGTTATAAAATGACAGAAATAGTAAAAACAAATTACTTTTCACCTTTTCACTTCTTGTGAGCATTTTACCATTCTTAACTATGATCTTGTGGAGCTGGTAGCAGACAATCGAGGCATCCATTTGTAAATCTTATTTCTACAGGTAACAACTCTCGTTTTTTCTTGCATTTTAAACTATGTTTCATATCCTTCATTCTTAATTTTTAATGATTTTGGGGGAATTTTGTCAAATATTGGGTGCGGTGGTCGGAACGGGTTCCATGCATGGAGTCGCATCGACCCGCCTAAAATTATAAAGGGGAAGCGCTAATTGGTGCCGCTATTTGTAAAACAGTAGCGCCAATCGCCGTTTTTTGTAAAACAACAACGCCAATCACTGCAACCACAATTATATGAAAACCCTCCCAAATAGTGTGATTTGAATGGTTCAAAAGTTAATTATTTGACTAATGGAAGCCCCAATGATGGTTTTGTAGGTAATTTAAAGTCAAAATGGTCATTGAATGGAAAGAAAGAGAACACAGGGAAGAAGATGAACAAGCCATGGGAAATGTGAGATGCATGGATGCCCTGAGAGACTGTGGGCTCTTGAAATTCTTCCTAGCACCATGCCTACGAGCTCAGCTGGAATTACTACAGTATTTGATAATTTTGTGGGACACCGATTGGGAAAGGTTTATGATTCACGATCAAGAGTTGGAGACAGAATTCTCTGACATATATTTCATCACTGGATTGTCATGGAGGGGGGGGAAAACGAATAATGACAGGTTCTTGGCCTATGGGTGAGAGCATGGGTATGCTAATAGATAGAGTTTTCCCAGGAGCAAAGAAAGGATCGAAGAGCTAGAAAATAGATATTCATACAATATCTAATTTGGTATTAAAGGTAGTGCTGCACAGTATAACACGAGTCGCTAGATCCTAGGCCCCTCACGAAGCTAAAAATACACAACTTCAACTTGCCATAGATTATACGACTCCAACCATTTTCAACTAGGTGGAAGCTGTAACAATTAACCTGAAGCGCCAATTAAAAAAGTGCAAGAAAAAAAAGCCAAAACAATTTCGATATGGGTCCATCTTGATACCATTCATCCTAGAAAGGTTTCCAATATTTCAACGTCAGGAGGTGGTAGTACTTGCACCACTAGCATGAGAGCCATGAATGGTCCGTTATGCAGAGTTGATGCCTCGATCGGGAGGTGGTAAAAATATGTCATCGAAGCCAGAATTCTTCGACTGGCTCCACCGAAAACTCATTGTCATAGAGGAATGGTTGTATACTGACGCCAATTTCATGGGTGATCCAGACCTTCCACTCCTGGAAGGAGAGGATTGGGATGAATCATTGAGTAAAAACTCATTTTTTGATTTTGATGAGTATTATGATTTTTTTTCGTATATGTGTTCTCATATTTATTCATGTATTGAAGATGTTGGGCCAAAGAGACCTGTAGGAATGTCCCCCATAGCACGAAGGGTCCCACACATTTTAGGGGAATTTTGAGGTCTAAAATGGGCCTCCTAAGAAAAATGTACAATTAAAATAAACTTTATAATAACCAATAGGATCAATATGATGATGTCAACCATGGGGGATGATTCAACATTTTTTAAATAAAAGGTTAAAAATATTAAAAAATAATAAAATAATAAAACTACTTTTTCAACTCGTATTTTCAACTTATCTCCCAAAGGTTTTACTCAAATTTCAAGTGGGAGTACTCGTTGGATGCATAATTTAATTCCTCATCCAAGGAGTACCCATGTTGCATACTTTCAATGGACCCTGTTATGTCAAAAATGAGAAATACATGAAAAAAACATGATTGCATTCATGTTTTTTTATGTATTTCTCATTTTTCATGTAGCAGGGCCCATCGAAAGCATGCAACATGGGTACTTCTTAGATGAGGAATTAAATTTTCATCCACTGAGTACTCCCGCTCGAAATTTGAGTAAAAAAATTGGGAGATAAGTTGAAAATATGAGTTGAAAAAGTAGTTTTTCTGTTTTCCCTCTAAAATTTGATGATGTCACCAAATCTTATTTTATGATTTCCACTATTATTTTATAGTTTCCTTAGGAGGCCCATTTTTAACCTCAAAATTCCCCTAATGGAAGAGGAGATCACATGCAACTTGGAAGGACTCACAAATGGGATCCCAGATTACGTGAGATTCGAGGATGTTCCTTGTGTGTATCAGAGGCACACTGCAGGGGTGTCTAACTGCATCCACCATTTACTGAGGCGAATTGTGTGTGCAGTGACATGCTATCATGAGCATCATGTTGATTAGATGCCTATTTTTTAAGAGACATAATGCCTCGGGATGTAACCAAAACACACATATTTTTTGGACTTATGATGCATGTGGATGAAAAAAATCGATATATGTATATATATGTGTGTGTGTGTGTGTGTGTGTGTGTGTGTGTGTGTGATGATGATTTTACAAATAACGCAAATGTATATCTAATAAAATATTGGTTACTGCATCTTTTAATGCATTCATTCTTCTAGGAATATGCTAATATGTGATATAATCAAAAATCCTTTCTAATAAACGAACATGCAAATACAACCTTAAAATCTACAAATTTCTAAAAGAGTAATGCCCATTAAGTTGGAGAACAACAATCTGAGAGTCTAGGTTCATAATTAATGCACGAATGTTGAGAGAAATGGCCTCGGTTAAGAGTTCAATGACATAATTTTATTCAGCGACGTTGTTAGTTTTTCATCCTAGACAAATACCTCGAAGGTATATCAACTCACCATTAGGATTATAAATCACCGAGGCTGCGGAAGACAGATTCTAGGTACTATGGGAGGCACCATTCGTGAAACCAACATAAGGAGTGATAAAAATTTGCATAGTAAGCAACGACACAATAAGTATGAAAAACTGCTCGCAAAGCACACCAAGCCGAAAAATGTACAAAAATAAAAAACACACTTATGTAGAAAATGACATGCGCGAGAAACTCATGCATAGTATTTTTTGATGTACAACCCATTTCTGGGTTGATTCAGAGGATAGCCTTCATAGGCAATTAGCTCATCAGCCCCATTCAGCAAAACACGCTTAAAGATATAGGGCCCATGCAACATGGGTTCGAATTTTACTGCCCCTAGCTTATCATGAGCTTGGTCATACAAGAGGACTAGGTCTCCTTCTAAAAAGGTACGAGGGGAAACTGTCTAATCAAAATGATATTTGAACCACTTTTTTTGTGCTTCTATGACTAGAGTATCAAAGCGGTGAGTTTCATCTAACCTCTCCAAATATAGAAAACGCTCTTCCTCTAGCGATGTATTAGGAAGTAATTCAAAAACTATCTTGAGAGAAGGGATTTCACATTCAATCATAAGGGTAGCTTCCAGACCATAAATAAGCTGGAATGGAGTGAATCCAGTTGCATCGTTCACCGAGGTTCGGTAAGCCTAGAGAACTGAAAACAACTTGAGATGCTAGTTGGACTTGTGCATCCCAATCGTACACTGAAGCATAGGGACTAGAACTTTGTTCACGGCTTCAACCTAGCCATTCGTCTGAGGGTAGTATGATGTTGAGTCATCGTGACACAGACCAAACGTAGAAGTCAACTTTGTTATCATGTAATGGCAGAAATGATATCCATGGTCGATGACAATGGCTTGAGGGACACCAAACCTGGTAATCACATGATTGGACAGAATCTGTGTAACCGTCTTACCGTTAGCTATAAGTGTAGGCATTTCTTCAGCCCATTTAGTGAAGTAGTCCATGAAAACGATAATAAAGCATACCCCCTGGCCGAGTGAGGGTTACACGTCATAAAATCAATGCCCCACTTCACAAAGGGACTAATGGTAATGATGGGATGGAGGTGCATGGGTGGCGTGCGCATCTTGCACTAGTAAATCTAGAAATCATGACACTTACAAACAATGACAATGTAGTCTTTAAAAGTGGTAGGCTAGAAAGATCTAACACGAAGGATTTTTTGTGAAGTAGCATATCCATACATGTGACCACCACAGCTGCTAGAATGGCAGTCATTGAGGACTTTTTTAACCTCCTCGAGTGTCAAACACCAGCAGAGAACAAAATCAGCTATGATGCGGTATAGAGTATCTCCAACTATGTGATAAGGTTACGAATGGTGATGGATACGTTGACAAGCATCTTTCTTCAACTCAGATCTAAAAGTGGAAGTCTAGAGATAGACGATGATATCACAATACCATGGATCGAGGGTGCTAATGAGGAAAAGAGTATCATCTAGAATGCGTTCCTCAGAACTAGAGAGAGCAGAGGCAGATGGTAAAGAGAAAATCAAATCAGAAAAAACCAATGATTTCTTCAATTTGGCGGTAATGAAGTCGAGATTTAACTCTTGGAGGATAACAATCCACTTCGAGTATTTCCCCCCCAACAATTTTCGAGTTAATATATAGGTCATGGAGTTGGAATCAGAAATCACAGTTACAGTTCGAAGTAAAATATAATGGTTAAAACGTTGGATGGCTTGAACAACTACCAACGACAAATTTTTGACATGTGTATAACGTGTTTCGGTATCGAGAAGATTGCGGCTCAAATAATAAATTACTTGCTCGTGACCATCGTCATCATCCTGTACCAGAACCATGGCAATAGTGCTAAATGCAGCAACCAAATAGAGGGAATATTCACGATGATAGTTGGGTGGACACACAAGAGGAGCATTGAGAAGCAATGTCTTTAGTGCATCGAAATATTTTTGGGCAATCTCATCCTAGAGGAATGAGACACCTTGCTTAAGAAATCGCGTGAATCCTTTGTCTACTTCAGCATAGTTTGGTATAAAATGGCGTAGGAAATTAGATTTCCCTTGCAAACTCTACAACTGATGTAAAGAGGAAGGGGAGGAGAGATTGACAATAGCTTTGACCTTAAGAGTGTCAAGATGAATTCCATATTTAGAAATGATAAACCCAAGGAGTCTATTGGAATCGACGTAGAAGACACACTTATGCAGATTGAGCCGAACGTTATAGCATCTATAGCAAAGAAAGATTTGATGGATATGATCCAGGTGGTCTTTACACTTAGCGAAATGAGTAGGAAGATCATCTAGGTAAGGTTGAACAAGGTGCTTAATATCATGAAAAGCGTATGACATTGCTCGTTGAAATGTGGCCCCATCATTCTTAAGACCAAAAGGGGGCTTCTTGTATGCGAAGGTTCCCCAAGTACATATGAAGGAGTTATTATGCTAATCAGTCGACAGAATATTGATCTGGTTGTAACTAGAGAACCCATCTATAAGGGAAAATATCTCACTCCCAGCATAATCATCAATGATCTGGTCGATGAAAGAAGTGGGATAGTTATCCTTAGGACAAGCATGGTTGATGTCATGGTAATCCACACAGACGTGAATAGTACCCTGCTTTTTATCAATAGGGACAATGTTAGAAATCCATTCTATAAAGGGTATTGAATAAATGAAACCAAGTTTGAGAAGCTTTTCAGCTTCGCTCTTGATGGCGACTGCCTTTCAAGGGTGCATGGGACGAAGACATTGGAGAAAACGCTACGCATAAGGATAAGTTGGAATCTCGTGCACGACTATACTTGGATCGATGTCAGGCATTTATTCGTAGGACCAAGAAAAAATGTCTCGAAAATTTCGGAAGAGACTAGTATATACCTCGATCTCATCAGGAGAACAGGTCACCCCAATGTGGATGTTCTCAACAACCCCCAGTTTAACGAATATTTCAATAGGCATCGTTTGCGCAATGTTTCCCAGGTTACCTTCCACGAAAACTTCATGTGTCAAGATGGGTGTTTGCAGCGGATGGGAAGGAGCTTATGAAGCAAACTTCTCAAGACAAGTAGATATGGCCCCAAGGCCAGGCATTAAGGAGGAACAATGATGACTATTGTCCTAGGGAGGATCCTTAAGAGACATGGTTTCCACGATGGCCTCATCAGTGGGAAATATCTCATTCAAGGGATTAGGATAATCCAAAATGCTGAGCCAAGGGGATTGAGAATATGTGTCGAGAGACACACTCAATGGAGTATGATTAGAGGGAGGATGAGTCGAAGCTGAAATAATTTCACAATAATAAATTTCTATTGGGCTTAATGACATCGCGTCACCAAACGAATCAACCTGCTCAGGTGAAGGGATGATCCAAGGATTAGAAGATGTGGAGATCATGTTGACATGAGAAGTGTTGGGTAGAGGAAGAGACTAAATACCCATAAGGGAAAGATATTTGAGAATACCTGGTCCTATGCTCTCATAAGTTGTAGTAATATGATCTACATATGGAACATTTCTCTCAGAAGACGTGGAAGTGAAAAAGGACAATTGATGGACAGTGATGATCTTTCCTTCATGCGAAAATCAAAGAACACGAAAGAGAGTGGACGGGATGCATAGCATGGCATGAGTCCAATTGTGACCAAGGAAAAGATTATAATTGAGTTTGGCATCAATGAATTCAACCTCAATGTTAACCATTTTTCCCTCCAATGTGATAGGTAGACTGGCGAGAACACCAAGAGGGTGTAATATTCCAAAAGTAGCATGCAGCTAACTGGAATATTGATTTTTGATTTTGACCCCTAGGAGATGAATAAATGGGTAAGGAGGCCCATAAATTTATAAAATAGGAATAAAATCCCTCATGATGTGAAAGGGAATAATAATAATAGCTATATTTTTCACCCTCATGTGTTAACAGGGGAAAATTCATGTGGACAAGGTCAAGTTTGACCAAGTTAACAACGTTGGAATAGAAGGTGGAGATCATCTATGGAGACAACGCAGTGATAGTGGGAGGAATATTCCTTAGTGAAGAAAACCCTAATGAGTGGGACCCAATATTATAAGGCTTCCACTTGTATATAAGGAAGGAAAGGTATCCATAGCAAGACATGTTATGGATTATTGAATTTGTGGTATGCATGACTATTATGCTTTTTTCAATTGTTTAGTTGAGACTGTTGTGTGGCTTAGCACAAGGCATTCCTATTTAGGAATTCCATATCCTTTCTTGAGAGTGCTATTGAGGGAGATTGAACTTCATTTATCCACATCCAAGCTTGAGGCCAAGCTACCTCCTTCAGCTATAGCGCAGTTTCTGTTTAGAGCTGGGTTGTGTTGCAGGGTGTTGCAGTGGAGGGTTGATAACACCACTTCCGGAGCTTGTTTTTGAGAGGAGGAATTTTCTAGAGCTTATTGTAGATCTTTGAACTTGGCCAACATATTTTTGATCTCCTACAGTGTAATATCCCTCAGTGACTGCGTTATTTCTATGACCATTTGCAGTGAGGGGTTGCAGTGTTAGATTAAAGGGTGAGATCTTCAGTGATTGGATCAACCTTTCACATGAAGAATCCTTCAAATGAGATTAATTCATCACATGCATCATCTATAACCATCTTCATCTAGATCTCGAGTTGCAGCTACTACTCATCCCTAGGGCTGTAGGCCGACATTTTGTACTTTTTGCATATTTCAGGAAATCCTTTCTAGATTGTCTTGAAATTGAGTTTGGGAGCTTATATCTTTACTCCCATCATTGTATGAGCCATATTTTTACATATTTCTATATTGACACTTTCCAACAATAGTTCTACTTAATAAAACTGTGTTGTCATAGCCTGGGGAATTCTTTGTGTAGTAATGTTCTTCATATTCCATGTACATGTTTTCTTGAGGCTTATGTTGCCTAACTTGAGTGATTATTTCCTCAAGATCTCGTGTACATTTTTCTTCTATGACATTGATATGATGGCTATATGTTATTCTCACATTTTATGAGTTGATTTACATTGTTATTTCCATTATTGTGTTCATATATTGCTGCTACCCCATTTGGGAATATTACAGTGGTATCAGAGCATAAACTTGGCTCAGCCTATGAGTTTTAGCTAATATGCTATAAAAAGAGATTAGAATGATGGATACAATGCGCTTTGTCTCATCACTTTTCAGATCGATGAAGAACCTCTCCAAGGAGGTTAAGAAGATGCAAGAGGAAAGATACAATGAGACTACTAGAGGGTTTCAAGAAGAGGGAAGTCCATGTACTTCCTATTCTTAGAAGGAAGAACTAGTGTTGCAAAGAAATTCAAAGCAATACACTATGCCCTTTCCTTTTGAGGAAGAAGACAAGATGCATGGAGAGGGAGGGCACTTGCAACATGAGATCCTAATAGGATACCTGGTATAATATAAGTCTTAACCTAAAAATTTCCAGGAGACTCTAACTCTTCCACAATTTATTCATCTTGGAGAAGAAAGGAGGCCTTGCAGCAATAGGAAAATGAGGGGCAATAGATTTCTATTGTCTTCTTTTGATGGGCTATACACAAGTACATCAAGGGCTTGGGTAATGAAGCTAGATGAATTCTTCCTGCTACATCCAGTGATAGAAAGAGAGGTTGTTGATATTATAGTGCTGCACCTTGATGGTGAATCAAACATTTGGTGGTTCAGCCATTTGAGTCATGCAAGAGTGAGTGCATTTGCAGATTTTACTCAAAGGTTGATAAAAAAAATTGACAAGAAGAAATCAGAGGAGGAGATATATCAACATTTGAGAATATGCATGAATCATGTGGAGAGGGAGGAGATACATAACTCTTGGGGGGAGTTAACACAACCACCTCTTTTCTCTTTGAGAATGATAGGAGATTTATCTATGAGCCACTCCATTTGCATGAGAAAATAATATGGTAAGGATATTGTTTGGTTGCATAATGATTTTTATAATGAATATGTACATTGCTTAACCATATATGTGCAGGACATTACTCAAAGAAGGAGCATTATTTCTTCTAGACTTCATGGTCTACTTGAGGCCATAAGCAGTGTTGATGATGGCCACTCCCTAGGAGGACTTGGGGAGATTATATATTATGCAGATCATGCTCACTTTGCACCATACACCATACACTTTCTCCAAACTTGTGAGGAGATTAGGGTAGTAAGAAAGTGGTTGGGAATCCACACATCATGCCATTTTCTGATGCAGTTGAGAGTAAAACTGTGCTGGTTGCATTTGAAGGACCATTGTCCTTCTCCCTTATTACATATGGAAGCTAGCATGATGCTAATCATGATTCCAATTGCTGATGTTGTCCTTATCTTTATTGGGAGCATGATTGGGGGAGAGACACATTGGTTGGATGTGTCCTTGGGGGAAGAGATTTCCCACACTTTTTGCATTGCATGTTCCAAGGGGGACATGGGAGGTGATATGGCCACTATAGTAAAACACTTTCTTCTTTATGAGGTGGGTCATGAGATTGATTGGAGCACATGGGTTATGCCTCTCATGAATCATTGGGAGGAATTTTTCTATGAGTTGCCATGTTGGGAGGTAACTCATTTTGTATGGATGATAGCTTGGGGATGGGAGCTTCATATGGGGATGATGGTTCCCAATATATTTCATATTCCATGCCTCAAAGAAACCTCTAGACAACAAATTGTTGCCTCCATGGATGTTTTACTTTTACATAGTGATAGCTATTTGGGATGCTCACCAAAAGCTAGCTTGGGAGGGGAAACTTGGAGATGTATTGATGAGACAAAATCTTGATCCTTGAAGGATTCTATCATATGAGGATGCTACAGAGGGAGAAGAGGATTCTCTTTAGTTCTATCCTTACATTTTCTTGAGGACAAGCAACATTTGGGAGGGAAGGACTGTAATATTCCAAAATTAGCATGCAACTAATTGGAATATTGATTTTTGCTTTTGACACCTAGGAGATGAATAAATGGGTAATAAGGCCCATACATTTCTAAAATAGGAATAAAATCCCTCATGATGTGAAAGGGGATAGTAATAATAGCTGTATTTTGCACCCTCATGTGTGAACAGGGGTAAATGCATGTGGACAAGGTCAAGTTTGACCAAGTTAACAACGTTGGAATAGAAGGTGGAGATCATCTATGGAGACAACCCAGTGATAGTGGGAGGAATATTCCTTGGTGAAGGAAACCCTAATGAGTGGGACCTAAGATGAGAAAGCTTCCACTTGTATATAAGGAGGGAAGGATAGCCATAGAAATACATTTTATGGATTACTAAATTTGTGGTCTGCATGACTATTGTGCTTTCTTCAACTGTTTAGTTGAGATTTTTTTGCTGCTTAGCATAAGGAATTCCTATTTAGGAATTAAATATCCTTTCTTGAGAGGCCTCTTGAGGGAGCTTGCACTTCATTTCTTCACATCCAGGCTTCACGCCAATCTACCTCCTTCATCTACAACGTAGTTTCTATTTAGAGTTGGTTTGTGTTGCAAGGTGTGGCAGTGGAGGGTTGATAACACCACTTCCGGAGCTTGTTTTTGAGAGGAGGAAGATTTATTTCCTTTGGAATATCATCGAGAAATATTCTGGAGCTTATTGTAGATCTTGGCACTTGGCCAACATATTTTCCATTTCCTACAGTGCAGTATCCCTCAGTGACTATGTTATTTCTGTGACCATTTGTAGTGAGGGGTTGCAGTGTTAGATTGGATGGTGAGATCTTCAGTGATTGGATCAGCCTTTCACCTGAAGGATCCTTTGGATGAGATTAATTCATCACATTCATCATCTATAGCCATATTCATCCATATCTATATTTGTAGCTGCTACTTAGCCTTAGGGCTACACTTCGACATTTTGTAATTTTTGCATATTTGAGGAAATTATTTCCGGATTGTCTTGAAATTGAGTTTGGGCGCTTAGATATTTAATCCCATCATTGTATGAGCCATATTTTTATAGATCTCTATATTGACACTTTCCAGTAGAAATTCTACTTAACAAAGTTGTGTTGTCATGGCCTAGGGCATTCTTTATGTACCAGTGTTCTTCATATTCCATGTACATGTTTTCTTGAGGCTTGTGTTGCCTAACTTGAGTGATTATTTCCTCAAGATCTTGTATATTTTTCTGCTATAACATTAATATCGGATATATGTTCTTCTCACATTTTATGAGTTGATTTACACTACTATTTCCATTATTGTGTTCATATATTGTTGCTTCCCCATTTGGGAATATTACAGAGGGTGAGATTCCCTTCTGTCAAAATCTTCTAAAGTGTTTGGAGATTGATTGAGGGCTGGAAAACCAATGGATTTCCAGCACGAAGAAGACATAATGCAAGTATATTTACCCTCGTCCACAACCACTCGATGGATATTCTTTCCATTAATCCCAACTTGGATGATCAATTCAAGCTGGCGAGGGAGATGAGGAACACAATTTTCCAAATTGAAAGTGATAAGGTTGGAATCAGTGGGGTCAACCCCTCTAATGGCAGAGAGAAAAACCTTATGTTGTGACGGACATCTCTGAAGTACTTCCAATGCAGACATAGTGGACGATGCCTTAGCCAAATCCTCAAAATGTTGTAATGTTGAGAAGCACGAGCGTTTAGGTTATAGGAAGAATTTCAGAGTATGCCTTTAGAAGGTGGTCATACAACAGGCTTAGGACTAGGCATTTAAATGTGAAGAGGGACAGAAGTAGGTGGTGGAGGAGGACCATCAGCAATCTCTTTCTCTGCTACTTGACATGGTTCAGTATAATATTTTTATCGAGTAGCAATAGATCACCATGCATCATGAAAACCTGAGAGCTAAACGGGACGGAGGACTGAGGTTGCTCTACCATCTGAGTCTGCTATGATGGGAATGGTTCTTTAAGAACTATCGAAGTGCCTTGAGTACCTTTTAGTATTTGGCTCACCTTGGCTTGTCATGGATATTCCTTGGTGTAATGCTCATCGTCGCAAATCAAACAACAGTACTTCAGTTTACGTTTTGAACCATCATTAACACTAGGTTTCAGAGAATCCTATTTCAGGGCATTAGCTTTGGCCTTACCTTTACCTTTTTTCTTAACCTTGGAAGCTTTATCCACCGGAGTGTACTAAACGACATTCACTTCCATGGTTTTACAATAATTCGAAGGTGGCTGAGAATAAGTATTAGTGGAAGAAGTAGATTTTTTCTTTGCAGGATTCAAGAAGACTTACGAGAATTCTAAGACACAGAACCAATGATACCATCACCAGATTGCTTCACTGGTTCTTTGGTAGTTCCATTTCATGGAGCATTGGGAAAGACTTCATACAATGTTACGGATTGAGAGTACACGAGATCGAGGTAATGGGAACGAGCAATGGCTTGTTCCTCAGTAACACATGCTGCCATAGCGATGTCCTTAGCAATTGGATCGATAAAAGAGGTAGTGAACCAATCAGTCAGAATTTGATTAGGAATATCTAACTTGATCAAACCATGACTTCACCTCCATTGATGAATATGATCGGAGATATGAGTAGCCCGAGCCTGTTTCAAGGATGTTAGGCGATGCGTCCCAGTTTCATAACAAATTGGTAACTGAAAGTGTGTGAGTAATGCCATGGAAAGAGAGTTGAATTCTTGAAATATGTCATGAGAGAGTTCAATGTACCACTTTGCAGTGACACCGGTGAGAGTCATTTGGAAAAGACGTAGTAGAATTGAATCGTCAAGCCAAGAGTTAGAGGAGCACCAAAGATGGTATGTCATAACATGCACTTGGGGGTCTTCTCCAGACTTGCCTTCAAATTTGGGACAATCACCCGAGATTTTAGTAGGAACTGGGGGCCAATATGGATTATGAAGGATGGGATAATTTGTCAACTTTGATACATCAGGTAGTTCGAATGTAGCAAGAAAGGGAAATTACGGTTTGAAAGGCATTGCAGGCCTTTGATAGAGACCAGTATTGGGATTCCAACTAGGTTGGGAAAAATTATGACCCCATATGTTCTGTCTCGGAGGATTTTATCCATAAGGGTTATAATTCTGACAATTATATCCATACACCAGTTGAGGGCCAGGATATTGATTTTGAACGAACTAGAAAGGTCCCGTCTGAGCAACATATGAATTTTGTTGCAAAATTTATGCAGTTCCTTAAGGAAAAACTTGTAACATTGAATATTTACCTTGAGGAATAAAACATGGGCTCTGAGGCTGCATGGGTAGCCCTTGGGGTGGAGGTTGACCTAGATATTGCGGTTGAATGGGTTGCCCCTAGGGTGCAGGTTGACCCGGATACTAAGGTTTAACAGGTTTTCCCTGGGGTGTAGGTTGGCCTGGATGTTGAGATCCACCAGGTTTCCCCTGGGGAACAGGTTGGCCTAATGGTTGAGATGAGCCAGGTTTCCCCTGAAGACCAAGTTGGCTCATATGAGCAGTGGAGGGTTGACCTTGCTGTACAAAAGTTGGGCATTGATGAACGCAAGGCTAGTTCTGTTTCACAAAAGGTTGTCCCTGAGATGGATAGGTTTACCACTAAGGAGCTTAAGGTTGACCAGTAGGACCATAGGGTTTTCCATGTTGTATTGAAGGTTGTCTCTGAGAGGGTTGTCCTTGTGGAACAAGGGTTGTCCTTGTAAGAATGTAAACTGGTTGGGGTTAATCCGTATCTATGGAATTTGAACATACAATGGACCGTGTGGAATAGGCCCATGGTAGTAGATGTGATTTCCATGCTCATCATAGTAATGCGGAGGATTGATGGGAGCTTGAACCTACTGAGAACCTTGAGGGAAGTAATTTTGTTGCTGGGTGGCCATCATATATTGATCGTACATAAAACCTCCAGGAATCATATTAGAGGAGATAGGTGTACTACCAATAGTCTAATGGACTCTCAATACATGAGGCTCTGATGCACTCATGTCGGACCCAATAGGTATCTTGGAAGTAATAGGAGTCATCCCATGAACAAAAGAAAATGGAAGTAATGATGAAATAACACTAGCAGATGGTGCAGATGAAGCCACAAAAACAGTGGTCTGGGTTGGGAAAAATGTAACAACCATCGACACGATAGGAGTCAAAGGGGATATTTGTACCATTATGATTGATGTTGGTTTACCATGCCATAATTCATAAGGAGTCTTGTCATTGTTTGGTCTTAAATGAGCTTTGTTTAGGATTTGCACAGCTGTGTGTATTGCTTCTGCCCAAAAGGTTTGAGGAATGTTACTTTCTTGCATCATGGCTTTGGCAATCTATTGTATAGACCTGTTTTGTCTCTCTGCCACTCCATTTTGCTGAGGTGTTCCTGCAATTGTGAACTTTTTCTTTATCCCATGCTCATTGCACAGATCTGCAAAATCATAATCTGTAAATTCACCCCCTATATCTAATCTGATTCACTTTAGCTTGCATCCTATTTGATTTTCTGCCAAAGCCTTGAATATTTTGAATTTCTCAAGTGCTTCCGATTTGTGCTTGAGAAATGCAACCCATGTCATTCTGGAAAAATATTCTATTATTAGCATGAAATAGGATTCTCCACTTGGTGTTTTAGTTCTCGAAGGCCCACATAGATCCATGTGAACAAGTTGAAGAGGTCTTCTTGTAGATAGATTCTCTTTGGTTTTGAAGGATGTACGGGTCTGCTTACCTAGATAATAGGATTTACATATTGTATTTGAAGGCTTCTTTATGGGTGGCATATCTTTGACTGCATTCTTTTTTCTTAGAATTATGATATGATCAAAGTTTAGGTGTCCCAATCTCCTATGCCATAACCAAGACTCCTCAAATTTGCTAAGATGACATGCTTCATTTTCTTCTTTTACTACATAGACATTGCTTTCTATTTGAACACCTTTGATCAGGGTTTTTCCAGTGGTTCTTGATCTTACTTCACAGTCTTGAGCTCTAAAAAGAACTTCATAGACTTTATCACACATTTGACTAACACTCAACAGATTTGATTTCAACCCATCCACAAATAGTACATCCTAGGATTTTCCTCTGCCATTGTCCAAACTAACTGAGTCTCTTCCTTTGATCTTTCCTGCTTTATCATTGCCAAAAGTAACATTTCCAGATTTCTTTTCATCAAAGGTTATAAACTTGCTTCTATCTCCTGACATATGCTTTGAGCAACTGTTGTCCAAATACCATTGGTTTTTTAGATCTTGAGCTATTAGGGCCAAGTCACATTTATTCACTTTCTTTTTCCACTGCAAGCATCCTTTTGTTTGGTACCTTTTCTGAGATGATGAACCATATTCTCTTACAGGAAATTTCGAAGACATATGTCCACTTTTATTGCATACACAGAATTTGGATATATCTTTAGTAGAATTATAAGTAGGAATAAACTCTCCATGATTCATAAACCTCCTTGAGGTTTTGAACATCAGTCTTTCTCCATATTTTCTGCATTCTATGATTTTATGGCCAAATTCATTACAATAGAAATAGTATCCATAAAAAAAATTTGCATACCTGATAGAAGGTTGTCTTCTCCATTTTCCTGCTTGAGTAAATTTTTTTACTATTTGCATGCTTTACTGGTTTGTATTTATTCTTCTTGTATGAAAATATGCAGCAATATGTCCCAATTTGTGGCAGGCATAACAAGTGGCATTTTTCATAGGAGGAAAACATCTCCTTTGATGACTTCCAAATTTGACATATTCAGGAGTATATGAGTTTTTTTCAGTTGACAATTTATTTACTTCATCCTTTGTCATTTGAGCTTCCTCCTGGTTTTTATCTACTTTATTGCAAGATTCTTCTTCCTTTGAAATATTTTGCGCTGCTTGGATATTCTCATCTACTTTTACAAAAATAATATTTTTGTTTTCTTTTTCTTTGCCTTTACTTGATTCTCCTTCATAGCCTATCCCAGTTTTTATCAAAGGAGATCTTTGAGCATCTAGAATCTCATTTAACTTACCAGAGCTTGTTATTTGAGAAGTATCTATTTTCCTCTAGGCATTTTCTAATTTCTTCCTTAAGAAAACTACTTCTTCTTCCAACTTCTCTTGTTCCTCAGTGTTATCCTTGATCTGCTTAAGTAGAATATCCTCTACCTTCTTGGCTTCTTCAAGCTCTACTTTCAACTGAATGAGGGCTTTTGAATTTTGTTCATCTCTTACATATTTGAGAAGAATGTCTTTATGTTTTCTGCACTTCAGTTTTAGTCTGCAAATTTCCTCCAAGGCACTTCTTAGCTCCCCCTCAAGGTCCACTTCACCTTCTTCTTCATATTCTAAAAGACATTCTTCCAGCTCTTCTATAGCCATCAAAACAAATTCTGATGTTTCTTCTTCACTTGAGAATTCAGCTGAGTCTTCTAATGCATTGCTGTCTTGTTGAGCATAGAAATATTTTCTATTGAATCTCTTCCCTTTCTGCCAGTTCTTAGATATGGTCTTCTCTGATTCCTGAGCCTGATTATTTGTTTCCTTATAAGGACACTTAGAAGCATAGTGTCCAACTCTTCCACAATTGAAACATTTAAATGGAAGTTTACCTTTATACTTACTTGAGCCTTTATCCAAATTCTTGATAAATTTAGCCTCTTCTTCATCAGAACAGGAGCATATATATTCTTTTTCTTCTTTCTTCTTCTCTGCCTTAAAGGCTGCTTCCCTTACATTTGACTTCCTCTGCGGTAGTCTCATCTCATAAGCTGTTAGTTTTCCCAGAAGCTAGTTCATGGTCAAGATTTCCCAATCTACTGTTTCTTCTATGGCAGAAACCTTGGGGTTAAAACTAGATGGAAAAGATCTTAGGATATTTTGAAAAATTACACATTCTTGCATGATTTCACCTAGTGCTTTCATATTATTGACAATTTCTGCAACCCTTAAAAAAAAACTAGCAATATCTTCATCATCATTCATCTTTAAATTTTCAAACTGGGCTCTATAGACTTGAAGTTTAGTTGTCTTCACCTTTTTGTGTCCCTCATGAATATTTTCTAGAGTTTCCCACATTTATTTGGAAGTTTCGCTATGCATTACTTTGATGAATTCTGCCTCACATAGTCCATTCAAGATTCCATTCATTGCCTTTGCATTAGCCACAAAATCTTGTTTGGCTTCTTTCTCTGAGACATTTGCCTTAGAGTCATATCCAAATTACACAGCAGCCCAAACTTCTATTCCTAAGGACATTATGTATGTTCTCATTCTGATTTTCCAGAAGGCATAATTTGCACCAGTGAAAAAATGGGCTTTGTTCATTGAGGATCCTTCTTGACTAGCCATCTCAAAAACCTACGATCTCCTTTTAGTTGTTAAACTTCTACAAAAAATGAACCTGCTTTGATACCAATTGTTGAAACCTTAGTTAAACTGAGAGGGGGGGTGAATCATTTTAACACCTTCAAGAATTTTTAAAACCTTTCAATTAAACTTATTTACAATTTATCTTCATGATCAATTTTATATGGAAACAAACTTATATGTGCAGAAATGTTAAGATAATGTAACATCAGAATTATTACAAGAGCAGTAAGTATTAAGCAGACTAAATAACCATATCAACACATAGACATCACACACAGAGACAATAGATATACGTGGAAAACCATAAAGGGAGAAAACCACATCTTATTATTGTTGTGATGTAAAGGCAAGCTCCAACTCCCTCTCACCACTGATTTTCTGTAAGAACCAACCTACAGGAGGCTCCAACCTCAAATTCTGCAATCTATAGCTTGCAAGGAAGCTTCAACCTCCTCTTTTTCATAAAAGAAACATTTGCTAATTTACCTTGGATAACAGCTTTGTTCTATACCTTTGATTTTTTATTTTTTACTGTACTCCAATCTTGATTATTTCTTTTTCTTCAATTTTGCATTCTCTTCTCTTTTATCAATTTACTCAGATAAATGTATCCATTTCAACTTTACAGTGGGATTTTATCTTTCTCCAGAGACTTGTCAATTACATCACAAACAATGTAAACAATTAAAAACTTTCATTCAATTACAGTATAAATTTCGAATCATTTCAACAACTCTGCTCTCTCTCTATTTTCCTCTCTTTTCCACACCATCCATTCCTCTCTTTTTCATTTCACTATATTCATTTTCCCTGTTCATTGCAGTTGCATAACTGCTTCCTGTACAACTGTATTTTAATCGAACATAAAAAAAAAAATAACTCTCGGCATTATTATAGAACCCTTTTAGCAAAACGAATATATATGTACTCAAAATATTGAGCATGAAATAAGACCTCAACTATCAATGATGTAACCTTTGGTTTCGTATTGAAAATAAATTCTTTGAATCATTAAATATACATTCCGGATTTTTCATTCTCATAAAACAAATATCTTCTCGCCAATCAAATTTTTTATAACCTTCTTAATAAACCATGGATTTTATATTAATGAACAACCAACTAACCTCTGAAAGATTTGGGCCCCACATTTCAACCCTGTTTTAAATACACATTCATATGTGACTCCAATACTCTGCTTCATAACCCAAAAATATTCTATGCTCAAGATTTATCTTCTGCATCTACAATATAACTCATGTGTGAGGTTCGACTTTATCATAACATTATATATATATACTTTGACATGTATTACTCCTTTAATCAATCTTCCCCAAACTTTCCACACACCTAGATAGTCGGGCCCACATCCTCGTTCAATGCATTTCATAACTCTTCATATTATTTGTTGGTCTATATGACATATAATAAACCAACAATAAAACTTTTTCTTTTCCACATAAGTTAATATGCATTAAGACTCCATATTACGCCCAAATATCACATTCGCCCACTTCTTTTTGTTTCAATCTACATATATAAGACTCAGCATATAACTTTGGTTTTATAACTTGACTCCAGTGGTCAATTAGCCATATTGAACCCTGCATTATGAATGCATCAGTGAATATCTCAACTTTGTAATAAACCTCAATGTATTCGGGCCTAGAATTTCGAGCTCTTTGTATCTGTCGATGCGATGAATTAAATCATGGTTATAAACCATTTAAAAACCCCATTACACAATGGTCTTCAGCATATTAACAAATATATGTTCTTGGCTTTATTATTTCACATTAACCGTCATATATTAACATGTAACTCTAACAACTATAGATGTCTGGCCATAATAGTTGTTAAAACCTCTATATAACCCAAAAAAAAGACTTAGCCCCGCCATATTAAACCTCGTTTTATAATATATTGGGTCCACCACAATTCACACATACCTAGTTACCCTTCGTGCATCCAACGATTGTAATGCTATCGCGCCATCATACACTAATCCAATGGTAGTCGCGCTCTAAAAGCGCTCAGGGTTTAATTCTTAACTCACGCGATGGAGATGGGGCCCAGCATTAACTTCCCTCTCACATCCAACGACTGGGGCACCGTCGCATCAACAACGATGATCCAACGGATTAAAATGCATATCGCGCAACCAAACAACATGAGGGTTAATCCTCCAACATCGCACGAAATAAATGGTTTTCGTAAACCACTTATGGCCACGTGTCGACTAAAGACATATATCGCGTTATTTTTGGCAAATCCACTTACCATTTTAACTATCGCGCAATACTGCCAGTTTCTAAAGGTTGAAACCACGGTTACTATTCCTTCACGGTTCCGCGTTGCTCTTTAACTCAGGGTTCTGCTCACTCTTCAATGTATTATTATAATTAAACTCTGCTTTCATTCTTGCTTATCCTTTCTTCGCTTGGTTCCATTGAAATGTGAACAATTACCATTTCTTCATGGCTATATCCATTGTAATTAAACTCAGGTTCTGTCTCACAGAAGGCAGTTCCTTTGTTTTACAATTCTCTGCCTGTGACTTGACTACCACACTTGCAGGATGGCTCTTCCATCAACTTTTTGGAAGTTCAGGTTCTATTCCTAATTCTCACCCATATGCATAGTCACAAAATTACCCCTTTATACCAATTTCATCACGCAATCCTCAAGCATCTGTTCCACCTATCTTGTAATAAAACTCGCATTCCAACCAATCTTCAACCCCCTCTATTCTTCTTCACTTTTTGAATTCTTCGAAACCCTTACTGTATTTCCTGTATGTGCAGTCTGATGCTCTGCCAAATGTAAACACCTGTCCTTTCATGCTCTATATGTATAGTCTTCTGCAGTAGTGTAAATCTTCTCCTCATGCTTCCTGTCTACACATCCTATCACTGTACTCTGCTTTACCTCTTTATCACTCTGTTCTCCTCATGCTCCTGCATATCCTGTCACTATATTCTTCTTTGCCTCTGCTGCTATCCTTTGCCACTGCTATTGTCCTTTGCCATCAATGACAACACTTCTAACACTAATGGTGATAGATTATACCCTTAGTCATACTACCCAATTCCCTAATATGTGAGAGTTATCTCCCAAGTGTTATTATCCATGTACTCATGGAGATAGGATGTATAATAGGGTTATGTAAAGTTGGTTTCATAATATACCTAAAGGAACATGGGAGATAATTCCATATGTAGGTGTTATTTGATGGAGTGCTACTCAAAGGGGTGCTAACAGATGTTACATAAGTGTTGAACAGGGTGATGCCTCTATTATTTTCTACCTGTATTCTTCCCAAATTATAGGCTTTACCATTGAATGACAAGTATTTGTGTTATTTAAATATTTTGAAGCACATATCTAACCTAAATAATGTTTTTCTAAAATTGGAACATGTGTTGGCATGAGAAAGTTCTCTGAGACCACTTGTATTTGTGGTGTTTTTTGTTAGTTGAAATAAAACATTTATAGAAAAAAGGGCATAATATAAATACATAAAAATTTAAATAATATATATGAAATACAACTCTAAAAATTGAATTATAGAACTAAAATTGGAAAATAACACTTTAATAAATCTGTTATTGATATTCCAAACTAAATGCAATGTTCTTTTTCCTTTTCTAGGGGAGAATCTCCATCAAGAGGAGCTCCAAATGCTACAATATTCACTTGATAACCCATTACATATCTTGTACTACTATATATATAATTTTTAATTGATGAAAACTATAACCACCTAATGTATTTCCATTAATGAGGCCTCAACCACTAAATATTGGACCTTATTTAACAAGGTCACTTACATTATTTCACACTATACTATTATGTAGAGACTTATTTAATAAAGATAGGTTTAAATAAATTAAAAATCTATTACACTAACTATGGGATTTAAGGTGGCTATGGAACCCTAAAAACAATGCAACGTTGTCACACTCAAACTTAACAAAGGCTCATCTATCCTAGGACTCAAAAAAAATCAATGACTTGACATGAATCAGTGACTTGGGAAAGACTCAACAAGTACAAATAAGTACAATAAATTTGGTGCCCAAACATACAATGATTCTCAATGAGTATGGAAATTTTATGGTGATTATAGCAAGTGGTGAGTTTGATGGTAAGTTTTTAAGTGAGTGTGGCTGCTACAGAATACTCCACAAGACTCAACAGAAGAGTCTTGGACGAGTCAAACTACATTGGTACAATGTGTACAGTTATGACAATTAATGTCTTGCATTTTCTTGTTATGCGAGTGTTCTCTCATTGTTGTATTTTATGCACATATGCGATCTGCATGTTTAAAAGCTTCTAGTTGTCCAAAGCACTAGATTTTTTCATTAGTCAATTCATTTCAGTATTACTTTGGATTGGTGTTTAAAAAGTGTGGCTCTATGAACATAAAATAATATGGTAGGGATTTCTCTATTCTAATTATTGACGTACAAGGAAATAAACTAGTTTTATGAAAGTCGAGACATGTTAATTGTTGAAGGAAAACTTGGGTTGAAACCAGGACATACAAGTTTCAAATTTCAATCCTTTCATAGAAAAATTTGAAATTGTGTCATTTTGAGTTTGACTCCTAAATTTTTTAACACAATTTTGGTATGAATAAGCCTTGAAGAGTATTGGAAATTATCTAAGAAATTGATTGATAATGCATCCTCCCATAGTTGGTCACATGTATTGTACTATTATGTGTGGAAATGGATTTCCATATAGGGATTCCTATAAAATTCAATGTTTTTACCAAGAAATAGGTTTTATATTATGAAAAAGTTACACTTTAGTGTCAGTCTTGCCATGAATATGGAATATATCCCTACTATTTCCCTCTCCATAACCTAAATTCAAAACGAAAGAAGGGTTTTGAGATGCAAGGAGAAGGGAAAAAGTATATTGGTTTACACAAGAAAATCTAAGAAAGTGAAGGATCAAGGAAATTCTCAATCATATAATAAAGTGAACTTGGAAGACAAGTCTGATTGGAATAGAAATAAAGGTAAAGAAAGAAATTTGTAAAACAAGAGAGAAGAAACCATCATCAACTGTGATTTCAAGAAGGAAGAAATTCAGCTAAGGAACCACAAGGGAAGAGTCACAACAAAATAAAGTTTTAGTTAGGAAAAAGAGGCAGGAAAAGGAAAAGAATGCTAATAAGAGATGAAAAAATAGTCGAAATTGTGCACAAAGAAAATGTAAAGTCAGTTTTAAAATGTCCATACAAGTAGTAAGTGATTTCATTGCAAAATTTGCATCTCTATTAAAATTATTTTGTTTTTGTTAAAGAGACAAAGATCCTAGATCTAAGTGATATCTTACAAAATTGTTGAGAACTAGAGTTCAATCTAATAGACATATTTAGTATGAATGAGGGAAATAAATATGAGGAAACAAATCATGTTTGATGAATCAATGAATCATTAATTAACGACAAACAAGTTTGTTATACCTCTAAATTGACAATTTTCAAGTCAACTATTTTTTTATTACTTTTGATTATCGTTTATTTCATCTGGTTATCTTGCAATAAATTAAGTTTAGCGTACTAAGAAGAACTAGTCATATAAGTACCTCAAAACCTAAACTTCTAATGGGTACAAGTTTCTTATTTTAAATATATTTTTGTACTTGGTTTGTACCTATTGAATATCCCATTTCTCTAGCAGGATGAGTCTTCCCATATTTTGATTCTTATAGTTACAAAACATGGCTCCATATTTTGATTCTTGTTAGAGAGTAAGTGATCGGATCAAACATAGGAAAAAATCAAGAAAACTAGGCTAATATTTTCTGACAAGAATGGATTTTTTTTACTCTCTAAGAAGCAAGTTTGACTTGCCAACAAGTCAGTTTGGCTTGTTTTTATCTTCTAGCTAGATTTTGACAAGGAAACTATAGCAAATTTCGTAACAATTATCTTGATAATGTTATCAAGTTATACATACATATTTATAATTTAGTGGAGACTAAAAGAGGAAGATGGAGATGCAAGTAAATATGATAGTAGGGATAGTAGTTATACCACGCTAGAGAGTTTTGGCATCTCCCCAAGAATGGATGACAATGAAGAGGACTGTCTGAATCCAAATGTGCCAAAAATTTCCACCAAAGATCCACTTTGAACCTCAAGGTTGATATTCTAGATAGTGGATTTAGATTCCTCTTCATCCCAAAATAAAGTGCTATTTTCAATTACAATAATAATCTCTTTTCCCAGCAGTAACCTTTTGAATACCTCAGGATCAAGATCCTTGCTGGTCATATACCTGTCAAGTCTATACAAGGAAACCATTTCTTGTGAGATATATATTAAAATCTTCAGGAAAGTTCCTATTGGGTTCTTGAAGAAATTTGAAAATAGATGTTGCAGGGAACACCTTTCTTTGTTTAATTATTTCTCTTGAAAAAATACATGTACTGAATGTCACTACTAAAACAAGTGAAGGCATGATCCATGTAGTGCATGTCACTACTAAAAAAAGTGAAGGCACTCTCCATAGAGTAATTATATTCACTGGAAAAAAAATACATAGTTTTGCATAGCCTTTCATATTATGAATTCCTATTAGTCTCAACACGTGTTTGGAATGGTATTCCCATGCTTGAAGTTTGATAACCCTCATATAATTCAAAAACTCATTAGTTGTATGAATATTAGATATTTTCATCAATTGGAACTGTTATCTCATGTTTCTCTTGGATCCTCAAGCTACAGTTCCCATTATCAATTCCATGTAAACAAAACCAGACACCATAGAAATGCCCAAAACCCCAAATAGGATTTATAAATAAACCCCAACTTATAGAGGCATCATCCAAATGTAATGAACTTGAAACATCATATCCGAAAGATATTTAGCATCCATAGGCATGTAATTTACAATATGTCCAACACCATGAGCTTTCCTAGTGGAGCTTGGTAATTTTAAACCCTTTCTGTATAAATTTGTGATCAGAGTAGAACCTATCAACATTTCAAACTTATGACACTGAAATTTATATTGATGGGAACAAACAACATCAATGTATCAACATATTTTTCTTAAAATAGTATGAATACAAGAAGAGAGCGTTCATAAGGAAAGCTTGTATCTGCATATGTAAAATCAACAATTTTTTGTATCAAAACTGGGCCAATACACATCGCACAAGTTTTCAATGGCCAAGGATGTAGTAAGTGAAATATTTGGACAAAAGCATTGAAGAAATGTAAGGTGTATAGGGTTCTGGTGTTTTACTATGTCATTAAACATATTTTTAGTGATATCACAGGGTTCCATTGCGGAACATCTGTCAATTGCAAATAATTTCTGTAACCTTTGTTAAATACAAGATTATTCCATCACCATGTAGCCCTTAAAAAAATACTTGTTGTAGCATAAGGGGTTATTAATTCTTTCTTAGTTCCTTGATTGAGAGGGCTACCATCTAGAAGAGTTTTGCATATATATCTATATATATATATATATATATATATATATATCTTCAACAATGGTGATTCCTCTAGTAGCTTTGGGGTCTAATGGTAGCAGAAATCCATGTGTAGGGAGCATTATCAATGCTAAAAGGTCATTAAGAGGGAGAATACTATATGGATTAGGAGTTTTGGACATGAACCTGATCATTACAAAGATCAAGAATATTGTATTCATAATGAAACTCATAAGCCACCATAGATATATAGACATTGGATGTGTTGTACCTTTTAATTTCTTCTCATGTCCAATTTACTTCCCCAAATAAAATCCATGAAAGTGCTTGGATGAGTGTGTATATTACCTCATGGTAACGCATCTCGTTCTAAGGCCTAGTCTTCCAAATATCCAAATGCAGAGGCCAACATGAAATAAACTTATAATTCCCATGACAACTTGATCCAGGTGGATATTGGTGGCCAACCACCTATTCCACTTGGACCCCCACCATTTTTTCTTTTAGTTTTTTAGTTTCCTTAATTGTAGAACAATTTACTATTTTTGGTATTTTTTCGGGTCCTGAACTTCCAGAGCCATTTTGAGGCCCTAAATGGCATTTTTTTGGGCATGAAACCTTCGAAAAATATGAGTCTTCCAGACTCAATATTCGTTGCCAAGATTTGTATTCCTTGGACAGATATTTCTAATGATGTATCATGTTGGTCAAATGGGGATAATATGCCAAAGTTATGACCTCGAGAAATTGGTGTACCAATTTAACCCGACGGGACCCATAGTCGAGTGTTTCATCTCCTAGGGTTAGGTTTTGGGATGTTTAGGGTTTTCCATTGTTTCTAAATAATATATATGCCTTTGAGCCTCATTGTAACACAGATTTCAAAGGCATGTAGTTGCCACATCTCTTCTCAGAGATAAGCTACCAACGCCCTAGCTAGTTTATTTCCATTCTGTCTGTAAACAAATTTCATTTCTTTGATATTAATGAAATGAAGTGTTACTTCTACTAGATATTTGTATGTATGGTTATATGTGTATTATATTTTGTTCCTGCATAAATTCAGATTAGTGGTATCAAGCGTTCTTCTCTTTCTCAATCCTTTTTTGCATGTCCGCAACGAGGTTGAGTTATAAGGAGTTAGGGCTCGATCTGGTTGAACCTTTGCAAGATCAACCTCGAAAATACCAATGGACACCCATTGGCGAGGAAAAGAAATATGAGGGATCATGAGATCCTATCTAAATATTTCTCAAGGAGGCCCTCGAAAAAAAAATGAACGCGATGATGGATAACTTTTCCCAGATCCTTCAATGACTTCCCATTTGTAGCACATCTGCATTCAACAAAAATTATGGAGATGCAACCCCTTCTAAGGTACAAGTAAACTTTGACATTCCCATATTTTATGGCCAAATAGATACAAATATCAGAGATATATGATTGAATATATTATCAGGATATTTCTTGGTTCATGAATTTTCCAACCGTGAGAATATTATTTTTGCACTCCTCAAAGCCGCCCCCCATGTCAAGGACTAGTGGGAAAGCTACTGTGAGAAAAAGGATGAGGGGGAACCCTCTCTATTCTCTGTCATACCCACTTGGAATTCTTTCTGAGATGCCATCAAGGAACAATATTATCCTATGGGGAGCTATAATGACAAGTATATACAATGGAATACATTATGGCAGCAAAGGGATGAAGATGTGCATGAGCTGAAAAATCTGTTCCATACTCGGTGCACAAAGTTGGGTATCAAATGTTCCAAGAAAAATTTGGTGTGGAAGTACCACAGTTGTCTTCACAAATAAATTATAGAGGAAATAGAGTTCCTTGACATCTCCTCACTTGGTACGGCATACCAGTATGTGTTGGAAATATTGTCATTGATGGCAAAGGACATGGAAAAGGAGGAGCACCTGAAACAACAACAAGGCAGTAGAGAGGTAGCAGAGGCAACAAAAAGAGAAGCAAGGAGCAGTATCAGTTAAGGAGCAGAGGAAGCAATGAATTGAAGCAGAGTTGTCCAAAGACATATTAGGAGAAAAAGGCCATCGAATAGAAAATATGGCCAATTGATAAGAATAAGTGATTGTTCTTGTAAATGGTTACATTTGTATATAATGATGAGGGATTTCTTCTAAATTCTCTGTGAATTATATGTATATTCTTGATTGAATTCAATAGGAAGGATATTTTCACATTTGATTCATAGATATCGGGTTGCTAAGGCCATGATACAATGAACAATGGGGAATGTATAATCTGATGAAGCAGCACATTATAGTATGCGGAGGAGTTGTGTTGAAACATTGATGAAACAAAGGTTAAAATATAAATTGACGGAACCTTGAGCCGAGTCATATGGTGGTAGCCCAGTAGAATTGAGGAAATTGCTGTGTGTGTATAGAAGCGAGTTTCATTGAAGGCAAAGAGCGGAATTCATAAACAATGAAGGCGGACGGAACCCTGAGGAAGAAAGTAGTGGAACCTTGCAAGAGTGAACAGTAAAGGCGGGTTTCCAGTTTTCATCGCACCACCTTCGACAGGCAAGAGGTATTCAAGAAATCAGAGCGATTCCATACAACGGTTGACACGTGGCATACGGCGGGGGCCCAAAAACTACTCTCATATGCATTATCGTTCGTGCATCTATGGCAAGTGATATCCGTCGGATCAGTGTTGGCTGCGCAATATGTTATTAACCATCGATTGGAGAATTGTGTTAACGAGTGGGATCCACAGAACATGTATGTATTATAATATGCATCGGGCTTGATATGAAGGTTTAATATGGTGGATTAACGCAGATACTTATGTGCGATGGTGTTTCCTTTATTCAATTTATTATAAAGCGGGCTATCACATTCTACATAGTGGCCACTATATAATAAATTTTATTATAAAAGTTGAAGATTGACCCGAATTATTATAAGTGCATTAGATTCAGAGCTTGGATTTAACTGTATATGCATATAAATGAAATACAGTCTAATGTTATAAAGTTTATAAATTTTTGACTGGGGAGCAGATATTTGTTTTATAAATAAGTCAAAGCATTTCCTGCAAATACGGAACCAAAGGTTATAATGCTGATGGTTCATGATAAAAATTGTGAGTACTGATATATACGTGTTGTTAAAAGGGTTTTATAAAAACGCCGAGATTTATGTTAAGTTTTATTAAAAGGCAGTTGTACATATAGAAGTTATATAACTGCAATGAACAGGGAATTGAATAAAGGATAAAATGAAAAAGAGAGTAAGGTTGGAGGAATGTGTATGGAAAAGGAAAAAGAGAGGAGAGCATGTAGAAATGAAAATTCGGTGAACAGGAATATGTACAGGAATTATTGGACAGGTGAATAAGCACAGAAAACGGGAAAATGTGCAAAATACAGTGAACAAAGTATGCAGGACAGTGGCATGACTGCAACAGAAAAGACAAATCCAGTAAAGCCAAAATCCGGAAAAGGAGCCGAGTGAAATTGAAGTGTGTAACTGAAAATGTGAATGTAAATGTTTTAGTTGTTTTATTGTTTGTGATGGAAAGGCAAGTGTCCAGAGGAAAAATAAAAATCCCATTGTAACATTGAAATTTGTACATATTGTTATATTCTGAATAAGTTGGATAAAGAATTGAGAAGGCAGAAGTCAAAGATTCATGGATGTTCACTCCAAATTCCTTGTCGAATACAAAAATTCATGTAATGAACTCTATATATAATATCAACCTGATATGCATAAAGAGTAAGAGAGAGTAAGGATAGAGAATGCAGAGTATAGAAGATTGAGGAAGAAAAGTTAAAGAAGAGAGGAACAGAAGGAGATGCTACAAAACAGAGCTGATAGCTGAAGTAAATCAACAAACATTTATTTAGATAAGTTGAGGAAGTTGGAGCTTCCCTATCAAGTTGAAGCTTGATAGCTTTCAGTTGTAGTTGACTGACATTGGAGCCTCCTGTAGGTTGGTGCCTGCAAAAAAACAGTGGTGAGAGGGAGTTGGATCTTGCCTTTGCATCACAACAATAATAAGATGTGGCTTTCTCCCTTTATGGGTTTCCACTTATATTTGTTATCTCTATCTATGTTGTCTGTGTACTGAGATGATTTACCAAATATGCTTAATGTTTGCTACTCTCATAATAAGTTTGATGTCACATTAATTTAATTCTTGCTGCAACATATTAAGACTGTTCATATACTAAGGTTGATTATAAAAGTAAGATGTAAATAAGCTGATGAAAAATTTGTAAAGCTCATGAATGTGTCAAACTGATTCACCCCCCCCCCGCTTTTAACTAAGAATTCAACAATTGGTATCAAAGAAAGGTGTTCATTTGCAATGCAAGATAACAATGTAACAACTGAAAGGAGATCCAAGGTTCACAGGATGGCTAGTAAAGAAGGATGCACAACCAATAAAGCCCCTTTTTTTACGGGTTCAAATTATGCTTTATGGAAAATCAGAATGAGGACATACATAATGTCTCTAGGAATAAAAGTTTGGGCTGTTGTGGAATTAGGATATGCCCCAAAGGCAACTGACTCAGAGAAAGAAACCAAACAAGATTTTGTAGCTAACGCAAAATCCATGAATGCCATCTTAAATGGATTGTGTGAAGCAGAGTTTATCAAAGTAATGCACAAAGACACTACCAAAGAGATGTGGGATACTCTAGAGAACATCCATGAGGGAGACAAGAAGGTAAAGACTGCCTAACTTCAAGTCTATAGAGCCCAGTTTGAGAACTTAAAAATGAATGATGATGAAGACATTTCTAGCTTCTTTATAAGGGTTGCAAAAATAGTAAATAACATGAAGGCTCTAGGTGAAACCATAAAAGAATTTGTAATTGTACAAAATATTTTAAGATCTATTCCACCCAGTTTTAACCCCAAGGTGTTTGCAATAGAAGAAATAGCTGATTTGGAGACGTTGACCATGAACTAGCTACTAGGAAATCTAACAGCATATGAGATGAGACTCCCACAGAAGAAGCCAAGTACGACGGAGGCAACCTTTAAAACAGAAAAGAAGAAAGAGGAAAAGGAAGACATAGGCTCTTGCTCAGATGAATAAGAGGATAAATTTGTCAAGAAGCTGGATAGAGGCTCAGGGAAATACAAAGGCAAAGTTCCTTTCAAATGCTTTAACTATGGAAGAGTTGGACACTATGCTACTAAGTGTCCCCAGAAGAAAGTAAAGAATCAGGCTCAAGAATAAGGGAAAAATACATCAAAGGTGTCCTGCTAAGAAGAAGATGAAGAAGAAGAAGGTAAATTCAACCTTGAGGGGGAGCTAAGAAGTGCCCTTGAGGAGATTGATAGACTCAAATTGAAGTGCATAAAACAAAAGGACATTCTCCTCTAGTATGTATGAGAAGAATAGAATTCAGAAATCCTCATGCAGCTAAAGATAGAACTTGAAGAAGCCAAGAAGATAGAAGACATATTACTTAATCAAATCAAGGAGAAAACTCAGGAACAAGAGAAGTTGGAAAAATAAGTATTATGTCTCAGGAAGAAATTAGAAAATGCTCAAAGGATAGTGGCTACAAATTCTTCCCAAACAAAAATCTCTAGCAAGTTGAACGAGATTCTGGATGCTCAAAGATCTCTTATGATAAATACTGGAATAAGATATGAAGGAGAGTCAAGTAAAAGAAAAGAAAAAGAAAACAGAGAAATTATTTTTGTAAAAGCAAGGAAGGCTGATGAAACATCTCAAATAATTCCTACAAAAGAAGAAACATGTAAGGAGGGAGATAGAATCCAGAAGAAACCTATAGTAACAAAGAATGAAAGAAACACTCAGACAAAAGAAAAAGAATCATATATTTCATATTATGACAAATTTGGAATCCATCAAAGAAGACTCTTCCCTCCTATGAAAAATACCACCTGCTATGTCTGTCACAAGCTGGGACACATTGCTGCATATTGTCATGCAAGGAGGAGCAATTCAAACCAGCAAAAGATGCAAAAAGTAAAGAGATTATCTCAAGCAAACAAATGGAGAAGACAATCTTACATCAGATATGCAAATAGTTTCTATGGTTATTGTTTTTATTGTAAGGAATTTGGCCATAAAATAATTGAGTGTAGAAAATATGGACAAAGATTGATGGTCAATACCTCAAGGAGGTTTATGACTCAAAGAAGTTTTGCCCGTATTCACAATTCTGAAAAAATTATGATCAAATGTTGTGTATGCAACAAAATTGGACATATGCCTTCCAAATGTCCTCTGAGAGGATGTGATTTATCATCTCAAAAAAGATACCAAAGAAAAGGATTCTTCCAGTGGATAAAGAAGGTGAATAAATGTGACTTGGCTCTAACTGCTCAAGATCTGAAAAGCCAGTGGTATTTTGACAGTGGCTACTCAAAACACATGACTGGAGAAAGAAGTAAGTTCATAACTCTTGATGAAAAGAAATCTGGAAATGTTACTTTTGGCAATGATAAATCAGGAAAATTAAAAGGAAAAGGCTCAGTTAGCATAGACAATCACAGAGGAAAGGCTCAAGATGTACTATTTGTAGATGGGATGAAAGAAAATTTGTTGAGTGTCAGACAAATTTGTGATAAAGGTTGTGAAGTTCTCTTTAGAGCACAAGATTGTGAAGTCAGATCAATCACCACAGGTAAGACTCTGCTCAAAGGAGTTCGAACAGAGAATAATTTTTACATTGTGAAAGAGGAAGATGAAGCATGTCATCTTAGCAAACTTGAGGAGTCATGGTTATGGCATAAAAGGTTGGGACATGTTAGCTTTGATCACATCATCATGCGAAGCGAAGAAAGCGGTCGAGAGACAGCCAAAATAAAAAGGCCTTCTAATACCATATACCAAATCTTGTCGATTGGGTAAACAAACCTGCACATCTTTTAAGGCCAAAGATGAGTTATCAACAAGAAGACCACTCTAGCTTGTACACATGGATCTGTGTGGACCTGCAAGAAATTAAACACCAAGTGGAGAATCCTACTTCATGCTGATAATAGATGATTTTTGTAGAATGACATGGGTTGCATTTCTCAAGAATAAATCGGAAGCTCTGGACAAATTCAAAATATTCAAAGCATTAGCAGAAAATCAGACAGAATGCAAGCTAAAATGCATCAGATTGGATAGAGGAGGTGAATTCACAGATTATGACTTTGCAGATCGATGCAATGAATATGGCATAAAACAACAATTTACTATTGCAAGGACACCTCAGCAGAATGGAGTAGTAGAGAGACAAAACAGATATTTTCAAAAAATTGCTAGAGCCATGATGTAAGAGAGTAATATTCCTCAAACCTTTTGGGTGGAAGCAGTACACACAGCAGTGCATATCCTTAATAAAGATCACTTAAGGCCAAGCAGTGACAAGACTCCCTATGAACTATGGCATAGAAAGCCAGCTTCAATCAAACATTTTACAATTTTTGGAAGCAAGTGTTATATAAAGAATAATGATGAAAATCTTGTGAAATTTGATGCAAGAGCAGATGAAGGGATATTTCTAGGATATGCATCCAAAATTAAAGGGTACAGGTGCTACAACAAGACTCTTCGAAAAATAGTAGAAAGCATTGACGTGAGATTTGATGAAGAATGCCCAAACCATACAAGAGATACATACTACAGTAGTCCATCAGACAACCATGAAGAAGAAAACCAAGATGATGAGGAAACAAGAAAGACAACAGAAGATGTTGAACTAAGCTCTAAAGCCCCTTCTAGATACATTCAGAAGAACCATCCTAAAGATCAGATCATAGGAGACAAGAGAAAAGGGGTCCAGACAAGAAGGCAGCTAACTGAACAGACCAAAGAGGTATACATAGCCATGTTATCAAAAATAGAGCCAAATGAATTTGAAGAAGCCAGCAAGGACAAGTCTTGGGTGAATGCTATGAATGAAGAATTGGACCAAATTGAGAAGAAAAATACCTGGGAACTAGTTCCTAGACACACTGAGAAAAATTTCATAGGATCAAAATGGGTATTCAAAATAAAATGAATGAGGAAGGACAAGTAATCAGGAATAAATCCAGACTTGTCTGCAAAGGATATTCACAAATCAAAGGACTTGATTACGATGAAACATTTTCCCCTGTAGCCAGAATGGAGGCCATCAGAATGTTTCTAGCCTTTGCATGCTACCAATACATAAAGGTATATCAAATGGATGTAAAATCTGCTTTTCTGAATGGAGATATAGAAGAAGAAGTCTACATGGAACAACCATAAGGTTTCTCTTTAACAGACAAATAAGACTATGTGTGCAGACTGAAGAAGGCTCTATATGGACTGAAACAAGCTCCTCGTGCTTGGTACTCAAGACTGGATAAGTATTTGCAAAAACAAGGCTTTAAGAGAGGCGGAGTAGAAAACAATCTATATATAAAAGCCCATGAAAATGAACTCCTGATTGTTGTAGTGTATGTTGATGACATTATGTTTGGAAGTAACAGAGATGAACTAGCAAAAGGGTTTGCTGAGGAGATGAAATCAGAGTTTGAGATGTCCATGATTGGAGAACTCAGTTTCTACTTAGGACTTCAAATTCAGCAAAAGAACACAGGTACATTCATCTCAGAGGAAAAATACTTAAAATAAATGTTGAAAAAATTCAAAATGGAGGACTGCAAACCTGTGTCAACTCCCATGATCACGGGATGCAAGTTGTGTACTGATGATGGATCTGTTGATATAGATCAAAAACTCTACAGATCCATGATAGGAATTTTTTTGTATCTGACAACATCAAGACCAGACATCATGCTAGCAGTAGGACTAGTGACTAGATATCAAGCAACACCTAAACAAAACCACCTTCTGGTAGTCAAAAGAATATTTAGATATCTACAAGGAACAACACAATATGGAATTTGATATCCTAAAGGCAAAAAATTCACTTTGAAAACATTCACAGATGCAGATTGGGCCAGCTGTGTGGATGATAGAAAAAGCACAAGTGGAGGTGCATTCTATTTAGGAGAAAGTCTGGTGGCATGGTTAAGTAAGAAACAAACATCTATCTCTCTGTCTACAGCAGAAGCAGAATACATAGCAGCAGCAGCATGTTGTACACAAGTCATGTGGATGAAGCAAACCCTCCAAGACATGAAGGTAAGCATTAATGAACCTATCTCAATCAAATGTGATAATACAAGTGCTATAAGTATATCTAAAAATCCCGTGCTTCACTCAAAAACCAAATATATCCCAATCAAGTATCATTTTCTTTGAGAACAAGTGGCTCAGAAGATAGTAAAACTAGAGTATGTACCAACAAAAGAACAAATAGTAGATATATTTACCAAACCTCTTGCTAGAGAACCATTTGAATATTTGAGAGATAGACTAGGGGTAGTATCTATAGATGCTACTCTCTTATATGAAGAGAAAGCACAGTTTCAGGGGGAGAACAGAAACAAAAATATCATTCCAGGGGGAGATCAGCCAGCAAGGGAAGCATGAAACAGGTCCTCAGGATCAAAGGATTAAAGGACAGAATCTACACTAAGAGATGTGCAACCCCTTGCCATTCATGTCAAACGGGGAGGAAGAGAAAGCACCAGGAGAAAGGATTCTAAAATGAAAACAAAGAAAGTGTATTGCCATCAATGCCAAAGGGGGAGACTGTTGGAAATATTGTCATTGATGGGAAAGGACATGGCAAAGGAGGAGCACCTGAAACAAAAAAAATGCAGCAGAGAGGTAGCAGAGGCAGCAAAAAGAGAAGAAAGGAGCAGTATCAGTCAAGGAGCAGAGGAAGTAGTGAATTGAAGCAGAGTTGTCCAGAGACAGAGTAGGAGAAAAAGGCCATCGAATAGAAAATCTGGCCAATTGAGAAGAGTAAGTGAATGTTCTTGTAAATGGTTACATTTGTATATAATGATGAGGGATTGCTTCTAAATTATCTATGAATTATATGTATAGTCTTGATTGATTTCAATAGGAAGGATATTTGAACATTTTGTTCATAGATATCGAGTTTCTAAGGCCACGATATAGTGAACAATGGGGAATCTATAATCTGATGAGGCAGCACGTTATAGTATGCAGAGGATTTGTGTTGAAACATTGATGAACCAAAGGTTAAAATATAAATTGATGGAAAATTTAGCCGAGTCATATGGTGGTAGCCCAAAAGAATTGAGGAAATTGTTGTGTGTGTATAGAAGTGAGTTTCATTGAAGGCAAAGAGCGGAATTCATAAACAATGAAGGCGGACGAAACCCTGAGGAAGAAAGTAGTGGAACCTTGCAAGAGTGAACAGTAAAGGCGGGTTTCCGGTTTTCATCGCACCACCTTCGACGGGCAAGCGGTATTCAAGAAATTGGAGCAATTCCATAGAACGTCCGACACGTGGCATACGGCAGGGGCCCAAAAACCGCTCTCATCGCATATTATCGTTCGTGCATATATGGCAAGTGATATCCATTGGATCAGTGTTGGCTGCGCAATACGTTATTAACCGTCGATTGGAGAATTTCATTAACGAGTGGGCTCCATGGAACATGTATGTATTATAATATGCATCGGGATTGATATGAAGGTTTAATATGGTGGATTAACGCAGATAATTATGTGTGATGGCGTTTCCTTTATTCAATTTATTATAAAGCAGGCTATCGCATTCTACACAGTGGCCACTATATAATACATTTTATTATAAAAGTTGGAGGTTGACCTGAATTCTTATAAGTGCATTAGATTCAGAGTTTGGATTTAACTCTATATGCATATAAATGAAATACAGTCTGATGTTATAAAGGTTATAAATTTTTGACAGGGGAGCAGATATTTTTTTTATAAATAAGTCAAAGCATTTCCTGTAAATACGGAACCAAAGGTTATACTGTTGATGGTTCATGATAAAAATTGTGAGTACTGATATATCCGTGTTGTTAAAAGGGTTTTATAAAAATGCCGAGAGTTATGTTAAGTTTTATTAAAAGGTAGTTGTACATACAACAGTTATATAACTACAATGAACAGGGAACTGAATAAAGGAGAAAACGAAAAAGAGAGTAAGGTTGGAGGAATGTGTATGGAAAAGGAAAAAGAGAATAGAGTATGCAGAAATGAAAATTCGGTGAACAAGAATATGTACAGGAATGAATTGGACAGGTGAATAAGCACAGAAAACGGGAAAATTTGCAAAAGACAGTGAAAAAATTATGCAAGACAGTGGCATGACTGGAACATAAAAGGAAAATCCATTAAAGCCAAAATCCAGAAAAGAAGCTGAGTGAAATTGAAGTGTGTAACTGAAAATGTGAATGTAAATGTTTTAATCGTTTTATTGTTTGTGATGCAAAGGCAAGTGTCTAGAGGAAAAATAAAAATCCCATTGTAACATTGAAATTTGTACATATTGTTATATTCCTAATAAGTTGGATAAAGAATTGAGAAGGCAGAACTCAAAGAGTCATGGTTGTTCACTCCAAATTCCTTGTGGAATACAAACAGTCATGTAATGAACTCTATATATAATGTCAACCTGATATGCATAAAGAGTAAGAGAGAGTAAGGATAGAGAATGTAGAGTATAGAAGATTGAGGAAGAAAAGTTAAGGAAGAGAGGAACAAAAGGAGATGCTACAGAACAGAGTTGATACCTGAAGTAAATCAGCAAACATTTATTTAGATAAGTTGTGGAAGTTGGAGCTTCCATATCAAGTTGAAGCCTGATAGATGTTAGTTGTAGCTGACTGAGGTTGGAGCCTCTTGTAGGTTGGTGCCTGCAAAAAAACAGTGGTGAGAGGGAGTTGGAGCTTGCCTTTGCATCACAAAAATAATAAGATGTGGTTTTCTCCCTTTATGGGTTTCCACTTATATCTTCTATCTCTATCTATGTTGTCTGTGTACTGAGATGATTTACCAAATCTGCTTAATGTTTGCTGCTCTCATAATAAGTTTGATGTCACATTAA
This sequence comes from Pinus albicaulis, assembly GCA_034641835.2. Lineage (NCBI taxonomy): Eukaryota > Viridiplantae > Streptophyta > Pinopsida > Pinales > Pinaceae > Pinus > Pinus albicaulis. Next base: position 675,301,542 of record CM076581.1, read on the forward strand.
TTTAATTCTTGTTGCAACATATTAAGACTTTTCATATACTAAGGTTGATTATAAAATTACGTTCTAAATAAGCTGATGAAAAATTTGTAAAGCTCATGAATGTGTCAAAGTGATTCACCCACCCCCCTCAGTTTAACTAAGAATTCAACAATTGGTATCAGAGCAGGTTCCTTTGTACTAGTTTAACAACTAAAAGGAGATTCTGAGTTCTCAAGATGGCTAGTAAAGAAGGATGCTTAACAAATAAAGCCCCTTTCTTTATAGGTGCAAATTATGCTTTCTGGAAAATGAGGATGAGGACATACATAATGTCTCTAGGAATAGAGGTTTGTGGTGATGTGGAATTAGGATATGCCCCAAAGGCAACTGACTCAGAAAAGGAAACCAAACAAGATTTGGTAGCCAATGCAAAAGCCATGAATGCCATCTTAAATGGGTTGTGTGAAGTAGAGTTTATCAAAGTAATGCACAAAGACACTGCCAAAGAAGTGTGGGACACTCTGGATAATATTCATGAGGGAGACAAGAAGGAAAATACTGCCAAACTTCAAGTCTATAGAGCCCAATTTGAGAACTTAAAAATGGATGACGATGAAGACATTTCTAGCTTCTTTCTAAGGGTTGCAGAAATAGTAAATAACATGAAGGCTCTAGGTGAAACTATAAAAGAAGTTGTAATTGTTCAAAATATTCTAATATCTCTTCCACCTAGTTTCAACCCCAAGGTTTTTGCAATAGAAGAAACAGCTAATTGGGAAACCTTGACCATGAACCAGCTACTAGGAAATCTAACAGCTTATGAGATGAGACTCCCACATAAGAAGTCAAGTACGAGGGAGGTAGCCTTTAAATTAGAAAAGAAGAAAGAAAAAAAGGAAGACATATTCTCTTTCTCAGATGAAGAAGAGGCTAAATTTGTCAAGAAGCTGGATAGAGGCTGAGGTAAATACAAAGGTAAACTTCCTTTCAAATTCTTTAATTGTGGAAGAGTTGGACACTATGCTGCTAAGTGTCCCCACAAGAAAGTAAAGAATCAGGCTTAAGAATCAGGGAAAAACACATCAAAGAACTGGCAGAAAAGAAAGAATTTTAGTAGAAAATCCTTCTATGCTCAATAAGACAGCAGTGCATCCGAAGACTCTATTGAACCCTCAAGTGAAGAAGGAACCTCTGAATTTTTACTGATGGCCATAGAAGAACTTGAAGGTCTCCTGCTAGAAGATGAAGAAGAAGAAGGTGAAGTCGATCTAGAGGGGGAACTGAGAAGTGCCCTTGAGGAAATTGATAGACTCAAATTGAAGTACAGAAAACAAAAGGACATTCTCCTCAAGTATGTAGGACAAGAATAGAATTCAAAAATCCTCATGCAGCTAAAGATAGAGCTTGAAGAAGCCAAGAAGATAGAAGACATATTACTTAAGCAAATCAAGGAGAAAACTCTGGAACAAGAGAAGTTCGAAGAAGAAGTAGTATGTCTCTGGAAGAAATTAGAAAATTCTCAAAGGAAAGTGGGTACAAATTCTTCTCAAACAACAAGCTCTAGCAAGTTGAAAGAGATTCTAGATGCTCAAAGATCTCCTATGATAAAAACTGGAATAGGATATGAAGGAGAGTCAAGTAAAATCAAAGAAAAAGAAAACAGAGAAATTATTTTTGTAAAAGCAAAGAAGGTTGATGAAACAGCTCAAATAATTCCCACAAAAGAAGAAACATGTAAGGAGGGAGATAGAATCCAAAATAAACCTCTAGTATCAAAAATTGAAAGAAACACTCAGACAATAGAAAATAATCATATACTTCAGATAATGACAAATTTGGAAGCCATCAAAGAAGACTCTTCCCTCCTATGAAAAATGCCACCTGCTATATCTGTCACAAGCTGGGACACATTGCTGCATACTTGCATGCAAGGAGGAGTAATTCAAACCAGCAAAATATGCAAACAGTGAAGAGACTATCTCGAACAAACAAATGGAGAAGACAATCTTACATCAGGTATGCAAATAATTTCTATGGTTATTGTTTTTATTGTAAGGAATTTGGCCATAAAATAATTGAGTGTAGAAAATATGGACAAAGATTGATGGTCAATACCCCAAGGAGGTTTATGAATCAAAGAATTTTTTCCCATATTCACAATTCTGCAAAAATAATGATCAAATGTTGTGTATGCAACAAAATTGGACATATGCCTTCCAAATGTCCTCTGAGAGGATGTGATTTATCATCTCACAAAAGATACCAAACAAAAGGATGCTTCTAGTGGATAAAGAAAGTGAATAAATGTGACTTAGCTCTAACTGCTCAAGATCTGAAAATCCAGTGGTATTTGGACAGTGGATGCTCAAAACACATGATTGGAGACATAAGTAAGTTTATAACTCTTGATTAAAGGAAATCTGGCAATGTTACTTTTGGCAATGATAAATCAGGAAAAATAAAAGGAAAAGGCTCAGTCAACATAGACAATGGCAGAGGAAAGGCTCAAGATGTACTATTTGTAGATGCGCTGAAAGAAAATTTGTTGAGTGTCAGTGAAATTTGTGATAAAGGCTGTTAAGTTCTCTTTAAAGCACAAGATTGTGAAGTCAGATCAAGCACCATAGGTAAGACTCTGCTCAAAGGAGTTCGATCAGAGAGTAATGTTTACATCATGAAAGAGGAAGATGAAGCATGCCATCTTAGCAAACTTGAGGAGTCATGGTTATGGCATAGGAGATTGGGACATCTTAGCTTCGATCATATCATCGTACTGAGCAAGAAGAAAGCGGTCAGAGACATGCCAGAAATAAAAAGGCCTTCTAATACCATATGGAAATCTTGTCAATTGGGTAAATAGACCCACACATCCTTTAAGGCCAAAGATGAGTTATCAACAAGAAGACCACTCCAGCTTGTGCACATGGATCTGTGTGGACTTGCAAGAACTAAAACACCAAGTGGAGAATCCTACTTCATGTTGATAATAGATGATTTCTCCAGAATGACATGGGTTGCATTTCTCAAGAATAAATCGAAAGCTCTAGACAAATTCAAAATATTCAAAGAATTAGCAAAAATTCAGACAGGATGCAAACTAAAATGCATCAGATCGGATAGAGGAGGTGAATTCACAGATTATGAATTTGCAGATCTATGCAATGAATATGGCATAAAACAACAATTTACTATTGCAGGGACACCTCAGCAGAATGGAGTAGCAAAGAGACAAAACAGGTCTGTTCAAAAAATTGCTAGAGCCATGATGCAAGAGAGTAATATTCCTCAAACCTTCTGGGTAGAAGCGGAACACACAGTAGTGCATATCCTTAATAAAGCTCACTTAAGGCCAAGCAGTGACAAGACTCCCTATGAACTATGGCATGGAAAGGCAGCTTCAATCAAACATTTTAGAATTTTTGGAAGCAAGTGTTATATAAAGAATAATGATGAAAATCTTGGGAAATTTGATGCAAGAGCAGATGAAGGGATATTTATAGGATATGCCTCCAAAATTAAAGGGTACAAGTGTTACAACAAGACTCTTCGAAAAATAGTAGAAAACATTGACGTAAGATTTGATGAAGAACTTCCAAACAATACAAAAGATAAAAACTATAGCAGTGCATCAAAAAACCATGAAGAAGAAGACTAAGATGATGATGAAACAAGCAAGACATCAGAAGATGCTGAACTGAGCCCTAAAGCCCCTTCTAGATACACTCAAAAGAACCATCCTGAAGATCAGATCATAGGAGACAAGACAAAAGGGGTCCAGAGAAGAAGGAAACTAACTGAACAGAAAAAAGAGGTATACATAGCCATGTTATCATAGATAGAGCCAAAGAAATTTGAAGAGGCCAGCAAGGACAAGTCTTGGGTGAATGCTATGAATGAATAATTGGACCAAATTGAGAAAAAAAATACTTGGGAACTAGTTCCTAAACCCACTGGGAAAAATGTCATAGGCTCAAAATGGGTATTCAAAAATAAAATGAATGAGGAAGGACAGGTAATCAGGAATAAAGCTAGACATGTCTGCAAAGGATAGTCACAAATCGAAGGACTTGATTTCGATGAAAATTTTTCCTCTGTAGCCATAATGGAAGCCATCAGAATGTTTATGGCCTTTGCATGCCATCAAGACTTCAAGGTATATCAAATGGATGTAAAATCTTCTTTTCTGAATGGAGATATAGAAGAATAAGTCTACATGGAACAACCGGAAGGTTTCTCTTTAACAAACAAAGAAGACTATGTGTGCAGACTGAAGAAGGCTCTATATGGACTGAAACAAGCTCCTCGTGCTTGGTACTCAAGACTGGATAAGTATTTGAAAAAACAAGGCTTTAAGAGAGGCAGAGTAGACAATAATCTATATATAAAAGCCCATGAAAATGAACTCCTGATTGTTGTAGTGTATGTTGATGACATTATGTTTGGAAGCAACAGAGATGAACTAGCAAAAGGGTTTTCTGAGGAGATCAAATCAGAGTTTGAGATGTCCATGATTGGAGAACTCAATTTCTACTTAGGACTTCAAATTCAGCAAAAGAACACAGGTACATTCATCTCAGAGGAAAAATACTTAAAATAAATGTTGAAAAAGTTCAAAATGGAGGACTGCAAACCTATGTCAACTCCCATGATCATTGGATGCAAGTTGTGTGCTGATGATGGATCTATTGATATAGATCAAAATATTTACAGATCCATGATAGGAAGTCTGTTGTATCTGACAGCATCAAGACCAGACATCATGCTAGCAGTAGGACTAGTGGCTAGATATCAAGCAACACCTAAACAAAACCACCTTCTGGCAGTCAAGAGAATATTTAGATATCTACAAGGAACAACACAGTATGGACTTTGGTATCCTAAAGGAAAAAACTTCACTTTGACAACATACACAGATGCAAATTGGGCCAGCTGTGTGGATGACAGGAAAAGCACAAGTGGAGGTGCATTCTATATAGGAGAAAGTCTGATGGCATGGTTAAGCAAGAAACAAACATCTATCTCTCTGTCTACAACAGAAGTAGAATATATAGCAACAACAGCATGTTGTACACAAGTCATGTGGATGAAGAAAACCCTATAAGACATGAAGGTAAGCATTAATGAACCTATCTCAATCAAATGTGATAATACAAGTGCTATAAGTATATCTAAAAATCCTGTGCTTCACTCAAAAACCAAACATATCCCAATCAAGTATCATTTTCTCCGAGAACAAGTAGCTCAGAAGATAGTAAAACTGGAGTATGTACCAACAAAATAACAAACAGCAGATATATTTACCAAACCTCTTGCTAGAGAACCATTTGAATATTTTATAGATAGACTAGGGGTAGTATCTGTAGATGCTACTGTCTGATATGAAGAGAAAGCATAGTTTCAGGGGGAGAACAGAAACGAAAATATCATTACAGGGGGAGATCAGCCAGCAAGGGAAGCATGAAACAGGTCCTCATGATCAAAGGATTAAAGGACAGAATCTACACTAAGATATGTGCAACCCCTTTCCATTGATGTCAAAGGGGGAGGAAGAGAAAGCAACAGGAGAAAGGATTCTAAAAGGAAAACAAAGAAAGTGTATTGCCATCAATGCCAAAGGGGGAGACTGTTGGAAATATTGTCATTGATGGTAAAGGAAATGGAAAAGGAGGAGCGCCCGAAACAACAACAAGGCAGTAGAGAGGTAGCAGAGGCAGCAAAAAGAGAATCAAGGAGTGGTATCAGTCAAGGAGAAGAGGAAGCAGTGAATTGAAGTAGATTTGTCTAGAGACAGAGTAGGAGAAAAAGGCCATTGAATAGAAATCTGGCCAATTGAGAAGAATAAGTGAATGTTCTTGTAAATGGTTACATTTGTGTATAATGATGAGGGATTGCTTCTAAATTCTCTATGAATTATATGTATAGGATTGATTGAATTCAGTAGGAAGGATATTTGAAAATTTTATTCATAGATATCGGGTTGCTAAGGCCACGATACAGTGAACAATGAGGAATGTATAATCTGATGAAGAAGCACATTATAGTACGCAGACGAGTTGTGTGGAAACATTGATGAACCAAAGGTTAAAATATAAATTGACGGAACCTTGAGCCGAGTCATATGGTGGTAGCCCATAAGAATTGAGGAAATTTCTATGTGTGTACAGAAGTGAGTTTCATTGAAGGCAAAGAGCGGAATTCAGAAATAATGAAGGCGGACATAACCCTGAGGAAGAAAGTAGTGGAACCTTGCAAGAGTGAACAGTAAAGGCGGGTTTCCGGTTTTCATCGCACCACCTTCGATGGGAAAGCGGTATTTAAGAAATCAGAGCAATTCCATAGAATGGCTGACACGTGGCATACGGCGGAGGCCCAAAAACTGCTCTCATCGTGCATTATCGTTCATGCATCTATGGCAAGCGATATCCGTCAGATCAGGGTTGGCTGCGCAATATGTTATTAACCGTCGATTGGAGAATTGCATTAACGAGTGGGCTCCACAGAACATGTATGTATTATAATATGCATCGAGATTGATATGAAGGTCTAATATGGTGGATTAGCGCAGATACTTATGTGCGATGGCATTTCCTTTGTTCAATTTATGATAAAGCAGGCTATCACATTCTACATAGTGGCCACTATATAATACATTTTATTATAAAAGTTGAAGGTTGACCCGAATTCTTATAAGTGCATTAGATTCAGAGTTTTGATTTAACTCTATATGCATATAAATGAAATACAGTCTAATTTTATAAAGGTTATAAATTTCTGACTGTGGAGCAGATATTTGTTTTATAAATAAGTCAAATCATTTCCTGTAAATACGGAACCAAAGGTTATATTGTTGATGGTTCACGATAAATATTGTGAGTACTGATATATCCATGTTGCTAAAAGGGTTTTATAAAAACGCCGAGAGTTATGTTAAGTTTGATTAAAAGGCAGTTGTACATACAACAGTTATATAACTGCAATGAACAGGGAACTGAATAAAGGAGAAAACCAAAAAGAGAGTAAGGTTGGAGGAATGTGTATGGAAAAGGAAAAAGAGAGGAGAGCATGCGGAAATGAAAATTCGGTGAACAGGAATATGTACAGGAATGAATTGGACAGGTGAATAAGCACATAAAATGGGAAAATGTGCAAAAGACAGTGAACAAAGTATGCAGGACAGTGGCATGACTGCAGCAGAAAAGACAAGTCTAGTAAAGCCAAAATCCAGAAAAGGAGCTGAGTGAAATTGAAGTGTGTAACTGAAAATGTGAATGTAAATGTTTTAATTGTTTTATTGTTTGTGATGCAAAGGCAAGTGTCCAGAGGAAAAAGAAAAATCCCATTGTAACATTGAAATTTGTACATATTTTTATATTCTTAATAAGTTGGATAAATAATTGAGAAGGCGGAAGTAAAAGAGTCATGGCTGTTCACTCCAAATTCCTTGTGGAATACAAACAGTCATGTAATGAACTCTATATATAATATCAACCTGATATGCATAAAGAGTAAGAGAGAGTAAGGATAGAGAATGCAGAGTATAGAAGATTGAGGCAGAAAAGTTAAGGAAGAGAGGAACAGAAGGAGATGCTACAGAACAGAGCTGATACCTGAAGTAAATCAACAAACATTTATTTAGATAAGTTGAGGAAGTTGGAGCTTCCCTATCAAGTTGAAGCTTGATAGCTGTCAGTTGTAGCTAACTGAGGTTGGAGCCTCTTGTAGGTTGGTGCCTGTAGAAAAACAGTGATGAGAGGGAGTTGGAGCTTGCCTGTGCATCACAACAATAATAAGATGTGGTTTTCTCCCTTTATGGGTTTCCACTTATATCTGCTATCTCTATCTGTGTTGTCTGTGTACTGAGATGATTTACCAAATCTGCTTAATGTTTTCTGCTCTCATAATAAGTTTGATGTCACATTAATTTAATTCTTGCTGCAACATATTAAGGTTGTTCATATACTAAGGTTGATTATAAAAGTAAGTTGTAAATAAGCTGATGAAAAATTTGTAAAGCTCATGAATGTGTCAAACTGATTCACCCCCCTCCCTCTCAGTTTAACTAAGAATTCAACAGTATGATGTCAAGGTTGAGAATAAATTCAAACATAAGAAGCGAGACTTTTGGATTTGCGAATCAAAATCAAGGTAAATGTGCCCCCAAACCGCAAAACAATGGAAAATCCAAGGCATGGTCGCCCAATATAGCTTGCCAAAGTCACAAGAAAATAACATCACTGTGAAGTCGAATAAGGACACAAGAAAGTGGTGTGAGTTCCATAAGAGCTCCACTCACAAAAAAAAGTAAGTGTCAGGCCAAGCAGTCACTGGTGGCCAAGATGAAGGATTCTGAATAAGATGCAAGCCCCAAATACGAATTAGAACCTGAGAAGGGGAATGAAAAAGGGAAGCATATTATCGATGTGGACCCTAGTGCCACCATTACCCCCACGAAGATCCAAAAGGAAGAACCAGAAGATCCAAAGCAGGAGGAGTGTCTCTTCCATTCCCAGATGTGGGTAAACGATTCCCCAATACAGTTCATTGTCGATAGTGGGAGACAAAAGAACATCATTTCAGCAGAGGCCGTGAAGAATTTGGGCTTTCTGACCACAGCACATCGACAATCCTACACCATCGGGTGGCTTCACTAAGGACTGGATCTCCACGTTAGCCAACAATGCTGCCTTCCCTACAACATTAATCCGTTCACCGATGAGGTATTATGTGGCATTTCTCTGGAAAATATGGTTCTTCTAGACTCAATATTCATTTTCAAAAATTGTATTCCTCGGATAGATCTTTCTAACGATGTATCATGTGTGTCAAATGAAGATAGTGTGCAAAAGTTACGACCCCCAGAAATTAATGTACCAATTTACCCCGACGGGGCCCATAGTCTGGTGTTTCATCTCCAAGGGTCATGTTTTTGGATGTTTAGCATTTTCCATTATTTCTCAATAATATATAGGCCTTCGAGCCTCATTGTAACACATATTTCATAGGCATGTAGCCGCCACCTCTCTTCTCAAATATAAGCTAATAGCGCCCTAGCTAGTTTATTTCAATTCTGTCTGTAAACAAATTTTAGTTCTTTGATATTAATGAAATGAAGTGTTATTTGCACAGCATATTTGTATTTATGGTTATATGTGTATTTTTTTTTTGTTCCTGCATAAATTCAGATTAGTGGTATCAGAGCGGTCTTTTCTTTCTTGATCCTTCTTTTCATGTCCCCAATGAGGTCGGGGTATAAGGAGTTAGGGCTCAATTTGGTTGAACCTTTGCAAGATTAGCCTCGCAAACCCTGATGACCGAACATGGGGGATGAAAAGAAAGACTACGTAGTAGGAGATCCTATCAAAATATTTCTCTAGGATGCCCTCTAAAAACAAAGGAATGTGATGATGGATAAATTTTCCCAGATCCTTCATCGAATGCCCACTAGCGACACATCTACATCCAGCATCCACTATGGAGGTGCAACCCATTTTAAGGTACCAGTAAACTTTGAAATTACCATATTTGAAGATCAAATAGATGTAAATGTCGTAGATATATGGTTGAATATATTAGGATTATATTTCTTGGTTCATGAATTCTTCGACCGGGAGAAGATTATTTTTTCACTCCTCAAAGCCACCCCCATGTCAAGGACTGGTGGGAAACCTACTATGAGAAAAAGGATTAGGGGGAAACCTCTTTATTCCTGACCATACCCACTTGGAATTAATTTCAAGATGCCATCAAGGAACAATATTATCCTGTGGGGAGCCATGACGACAAGTACATACAATGGAATACACTGTGGCAGAAAATGGATCAAGATGTGCATGAGTTGACGAATTTGTTCCATACCCTACGCACAAAGTTGGGTATCAAAGATTCGAAGAAAATTTGGTGCTGAAGTACCATAGTTGTCTGAACAGATACATTATGGAGGAAATGAAGTTCCCTGACATATCCTCGCTTGGTACGACATACTTGTATGCTACCAAGGTTGAGCAGAAATTCAAAAAGAAGAAGTGAGACATTGGATCTGTGAATAAAAATCAAGGGAAAGGTGCCCCCAAACCGCAGAAAAAAGGAAAAATCCAAGGCATGGCTGCCCAAGACATCCTTCCAAATACACAAGAAAAGAAAAACACTATGAAGCTGAAGAAGGACACAACAAAGTGGTGTGAGTTCCATAAGAGCTCCACTCACAACACAAGTGAGTGTCAGACCAAGCAGTCACCGGTAGCCGAGATGAAGGATTTTGAATCAGATGCATGCTCTAACTCTGAATTATAACTTGAGAAGGGGAATAAAAAAGGGAAGGAAATTATCGTTGTGGATCCTAATGCCACCATTTCTGCCATGAAGATATAAAAGGAAGAACCGGAATATCGAGAGGAGGAGGAGAGTCTCTTCCACTCCCTGATGTGAGTAAAGGGTTCCCCTCTACATTTCATTGTCGATAGTGGGAGCCAAAATAACCTCATTTCAGTAGAGTTCATGAAGTGGTTGGGCTTGCCTACCATAGCACACCCACAATTGTACACCATTGGGTGGCTTCACCAAGGACGGGATCTTCGCATGAGCTAGCATTGTTTCCTTCCCTACAACATCAAGGCATTCACCGATGAGGTATTATGTGAAATTGATCCTCTTGATGTTTGTGATGTATTGTTAAGCAAACCATACTTATGGAAGTGACATGCTATGTATGATTCCCAACCTCGCGTTGTTATTTTTTCTTTGGGAGATAAGTAGTATAGGATACCAAAGGTACCACTGCCTACCGCTATCCCTTTGGTTACTACAAAAAACTGTAGTAAGCTCATTTCAAAAACTGGGAAATTTGTTTTCCTTATGATCTGCCCTTAGGGAAAGAAGAAGACTGTGGCCACAACCTCCAGACAACGCTCCTCCATATAACAACAAAAAATGGCAAGTTCGTGGAGGAGTATGGGGACATCTTCACCTCACCCGCAGGGGTGCCTCTGCACTGTCAGGTCAAGGACCCCATTGATCTGACCCAAGGTATGCTGCTTCCCAATGAACCAATCTGTTGGTGCTTTATTATGGAGAATGATGAAATCAATAGGTTGATTCAGGAGCTATAGAAAGGTCACATCCAACCAAGTTGATCACCTTGTGGGAGCCTTATCATATTGGTGCAAAAGAACGATGGGACTTGGAGACTCTGTATAGACTATCGAGCATTGAACAATATCATTGTCTAGAATAAGTACCTAATCCCACAGATTTCTGACCTTTTGGAAAAACTCAAAGGGAAAAAGTATTTCAGCAAGATTAAGTTGAAGTCCGGGTATCACCAAGTACCAACCGAACTATCTGATGTGTGGAATACTGCATTCAAAGTCAAGGAGGGCCTTTTCAAATGGTTGGTCATGCCTTTCAGGTTGAAGAATTCTCCCACAACCTTCATGAGGCTGATGGATAAAATATTGCAGCCATTCACCAAATCATTTGTAGTAGTTTACTTGGATGACATCCTAATCTTCAACCAGACTTGGGAATAGAACCTCCACCACATCCGACAGGTCCTCCAAACATTGTGGCAACACAATTTGTGTGCCAATTTGGAGAAGTGCACTTTTTTCATGACCCAGGTTCAATATCTAGGGTACATTATTGATGATCAGGGGGGTGCATGTGGATCCAACCAAGATCCAAGTCATTCAGGATTGGCTAGCCCCAACCACTCTAATAGAGCTTCACAGCTTTTTGGGTCTTGCTAATTTCTACCACAGGTTTGTGTTGGATTCTCTCATATCACTTGGCCCTTGAGTCAAGTCCCCAAGAGAGGAGCGAAATAAAAAGTATTTTAGTCGGAATCTCAATAGAAGGCGTTCGTAGAAGTGAAACATCACCTCTTCTTTGCCCTAGTGCTCACATTACCAGACTTGCAACAACCATTTCATATCGAGATAGATGCATTTGAATATGATATTAGGGAAGTTCTTACTCAATAGGGGCATCTAGTGGCATATCATAGTGAGATATTTTCTGACACGGTCTGGAAGTATCCCACTTATGAAAAAGAGATGTATTTCATTGTGCAGGCTTGTCGAAAATGGAAGCATCAAATTTTGGGGAAGGAAATGATCATCCACACAAACCACTGACCCCTCTAGTTCATATATACACAAGGGAAGTTGTAGAATGATTTCCCTCACAGGTGGTCCACATATCTACAACAGTTTCATTTGAACATCAAGTACAAAAAATGGCAGCACCAATAATGTTGCAGATTGCCTCAACCGATCATTGATCGTGGCAATAACCACCGTTCTCAACTCTTGTGGGCACAAGACTTCTAATTGGTCTCTTCTCTACAAGAGCGATCCAACACTTGGCCACACATACAATATGATCTTAGAGGGTAACCGAGTTCCAAATTTTCACCTCCAGGATGCACTACTATGTCACCTAGGACATCTCTGAAGCAAGCATGCCAAGATGATTTGGGAAGCGCATTATAGTTGGGTCATTGGGAATTTTGGGGTCGAGAAAAAAATGACAGTACTGTAGAAGTATTTCTATTGGCCAAACCTTTGACGTGACGTTGGGAAGTACATTAGATCCTGCACTGTGTAATATTCCTACTTAGCCTAAGCTAAGAGGAATATACATTTTTGCTTCATTTTCTGTTGCATGAATAAATGAATAAAGGAGGATATGTAAAAATCCTGAAAATAATGAATAAATCAATGCCCATATGAATAGGGATAAATCTAGGTCATGTAAACAAGACACTTGGAGGTATGAATGGGTTTGAGCTATGAGACTGGGTCAACCTTGACCAAATCTACAACGCTGTGTAGATGCAATGTACCTCATGGATGGACAACGCAGTTCTAAATGGAGGCCACTCATGTGAAAGGAGTTAATTCATTGAAGTGGTTTAGGGTTTGACAAGGTTCTAATCTTATAAAAGGAAGAGGAGAGTAGCAAGAGAGGGTTTTTGATTATGCATATTTCTGAGTATATTGTATGTTTAGACAAATACCATTCTCTGATGTTTAGCTGAGAATAGTGCTGCTTAGCACTTGGGAGTTCCTATGCAGGAATCACACCTCTTCCATTGAGGATTTCTTGGAGGATTCTTGCTGATTTCATCCACTACCAGGAATTTGGACAAGCTCATATTTCAACTACAACGCTGATCCTGCGTAGGATTGGGTTGTCCTTGCAAGCTACAGCAAGTGGAGGCTAGATCTGCTCAGATCTAGGTCATTTCAGTCTCTCTTTTCACTGGGAAAGTCTATTATCCCATGGGCAAGAGAGTTCTGAACCTTTGGAGCTGATATTTCATGCCTTAGCATCAGGCCAACTCAGTGCTTCAAGCTACAACGTAATTTCCCTTCCAGGACTGCGTTATTTTCAGAGAAGAAATTGCAGGGTGTTTTTATCCCCTTTTTAAGAAAATATTTTTGGTGTTGGGCTTTCCCTTTCATTTTGGTGATCCATGGATTAGCTTGTTGATCCATGTTTTTTATAGATCTTATCTATTTATAATGTAAAACATATTCAGAAATTTCTGAATAATATTGCAACTCTGCTACTTTAAACTCAGATCTACTCTCCGTATTGCATGATTTTATCAAAACCCCAAGGGGATCTTGTAAAAGAGGATTTCTAGTGTACATATCTGAAATGGATCTGATCTCATGTACACAGATCGACTCTAGTTCTAAAGTGTAACATACAACTGCTGCAGCTCTTATAAAAACGTTGTTAAGCCATTTTTCAGTCAATACATGTGTTGCAGCCCTCTTTTTTGAGGAGTTTCTTCTATTTTGTCTTCTACATTTTGTTGTATATTGTAAGGGCATCATTATGTATCTGATTTTTTGCTGTTAATTTAAAAGTTGATCCTTATAATTGGCCTCCTGCTCATGCTCTCAAAACTGCATTGTTTATGACGCAGTTTGTTGCACATAGCTACAGCCCTTCTCTTTGGGTGTTTTTTAGCTAGACTAGGTGGTGGGAGATATGTTTACCATAGCTAGTTTGATTTGTTTTTAGTATCATTTTGGATCTAGAAACTAGATCCACTAATATAAGGGTTCCAGGAGCTGCAAATTCATTTCAGTGCACATATTTCCCAGAAGTGCGTTATTTCAGTAGGCTTTGCTGTGTATTCCCCTTTTGGGATATTACAGTGGTATCTAAGCTTCTTTATTGGCACATCCTATGCTTTTCATTGAAGATCTAAAACCAAGATGGCTTCAGGAGAAGATGAGCCTCTTACTGATAGAGAGAAGAGATATGTGCATAGAGGGCAGAAGAAATTTGATTACACTAATGATGACCAGGACAAGGGTAAAGCCCCTAAAACTGGAAGTGATAAAGAAGGAGAAGAGTTTCCAAGAAATCTTTTGGTATCCATGCAAGATCTTGCTAGAGAGATCAAAGAGCTAAGAATGGATAGGATGAAGGAATATCCTGGGATATTTCATCCTAGATAAATCTCTGGCATGTCTCACCACTGGAATGATCAATGAGTGAACCAGCCACAAGCTCCACAACGCTCTTCTATTCCTACATTCTTGGCTGTGGAGAATGAAGGGCCTCAAGAGCAAGCATCCCTTGAAGACTAATTTGAAGAATATGAGTCTCAGAAGTAGATATTCAAGGACCACTTGATTTTTCAAGATTTTTATCACCTCAAGGACAAAAGAAGACCAAGGCATCAGTATAAAGATGGTGGATTCATTCAGAATCATGATTTAAATCACTCTATGGGCAGATTATTTTTACCCATGTTTGATGGGTCATCCACCAGTTCTGCCAAAAAATGGGTAGAGAAGCTGGATATCTACTTTTATTTGAACAAAGTCCCTGAGATCGAAGCCATCAAGATTGCAGTGCTACACTTTGAAGGTGAAGCACACAATTGGTGGTTCCATGGGTTGTCTACATTGGGCCATGCCAATGTGACTTCCTATTCTGAATTCACTAGAAGACTAGTGGAGAGGTTTGACAGAAATTATCCAGAAGCACCTTTCATGAGCCTTGCAAAGTTGAAGCAGTCAAGCAATGCAAAATCTTATATCTCTAAGTTCCTCAGATTATCCATTATGGCTCCTAATCTATCTACAACAATGAGGGTGTACATGTTCATCGATGGCTTGGATGAACCTCTGCATGGGTCGGTTAAATATACCAAGCCCATCACTTTTCATGATGCCATTGAGAGGGCCAGAGACCTCCAAGATGCCTTGCCAAAAGCAAAGACAACTTTTCAGAACAAGGCCCCCTACCTTTCTAAAGGGAAGGAAGAGAAAGCTTCTCCTCCCGAGGAGAGCTCATTCCAGAAACCTCTTGATATTGAAGTCCAAAGGGAGCTAAGGAAGAAGAGGCTATGTTTCACTTTCCAAGAGTCATGGGCACCTACACATAGATGTGCTGTTGGGAAAGCACACTATATATAAGTCTTCTTATATTTTTAGGAGGAAGAAGAAGATGATGAACCAAGAAGAGGTCACAACGCTGACAATGTTGAAGGAGATCCAACACCATCTGGAGATGGGAATGTAGCCTTTTCTCCAATAGGAGTAACTCTCGCATCTTTGAGAGGAGTACCTAAGTACTTGACCTTAAGAGTTCAAGGTTCAATCATGAATCATAGGGTTTTTGTCATCATTGAAAAAGGGGCAACCCACAACTTTATTGATGCTCATCTTGTGCAGAGGAGGGCAATACACACTAATACTTTTGAGGGATTCTCTGTTTTGGTCCCAGGTGATAGAAAAATGCAATACATGCACTATGTCCCATCACTTTTAGTCACTACGGGGTCCTACACCTCGGTGGATCACTTTTTTGCAGTTGACATACCAGATACTAATATCATTTTGGGTGTCCAATGGTTGATTACATTGTGGAAAGTCACTACTGATTGGAAGGCTCTGCAAATGGAATGGGTGGACATGAATAGTGGTGAACCTAAAATGATCTAAGG
Organism: Pinus albicaulis; assembly: GCA_034641835.2. Taxonomy (NCBI): domain Eukaryota; kingdom Viridiplantae; phylum Streptophyta; class Pinopsida; order Pinales; family Pinaceae; genus Pinus; species Pinus albicaulis. The sequence continues at coordinate 675,317,494 of CM076581.1, forward strand.
CATGCATACTTACCCCTCACCTAGCACTTCCACAAAAACAACAGAGATGGATTTTCGCAGTGAAAGCAAGGACCTCACAATCCCTTCTCTTATGTTCATGTGAATTTTGCATGGGACATTCTTATCTAGTGGTAAACCACCTAGGAGGCCACCGGATTCAGATCTTGTGGGGAAGGCCTCACAAAGTTCTACTCCAAACTTAGATTCGGGAGGGATTGGAGCAATGGAAGATCAAGCTACAATGCTGGGATGCTTGGGATAGCTCAAGAGTAAGGGGGATCTTCTTCCTTCATCACTATCACCCCCTCTCATTTCTAGATCTGCGCTGTGGGAGGAGAAGAATGGGAGGATCAGCCTTCCAACACACATATTTGGCATAAGAGATGTCAAATAAGATATCAGCAACCTGACAGACACTCCTGTGGATGTATCATCAACACTGTCATTGTTGAACAGTGTGGATCCAACTGGAAATCTCAACTACTTGTAGAGTATTCCAAAGATCTCCACACATGTATGATATTAGATGACATGCAGAAAGAAGAGGGATACTTAGTTCAAGGGGGAGTAATCTATCATCATGGTAGGGTCTTCTTGTTTAGAGATTCCAAGCTCAAGCAGAAGATACTATAAGGGGAACACAAAGAGTTCTTTTTCAGCCATATGCAGTCAATGAGGATTTACACCCTAATCATGAGGAGCTTGGATTGGGAAGGCTTGAGAGAGGAATTACATCAGCATTTTCAAGAGTTCGTGAGCTATGTGGAGTTGGGGCAGACAAAGGAATCTATGCAAGAGTCATTTCAACCATCTCTTACTTCTTTTGGGAGAGGAGGAATGCCCATGCACCACTCCATGTGTATGAGGGACTATGATGGTAAAAAATTTGATCATGTAAAGAAAGTTTCATTCTTTGATTTATCACATTCTTTTACCATGTTTTTGTAGACTATGACTGCTAAAGGGAGTGATATATCATGTAGATCTCGTGGCATTTGGTGGGCCAACAAAATTTCTGAACTTGCCCACTCCCTTGTTGTGCAAAGGGAGATTCTTTTTCATGATGGGTGCTTCCCAAAGGCACCAAACATATCTGACATCTTCAACTATGTTAAAATGACTTATGCAGCAAATGTGTGGTGGGAAGACCACTTACCACACCTTGATCTAATGCAGGTAGGAGATGCACTACGCTAGCATCACATGTGGGATTTTGACCCACCTCCTCATGCTCAAATTTCTGTTTGTGTATATGTAATTTTGATTTCATACTTGGATGACATAGTTGTGCTATTTATGGGACTGTATGGAGGGAGGATGGGCAGTTTTTATGTACCACATGGAATGGAACTTCTCTATGTACCTCATGCTACATGTTTTAGAGAAAGCATTGCTCTAGCCATTTTTATTTCTATTGAATTTTTCAAACCTTATGGTATGGATTATGTACATCTTATGATGACTTTGGAGGAACAATTCATGACGGCTTGGCTTGTTGAACACTTGGCTTATGAGGAGAACTTGATCCTTGATGGTGTCACCAATGGAGGAGGAGAAGTATTGCAGTACTCACCCTATCAGTTGCTTGAGGGAAAGAAACATTTTGGAGGGGAGGACTGTAATATTCCTACTTAGCCTAAGCTAAGAGGAATATACATTTTTGTTTCATTTTCTGTTTCATGAATAAATGAATAAAGGAGGACATGTAAAAATCCTGAAAAGAATGAATAAATCAATGCCCATATGAAAAGGGATAAATCTGGGCCATGTATACAAAACACTTGCAGGTGTGAATGGGTTTGAGCTATGAGACTAGGTCAACCTTGAACAAATCTACAACACTGTGTAGATGCAATGTACCTCATGGATGGACAACACAGTTCTAGATGGAGGCCCCTCATGTGAAAGGAGCTAATTCATTGAAGTGGTTTAGGGTTTGACAAGGCTTTCATCTTATAAAAGGAAGAGGAGAGCAGCACTGGGAGGGTTGTTCAGTATGCATATTTCTAAGTATATTGTCTGTTTAGACAAATACCATTCTCTGTTGTTTAGCTGAGAATAATGCTGCTTAGCACTTGTGAGTTCCTATGTAGGAATCCCACCTCTTCCATTAAGGATTTCTTGGAGTCTTGTTGATTTCATCTACTATCAGGGATTTGGCCAAGCTTGTATTTCAACTACAATGTTGATCATGCTTAGGATTGGGTTGTCCTTGCAAGATGCAGCAAGTGGAGGCTAGATCTGCTCAGATCTAGGCCATTTCAAGCTCTCTTTTCACTAGGAAAGTCTACTATCCCATGGGCAAGAGAGTTATAATCCTTTGGAGCTAATATTTCACATCTTGGCATTAGACCAAATTAGTGCTTCAAGCTATAGCACAGTTTCCCTTCCAGGACTACGTTATTTTCAGAGAAGGAATTACAGGGTGTTTTGATCCCATTTTTTAAAAGAGATCTCTGGTGCTAGGCTTTGCCTTTCACTTTGGTGATCCATGGATTAGCTTGCTGGTCCATGTTCTGTATAGATCTAATATATTTCTAATGTAAAAAATCTTCAGAAATTTTTGAATAATATTGCAGATCTGCTACTTTAAACTAAAATCTACTCTATGTATTGCATGATTTGATCAAAACCCCAAGGGGATCTTGTAAAAGAGCCTTTATAGTGTACAGATCTAAAATGGATATGATATTTTGTACACAAATCTTCTCTAGATCTAAAGTGTAACATAAAACTATTGCAGCCCTTATAAAAACATTGTTAAGCCATTTCGCAGTCAATACATGTGTTGTAGCCCTCTTTTCTGAGGAGTTTCTTCTATTTTGTCTTCTACATTATGTTGTATACTGTAAGGGTATCATTATAGATCTGATTTTCTGATGTTTATTCAAAAGTTGATCCTTATTATTGGCCTCCTACTCATGCTCTCAAAACTGCGTTATTTCTGAAGCATTTTGTTGCACATAGCTGCAACCCTTCTCTTTGGGTGTTTTTCAGCTAGACTAGTTGGTGGGAGATCTGTTTACCACACCTAGTTTGATTTTTTTTTTCTCTCCTTTGGATCTAGACACTATATCCACTAATATAAGGGATATAGGAGCTGAAAACTCATTTCAGTGTACATATTTCCCAAAAGTGCGTTATTTTAGCAGGTTTTGCTGTGTATTCCCCTTTTGGGACATTACACACTACCTGCACTATTTCCAAACTGACCATTAAGAAGAAAAGCCTCTATACTTCACTGCCTACCCCTAGTAGACCTTGGGAATCCATCTCCATGGATTACATGTTGGGCCCTCCTTCTATTAAGAATGGAAATGAATATGTTTTCATGGTCTTCAATAGATTCTCGAAGATGGCCAGTATGGCAGCCTGCAAGAAGAATATCACAGCAAAAGCCACTGCTAAACTATTATTTGAACGAGTGTGTGTACACTTTGGGATCCCACAGTATATCATCTTATATTGGGATATTAATTTCCTCAGTACAATTTGGTCTAGCCTCTGTTCAATGCTGGACACCAAGCTCACCAAGTCCACAAGTTTCCATCCCCAAATGGATGGTCAAATAGAGGTCATCAATAGGATGATCGTACATATTCTGTGCATGTAAAACTCAAAGAATCCACACACATGGGATGAGAGGCTCCCTATGTACAACATAGTTATAATTAGGCCCTCTATAGCTCAAGCGACAACATATTCTTTCAAGTTGGCCTGGGATTCTAGCCGCTATGTCCTATTTACGTAGACATGCCATTTTCAGCGACTCAGGCCAATTCGACTCATGTACAGTCTGAATCTGCCAAGGATAACAACTTCACTGAGAATATTCAACACATCCTCCAATAGGTTCATGACATATTGGAAAGAGACAATGCTAAGTACAAGTAATGCCATGATCGGCATCGGGTGCCACACAATTTCCAGGTGGGCGACAAAGTGTGGCTACATTTGCAGAAGGAGTGCCTCTCTAGACCCCACCGCAAGCTTCGCCTGCTCTAATATGGGTCATAGACCATAGCCCAAGATGTAGGGGACAATTACTTCGAGCTCAGTATTCCACCATTCCTTGGTCTTCACCCAGTGTTCAATGTGGACCGCCTTCGACCCTACTTCCCACCTCTATTGGACACATCTGACATGGCAGAACAAATCACACCAACATAGTTAAACCCATACTACATGGAACAATACACCACTGACCAGCTTATGGAAACATAGATAAAGAACACCTGCTAGCAGAGGATCCAGCTATATCGATTTGTCAAAGCATGCCAACTATTTCACTGGGGCAAGTGGCTCATATGGGACAAAGTTCAACTAAAGTTTCCTCATCTCATGGAGGAACTCAACACAATGGGGACCATTGATTAGTAAGGGGGGAGGAATGATACAGGTGGATATTGGTGTCCACCGGCCTATTCCACTTGTACCCCCTTTATTTTTTCTTTTACTTTTTTCGTTTCTTTAATTGTAACGCAATTTACTATTTTTGGCAGTTTTTTGGGTCCTGAACTTCTGGAGCCATTTTGAAGCCCTAATTGATGTTTTTTATTCATGAAACCTTCGAAAAATATGAGACTTCTAGACTTGATATTTTTTTCATCATTTTTAGTTCTCATATAGATATTTCTAACATGTATCATGTGCATCAAACAGAGATTGTATTCCAAAGTTATGACCTCGGGAAATTGATGTACCAATTTACCCTGACGGGGCCCATAGTCTAGTGTTTCATCTCCTAGGGTTAGGTTTTTGGATGTTTAGGTTTTTCCATTGTTTCTAAAAAATACATATGCCTTCAAGCCTCATTGCAACAAAAATTTCAGAGGCTTGTAGCTTCCACATCTCTTCTCATATGTAAGCTACCAACACCCTAGCTAGTTTATTTCCATTTTGTCTGTAAATAAATTTCAGCTCTTTGATATTAATGAAATGAAGTGTTATTTCCAGTGCATATTTTTATTTATGGTTATATGTGTATTCCATTGAATTCCTACATAAATTCAGATCACAACTAAAATTTCTTTGAATTTGAGGTTCTAACTCTCGCTCTGGCCCTAATGATTGGTGTTTTGAGGGAGTGATTTTTCCTCTCACGATATCTTTCATGAACACAATGATTTATTCATGAAGTATTCCAGATAAGGAAATAAGAAACTAATGTTGATGAGGATGACAATTTTCCATTGGGAACATAGATGTGAATGTCTACTATCTTGATTCTAGGGAACTCTATGTGTCTTGGGTGATAATTCTTGTGATATCCTCTTTTTTGTGTCAATTTCCTACTCCTCTTTTTCCTTTTGGGTTTCTGATTTCATACATGCCTTACATATCTTGTTGATATTTATTTATATATTTTCCATATCAATATGATTTGTTCTGAAAAATATCACTCTCACCACTATTAGCACTGCCCTTCTCAGCTTCTTTTCCTCCTGAGTTCTGAAACCCTTGTCCATCATGACCACATGGATTCTATAACCCAATCTAGAACTAAATTCAAGGATCCATGCGTTCCTCCTGAATTATACAGCAGAATCTAAGAGATTATTCACAGAGAAAGAGCATCAAACCCTCTCCCAACCTGGGAAGGAAGAAGAGTAGTAGGAAATTCAATGATTATATTTTAATAATTTATCAATTGAGTAACAGGAAATTAAATTTTAATGGGTCGATTTTAGATTTTAGAGTAGCCCAAGTTTATATTTTAATAATTTTTCAACTATTTTTTTTTCCACTATCGAGTTTAAGTTATTTTTCATAAAAGGATGCCATTTCACATAGACACTATATGTTTAATATTTTTGAAGGCCCAAAGAGTGATAATTTTGGCTTCAGGGTATCAATAAAAACTATAAAAAACCATATTTTGAAAAACGTCTTTGAGATCCGTGACATGGGAGTATAGAATACCTCCCTAAGAAAGTATGTTCATATATAGAGGGAAAGAGGATAAGAGGTTTGAAGATAAGGGGAATATCAACAAACCCTTAAGGAGGTTGAAAATATACCTAATTCTATGAATAATGTTATTAATAAACTCAAATAGTCCTAGGTAGCCCATTAGTTTTGGGGAATAATATTATTAATAAACTTCAAATTGTTGTAGGTAGCTCAAAAATACCCTATTAGAAGCTAGCCATAGTTTAGCATACATTATTCATTCACATTAGTCATTTTTAGTTGTATTACTTATTAGCTACTCGTATATTTTAACCCATGACAAAATTAGTCATTTATGTTAGTTGATTTTAGTTGGGTCACTTAAAATTGCTCATTTTTTTTAGTATTTCACTTGGAAACGTTGTGGTGACTAATGTTTTTAGTCACCTAGTCACTAATTTCTCATTTTCTACTATTTTTAGGATTTTTTTTGCTAGAGGATTTCCTATTGCTTCAATATTTCTACTAGCTAGATGTGAGTTTCTTCTTCTTGATGTTCCAATTCCTTATATTTTCCATTTTATATTAGTGCCTATAGGATGGTGGTCATCTCCTATTATAATTGTTGGGCAGGGCCCAACTTGGTTCATTTTTTAGTTAAAGACTCCACATTTTAAGGAAGTGGAGTGTGAAATCTAGCATATAAGTAAAACATGTGGAGTTTAAAATCTTCACAAGTTTAGGAGTTTTGGGGGCTTTCGGGTGGGTCAAAGCCCCTCTTTTTGTAAAGGGAGTGATTTTTTTTAAAATATTTTAAGCTTCATCCATGGTTTGTGGACCATGGTATTGTAAGATGTAAAGGTTATATAAAGTGGAGTCATGTTGAGTCACAGATAGTAAGAAAAGAATGGAATTATGATTTTATGAGGGCAAGCTGAGAATTATCTATGTTTTAGTTTGTTTTGGGCCATCAGAGAAGGCTCCACAATTGTGTGCACACAGGCCTTGGTCTGCAATTGTGTGCACAGAGGCCTTGGTCTACAGTTGTGTGCACAGAGGCCTTGGTCTGCAACTGTGTGTGCGGGTCAAAGAAGGATTGTGCTGAAAGGACACATTATCAAGAAAGAGAAGGAAGATTATGAAGTATTTTTGTGTATTTGTGCAATTTTTATATTATTTATCTTTGATGTTTTTTCATGTATTGTGAAGTCGTGTATGATTTTTTATGCATAATAAAGTATTTTATGATTCTTATATGTGTTGTATTCAGTTGATTAATGCATAAAACTAATAAAGGCACAATGCTTGACAGTAGTAATTGATGAATAGGGCATAAACTATAAGAGTAGATAATTGCATCTCTGCAGTTTAGGAAAACATAAGGAAGAAGCATACTAGTAAATCTATTTCCTAATATCCCTCTACATGTAGAAACCTCATTCTAGAATCCACCAATATTTCCTCAGGTGAGGTTTTGGTTTGCGCAATAGATCATTGTTGAAAGGGTCGATAATAGAGGGTTTTTTTGGTAGCGTAGCTAGTCCGAACCTAGGTCTAGACTATTGCTGGAACGGGGTCCCCTAGCTGCATTTTTCTATATATATTTTGTAGTAATTTGTCTAGCCCAGGGGCTTTAGGGTGGGTCAAAGCCCCCCAGTATTGTAACAGGTCAAAGGGTAGACCTAGAGTCTACAAACCATAGCTTGCAGACCACGGGATAGCACAGGATATGATGATATAAATAGATGGATAGTTTGAGTCTAAGACTAAGAAATATTGATGCTAAGTATGAACTATTGAGATCTGTTTTGGGTGGTATTGGGTAAGGACTCCTGCTGGCTATGTGCGTGGATATCCTCAGTCCTGCTGTATGCGGACCCCGCTGGCTATGTGTGCAGGTTGTGACTTGGGTTTATAACTCAATTTTGGATGTTAATGATTGCGAAATATGTTGAAGTATCTATGTGTTACCCGAACTAGTTTCATTTACTGTTGAAGTATCTCTCTATTATCTCTAATAGCTACGATTGTTTTATTATTTGATGATAATTACTGATGTGCATGTGGATACCAAGGTATTGCTAAGATCTGCTTAATAATAGTATCTTTTTTTATGTTTGCATGCTGTCTATGAGGTTATAATCTTATATTTCTATACTGTTAAGGGCTCTGCAATAAGATTTCTTCTGTTCGAACCTGATAGGTCTCAACAAGACTTCCTTAATTACCCGATTTCTCCCATGGTGTGGAAACCTGGTTCCAACACCCATCCATACTACTTCTAGTGAGACCTTGCCCTGCGAAAGTAGGTCATTGCCGAAAGGGCCAGTAGTATAGGGGTTTGCTGGAAAACATTAAATCTGAGCCTGGGTCAGGACCCCTCAAGCCAACAAGTGGTTATGTTGTCAAGAATAGGAGCATTTTGAGAGAGATATCGGGTAATGCCATGAGGCCATTAGTGGCCTGAGAAACTGGAGCTCGAAGACTGGTTCGAAAAATAGATTTAGGAAATTTCCATTAAATAGAATTGAAACACACAGATAATAGCTGAAAGGTGGAAGAAAAAATATATTTTCACAGAAGTATATGAAATTTTATTCGTAACTTTCACGCACGAGCTATAGGAGTGGTTAACAAGGCTAGTAGAATTCCAGATGTGTTGTAAAAATGATCAGGTTACACTGTGGACTTTAGAATCGATTCAACAATTGGAGAAGGTGGACAAAACAATCAGCTGGACTATAGATCACTGGGTGGATAGTGTGCTAGGAGGATTTATAACATAATTCATAGTCAATCAATTCATATCCTACTTTGAAGCAGAGCGGAGGTTCTTCAAAGGATTCTGAGGTAAGTTCTTGCAAACATTGTCGCTACTAATTAAAATATTACTGTGCAAAAAAGGAATTTTGTGCAGCCACACCAAATGAATGACCTCTTATCAGGGGCAGAGTATGACACGAAATGGTAATTACTATAGATTCAATCGAGAAGGGGATAAATCCATTTATAGCCCCTTAAGAGAGCCACCTGTGGACGTAGGAACCAATCCTTCAGCTACACCATTGTTGAATCAACGTAAAGGCAAGAACTCCCCTACCCCTCCGCCACTACTGGAAGAAGATATCACCACACACATGAAGCCGCCCACCTTTAAGCGTGTGGGGGATGAAGACATGGACTGATTTTGGTTCGTATCAGAGTCAGTATGGACTGCGCAAAATATTTCTAGAAATTTTGTATCTGCACAACTATCTGTAGCCTTTGAATGAAGGGCCTTGGATTGGTTCATGGGGTACGTGGGCCAGCATGTGGATCCATGAATACAAAAAATTAAATATGCCTTAAAAAAATAGTTTTAGAAGCCTAAGTCCTACTCTCAACTGGGCATTGACTTGAAAGATTATAAATAGGGACCCACTAAGTCTATATGGGAGGTTGATCAGCAGCTAAAGAAGGTTATCAGGGATGGGGAATTTAAGTATGAGGATAGACAACACAAGGAATGGTTCATTTCCATGCTATTACCTCACCTGCGTGGGCCTATGGGTTAGCAAGCAATTGACACTGAAGAAAAATCCTTGGAGGTTTCCATGAAGCTAGAATTTGCACCAAGAGACGATACCCAGTTTGGGGTACAACAGATCCAGGGCCAGTTGGATGCAATACGCCTCGTTTGGTGCATAAGATGCAATGTGAGGAAAAGAAGCTAGTACAAACATTTGGTGCATAAGATGCAAGGTGTCAGGCCACACCAAGGATCAGTGCCCTCTGTTATAGACTACATGCAGGTTGTGGGGGCCAACCCATTGCACGCTAAAGAGGCTACGGGACCAAGAACCCCCATGTTATGGTGCGCTGACTACCGAGTAGCTGGACTACATGAAACCAACCACTACCCCCGTCTTGGTGCCTATGTTCCAGAGTTGAAGCAACAATGGTGCCGATTCTGCTCATCTGTGTGACATGATGAACACAACTACTGGACATGTGACTTAATGATAGATAGAGGAAACCTATATAGGGTACAGTCTGACCTTAATCACCACTATCCCCCTCGAATTGAGGAGGCTCCCCTTCCAGAGGCCGGCGGGGGGCGGGGGGGAAGAGGCAAAAGCGAGGTTCGGGGAAGATGGAAATTGATGTTCTATAATTATGGAGAAGCAAGGCCCTTCACAAGGGACTATTTGAACCCTACATGAAAATATTGTCGATATTGTAGACAAATGGATCATGTGACCAAATATTGTTTTGTGCGGATAGAAAAGATGCAGGAAAAACAGCAGACACCAACATAGAATGTACAAAGGGTTAAGGCAGAACCACGTGATGAGGGACCCAGTATTAATCTCATTATGCGTAATGGCATGGCTACTAGAGGAGTTGAGGAAAGAGCTGCAACTGAACCACTTATCTGAAAAGTCGTTATAAAAAAGGAAAGCTTGCACGTATAGAAGGAGAAAGAAACAGTTCCTAGAAGCTCGCAAAGACTTTACCAAAAATGAGGCATCTACGTCCAAGGCGCCAACAAATCTAAAAGTGGATAAAGAAGTTAAACCATTCCTACAAGCATGTATGAAGTTGCTACGCAACTAGAAGGCAGTAGAAAATCTTCAAGAATTGATAGACAGTTGCACAGAAAAGGCTTACCCTCCAATGGAAGTTAAAGATGTCTACAAAATTTACAGGCATAAGAAATGCACTAGTCAGGAAATGTGGCTAACTGCGTAGATTGGCGATTATGAAATGGATCAGGTCAAACTAGATTTGGGATCTGATGCAGATGTCTTACCCAAATAGAATTCACAGAGGATGGGAGAACCTAAGCTGGAATGGTCTACTATATAGCTGCGCATGGCTAACTAATCGAATGTCAAACCGTTGGGAAGAATATCAAATATTATGGTAGACATTACAGGAGTTAAGGTATAGGCGGATTTTGAGGTAATTCAAATTGTAGAGGATGCGAACCCTTATCATGTTCTCTTAGGACTAGGCTGGGCTATAGACATGGGAGGCATTATCAACTTGAATAAAAGGATCATGGTTTTTGAGAATAAGGGTACGGGAGTAATAGTCCCTCTATACCCAGTAGAGAGAGAGTGGTATGTAGAACCCGTGTGTGAAGAAGACGACTTTGATCATACATTAGGGGAATGGTCTAAAATGGCCCTCCTAAGGAAAATGTACAATCAAAATTCACTTTATGAGAACCAATCACATTTTAAGGGATGACATCATCCCTAATGGTTGAGGTGGCATTGCTTGAGTTAAAGGTACTTGCGTGTCACATTCTCAGTGGTGGATAAAAGATTATGGTTAACCATGGTAGTAATCTAAGTACTTTTAAAGTCAAAGTAAAGTACTCATAGTAAATGTCATTTCACACTTTTGAATAGAAATATATTATTGTCATTTCATGTTTCTTGAAAGAAACAATGCATATCCCTATACATCTATTATATTATATTATATTGTATTATTTTTATATAGTATATTAATTACATGTTATTATACAATTTATATAATATAAATTTTAATTAATAGCATATAGTAAAATTAAGAATTTATAAATTTATATTTATATTTTATAATAAGTTATTTAAATACAAAGTACAAATGCATTAGTTGTTCAATGATAATGAGCTTTTCTTAAAAATATCATTCCTATTTATAGTCACATCAATACAATTCCCTTATTAATTTTATTTTGGTAGAACTTTTGAATTGAATTTAACTATGGTTACATGGATTGTGGTGCAAAAATTGAATTGCAAATTCACAAATATTATTTTATTGGTTTAGCTATTATTTTATTATTTCCTTAGGAGGCCCATTTTAGACCTCAAAATTCCTCTAATGTCTATAAACTAACTACTCAGGACAAGGATTGGATTAACCCTATGGCTGATGGTGTGCTTTATTGGGAGAAAGACAATGAATGCCTCTCTAACTCCGATGGGGAGATCGAAAATTGGCAGAACCGGTTGCATGATGTATCTGCACTACGACGTCTTAGGATCACAAAGAGCTTCCAGTGTATCTCCTCGGAGGTAAGAGAGTTGCCTTACTTTGATGATTTTGGTAGTATTAGGTATTTTCTTATAGCATTCAAAGCAGAAGTCCCAAGGGAATGGAGAATGTGGGTGCTTAACCTAGCCATGTGTAGGACCCCTACGCGGTGGTGGGAAACTCATAAGGGGACTTTTCAGGATTGACACGAATGTCGCAGGATGATGATCCTATGATTTTAACCCCCGGTTCACCTACCCATGGATATTTTCCTCAGTCGCGGGGACCTGCACAAGCACTTGTCCACGTGGATGGAGGTGTGGTGTGAAAGGACCTGGGATGAATGGGTCCACCTATTTATTCATACCTTGGGACCCATCCCCACCATATGGTATTTGGATGCAGAGCTACATCAGTGCACCCACCACTGGGATATCATGAGGGACGATTTTGTGGGGACATTCAGGTTGATAGGCGGAACTGAGGAATTAGATAAAACCTTGCAAGACATATATGCTCTAGTATTTAATGAATCACACCCTCATGTACAGTATGGGGAACCAACTTGGTATACACAGATGCAGGATATTGCCATCTGTTGCAATCTATAAATGTAGGAATGTGATGAAGACCCATGAAATATCACTATCCCTGAGTCTAGGGGTGAATGAGTAGTTGTTAGACCCCCGCTGCAAGCCATCGATGTGAACAAGCCTCTTAAGTTAAGGGAAGTCAACATTGGAATAGAAGAACAACCCAAGCTAGCTAGAATTAGGGATTACTGGGATGATGATACTGTTGGGAAAGTCGCAGAACTTCTCACAGAGTACCAGGATTTGTTTCCTATGAAATTTTTAGAACTCAAAGCTATCACAAGGGACCTGGGGGTCATACGAATCACTTTAAAACCAGATGCACACCCTATCAAGCAATGACCTTACTGATTGAACCCCAAGTATAAGCAGAAAGTTAGAGAAGAAATCCACAAAATGCTAGCCACAGTTATCATCTAACCAGTAGAACAATCAAACTGGGTAAGCCCTATGGTGGTCCAAGAAAAAAATACTAAAGGATAAATAAGAATCTGCGTCGACCTGCATAAGCTGAATGATGCTTGCGTACATGATCCCTTCCCTACGCCATTATTTGATAAAATATTCGATAGTGTCGGAGGGAAGGAAGCATACTTATTCACTAACGAGTTTTCGGGCTACCATCAGATCAGTATTGCACCTGAAGATTGCAGCAAAACTAATTTTACCATAGAATGTGGATCCTTCCAGTACATCATCATGCCCTTTGGGCTCAAAAATTCCCCTGCCATATTTTCACAAGTAGTGGTTGCAGTATTCAAGGAGTTCATTCACAAGTTTATGGAAGCATACTTTGATGATTGGAAAATATTTAGATTGGTAAAGAAGCACATCTCGAACCTGCTCGTGATCTTGGATGCCTGTAGAAAGCACCAGATTTCCTTAAATATTAAGAGGTGCATATTCTGTGTACCTTTCAAGATCTTGTTAGGCCACATAGTCTGTCGATAGGGATTGATGGTTGACCCCACCAAGGTTGCAGTTATCATCAATTTAGCAGTCCCCACAACTGAGAAATGACTGCGCTCCATCCTCGAGCACACAGGCTACTATAGGAAGTTCATTCAAGGGTACACACTGATCACGACACCCATGGAAAATCTGCTAAAGAAGGAAGTATCATTTTTTTGGGACACGGAGTGTCAAAAGAGTTTTGAGTTACTCAAGGAAAAGATGGTCTTTGTACCTATCCTCATATTTCCTGACTGGGCAAAGGTTTTCCATGTCCATGTGTATGCTTGAGGGATCGCCCTAGGAGTTGTCCTTACGTAGCCCGGGGAAGGGGACATTGACCACCAGGTTGCATTTTCTAGTAGAAAACTCTCTAGCGAGGAGCTTAATTACTCTACTACTGAACACGAGGGGTTGGAAATGGTGTATTCCCTACAAAAATACTACCATTATCTGTTGGGTGGCCACTTCAAGATGTTCACGGATCATTCAGATTTGAAGTACCTCGTCAATAAGAATTTGTTGGGGGGGGGGGGAGATTTGCCGATGGTTACTACTGTTTGAGGAATGTGACTTTGAAATAATTGTGAAGCCTATGAGATTAAATGCTAGAAAAAACCAGTTGTCCTAAATCGAGAGTGGTGAAGAACCAACCAACATAGAAGAAGGATTTCTTGATGCACATCTATTTTCTATTAAGGTGGTTGATGAGAAATTTTCTGATATTTTTCAATTCTAAACTATGGGGATGGCACCTACAGAATATATGGTACAACAAAAAAGAAAGTTGGTAACCCATGCAGCTAACTTTACCATCATCGTAGGCCACCTGTATAAGCTAGGAGCTGATGAGGTACTGTAAAGATACGTACTGGAGCATGAAAGACAAGCCATTTTAGCAGAATCCCACAGAGGCATAGCAGGAGGTAATTACGCAAGAAAAGCGACGATGCAAAAGATCTTAAGAGATGGTTTGTGGTGGTCCACACTGAATAGTGACTCTCACATCTATTGTAAAGCCTGCAACACATGCCAAAAGACAGGAAGAGCATCACGCAGGGATGAAATGCCCTTACAACCACATATGGTCCTGCAAGTATTCGATAAATTGGCAATAGACTTCATTGGGCCCATCAACCCACCAAGTTAGAAGAAAGGTGTCCGATACATGCTCACTGCGACTGATTCTGTAACTAGATGGGCATAAATGCAAGCTGTGAAGAATTGCACTGCAGATACTGCTGTGCATTTTATTTTTGAGCATTTTTTAACCAGGTTTGGCTATTCGAAGATCTTGATGAGCGATAGAGGTACACATTTCATTAATGACACAATTCAATATTTGACTGAGGAGTTTCAAATCCACCATGAAAAAAGTTCCCCATATCAGGCAAATGGAACGGTAGAAGATTTTAATAAAAATCTGGAACAGGTGCTTACCAATGTCTGTAATGTTGATTGAAGTGATTGGGACGTGTGCATCCAGTCAGTCCTTTGGGCCTATCGGACTATGTGTTAAAAATTTATTGGGAAAATGTCATTTCAAATGGTTTATGGGAAGGAGGCAATTATGCCCATGCAGTATATCATTCCTAGCTTGTGTATTGCGGCCTTTAAAAACTTGGCGGAGCTCGATATCATGGAGGAACACTTAGCATAGCTAGTTTCCTTGCAGGAGGATCGATTCATTTCTAACTTTCATAAACAAGTTTCGAAGGCCAGGGTAAAAGCCTGGCATGAGAGGCATATCTGAAAGAAGTCGTTTAAAGAAGATGAGCTAGTATTATTATATGACAGCCAGTTTGCAAGCAACCCAGGGAAATTCCACCAACATTGGTTGGGACCTTACATCGTAATAGAAATTATGAATGGTGGTGCGGTGAGATTCGCTACGCTATGCAAGGACCCCCTGCCAGGATATGTTAATGGCAATTGTCTCAAACCATACCAAGCCAACTCGGTGCATACCAAATTACTAAATGGCCGAAGTAGCTGCATTAGGATGGCTACGCGTAGGCAAGAATAAAAATGCAGGCATGCCCGTTATACGCTCAGGGGTCATCTGCATGTTAGGAAGCACGAAAAGGAGCGCTGGGTATGTAGGGGTAATACGCAGCTACAAAAACTAGCCATTGGAATAGTAAAGCTAGGTAAAAAGCCAATTTTACCATTGAAAGGAGTGGGAAGTTGGAAATTAATGCAGTGATTTTAGAGGATTTTTTACCATTTCCTTGATGGTAAGTTTAAGCTAAGTTTCATCCGACCATTTGTCACTATCCAAAGATATAAAATGAGGAGGACAGATCAGAATTGGGTTCCGTACATCCTGAAATTCTTGTGCCTTGAAAATTTTGGTAGCTACTATGCTCTATTTATGTCCGGGTGCGCTACCCCCTCTGATAGTAGCAACCCTGAGTTCATCTTCTGAGCAAGAATGACTACGACTAATCCCACTGAGTCATCATAGGTCATGGCCTATACTGAGATAACATCCTATGAAGTATTGGAAGTAAACCCTGAAGTAGAAGAGTTCTTGTCCACACCGACCAAGGGGAAGCAGGTGGAGAAAAAGAAGAATAAGGGGAAAGGCCAGGAGCAAGGGTAGGGGAAGACTACGAAATGGGCTGGGGTGAAGCCACGCACATCCCCTCAGAATGTGTAATCCCCTTGAAAGGTGCCTAGGGCATGCTCGCCTAACCTGGCGAAGCGACCTCTGTCTGCTTAGGAAGAAGCTCAGCTAGTTGTCCCGCTGACTTGGCTACGACCCTATGTTCAGCCTAGAAGACTCTCGGTGCGCACACCTAAGAATATCGATGTTGTGCGCTCCTATCTTCAAATGTTTCTGGTTCCAAATGAATTCCCCATAATTGGAGAAGCACTTGGAAATCTCCCCTCAGTTAAGTTCGACGATCACAACCTTGCTAACCTAGAGGCCTTCCCAGAATTGGCACCTGAGCTATATCTCGAAAGAGTACTGGAGGACGATGTTCTAAAGGTAGTACCAATTTCATGGGTGTGCAGGTTAGCAAGTTCAAGATTTCTAAACTTGCTGTGAATACCTCACTTTAGCCAATACAATATCACCAACCTAGTTGTGCGACAACTACTAGCCTTGATCCATGACGACAGCTTGTGGATCCAGGACCGCATTCCCATTGATGCTGCCCTAATTCATAGCATTACTTGTCTCCCCATGAAGGGGCCAAATCCCATGGAGCGCGTTGGCAAGAAGTATGAGGAATAGATCACCGAAAAGGTGCGAGAAGACTACAATGTCGAGCGAAACAAAAGAGGGTTCCTGATTGGAACCATTGCTAACCCTGGAGTGTGCATGGGTACCCTACTGCTGGCTTGTAAAATGATGTGCAAGTTCTAGGCCACGGATGTCCCCGCCTATGTGATTAAGCTTGCTGGCTGCTGCAAAAAGGGGGTCTGCTATAACGAGTCATAGTTCCTCTGCACTGAGTTTCTGGAAAACATGCGCAAGGCCCAAGACCACGGGAAGGGATTCTATTACTCTTGGCTATTGCTCATAATTTCATTGGTCATATGGGAAGCCCCTGAAGGATCGGTCCTCCCTGATCTCAAACTGTACATGTGTGAAGGGGCACGATACACAAAGTTGTGGGATTCAAAGGATGAGAAGCATAATGAGGAAAACAAGGTATTTTGGATACTGTTTGATGGCACGCTCGCAACAACAATTCACTCTTAGCCACACCTATTGCCAACGGTCTATAGAAAGTATAATAGCATCGCGACATTCCAGGTTACGATGCACAACGTGCAGATTTAGGGTCGTAAGGATCCAGCTTAGATGTCTCTGCCTTACATGGTCATCGATGAGGAAATCGATCTGCTCATTGCCACTTGGCCTCCACAATGGAAATTGGGATTCAAATCAAATGGCCTTGTAATGACTGACAATACTGGTATAAGCGCAACTCCAAAGACCACCACCCCACCTGATACTATGAAGAACTCAAAAGGCCATGTCCCAGAAGGCTCCACCAGGATAGAGGTTCCCCCAAATGTGGTCGAGGGCATGCATCAGGAGTCGTAGCGGGACTTGGAGACTAAGGGCCTAGATGATCAGGGCACTGGTCCCCTGCATGGCAGGAAATGGGTAGCTGAACCTCTCAAGGGCCCGCAAATGAAATGACGGGCTATGAGGCCCAATAGGGAGATTGAGGTTACTTTAACTGAGGAATATTTTAAGCAAATTGAAAATGCGATCACCATTGCATCGGAGGACAGGTGGCTTACCTTGGAAGAGCAGCAGAAGGCCACAGTCTCTGCATTAGAGTCTAAGCTTCAAGCTCTTCAGTTCAAATTCGATACCCTGCAAACGAGCATCGTTCAAGCGAGGTTGCCTCAAGAGACCAACACTGAGTTGATCTCCATGAATGAGAGCCTCCTCTACCCCTTGCCAGGTGCATAAATCACTCTGGTTCTACCTAACTTATGTGAGAAAGTCCAGGCCTACACAGAAATACATCTGGACTTGGCTCGGCTTCAATTTGAGCCATTGTAGGCTCTCCACACATCCCTCTTTGATGAAATCTAGCATAGAGATCGACGGGTGCAGTAGTAGCTAAGTACAGCCAAGCAGACCATCATAAAAAATACCACCGAGGTGTCCCAGGCATATTCTGCGTGTATCCTTACCACTGCACAACAAACCGAGTTGGAACGCCTGACCAGCAGACTCTGCAAAGATGTGACCGAAGACATTCTCCCCTCTGCCACCCCCTAGGCCAAGATTAAGGGGCTCATCATAGGTCTGAAAGCTTCTCAGACTGAGATCCAGAGCATTAAGACCAAGATGGAGTAGCAGATTGTTGCATTGCAAGCTAAGTTGCAACCAGAAACCCCTCCTGAGGTATGCGCCTAGAGAGTTGTGCTAGTCACAGAAACTACAAACACCATTACATCACAAATTTCTCAGGGCACCGAATTGTTTGAGACAAATATGCATTTGTGGTCTACGGTGCAACACAACCCTCTTCTGCATGGGTTTACCCAAGAACTGCACCAGAAGGAAGAATAATTTGAGAAAATGGAGGCTACAATGCCCACTCTGATCCAAACCCAATGCCTGGCATGTCTGCGAGCCATCCATGTGCTCAGCGATGACCTAGAGGGGCTTTACCACAAGAAAAATATTTTGAGTAACCACCTCAAGCCATGGGCCGATGAAGCCCTCAAGTTATCCCAGGACTTGGATATCTCAATCATACAGCTGAATCAAACCCTGGAGAGTGTCACTGCTACCACAAAAGGCCCAATTTTGCAAACGTTGGTGGAAATTATGAAGAATGTTTTCATGCAGAGCAAAGGTGTGTTGCCCCCTCTAGTCGATGCAATCAAGCAACTCCATGTGAAGATGCAAACTTCACGGTTGTTGTGACTCGGGACGAGTCATAAGATTGTGTTGGGGGCCTGTTGGAACAGGGTCCCCTAGCTCTGTTTTTTATATATATGTTGTAGTAATTAGTCTAGCACAGGGGCTTTAGGGTGGGTCAAAGCCCTAATGTATTGTAACGGGTCAAAGGGTAGCACAGGATAGCATAGGATATGATGGTATAAATAGATGGATGGTTTGAGTCTAAGACTAAGAAATATTGACGCTAAGTACAAACTATTGAGATCTGTTTTGGGTGGTATTGGGTGAGGACTCCTACTGGCTGTGTGCATGGATATCCTCAGTCCTATTGTGTGTGGACCTCATTGGCTGTGTGCGTGGGTTGTGACTTGGGTTTGAACTTGGTTTGATGTTAATGAATGCAGAATCTGTTGAAGTATCTCTGTGTTACCTAAAATAGTTGCGTTTACGGTTGAAGTATCATTGTGTTATCTGAAATAGCTGCGATTGTGTTATTCTTTGATGGTAATTACTGATGTGCACGTGGATGTGAAGGTGTTGCTAAGATATTCCTAATAATAGTAGCTTTGTTTATATTTACATGCTATCTATGAGGTTATAAGCTTCACTTTCTATACTGTTAAGGGCTCTGCATATAGATTGCTTCTGTGCGAACCTGATAGATCTCAATAGGACTACCTTAATTACCTTATTTCTCCTAGGATGTAGAAACTTGGTTCAACACCCACCCATACTACTTCAGGTGAGACCTTGGCCTGCGAAAGTAGGTCACTGCCAAAAGGGCCAGTAGTATAGTGGTTTGTTGGAAAACCTTAAATCCGAACCTGGGTCAAGACCCCTCAAGCCAACAACCACCTCAAGCCACCAAATGGTTCTTTTTTCAGGACCAGTATCTTATTGAAGAATATGTGGATGTGGCATCTAACAATAAAATATATCCAAGATAGGGTAAATATGAAAGAACAAGAGATTTCAGTACAAGAAAAAAAAAATGTGTGACTGTCAACTAAAGCTTGGTTGCAAAGATATATTTTTACAGAGCAACATGAGAATTTTGTCTCAATGTTTTCGAATGAGTTGCATGAATGGTTGTCAAGGTTGGTTGAGAATAAGACCTATTTTAAGAATGATGAGCCTACTGCGTGGAGCCCCGAATTGTTCCATCGACTCAAGGAGAGTGATTACAAGATCTGAAGAGTCGTTGATTTTTGTATCGATAGTATTTTTGGAGGATTTATAATTGAGTTCACCATAGACACATACATATCCTATAGAGAAGCTGAGTGAAGATGTTTCAAGGGTCTGCAAGGTAAGTTCTTGAATTATTTAAAGTTATGGATTAAGATGCTTTTATGTGAAAAGGGTGTACTGCACATGCAATCAGATTGATGTTTGGAAGAATTAAGTTTGGGTCTATGGGAAGTTTTAAATATTCAGGGTATATTGTGAAAATTTCATTGAGATTGATTACAGTCTCTTCTTTAGTGGATCTAAAATTGAAGAAGTATAAAGTAACCCCACAACCCCTATATGTGTGTCACAATTAGAATTTAGAGATCGTCAGGGCACCTCTGGGATTTCCCATCCCGCCACTCCCCTCACCTCGCATCCCCATACCCATACATTTCCTCCACCTCCAACTCCACCTCCCCCAAGAGACATGACTGATGAGGTTAGAATGCATATTTTCAAAGGTCGGGCATAAGAGGATCCTGATCAATTTTGGTTTGTCATTAAAGCAGTATGGAAAGTGCGAGAAGTCATATATGATGACATAAGGAAGGTACAAATTGTCACAGCGCTGCAGGAAAGGGTGTTGGCATGGTATATGAAGTACTCCATGACGCATCAAGCTTCCACGTTGGATGAAAAAAATACAACGTTGAATTCTGAATTTAAGAATCCAAAATCACAGTCACAGTGTATTACAGAGATAAAACAGATCAAACAAACAGTGACTAAATCTGTATGGGAATTAGATCAAAGGTTCAAGATGTTACTAGGACAAGTTAACTTCCAAATTCCTAACGATCAACATAAGGAGTGGCTTATACCTACGCTATTGCTACATATAAGGCTACCTTTGACACAACATAATATATAAACACAATACGAATATCTTGAAATTTCTATGAAATTGGAAGCTTCGCCCATCGCAAATACCCAAGTAGGGGTACAACAGATTCAGAGTCAATTATGAGAAATGCATTTGGAGATGCAAGATCTAAAGAAGTGTAAGGAAATATTATCGTAGATTCTCTCATAGGTATGGTGTATATAATTTAAGGTAGAATTCCATTATAAAGATCAATGCCCTGTTTTTAGAGATTACATCAATGGTGGCGCGCCTAATCCGTTGCACACAAGATCAAGTGTATGGTGATATATGTGTAAAAATTAAGGTATACATCACATTGAATAATTATATTCAATGCAGAAGTATGTTCAGAACCCGAAGCATATGTTTTCTAACTTTTGTAGCTCCGTAGGGCACGATGATAATAATTGCCAAAGTTATGAGTTAATGATAGAGTAGACTGCAGCTACATACATAATGTAGGTTTAAGGGTGCGTGCATGATGATCATGGTCCACCAAGAGGGCATGGAGGCTTCCAAGGATGAGGATGAGGATGAGGAGGAGGCATTGGTTGAGGACATGGTCAATAATATGTTACAACTACGGCAAAGCGGGACACTTCGCGAGTGATTATCAAATTCCCACAACCCCCTCTCCCAAGTATTGTATATATTTTGATCATGTAATAGAATATGGTCTTGTTATAATATCAAATATACAGGATAAAATAAATCAGTAGCCTATGCAAAAATTATAGATGATGACTGTTCAACCGCAGGAAGAATATCCTAGTGTTAACATAGTAACTAGAAGTGGTACAGCTACGGGGGAAGATAGCACAGTAAGACAAAATCCTATTGAGGACGCGTGGGTCAGAAAAGATGGAGATAAGAATACTGGGTTCAATATGAAAAGATAAAAGCAGATTTTTTTGGAGGCAAAGAAGAATTTCATGGACCTTAGATCTTCGACATCTAGGACGCAACCACAGACTCAATAGAAGCCAATGCCTTAGAAGAACAACACCCAGGTGATTATTGTGACAAAGGAATTTGATCTAGCTATATTGAAATCATTTTTGCAAACCTGCATGAAGTTAATAAGAGACAAAAATGTTCTCAAAAGTATCTAGACAATGATAGACTCCTAAACAGGAGTGGAAGATCCATGCAGTGAGTCGTCTGCAATAAATAAATTGCGTCAACATAAGAAGAGGATAGGCAAAGAAATTATATTAATTGTGCATATTAGGGAATATGACATGGATTAAGTAACCCTGTATTTGGGATATGATGCCAATGTCTTGCCTAAGAAGACGTGGGAGCACATGGGAAAACCAAAGTTGCAATGCTCACTGATCCAGTTCAGAATGGCTAATCAACAGAACATTATTCCTAGTAAGATGTCCTTGTGTAGTAGTATACATTGAAGGAGTGGATGCTATGGCATAATTTGAAGCAATTGAGACTGTAGATGACAACAATCAATATCCAGTGCTGCTTGGAATGGATTGGGATTTTGATATTGATGCAATAATAAATTTGAAGAAGAGAAATATGGTGTTTGAACAAGGCAACCTGAGGGTCATTTTTCCACTAGAACGTTTGGAAGGAGTGTGGTATATATATCCTATTCACGATGGATGTTGCGATGCAGATATTGATAATATATACAAGTTCATGACTAAAGAGGAAGATTGGATCAATGACAATATAGATGGAAGGATAAGTTATGAAAGGAACAACTCATGTATTTTATATTCTAATGAAGAATTGGAGAACTGGCATAATAGGCTGCACGAAGTTTCTACTAAGTGATGTAAGATAATTACAAGATCAATTCACTGCATCACTACAGAGGTATGTAATTTTCCTTACTATGATGGGATAGGAGATGTCAATTTTTTTCTTGATGAAATTTAAATTCCTGTACTTGAAGAACAAAGGTTTCAAGATTTAAACGTAGCGCTAATTTCTACACCTACTAGATGGTGGGGTACTCTTAAGGGAAATATTGGAAGTTGGAAGAAAATATCGCAGATTGATGACAATCAGATTTAGGCATGTAGATACTAGAATCAAAGTAAAATATGATGGCAAAGATGACCCTCGAGGGCATAATTTTTACTGGACTATGATGTGGGATGAAGATTCAACACCAAAATGGGTACATAGATTATTTCACACATTATATGTGGTACCTATGAATTGGTATCCTAAAACCAAACTGAGACATGGAACAACGAATTGGGAAGAGATGGTTGAAGGATTTTTAATGAATTTTAGTTTTGAAGATGAATGTGAGTACATATATGAAGATATTAAAGTAGTCAAAGAAAGGATTTTGAAGACTACAATGATAACCTTGACACAACATGATTGGGTGACGTAATTGGAACATGTAGTAGAATTATATAATATAACAACGAAAAAGGATGAGGAAGATCCATGCAATATTAATAACCAAGAGTCAAAAGGACAATATGAGGTTGTTGTACCATAACTTGAGATCCTTGACATAAAGTAACCGGTGAAGGGGCATAAGGTGAATATATCATCTGAAGAGGAGCCAAAATTCACATTTATTAGTGATTATTGGGATGAAAATATAGTCAAGGTGAAACTGATAAATGTGAAGCAGGTGCCTACTAAAGCGGGGTGGGAGGGCATGTCTCCAAATGGAACCCACTCCGAATGTTGCTTCAAATTTAAAATGAGCATAACTTAGTCAATATAACTCAGAATATTTATTATAACCCATTTTTAGAAATGGAATGATTATTATAAATCTTCTCATGTGTTTGAAATCGATATCTAGAGACCCTGGACTCTCAGATTCGCGCTGGAACTGTCCCATCGTCACAAAATTTCTGAAAAAATAGCTAATTTTAAATCAGTGATAAATCCCTCGTCTGGACTCCGATTCGACTGATTTTTTTTTTGAAATAGGGTGATTTTTCAAGAGGAACTCGGATATGTAACCATTTATCTGAAATTTTACACTTAAAACTGAAATAAATGACGGGAGATCTGCCGTCCATGAATTGTTGTCAGAAAAATTGTTGCAACATGCTGATTTTGAATGAGCGATATCTTCTTCATCCGAACTCCAATTCGGCCAAATGTTTTTTTTGAATTTGGGTATTTTTTCACAAGGAATCCAGATATGGTCTTTTTTTTTGTAATTTTTTCACCAAAAGTTTCACATCTGATCTGCAAACTCACCGCCCTAAAAATTCATGGAGTTTGTTAAAGATGGTTGCAAAACATTGAAACTGAAATATGATTCAAACCCTCATTCCCATGGATTTGTAATCTGAATCTGATACCACTAATCCAGATCTTGGGGGGAGACCTGAAATATCTAAAAAAATTTAAAAGGATCTGAAAATATCTGCAAAATTACAATGCTAGAAAAAAAGAGAGAACACAAAGAAAATAAAACCATAAAGAAACTTGTTTTATTAAAACAAAGAATAATTGTAGAAGCTACATTGTGGTGCAAAATTGGCCATTTTACAAAGTGAGCCTTGTTATTTATAGTCTTCATTTGAGTTACAATACCATGGGTAGATACCATAGGTGGATACCATGGGTCAATACCATGGGTAGATACCACTTACAATACCATGGGTAAATTCCATGTGTGGATGAATACCATGGGTGGATACATACCATGGGTGAATGAATATCATTGATAGATGTCATTTACAGTACCATAGGTTAATAAATACCATGGGTCGACGCCATTTGCAATAATACCATGGGTAAATTCCATGGGTGGATGGATAACATAGGTGGATGAATACCATGGGTGGATGCCATTTTCCATTCGGATCATCAGAAAACTGCAGTTTTCTGAATATGAATGTTCTGCAGAAAGTAGAAAAAGGGAATGGCACTTAAAGCCTTATGTATAATGAATTTCAAACCTCTTCCTTAGAGATCACTCGAAGAAATAGGAGGGATTCCCACACGGGAACACCCTGTGCTAAACAACACCTACAATCTCTACTAAATAGCCCAAGAATGCAGTGGAATGCCACTTGAAAATTCCAGATCTAAAAGATCATATATAAAACAATCCAAGATGCCTCTCACCTTTGCCTTCATATCCTTTATAATGATTGAGCCATCCCAAGCCTTGGCCCTAATCTCAACTACGTAGCCTCATGTGGACAAGATCCTCCAAGTGGGACTGCACTGTTTGACCAAATCAACCAAACAGTCTAGGTGAAATGTACACCTCCTCCATCATGTGTGCTTCATTTGCACATGATCCTCCATCACTTGGTCATTAATGATCAATGATCCTTTGTTTGAAATCTTCAAGATCTTAGTTGACTAAATCAACCCTCCATGATCTTTCTCATTAAATGAGACATGATCTCCAATCTCATTCACATTAGTAGTTTCTCAACTACCTCTTTTTGCAAATCTAGACTAAATTAATCCACATTCACACACATAAAGTGGATATTTATTCTTATT
Organism: Pinus albicaulis; assembly: GCA_034641835.2. Classification (NCBI taxonomy): domain Eukaryota; kingdom Viridiplantae; phylum Streptophyta; class Pinopsida; order Pinales; family Pinaceae; genus Pinus; species Pinus albicaulis. The sequence continues at coordinate 675,342,896 of CM076581.1, forward strand.
TAGGATTGTGGGTTCCTCCACCCTTTTATTTACTTAATTCATTAAGAAAACCAAGGACTCTAATATTCTGAATATGATGTGAAAATTTGGGAATATTACAGACCCTCCCCCCCGGGGACAAAATGTTGCTTGTCGTCAAGCAACTCCAAAAGTAGATGCAAGGCCATCTATTCCCCTCCATATGGCATCCACATAAGGAAGGCTTCCTCCAGTTGCTGCAATAGGTTATGTATGTTTTGTTCCAAAGTTGTCTTTTTAAAAACATAAAGAATGACCTCCAACTATTGTGTTAGATGTCCTCCTTCCATCATGAAGTACCAAATGACAACCATATGATGTCCAAAAACATCCAAAAAACATGAGAGACATAAAATAAAGTAGCTCTTTCCACAAGGGAAAATCTTCGTCATACCATACACTCCTTCATCCCATGTTTCATGAATTAGATTGAGCATTGATATGCTCCCATACTTACCTTTGTTGGCCTTGTTGGATCCAATCTCCATCATTTCAAAATCATGCAAAAGAATAAGGGAAGAAGTAATATGGGTAGAAAAATATGTCAAACCATATTCTCCCAACAATAAACATTGGATTAAGGTCCTTTGCTTCCATCCTCCATCTCCTACATGTAAGATGATCAAGCCAAACTCCCCCATAAGAAACCAAAGCAACAAGAGATCTTGTTGCTTTCTCTCCCTCTCTTGTGCATCATGAAGCATAGGCATACTAATGAACATATGAGATGTTACATCATCCCAATACAAAGAAACATCATCAATGCACATCATGAGATCATTATGCCAAATTTTAAACAATACAAAACACATAGACATAGGAGATGTCATGTGGTGGCCAAACTCCCTCAAGTGAAACCAAAATGAACATGCCTTCTTTTGCTGCATACTATCATTGATACACAAGGCATGAATTAGAAAATCAGGAGTTATTGGGTGGTATCCATACTCACCCAAGAGTAGCCAGCATAGCCATGCCTCCTCCCTCATCTCATATGTGTTTTTCAAGGGATGGATAAAAAAAAATTGTGCCTTTGGAGAGTGACAAAAATCTCCCAATGGAAACTAGCGTAACCAAGCATGTTGGCCCATAAAAATCTACAAGTGGTTTTGCAACCCCTTTCTTATCATCCTCACCCATTCACTCCCATGTGGATGATGAATGAGGTACTGCATAATCATGGCATCCTCCCTTTGTAGAATGCCATCCTTCCCAAACTTTTGAAGAACTTTGCATTTCCTGAAATGTTGAAATGCATCTCTAAAGAGATCTCTTAATGAGATTCTCTCTCCATCAAAGGCCCTCCAAAACCAAATACGTTTTGGATTTACTGCAAGTAGAAGTCTCTCTTTGAGCAGTGAGAGGCTCATTGAGAAAGGGCCATTTAGAAGGGAGAAAAGGTTTCTCATTTCATGATGTCTACCATTTTTCATCTTTGCTTGCATTGCTTCATGAGTGAAGCTACCTCCATAATGCTCCAAGAATGATGATGTCTTTCCTTTGTCACAGCCATTAAGTGACAGTGCTATGATATGTCTCTGCTTCAAATCAAAATTTGGTTCTAATCATTGGTTATGCGTTGGTCTTGAAACAATATGTGCTGAAATTTTATGCATATCTTGGATCAACTGATATGTGGGAACCTCTTGACAAAACACAAGAGTTCCTCCAACTGGAACAATAGTTTCTCCAACTGCTGGTAAGAGTGATGGCCTCTTTTCTTCAAGTGTACCAGCGCTGGTATCTTTCTCCTCTTCCTCATGCACCTTCTGATCCATGCATGGGACTCCATATGTCAAGAGCTCAAGACTATCTTGCAAAGATGCAATTGTCTCTTCCCCATATATAAGTACTTCTGCAACAGGTGGTGAAAGTAGTGACCTCTTGTCCAGAGTAAAAAGATTGACATTCTCCTTGGTTTCCTTGGGAGATGCCTCTTTGTAGCACAACTCTGTCTTTTCCACATCAAACTTCTTCCTTAACTTGCGAAAGAAATTTGAATACTTGTTCACCTTTGCATGTTCTAAGTGCCCAAACCACCAGTCATCTACTTCATCCAAGAGATGAAGTGCTACAATTTGAATAGCCTCTTCTTCAACCACAGGATGTAGCTTGAAAAATTAATCTAACTCCCTCCTCCAAGCCTTGAAATTTCTTGAGGAATATCCATCAAAGGTAGGAAAATAGAATCTATTATGCCTCTTCCTTTTATTGCTACTATAGGATCCTCTTTCTTCTTTAATCTGGAAGAATTGTTGGAGATTTAGCTGCTCCTTGAAAGCTCTCAATTGTGCTTTTTACTCTTTAAGATATAGACTGAGAGTCTGATGAGTCTCAAGTTCATTCCTTTATTCATATCTATACCTCTCACCTTATTCAAAGAAAATGGGCATAGTGGATCTATGAGGAGATCTAGGATTCTCCGGTCTTCTTTTCTACTAATATGAAGTACTTTCCTCATCACATATTCTTCTTGGATCTTCCCTCTATCTTTCCTCCTCCATTTGATTGACCTCCTTGGAGAGATCTTGCATGGATCTAAAGAAAGGAGTGACAAATTTTTCATCCTCCATGATAGATCTCATCTATCTGTTCTTCTTTCAATGCAAAAGATGAAGTTTCCACAAGCTGAGCCAAATATCATGCTTTGATACCATTGTAATATCCCAAAATAGGGAAAATAAACAAGGTTGGGAATATCTTATGATATCCCAAGATTGTAGATCCAGGTATATTAAAACACAATATGAGGACTACAACTAAGTAAACAACAGATCTAAATACACATCAAAATATGCAGAAATAGCTGAGTCATTTTATTAATATTTGGAGGTGCAAAATGCAAATACAACAATGCTCAAAATATGAGACACTCAAGCCACAAAAGTAGCCCAGAATGACACTACAGTCATATCCCAAGAGGGACTGCACAACTTCTACTTTGCTGAAAGGTGTACTACATTGTCCTTGCTATAGATGTAGGGACTATAACTTCTTGTAAGATAGAAAGTCAGATCTAGGCAGAACAGGAGCTCCAATGATGCTAAAACTGTAGATCTGGGCTCTATGATGGATTCCAAAGATAACCCTAGAAGGATTTCTCAGATTTTTAAGTCTAAGAAAAAATTCTCCCTATGGATCCATGAATATCATGTTGGGAATGTAGATCTAAAGCTAGATCTGATAATATGATGGCTGCAATGATGTACAATCAGATCTAAGCAAGAAGGGTTGATCCCTTCACTAGATCCTTGGGCTAAATGCTACAGATCTAGCTCCTCCAATATCCTATACGAAAATAGCTACAGAATGAACAGTAGCTTCAGAAAACTGTGCTGTGAGAGAGGGAGGCTCCTTTCCCCATAGAAAAATATGTCAAATTAGCTCTTGGGTGATGGAAACAATAGATCCAATGTGTGGAGGTTATCCCTCACAGAATTTCTAGCTGAAATGCTGTAAAATTCCTTCCTCCAATAGATCTGCAAGACTGAACTATGCAATCCTTGAAAGGACTACTGCAACAAGGAGGAAAAACCCCAAGGCCTGAATGTCAGATATATATGATGCTCTGGAAGACTGAATATGGAGAAAAAAGTGGTAGGATGAATCCTCCACTGGTTTTCTAGCTAATTACTAGAAACAACCTCCTAAGGATGGCACTAATGCTTGATATGGAATGAAGAACAATTCTCTTCCTTAGAGATCACTCAAAGAAAGAGGTCGGATTCCCACCTGGGAACACCCTGCAAGATCTGCTAAAAAACCCAAGCTTGCATATAAATTTCCTAAGACAAATCAGGATCTAAACAGATCAAGAAATGCATAATCCAAATCATCCAAGATGCCTCTCACATTTTCCTTCATCTCCTTTATAATGATTGAGCCATCCAAAGCCTTGGCCCTAATCACAACTGTGCAGTCACATGTGGACAAGATCCTCCAAGTGGGACTGCACTATTTGACCAAATCAACCAAACAGTCTAGGTGCAATGTACACCTCCTCCATCATGTGTGCTTCATTTGCACATGATCCTCCATCACTTGATCATTAATGCTCAATGATCCTTTGTTTGACATCTTCAAGATCTTAGTTGACTAAATCAACCCTCCATGATCTTTCTCATTAAATGAGACATGATCTCCAATCTCATTCACATTAGTAGTTGCTCAACTACCTCTTTTTACAGATCTAGACTAAATTAATCCACATTCACACACATAAAGTGGATATTTATTCTTATTGAGGATTGTAGGTTCCTCCACCCTTTTATTTACTTAATTCATTAAGAAAACCAAGGATCCAAATATGATGTGAAAATTTGGGAATATTTAATTATCAGTATATAGTCATGCCTTTTGGATTGAAGAATGCTCTTGCAATATTCTCTGGAGTATTAGTCGCAAATTTTAAAGGGTATATACATAAATTTTTGGAATTTTATTTTTATTATTGGACAGTCTTTGGATTTCTAAAAAACCATGTTTCGAACTTAATACTGATGTTGGATACCTGTAGACAGTATCAAATATCATTGAACTTGAGGAAATGCATCTTCCCTATACCTTTTGGTATACTATTGGGGCATGTGGTTTGGAGACAAGGATTAATGGCAAACCCCGCGAGGAATGTTTGTATTATGAACTTGGAACCACCTAAGATAGTGAAGCAATTGTGCACAACACTGGGACATATTGGCTACTACAGCAAATCTATCAAGGCATATGTGCAGATAACTTTGTAGATGGAAATTTTTTTGAAGAAGGACATTACTTATTGCTAGGATGAAGAATTTCAATGAAACCTCGACATACTATTACTAAAAGAGAATATGGTTACTGTTTCGATTCTAATTTTTCCAAACTGGAACAAGGAGTTTCATGTTCATGTGGATGCATCTTGCATAACATTGGGCTCAGTACTAGAAAAACCAGGCAATGGATATATTGATCACCCCATATCTTTTGCAAGTAGGAAATTGTCCAAGGTAGAGAAGAATTATTCTACAAAAAAACACAAAGGATTGGCTATGGTATAGGCACTATAGAAATTCAGACATTACTTATGAGAATCGCACTTCAAGATGTTCATAGATCACTCTACGTTGGAGTATTTAAAGAACAAAATTGTTCTTAGAGGGAATATTTGTAGATGTTTGTTATTGTTTCAAAAGTATGACTTTGAATTTATAGTTAAGATAGGAATATTGAATGTGGAATCTGGTCATCTATTAAGAATAGAGATTGCCTAAGAACCCATGAGCATTGAGGAAAACCTATGAGATGTGCAGTTATTTGCAATAAGGGTTGTAGATGTTCACTTCACAAACATTATTCAATTTTTGAGTAGAGGGATGGAACCTACATTGTATACCGCGCAACAGAAAAAGGATTTTGCAGTCAAGGTAGTTGATTTTTCTTTGATTGAAAGACATTTGTATAAAATGGGGCCAAATGTGCAGATATATCCTGTGCATGAAAGACAATTTTTTTTGGAAGAAGCTCATAGCAGAGTTGCAGGAGGGCATTATGCAAGGAAAGCCATTATAAAAAATATTTTGAGAGCTAGATTCTGGTGGCCTACATTGCACAAGGATGCCAAAGAATATTGTAGGTATTGTGATGATTGTCAAAGAATAGGAAGACCATCTAGGAGAGATGAAATTCCCTAGAATCCACAACTGACATTGCGGGAATTTGATAAGTGTGAAATAGACTTTGTTGGACTAGTGTGAGATATATCATCACTGCCATAAATTATTTGACCAGATGGATTGAAGCTAAGATAATGAAGGATTTTAGCATAGATATTGCTATGAAGTTCATCTCTGAGTAAATTCTATCCAGATTTGGGTGCCCTAAGATTTTGATGAGTGATAGAAGGTCATATTTCTTGCATAGAACCATTTAGGCATTGAATGAAGAATTCTAAGTGCATCATCAAAAGAGCACACCTTATCACCCCCAGGAAAATGGCATAGTTGAAGCTTTTAACAAGATTTTGGAAAATTCTCTAACCAAAGTATGCAATGTGAACAAGAATGATTGGCATTTGAAAATTTCAGTTGTATTATGGGCATATAGAACAACCTGAAAGAAGTAGATGGAACAAACACCTTTTAGGCGAGTTTATGGACATGAAATATTTATGCCTAATCTGAGAATTGCAGTAGTAATAGACATGACATATAGTGATATCATGGAAGAAAGGTTGGAATAGTTTCTTTCTCTTAAGGAAGATACATTAATTGCAAGATATCATCAACAAGTACAAAAAGCAAGGGAAAAATCCTAGCATGACAGGCATATCAAGTAGAAAATATTCAAGGAAGGAGACTTAGTGTTGATGTATGATAGAAAGCTTGAGAATTTCCTAGAAATGTTCCAAAAGCATTGATTGGGACCATATATTATCGGACACATCTCATAGGGAGGCACATTTCAACTTGCGAATTTGGATGGTCAGATGATGTCAGGACGAGTGAATGGAAATATTAAATCTATATGGAGAAAAATCTATCCTTGTAGCTTCGTGCAGACTATATTAATGGGAAACAATCTTAGTGCCAAATGTAGTTGAAAAGGGGCATGGGACTATAAACTACTCTTGCGAAGAAGGATTAATGTGCGCAACTTAGGAAGATATCGTAGTCGGAGGGAGCTACGACAAGGGAGGAATAACTGCACTATAAAGGAAGGTACATCAAAGTTCACCAGAAATATGAATGTTGGAAGTGAAATAGTTGATTTGACAGAAAATTTCTCGTTAAAAGGAGTGTGGAAAATGCATTTAATGAACAAAGCTAGGAAAATCTGTGCAAAATCTGCATTTGTGAAGTGAATCTGAAGACACTGAAGGGGTTAGAAATTCAAAGTTTCTATAAATATTGCATCCTGCTCTACATTTGGAGACTTTTCTCACTCAGATTTAGAATTGTGATTATGAACCTAAGTGTGAGCCGAGTGTTCAACGGCATGTCGGAGAAAAATTTCGAAGAGAGTTCAAGGGAATTTATCAAGAGAGGGCTATGTAGAGTCATGATGGTTATAGCGCTGCATGTGATAGGGCCGAGGTTTCCTAGGTAGTAGTATACTACAGAAAAAGAGGAGACATAGAAACCGAAGAAGCTCGTTGTGAGGTTGTCACCCAGGAAGAATATTACCAAGGAAAATAGAACTAAGGAGCAACTTGACAAGTAGAAGCAGCCAAAGGAAATCCAAGAGAGTGACGAGGAAGAAATTTCTGCTGATATTGCTGAAGAAATTATACGGGAGGAAGTTGAGCCCATTTGAAGGTTGCGACCATATATTCCAGTGAGAAAATAAATTGAAAAACTAACGAAGGACCCAAACACTGCCAAATTCACTATTTTTACACCATTGTTTTTGGATGAAGTACTTCTTGAGGGAGACATTTTGATGAAGGTAATACAATTGTGAATGGAGGATTGGGATTTTAATGATAGGAGAAAGTATCCCTAGTTTGAGCCCAGCTAATACTTGTGTGTAGTGTATTATGAGGAACCTGACGCTACTATATTAGAGCCACATAGGTGGGCTACAAGGATCCAGTAGGCCAAGTTGTTGAATATGCTATATGTTCCACATTTCTGGAGCAACAACATCAACACAATTTGTGAACGCCATATTTTGGCATTAGTGCATGACGTATGTTTCTTGTTGAGTGGGATAATCCCTATTGATGATATTTTTATACGAAGAATAACCATGCTACCATGCCAAGGACTAAACCCTGCAGAAATGCTTTTATGGAAACGTCAGGATAAGGTGGCTGTATAGGAAATGAAGCAAAAATATGGCATCATAAAGAAGTCTCAAGGATATGATATTAACACTATACACTATCAACTATCAAGTTGTGTGCTTCACTACACACATTTTTGCCAAGAAAATCACGAGGAAGTGTCATGCAAATGAGGTTCCAACACCAGTAGTTTCTTTGGTTGCGTACTGTAGCAAAGGATTCCAGTATAACTGGGTTGCATTATATGCAGGGAATTTATAAATGATTGTCAAGATGTGAAAGAGGATGGAAAACAATTCCATTAGGTGTGGTTATTCCTCTTAAGAGAATTGATGGCACGGAAAGAACCCAAGGAGTCATGGTTCACCACTGTGGATTCGGACATATGTGAAGTTGCAAGGTATGCCTTGTTGTGGTTTAGAAAGGAACATAATCGGGTGAAGGAAAATAAGTTTTTTTGGGCATTGTTGGATATGGATTTATGTAATGTGGTGAGTCAGTGGCCTAGGCTCTCACCTGTGTTGTCTGAATATTATCGAATAGATGCATATTTTAAGGTGGATCTTCATCATTTCTATATTAGCCATGGAAATACCTAGGAAAAAAATGGTACACGTTATGCTATTTGGTCACGAAGGATAATATTTCACAGGTTGTAAGCCAATGACCAGGTTGTTCGAAATATTTTCATTGATTGCAAAGGAGAAGCACTAGAATTATCAATAAGGAAAAAGGAGAAAAACCAGAATTATCATTAAAGACAAAGGAGCAGCACCATAATTATCAGTAAGGACAAAGGAGCATTAGTAGTGTTAGCACTCAAATCTACCTTAGGCTGAAATAAGGTAAAACTCAAGGCTACATCAAACCACGCTCAGCCTTGTAGCTAGCCCTACGAGGACAGGAGAGGGCTCTCTCCGGGTCTATCTCAGCAAAAGGTCTTCAAAGGGGCTGAGATGACTTATAATGAACAATGAATACTGATTTTAGGCTAGTAAAGAGATAGGAATTTTTTATTTTGATTTTTTGGGTTTTCGTTGGAGAAATGGGAAAAAACAATTTTGGGTCCGGGGATAAGGCCAGATCTTTGCAAAATTCGAGTTGGGGCGAGGTAGGAAATAGTCTTGATTCTTTTGATTGGGTATATGGATGGATGAAAATGACAAGGAGCTGAAGAGGGCAAGGTAGAACATGGATCCTCTCCAAACAGGCGAAAACATGTAAAACTAAACAAATTCAAAGGTAAAGCACTGAAATCAATGGATTCAACCTCATTTACCCATTCATTTAGTTTTAGAAGCATAAGAAGGGAATGAAATACATTAAACATGAAAGAAATTACAATAAACTAAGAGAAAACACCATCAAGAACTGAAAACCACAAGAATCCCAACAGGTGCCGCAAAACCTCTGATCTTTCCTTAGCCAAAATATGAAAAATATGTACAATAGTGTGCCAAAATCTTCCCAAGAGTCCAACCTGTAGAATGTCTCAGAAATTACATCATATAGACTATCCTAACCCCTTCCCACACCTCTAGGGATCAAATTCCTCCTTCTAGGAGCAGTTCCAACTAATTCTAAACAAGGAGCTAGAATATAGGCATCTAAACAACTTGCCTCTAAAAGGGAGGAAATTGATTCTTACATCTGATTTTTACTTTTTTAGGAGTGAATCATCTAGAATAGGTAAAAGTGAGTCAAATTTACATTCCAACCATCAAGACAACTCAAAAATTACATCCACAAGAAAAACTGGTCCAACTGGCCGGAATCCTGAGCTGGAAAATGAAAAATCAGCCAAAAATCTATATGCGTAGCGCGCCTGAGCCATATGCGTAGCGCGTCTTTCATCCTGCTTTTGGGGCACTTCCCGGCATCCAAATTGAGCTCATGATAGCTCGTTGGAAAGCCCCAGATGCTGGCTATCTAACCCAAGTGGAATTTCCCAATTTGGAGCTCATTTTCCCCTCCAAAAATTCATTCTCCCAAAAGTACTTCCTGCTGGTGCAAAAGGTGGCAGAAAGGTGGTTTTCATGGTGTTTTTGGGCCTTTTGATTATCTAGAACTTGATGAAATGCTTCAGACATACTGGAGCATGCATAAATTACCATGAAAAACCCAAAAATATAAATTTTTCCTCCAGCAAGTGTCCCAATCATAAGCGAGCGCGTCGACGCGCTACTCGTATAGCTGAAAAATCTGTTTTGAGACCAAAATATTTCAAAATGACAAAAATTTCTCTGAATTTTCTCAAATTTGGAGCGAAGACCCTCCATCATGTATCATGCCCAGTCAACAAAGCCTCGGCCAAAATCCGGAGTGGATCAGGCGTTTCACGATGCTTCAGTGTCCTCCTGGTGTATGCATTTCAGTGGTGCAATCTCTGTCTTGGTCATATAATGTATCGATGTCCGCCTCCATGATGTTGCAAAATATGTGTTGGCTTGAATGAGATGAAGAATGAGGATTTGGTGCTTTTGTTTCAAATGCCAAATGTGGGAGGAACTGTGGGAAATAGGGCCGTGTGAATAGTGGACTGTGGGAAAATGAGCTATGGGGCATGATTCAATTAAGTGAAGAAAATATGCTTGAGTCAAGTGAAATTAAGGATGTGAGTACAGTCACTTGACTGTATGGAATTTTGGAACCTATAACTGACATGAAGGATGGAAAATGGTAACAAATGGCAAGTTTTAGGGATGGGATATGAGAGGGACGAAGTGATATGAGTGATTTTAAAGGGAATAGGGAAAAGGGAGGCATTGTATGATGATATGATAGTAGTGGGGAAAGGAAAATACAAGTGAGATATGGAATGTTTTGGCACCAAATTCAAATTCGAAAACTTCAAATTCAAACCCTAAAGAGGCATTTCTTTATAAGAGAGTAGGGTTTGTGTTCTTCAACATTCATACTCTTACAACCGATCTTCAAACAACTCCAAACACTGACCAAAGATAATAGCAAGATGATTTAAACTTACATGAGGCAAAGGAGACTGAGAGAATTTGAATTTTGAAGAGCAGTGGCAAAAATTTTGTGTTCTGGCCCAATTCGTAGCGCGCACTTTATATGCGTAGCGTGCTACATAGTGCATTTTGCAGGAGGCTTTTGGAGGCCTTCCCGATGTCGAAATTGAGCGTGTGATAGCTCGTTGGAAAGATCTTGAAGTATAATTTCCAACCCAAATTGAATTTTTCAATTTGGAGTTCATTTACCCTGTCAAAAATCAGTGAAGAAATGACAAAAATTTTGAGTTCTGGCCCAATGCGTAGCACGCACTTTATATGCGTAGCGCGCTACATAGTGCATTTTGCAGGAGGATTTTGGAGGCCTTCCCGGCGTCCAAATTGAGCGTGTGATAGCTCGTTGGAAATCTCTTGGAGTATAATTAACAACACAAGTGGAATTGTTCAATTTGGAGTTCATTTACCCTATCAGAAATCAAATATCCCAACACTACTTCCAGCAGGTGCATCAATTCTCCTGAGGAAACGGTATTCTTGACATTTCTCCAAAACCATTATACCTGTGTAAAAAGTGAAGGAGGTTTTTCTTCCTTGGCATGTTTTGAAAAAAAATTCTCTCATTTTTCCAAAATTCATCTTTTATTTCTCTGAAACATCATTTGAGTGAAACCTATCCTGATGTGTGGAACAAGGGATTTTGTCGAAATGAAGCGAAATGAAGGGGATAAGGGGCTTCTAAATTCTTGGAGAAATTTTGGGAAGTAGGGAGGGATGTTAGGAAGCAGGGGAAAGTGGAATCTTAGAGATTGAGTGAGGGGAAGGGGTCCAAAAGGGCAAAACACAGGCCTAGCCTAGAAAATTGCCAAGTTGTGGCAAGAAACTAGGGTTTGTGCAAAAATGAGGAATTTGGGGGATCTCAGTGATGGGAAGTGTTTAATAAGGTACATTAATGATAGGAGAAGGTGTATGAACATCAGGATACAAGTATTTTCGATGATTTGACCATCCAAGAGAAATTACCTCCAAAACCCTAGGAGAGGGAAATGGACCTTACCTAGGCACAACTGAAGCATGAACAAGCTGTAAAATGACCCAATGGAACTTGAAATGATGATGAAAACCCTCTGAATGATGGTACACTCAACTGAATGGTGACATGGACTGACATTTGGACAACTTTGACAGGAGTAAAAGCAACCCCTAGACCTAATGCCTAGTGACCAAATTTTTCTTGAAGACTCATTGAAATGACAAAATTTGACCTTGACACCTTAAAATCACTTTGTAAGAGCATGTTTGATCACTGAAGGAAGGCTGCAAAGGCTGAATCTAACATTGGCTCCAATGGTGATGGTATCTCCTTGGAGGTGCCAAGAACTACAGATCTTTGGGAGAATAGATAGTGCCTCCATCCATTGGGCTATGGAATCCATTATTGCAAGAAATCGACACGACTAATTTATTGACTGGAAATTCGACTCAAACCAACTCGATGGAAAACTGAAATGACGGAAAAAACTTGACTCTAACAAACTAACTCAAGACCTGAACTTAAGACTTAAAACTTGATGGCAGTACATAACCGCCTGTGTTTCTTACAAGGCAATATACCATCAAACTATATCATAATGCCAATGTAACTAATCAAGCAGATGCCTTCTTGGTTGATTTCCCTGATCAAATCTCCTAGTCAACAATACAAACTGATAACTGGGCATCCAAAAACATAGCTGACCATGATCTCCTTCATCACTGAACACTGCAATAATCACTTTCACTGCTGACTGTAACAAATCTGCCATTGGATCTTGAAAAAAATGAAGATTTACCTCTTGCTGAAGAAACAAGGTGTCTTTCTCTCCTGATTCCGATCTGTCTTTATCATGTACTTCAGTAAAAGTATGCTCCTGGGCTTCAAAAAACTCTGAACAGGTAGATGAGCAGATCTCCTCTTGTAAAAACATTTCAACACATGAAACATATGAAGAAGAAACTGAAAGGGAATCTTGAATGATCTGATCTTCTGTATTCTGAAAATATGATAGGTCATCTTCATATGATAGGACAGCGGGATTTTCATTATCAATCATAAGGAAAGAAAATTCAGCTGATTCTTGATGCTCAAACATGATATCTCTATCATCTACCATAAATTCATCCAAAGGAACTGTTTCACTTACTTGAATGAAGATCTCATCTTGTTTTTCATTAACTGACTGGATTACCTCCTCATGCAGGCTGTGTTCTAATGAACTGAAAACATTTGAGTCCATACCTCTGTCTTCTTCATTGCAGATGATTTCAACAGCAGAATTCTCCTTGATGGGATTCAGCACAAGGTATTCTTGGTCATCACAATCTGAATCTGAAACTGAAATAGTTGTCCTGACATTATCACATTCTGAAATTATAACTGGACCTACTTGCATGCTGTCTTCTTCTATTGGCAGATCTGAAATGAGACTTTCTCTTTCATCACTTTCAGTCATATGGCCATGTTCAAGTTGCTGATCTATAAAGCTGCTAACAAGACTGTCATCCCTTCAGAAAAGGAAGAAGTTCCACCATAGCCTTCTTGATCATGTGCACACTGCAGATCTGCGTTAACATGCTCGTTCAAGAGTTGATCTATCTCGTCTTCAGATAGAGGAGATAATACCTTTTGTTTTCTTTTGCTTAAACAGTGATTGTCTTCATTGATTTCAAGTGAAGGAGTATACAAATTTTCCTCATACTGCTGATCCATTACATGTATTTCCTGTTGACTGTCAAGATGAAAAATGGATTCATTTTCCACCGTACTAAGATCTTGATCCTGCTGCAAATTTTCATGATCGTCTTTAAACTGCTGAAATGGATTTTCATACAGGTCTTCCATGATCTCATCATCCATGAAATTATCATCTTCATAATATTTCTCAAGGCTTTCAATAAAAGTAGAAGCATGTTTGCAACAGTCATGAACTAAATTTAATGATGGATAAGATACTAGATATTTTTCAATGAACAGGGGATGAAAATCCTTTAAACAGTAAATACAGGCCAGCGACAAATTTTCATACCAAGACTGAGCTTCACCTTTCAGAGTGGCCAGGAATATCTTCATCAAGCAATCTTCAGGAAAATCCACTTTTAACTTGCGAATATGTATGTGAAATCTAACTAGATGTAAAGCATCATCCTTCTTACCATCATCGTTAAACGTAGGCAGATTCCTTGACCAATCTACCTTGGGCATTTTATTCGGAAAACCTGGGATGTGATCTCGGCTCATGGGAGCATATCTTCTTGCAATCCGATCCATCTTGAAAATTTGATAGCTACTGATCTCCCTGGAGTGAAGTCACCATGAAGGATTGATTGTCTGGATCTTTCAGTGAATGAAGTCGCCAGGTGAATGATTTTAGCCTTGCGATGTCTGACCATTGTTCACCATCAACCATTAGATATGAACTCGATACATGTACTGGGGAAATTTATAAGTTAAGTGTTACAATTACAAGCTAGACCGGAGATCGACTGAAGCAGCGTTTATCTACTATGCACTCCCAGAGCAAGAGCAGTTCGAAGGCTACCTGGCGTGACTTCAGACTCCGTCTGTAGCTATAAATCAAATAACACCCACAAGAAACCATGTTCTTCCCCAGTATGGTCACCACTATGTTAGCGCTCAAATCTACCTTAGGCTGAAATAAGGTAAAACTCAAGGCTACATCAAACCACGCTCAGCCTCGTAGCTAGCCCTATGAGGACAGGAGAGGGCTCTCTCCGGGTCTATCTCGACAAAAGGTCTTCAAAGGGGCTGAGATGACTTATAATGAACAATGAATACTGATTTTAGGCTAGTAAAGAGATAGGAATTTTTTATTTTTATTTTTTGGGTTTTCGTTGGAGAAATGGGAAAAAACAATTTTGGGTCCGGGGATAAGGCCAGATCTTTGCAGAATTCGAGTTGGGGAAAGGTAGGAAATAGTATTGATGCTTTTGATTGGGTATATGGATGGATCAGAATGAAAAGGATCTGAAGAGGGCAAGGTAGAACATGGATCCTCTCCAAACAGGCGAAAACATGTAAAACTAAACAAATTCAAAGGCAGAGCACTGAAATCAATGGATTCAACCTCGTTTACTCATTCATTTAGTTTTAGAAGCATAAGAAGGGAATGGAATACATTAAAAATGAAAGAAATTACAATAAACTAAGAGAAAACACCATCAAGAACTGAAAACCACAAGAATCCCAACAGGTGCCGCAAAACCTCTGATCTTTCCTTAGCCAAAATATGAAAAATATGTACAATAGTGTGCCAAAATCTTCCCAAGAGTCCAACCTATCCAACCTCTGAAAATGATTGAGAAATTACATCATATAGACCATCCTAACCCCTTTCCATGCCTCTAGGGGTTGAATTCCTCCTTTTAGGAGCAGTTTCAACTAATTCTAAACAAGGAGCTAGAATATAGGCAGCCAAACAACTTGCCTCTAAAAGGAAGGAAACTGATTCTTTCACTTGATTTTTACTTTTTTGGAGTGAATCATCTAGAATAAGTAAAAATGAGTCCAAGTTACATGCCAACCATAAAATTACATCAAGATAACCCAAAAATTACATCCACAAGAAAAACTGGTCCAACTGGCCGAAATCCTGAGCTGGAAGGTGAAAAATTGACCAAAAATCTATATGCGTAGCGCGCCTGAGCTATACGCGTAGCGCGACTTTCAGCCTACTTTTGGGGCACTTACTGGAGTCCGAATTGAGCTCATGATAGCTCGTTGGAAAGCCCTAGATGTTTTCTATCCAACCCAAGTGTAATATTTCAATTTGGATCTCATTTTCCCCTCCAAAACTTCATTCTCCCAGAAGTACTTCCTGCTGGTGCAAAAAGTGGCAGAAAGGTGGTTTTCATGGTGTTTTTGGCCCCTTTGATCATCCAAAACTTGGTGAAATGCTTTGGACATACCGAAGCATGCATAAATTACCATGAAAAAGCCAAAAATATAAATTTTTGCTCCAGTAAGTGTCCCAATCATAAGTGAGCGCATCGATGTGCTACTCGTATGGCTGAAAAATCTGTTTTGAGACCAAAATATTTCAAAATGACAAAAACGTCTCCGAATTTTCTCAAATTCGGAGTGAAGACCCTCCATCATGTATCATGCCCAGCCAATGAAGCCTCGGCTAAAATCCGGAGTGGATCAGGTGTTTGACGACGCTTCAGTGTCCTCCTAGTGTATGTAGTTCAGTGGTGCAATCTCTGTCTTGGTCATATAATGTATCGATGTCTGCCTCCATGATGTTGCAAAATCTGTGTTGGCTTGAATGAGATGAAGAGTGAGGATTTGTTGCTTTTTTTTCAAACGCCAAATGTGGGAGGAGCTGTGGGAAATAGGGCCGTGTGAATAGTGGACTGTGGGAAAATGAGCTATGGGAACAACATGATTCAATTAAGTGAAGAAAATATGCTTGAGTCAAGTGAAATTAAGGATGTGAGTACAGTCACTTGACTGTATGGAATTTTGGAACCTATAACTGATATGAAGGATGGAAAGTGGTAACAAATGGCAAGTTTTAGGGATGGGATATAGGGAAATAGGAGAGGGACGAAGTGATATGAGTGATTTTAAAGGGAATGGGGAAAAGGGAGGCATTGTATGATGATATGACAGTAGTGGGGAAAGGAAAATACAAGTGAGATATGGAATGTTTTGGCACCAAAGTCAAATTCTAAAACTTCAAATTCAAACCCTAAAGAGGCATTTCTTTACAAGAGAGTGGGATTTATGTTCTTCAGCATTCATACTCTTACAACCGATCTTCAAACAACTCCAAACACTGACCAAAGATAATAGCAAGATGATTTAAACTTACATGAGGCAAAGGAGACTGAGAGAATTTGAATTTTGAAGAGCAGTGGCAAAAATTTTGTGTTCTGGCCCAATGCGTAGCGCGCACTTTATATGCGTAGCGCGCTACATAGTGCATTTTGCAGGATGCCTTTGGAGGCCTTCCCGGTGTCGCAATTGAGCGTGTGATAGCTCGTTGGAAAGATCTTGGAGTCTACTTTCCAACACAAGTATAATTTTTCAATTTGTATTTCATTTACCCTGTCAAAAATCAGTGAAGAAATGACAAATTTTTTTAGTTTTGGCCCAATGCGTAGCGCGCACTTTATATGCGTAGCACGCTACATAGTGCATTTTACAGGAGGCTTTTGGAGGCCTTCCTGGTGTCCAAATTGAGCATGCGATAGCTTTTTGGAAAGCTATTGGAGTATAATTTCCAACACAAGTGGAATTGTTCAATTTGGAGTTCATTTACCCTATCAGAAATCAAATCTCCCAACACTACTTCCAGCAGGTGCATCAATTCTCCTGAGGCAACGGTATTCTTGAAATTTCTCCAAAACCATTATAAATGTGTAAAAATTGAAGGAGGTGTTTCTTTCTTGGCATGTTTTGAACCAAAACCTCTCTCAGTTTTCCAAAATTCATCTTTTATTTCTCTGAAACATCATTTGAGTGAAACCTATCCCGATGTGTGGAACAAGGGATTTTGTCGAAATGAAGCGAAATGAAGGGGATAAGGGGCTTCTAAATTCTTGGAGAAATTTTTGGAAGTAGGGAGGGATGTTAGGAAGTAGGGGAAAGTGGAATCTCAGAGATTGAGTGAGGGGAAGGGGTCCAAAAGGGAAAAACACAGGCCTAGCCTAGAAAATTGCCAAGTTGTGGCAAGAAACTAGGGTTTGTGCAAAAATGAGGAATTTGGGGGATCTTAGTGATGGGAAGTGTTTAATAAGGTATATTAAGGATAGGGGAAGGTGTGTGAACATCAGGATACAAGTTTTTTCGATGATTTGACCATCCAAGAGAAATTACCTCCAAAACCCTAGGAGAGGGAAATGGACCTTACCTAGGCACAACTGAAGCATGAACAAGATGTAAAATGACCCAATGGAACTTGAAATGATGATGAAAACCCTTTGAATGATGATACACTCAGCTGAATGGTGACATGGACCGACATTTGGACAACTTTGACAGGAGTAAAAGCAACCCCTAGACCTAATGCCTAGTGACCAAATTTTGCTTGAAGACTCATTGAAATGAAAAAATTTGACCTTGACACCTTAAAATCACTTTGTAAGAGCATGTTTGATCACTGAAGGAAGGCTGCAAAGGCTGACTCTAACAAGTAGAATCATTATCTAATGCAATGGTACAGTGAGAAATCATAAAATAGAGGCAGAGGAGCAGCAAAGGAGCGAAGGCAGTTAAGGCAAAAAAGGCAGCAAGTTAGGTCAAGTCGTGAACATGTTGGGTGGAGTCGTGAACCCATTGGGTCAAGTTGTGAATATGTGTAGAGTCATGAATGAGCGGGTCTAGTCATGCTATTTTAAGTTCAAAAAATATCAAGAGTTGGGCTATTGAATCCGTTCAAGATAGTACACAGGTCAGGGTTCACTCGTGCAAATATCCGTGCAGAATAGTGTTCAAAGGCTTCACTCCAAATCACAATCACATGTGGAGGGCTTCATCACATATCGCAAATTGCAGCAGAAGGATGATCACAAAACCACAGAGACACAAGAAATTGTGAAATGCGAAGTATGGAAGATGACGTAGGTAGTGATGTGGCAAAGCTAACATGGAAGATGGTGTGGCCCTGACCCCACAGAATGGATTTAATTTATGATGACATGGAAAGGTGATGTGGCAGTGATGTGACAAGGTGACGTGGCATGATGACAGGGAGATGACGTGGACCTGGCCCGCATATCGCAAATTGTAAATCGCAAGAGGTAAAGATCTAGAGATCGGATAACTTTTTGATAAGAAACATGCGATAGAAATCTACGATAGTGAAGTTGCAATAAATTCAAGTGGGACCCAATAAAATATCACAAATTGCAAATCTTATGAGGAATGGGGCTCATGAACCAAGTTGGAATGTCGAAATATGATAAGGGGTGGATGTGATGTAGTTTAAGAGTTAAATTGCAAAGGATTTCAAATATGGAATAAGCCCTTTTTGTGAAGAAATCACATCGGACTTGGAAGTGGTGAATATAACAAAGAACCACCAAGAATTCCAAGATGCGATACGAGGAGAGGATACGATATAGTTCATAGCTAAAATCTAAAGGAATTGAATTCCGGATGTGGGACCCAATCAGATATCACAATTTGCAAGCTCAGGAGGATAAGCACTCAATAATCATGTTGAAACGTTCAAGTGCGAGATGCGATACGAGGAGCGGATGCGATACATTTCAAAGGTGAAGTCCAAAGGATTTCAAATCCAGAAGTAAGGCTTTTTCATTAAGAAATTGCATCGGAGAATGGAAGCGCTTAATATAACACAAAACACAAAGGAAACACCAAAATGTGATAAGTGACCGGACGCGATATCGTACAGAGGTAAATATTAATATATTTCAGGTCCAGGTTTAATGTCATTACGCTTGTTTACAAAGAAGTAAAGTTGAATGGAGAGTTGAATCGAGTGTAAAAAAAGAAAATCATGAATGCAACAAAATACTCGTGTAAGTAAAAAGACTCGACCCCTTTTAGAAAAATGTTGTATGTCATTGTGTTGTGTCAATAAAAGTGAGTCTGAATGCGGGAAGAAGGAGACCCAGGTAAGTGACTCGAGATAGAGAAAAGGAGAAGAGAAGGATGAATGTTTCAGGAATGATAATAAGAGGCAGAGTTGGGAAAAAGGAAGTATATGGTGGAACTGTTGGAAACGTGCCAACGAGGTCGAGTCGGGAAAAAAGGGTGTTTCTACATAACTATTATAATATAACAACAAAAACTGAGGATATCAATGACAACAACAAAAAATAGAGAAAGAAAAATGAGAAAAAGAGATGGAAGGGTTGAGTGAAATACATTTGTTGTAACTGTAAATGTAAATGTATTTATTAGTTATTATATGTGATGAAAAGGCAAGTCTCTATAGGCATAGGAAAAACTCCATAAGTGTTGTAATGATTATTTCTGATGTAATAACCTGAACTGAAGAATGAGGAATCAAATGGGTGGAAGGCATAGGGTCGGGCCTATTCACTTTGTATTCCCTGTAGAATGAAAACATTCAGGGATTTATCTATATAAGACATGTAATAACAGTGTGCATATACAGGGCAGAGAGCGGAAAAATGTAAGAGAGCTGAAGAATGTAAAAGAGCAGCAGAATAGGAGAGAGTTGGAGAATGTGAGAGAGCTGATAGAGATGTTGTGCACATATGGAGCTGAGATGAAGCATATTTGAAGGTAGAGAGGGCAAAAGTGAAGGTGGAGGAAAACATAGTTGATATCCAAGTAAATCAACATTTTACTCTTGTGTTGAGTGAGGGTATTGTAGTCTCCTTTCAAGTTGTAGCTTGATAAACTTCTAGTTGGAGCTGGGTGAGGTAGGAGCCTCCTGTGGGTTGTAGCCTACAGAAAATATATGTGAGTTGGAGCTTCTTGCAAGTTGTAGCTTGCAGAAATTGAGATAAGAGCCTCTTGTAGGTTGGAGCCTACAGAAAATCAGTTTTGAGAGGGAGTAGGAGCTTGCCTTTGCATCACAACAATAAGGAGATGTGTTTTTCTCCCTTATGGGTTTCCGCTTATATTTGGTGTCCATGTACATGATTATTGTGTGTTGATGACATGTGTTAATCTTCTTATTACTTGTTGTTCACATATTTAGTATGTTGATCACTCTTTATTAAGTTGCTTATGAAATGACTTTTTAATGAGTTTAATGAAAAGAATTTTAATGTCCATGAATGGACTAAATTGATTCACACCCCCTCTCATTTTAGTAAATGGTTCATAATGAGTGATTGGTTGACTCCAACAACAGAAAGCCTGGAGAAAATGAAGGCAGGAACCAGTGGGCAAGGCACTAAAACAAATACGGACACCACGATAATTCCAACTATAAAACCCCCTGGGAAAGCCACACATAATAACATAACCAAAGTTATAGTGAAAGGAAAGGACACAGAAAAAGAAACCATGAAATAAATAGAGAAAGAAATCAAGAAAGCCACTAGAAAATAATCAAAGGTGGGGACCAAAAAATATGGTGAAGAGACTAAAGACACAGAACTAGAAAAGGGGGGCAAAGATCCCTTTGAAGATAAATAAATAATAGACCCTTAGTTTATTATAAAGTGAAGAAGAAAACCTATTGTGGGAGATGCGCTTAATAAGCACAAGCTTGATAGATCAATGGGAATAGAACCGATAGTCCATACTAAAGGGGACATCGATGATATTGGTGACATGGTGTTGCATGTCATTGAGAATTTATGGAGTAACATTGAATATCAATACAAGTTTGTATTGACGGAAGTACAACAGGTCATCAATGAATTGAAATTATAAGTGAGTGTGGTTCAAGCAAGCGTGAATCAAGTGAGCATGCCACAAGTGAGCGCGACTCAAGCAAGTGTGGTCCCACAAAGACAAAGGTCATGAGTTAGTAGTAACTCCTAATTTTCTCATGTTGTAGGTACCTTGCATGGCACTAAATTTTGAGAACACAGAAGATCGCGAGTGCACCAAGCATTGGAATACCCTTACTTTGAACTTTTTTGTGTTGTCCATCTAGACACTGCATGATTTTCAAAAAGGGGTTACAGATGAATTGAAGGTGTGCGAGAGATGCACTTTGATGGTCATTAAGGAATTTAAGTAGGAAAACAAGAATATGTTCAATGACATGAATAAGGAGATCAAGGACTGTCATGAGGCAACACAACACAAATAAAAATTAGAAGAGATTATCACCTAGATGTGCAGTGATTTTCTTGACCTCAAGATCCAAGCCAAGGCAACCCTAAAGGAAAAGATTGTGAAGCTCTCCAAAAAAAGATCAAAGAGTCCAAGAATGAAATGGAAAGATTCAAGTTCGAGCTACATATGTATATTAACAATTTATATATTAGGTTTCATCCAATAACACTGCCATAGGTGCATGAGCATCATGAAACATATATGAAGGATGCACTCGAACGTCTCTCTACCACAATTGAGGAATGTGGCAATCTATTCGCAGACACCATGGAAATATGGACCTCATTGCAAAAGGATCCAAATGTTCAATAGATTGAAGAAGAGATTATAGAAAATCATAAACATTTTGATGAGAACAAAGTCATGGTGATGACCCTAACACCTGCTCATCGACTTTCCCACATACAGGAAGGAAAGAATCTACAGATTCAGATTGAGGAGATGCAAATAAAAGAATAGATAATCACACGACAAACATAGCCATGGAAATATGAGGCCATTAAACAGACTCAGATAGTTGATGAGAAGCTTAAGGAGATGCACCAGAAGTAGAAGGAAGTACTGCAAATCATCACAGGGCTAACTACAGAGAAGATACTAGAAGAAGTGCACCAAGAGAACACATAGTTTACATCAATAATTCAGCCACTAAAGGAAGCCTACAACAAAATTCAAGCAAAGACTCAGGGCACACAGACTAAGTGACTTTGGATGATTCACATGTGAGTGTCAAGGGCCTGTTGGGAAGGGCCCAACTTGGTTGCATTTTGAATTAAAGACTCCAGATTTTTGGGAAGTGGAGTGTGCGATCCAGCGAAGATAAGTCAATCGCACAGATTTTAGGAGTTTTAGGGGCTTTGGGGTGGGAAAAGACCCTATTTTTGTAAAGGGATCGAGTTTTTTTTCAATATTTTGATCTTCGCCCATGGGTTACAAAGCATGGTATTATACGATGTAAAGGCTATATAAAGTGAAGTCACATTGAGTCATAGATAGTAATAAAATAATTGAATAATGATTGTATGAGCGCGAGTTGGGTATTATCTATGTTTGAGTCTATTTTGAGTATTTGGAGAAGCATTTGTAGCTATGTGTGTAGACCACCCGCAACTATGTGCGTGGGTCGAAGAAGGATTGTACTAAAAGGACACATTATCAATAAAGAGAAGGAAGCTTCTGGTGTATTTCTCTGTATTTGTGCAATTTTTCCATGATTTATATTTGATGTTTTTTATGTATTGTGAAGTCTTGTATGATTTTTTATGCATAATGAAGTCTTTTATGATGTTTATACATGTTGTATTGGGTTGAATAATTCATAAAACTGATAAAGGTGCAGTGCATGATAGTAGTAATTGATGAATAGAGCATAAAATGTATGAGTAGATAATTGCATCTACGCAATTCTGAAAAGCATAAGGAAGAAACATATCAGTAAATACATGTCCTAATATCCCTCTGGATGCGGAAACTTGGTTGTAGAATCCCCTAATATTGCCTTAGGTGATACTATGGTCTACACAGTAGATCGTTTCCGAAAAGGACAATAATAGAGGGTTTTTTTTATAACGCAACTACTCTGAACCGTGGTCTAGACCCCATCAAGCCAACACTAACTCTAGTTTTTCTTTCTGAATGTCACCAAAATATTCAATATTTCAATTATTTATTTTGATTTTGTGATATTTTAACCATTTTTGGAACCAATGCATAAGGTTCCTAAGAAATGATCTGATTATTTCCACAATTTTTCTATATTAGAGAAAATTAGGATACCATAACCAAAAAGCCTCAAATTTGAAGGGCCTATTCATGTGACTATCAATCTAGTCCATGAGATATTTACGAGCCAGTGATTAGAACCATGCTAATGGAGAATAGACGCATCAAAATTGGTGCCTAAAATATAGAAAGAGTTTTCTATGAGTAATCTATTGAGTCTTGAAGTTATTTTATATGTGCCTCCTCGCTATTTTTTCTAGGTTTATAAGCCATTATGTGTGCTCATATCTATATGTTTAGAGTTATAAATATATTCCACAAAGAGGGGGATTTATTCATCGATTCTATGAATCCCACCTTTCTTTTAATTAATATTTTTTATCATGTTAAAATCCCTACCTATAATCCGAATTTTTTCCTGTATAAGATTTAAGTCTCTTTGGAGGTTTTGAAGGCATACAATTATGTCACCAGGAATACTATGGCCATAAACATTGGTTTTGAAGCTCAAACTAGCTAAACCATTGGGTCGAATGTTAGTATTCAAGATTATGGGTAGAGAAAAGGAATCCTAAAGAATTATTGAAAAAGGGTTCCATGCAATAGAAATAGCTCCTAATGTTCCCTAGGCATCTTGCTCTAGATAATCAAAGTTTCTCTAGATATTCATTAAAACCATGTTCAAATATACAAAAGAGAATTTTGTTTCTGGAATGATCATAATGTCAAGGTGTTTTTGGTGTATATTTTCTTAGGATTGTTTTCTTGGATTTCCCATTAAGACCCATACCATTCCAAGAGATGACTTTCATTAATGGTTTTGAGAGGAGGGCTGAAATATGGCATCCATTGGTGACCATCTACCAATATTCACTAAGTAATCCCCTAGGTCATGTAGTAATTGACTATAATTTCTTTTTCACCTTTTTTTCTTTGGTTCTTTTGAAATAAACAATTGATCTTTCACATTGTCTACTTTGATTCCAAGAGATGAAAAATAAGAGCTATGTTGGGGGTATTACCTAGTTCATGAGCTTTATGGATAATTATACCTTGATTATAGATATATGCTCTCGTGATGATTTGAACTTGCTCCTCAAGAATGGTTGCTACATCTTTGTTCCTTAATACCTATAAAAGAGATTGGATTTATGTTTTGTAGGTCAATTTCCTAAAAATCTTCTGCATCAGCAAAATATCGGGCATTATCCTCCATTTCTAAATCCTCTTGGTAATACTTTTCAGTTGGTTGTGAATGCATATATTTTGATGGAAGGGGTTCTTGTTGATTGGTTTAACCAATCTCTTTCATTTTTTCATTTTTTCCTTTGGTAAATATCTTGTTTTGTTCTAGCTACTAGAGGACTATGTACTGATTATGGCTCATTGCATTTTTAGAGGTTTTATTCTCTATTCCTTTTTTGGTTTCCTTCATTTTATTGGTGACCCTGGTAAACCCATATTAATATGATTTCAGGCTTGTGCATTTCATTGAACTTGGTTTACTTGACATTATCAGAATAGATGGTGATATTCATGAAATTTTTAACATCTAAAGTGAATTTTCTCACAATATATTGGATATTCCTATATTTCATCTTCACTTCTCAACTGAATGCTTTTTGGGAGGGGCTTAGATATGTCTAGGTAAGCAAAAAGTCCTAAAAAGGAAGTGTATTGATTTTTCTTAGTGGTATTTGAGATCATAAAAAAAATCCCTATGGCATTAACAATGCATTCCAAGATTTCAGGGTCCCAAAACTCTTGAGGGATAGAATAAATACAAATCAAAATTAGGGCCACAAAAAGGTATTATTTTTCATGATAGAATCTCTAAACCAATGATTTCATGAATAATCCAACCAAATTCATGAAATATGGTCCTAGATAAAACATGTGATCTATATCCTTTATATTGTTTAATATGGTTATGAAGAAACCCTTGGACCCCAAAAGGAGGTTGAGATACCCTTTGAGAGTCTAGTTCTTTCATATATAGCTTAAAAACATATTTTTAGAGGGTCAATGACCTATAAATTTACATACTTTTTCATGCTTTCTCATATATTCATTTTTTCTCCTATTTTTTTAATGGGATATCTAGGAAGAGGGCTTCGTCTATTCGAGGAAGGTACAAACCATTATCTTTTGGATTTCTTGTTGTTGGAGTATAAAAGGTAGTAATTTAAGCTTCATTACTAGTAATATTAGATGGGTTCACCTCTGGCTATGGTTTGTGAGATGAGGAGTTATTGAATTTTTGTGAGGTAGCTTAATTTGATTTGGAAGTGAGTATGTCTCTAGAGGAGGGTTCTCATCCATCCCCCCATGGAGGCACCATTTTAAGGTAAGGAATTGATGGCCAAGGAAAAAACCATAGAAGCAAAGGTTGCATAGCCTTATTTTGAAGTTGTGATGATTAACTTCTTCCATTTGTTGTTATAGTACTTGTAATTATTTTTTATGAAAAATAACAAAGTTTCTACTTATGATTTATTTTTCTTGGCCCATTGTTTCTATGCCATTTAAATTATGTAATATTATGATCAGACATATAAATTAGAAAATTGAAGATACATCTTCCCCATACCTGTGAAATTACATCCCTAAACCAATTATTTTGGAGCCTTAGTGGGTTTAATCAAAAAGAAAAAAGGTTGCAATCCACTTCAAACTCAAATTCCAGGCTGATTAGAAAGTGGTATGATCCACTCCAAGAAAATGTTTGAGAGGAGGTCATGATATCCTAATTTAGAAAGGAGCTTGTGATTAAAAAATTGTCCAATCAAGTTTCAACATGACAAAGGCATACGTGTAACTCCCTCCAAAGATAATGTATTTCATTGTGGCTTGATGTCCAACAATTTTATTTTTCCAATTCCATATTTTCTTGAAAAGGATTTCTTCCATTCTTCTCCACATGTATATGGTGGTATTAAAATCCCCTCCCATATTGTAGTTTTTTATCGAGTTGGATTCTTTTAAAGAATGAAGAGAAAATCAACATTGCAATTTTCCTTTATAATTAACTAACATATAAACATTAATAACACAACATACCTTTTGACTAGGAAGATGAAAGAGATGGATAATTTTCCAATGAACTAAGATTTTATAGGAGAGAATATGAAAATAGACTGTCCAATTCACCAATATTTTATTGAAGAGAAGATAAAAATGGGAAGAGGGTCATGCATTCCATAAGCCTCATAAGGCACAATGAGAACTGACTACCTAGAATTCACATCTTTGTCATATGTTGGAACATTTTCTAAGGGGATTTTATTACCACAATTTTTATCTTGGAGAAAGAGGATCAGAGGTCTTTCCTTCTTTAGTATACTTTGAACTTCCAACATTCATTTTTATAATCTTAATTCTCTACAATTCCTAGAGAGGATTTTCAACATGTACTTCTAGATATGGTTCCCTCTTACATATGTGTAAGACTACTCCCTTTTCGAGTATGCCTAGGCACCTTTTGAATTGAAACCTCTAGGGCCCCTTCTAATCCTAGTTCTTTACCATTTTCCACATGTATATTCCTTATATACTTAATGGTTGTCTTCCCTACTTTCCTATTAAGTTTATCATGGTCCTCCTTCTCCCCTTCATATTTTTCATCCTCTAAATTGAAGAATGGGGGTTCATGTAAGGTTTTTGGTTTTTTGGGTGAAAGGAATACTTCTACACCCTATGAGTCTTCTTCCTCTCCTACTTCAATCCTTTCCATTGTAGGAATTTCCCGCAATGGAAACATTTTGACATTTTAGCCTTTAAATATCTTTTAAAGGGCAACCTTTAATGGGTTTTTTCTTAATATTTTAGTTCCTAGATTTCCCATTTTTCATATGTTTGACTCAATACTTAATATTTGATACCTGCTTTTTTTCTCTTACTGGAGGAGGGACCATCAACTAATGTCGAATTTTTTTTTGTGAAGAAGAAACCTTGGGGCCCAATTTTAAGAGCCCTAGTTAAAAATAGATGTAAAATATATAATACCATAGTTGATGGGACATGTTTCAAGTTGAAAGTATTGAAGTTTGCAACAAGAAACAGTGAAATTGGCATCCAGAAACAACATTC
Source organism: Pinus albicaulis (assembly GCA_034641835.2). NCBI lineage: Eukaryota > Viridiplantae > Streptophyta > Pinopsida > Pinales > Pinaceae > Pinus > Pinus albicaulis. Next base: position 675,370,251 of record CM076581.1, read on the forward strand.
TTGATCCTAGTGAAAATTAAGTACCTACACTAGGTGGGGCCCACACAGGCTATTTTTGTGTATATGTCTATTTATTTATATATGTGCATAATCTATTTATAGAATGCATTTATATTTATATATGCATGTCTATATTTATTATCCCTTAATTTAGATGGACAATAAACCATAATCTATTCTCAATGAGCACTTGGAAATAGTTAACTGAAGTGCAAATCAGTTAGCTACGTGAATATCGAGTTGAGTGGTTGGTTGGTGGGACATGTAGGTTGAATTTAGTTGTAACTGAGTGATTCTAGTTGTAATAGAGTTGGAAGTGTTGTGGTGCATGAGTTGTGCAAATTGTAAATCATTTTAACTCTATTAAGTGAGTTAAAGTCAGTTGTGGTAGTTGTAACTGCAGATACACTAGTGAGAGATCAAGTGGATTAAATATTAATTAATTCACATGTAGTGATCTCACAAGAAACTGATGTTTTTACTATTATTAACTACATGCATGTCAGATCCAATGGAGACCCAGTTGAGTTCTAGGTAAAAGGGAAGATAACTATCATTTGTGACATTATCTGGTTGTACACATGCAACCACACACACATTGGATGTGCCCATGATATTTACGCAGTCAAGGAAGGTAAGATTATCCATCATTCAGGGTTTTTTACCATCAGGAATGCGTAGTGGAGGCAGGGTTTCTAGAGACATTAAATTCGCTAAGGAACTTGCAAATTTTTGTATGACAGTGTGAGACAATTTGCTCATGTATTGGGGGATCTTGGATTGGGGATTTGTATGTAATTGCTTTATGATCCATGATATAATATACAATAGAAGATAGTATGAGACAATTTTCTCATGTATTGGGAGATCTTGGATTGGAGATTTGTATGTAATTGTATTATGATCCATGATATAATATAAAATAAAAGATAGTGGGGTTTTTAACTATAATATTTCCCTGGTAAATTATATGTGTTGTGTGTGATTGATATTTCTTCATGATATTGTAATTGGCGATTGTGTTTTTAATTCTAAAAAGATTTGTAGAAGTGATTATGTATTTGGCAGTAGCACATTGTTAGATCAAGATAATCCAAGATATACATGAATTTTTTTATAATTTCAACATGGTATCAGAGCATAGGAAATTGAAAAAGTGAAGCAGGAGTTGATTTTGTGGTTGGAAAGAATTAGAAGTTGCAGAAAGACTTTCTTGGTGCTACAGCTGATTCAAGATCAAAATGGCTTTCAATGGCTTGAGGTTAAAGTATGCACTCAAGGGCATCTCGAACTAAATTTCTTGGAAGGAAAGGATGGAGGTAGCACTCGAAGAAAATGGCTTGAAGGAATTTATTGACAATGATGTTCCTAAGCCTGCTTCATCAGATGTTACCAATATTGATGCATGCAAAAAGAAAGTGGCAAGGGCGAGGAGGATCCTATTGGAGGGATTACGATATCACGTTGTCTCAAGCCTCCATGGGAAAGCCACACCATATGCTATGTGGAATGCTTTGATAGATCTATTCCAAAGTAGTTGTGACCATTGGAAATTGGCGCTCAAAGATAAACTCAGGAAGATCAACATGGAAAAGAACGACACTATTCTGGTATAATTAAAAAAAAAAATTCCAATGTCGGGATGAACTTGGGAGTGTAGGAGTAATTGACACTGACGATGATTTGGTTAGTTTGGATCTCCCAGGACTTCCTAAGAGTTGGCACAGTTATGAAGAATCTATCAACGAACGGGAAAAATTTCTGGATTGGGAACGACTGTGGTTAGATCTGGTGCAAGAGGATTTCAGGTGGAACACCAAAGATGGCTCTTCATCAAAGTATAATGATGAAGAGGATTGTTCTTTGGATGCCAGGGTGAAGAAGGGGAAGGGGAAGAAATTCCATTCCAAATCTAAGGCCGGTGAAGATGGAAAGGAGCACATGTCCAAAGTGAAGTGTTTTCATTATCACGAGCATGGACATATTGAAAAAAAAATTCCACAAAAGAAGAATAACAAGAAGACTTCTGGAGTTGCAGCTGGTGAGGTCCTTACCTTGCAATTTGAGCTTCACTTCTCACTTATTGCATTCATGGTGTCAAGTGCAATGAGTTCGATGTGGTACTTGGATAGTAGTGCATCCTTCCACATGACGAGAAACAAAAAAAAATTTAGTATCTTGGAGGAGAAGGACCTCTAGATTCATTTCAAAATGGGTGATGACAAAAGGTATAGTGCTACTAGGATTGGTACCATTGCTTTCCAAAGGAATTTCGGTAAACCCTTCTTTTTAAAATATATAATGCATGTACTAGGCTTAACGAAAAATTTAGTTTCAGTAGCAATGTTGGAAGATAAAGGCTATGATGTGGTATTTAGTGAAGGTAAAGCCTTCCTTTGGCATAAATCCATAAATAAAGTCAAGAAGATTGGGATTCGTGTGAAGAATATATATAGACTTGATGTAGATATGATTTCTACAGAGCTTCCAACCATGGGGAAGTGTGAGAAAGCCATGCAATTGACCCTTGAGAGGGAGATGGATTTGCATGCAGGTAAGAGTGAACCTTATGATGTGGAGTAGCCACAAGATGAGGATTATGGTGTGGGAGCAACCACTCATGTAGAAATATTTCAAGCCAGATGGGCAGAGGGAATGCATGCAGCTATACCACCAGGTGAGAGGTGGGGAAAAATGCATGAACAATCCCAACAAGAAATTTCGGGCAGGATTCATTGAGATGGTTTGGATCTTATGAATTGAACCTGGCTATGAGGATCTCATAAAGAAGCATGTAATATTCCAAAATTTGCATACAAGAAAATTGGAATATTAGATTTTGATGCTTTCACCTAGGAGAGGAATAAATGGGTAAGGAGGCCCATGAGAAATAAAAATATGAATAATTTCCATATTAATATGAAGGGGATCACCTTAGGAGCTGGATTTTACACCTTCAAGTGTGAACAAGGGAAAAATAGATTTAGACAAAGTCAAGTTTGACTAAGTCAACATGCATTCTTAAGGAGAAAGAGATCATCCAAATAAACTAGCTCAATGTGAACAAGGATCAGCCTAGACACACATGTGAGAGCTGGATTCAAGATACATTGGTGTGAAAGGAGGCAATGCAGGAGAGCTAGGTTCAGTTGACCAAGTCAACAACAGTGCTACAAGAGGAGGGAATCTAATAAAGACAACACAGTTTTGGAGGAGGAATCTTCACTAGGAAGTCACCTCAATAATGTGTGGGGTCCAGGGTGAGGAGGCTCACCAAAGATAAAAAGGAAGGCATAGCATCAAGGATATCATTCAGTATTCAGCTATCTTTGGTCTTTTGAATTCTTGTATGCTTCAGCTGTTTAGCTGTGGTTGCAACACTGCTTAGTGCAAAGAATTCCCGTGCAGGAATTCCGTCCTCTCTTTGGGTCAGCTTGCTTAAGGGATCAAGAGGGAAGGATCTAAGACTCAATTCATGATTTGGCTTGGGGCCATTCATCCATATTCATCTATAGTTCATTTCCCTTCAGAAACTGCGTCCTTTCTGCAGTTGCAGCAGTTGCCGGGTTAAACCCTGCTACTTTCTGCTTGTTTGAGGAGGAGGTGTTTATTTCCCTCTGAGTGTTCTAATAAGAAGGGCATAGGGAAATTTTTTTGCATTTTCAGGTATCTTATGTTATATTCAGCCATGTGTAATAAATATATGCAGTAACTGTGTTATTTTCTATAGTTCTACTTTTTATTCATGCATAATGTCGGAAACCCTTGCTTGGTGTCTTGTTCCTGCTGTAAAAGAGGTTAAACCTCCATTTCTTTGCTATATGATTAATATAAAATTATGATCAGTATTATTCCATAATTTTCTATATAAACCCTCATGGGAATTATGCACTCATAGTCTTCAAAAATGCTGCAGTTGAAAGTCATGGGATTGGGGTGTTTTTGAGCTACCGCTAGCTGGGGAGATCTGTTTAACTTAGCTAGAATGATTATTTTGAGCTAAAATTTGGTATGGAAATTGTATAATGTATAAAACACGGGATCCAACTGCCATTTCCTATATTTATTGCGTTATTTTCTGAAAATTATGTTTTTATGCTCCAGAAGGCTGCATTTCCTCATGCCGGGAGAGGATAGTGAGGAAAATATCTGCTACTTATCATTCATTTCCTGGCTAAATGTTTCTTGTGCATATTATGAACTGATATACATTGTTATTCTCATGATTTTCTGAAGCTCCACATTTTTAATATCTTAAAATATTCTCAATAGTGTAGTTGTTCCCATTTTGGGATATTATAGTGGTATCAGAGCTGCCATCTTGGCTCAGCATGTGGATTTCAAATCCAATCAGAAAACAAGAAGGAGAGGAGAAAAAATTATGGAGAGGATGATATTACTCTCATCCATTTTCAGATCCAAGAAGGAAGAAGAGGAATGCATTGAAACTCCAAGAGGGTTTCAAGGAAGAGAAAACTGCAGTGAGACCTCCAGAAGGTTTTAGGAGGATGAAGAAGATTCATGCACTTCCTGTTCTCATAGAGGAAGTGGAGAGCTAGGAGACCACTTAGAGCATGAGATCCTAAGTGGATTTTTCACAAAATACAAGTGCCAACCTAGGGATTTCAAGGAAACCCTAGATTTTCCTCAGTTTATTCAACTGAGAGAAAGGAGAAGACCCTGCAGCAAAGGAGAAATCAAAGGTAATAGATTCTTATTGTCTACGTTTGATGGGTCAACTACAGCAAAAGCTTGGGCAAGGAAGCTTGAGACATTCTTCCTACTACATCCAGTGGTAGAGAAGGAGGCAGTAGAAGTTGCAGCACTGCACCTAGAGGGTGAAGCCAATACTTGGTGGTTTAGTCACTTGAGCCATACAAGAGTGACTTATTTTTCTGATTTCACTCAAGGACTAATTAGGACCTTTGATGGAGAAAGATCAGAGGAGAGAGGGTCCACACCAGCATGGGAGGTAACATGTACCAACACTATCACAACCTTGGGAGAGCAGCCTTCTATACCAACAGTTAGGGTAGCCATTGCATTGGAGGGAGGAGCCCTTGCAACACTAGAAGAGGTCCCCACATCTCACCAAGGTATGGAGATATTTCCACTTTTACTTATTACAACAAATCTTTCTAAAAATTGTGGAAATATGTCTTCATATGGCCCAGGATCAAACATTATTGTTGAGGTAGGACAGTAGGATTTCACTGCACTATGCAAGCTTGAATGGTTCAACGAGAAAATGAACCATCATTCTCATGGACCCTTGTTGAGTTGCACACAACCCTTGAGGTTGGAGTGTGATCTTTTGGAGGGAGTCATGAACCTTGAGATGGAGTATGAGGCAGCAACTATATCATGGGAGAGACTATCAGCGCTGTCAAACAATAGTAGTGAGGAGGCTATGGACATGAGGCCTTCTCTATGATATCTCCAAGAAAATGCATTTTAGCACTTCATGGCATGCATAGAAGAGGAACTGGTTGTGGAGGAAGATAGCCCACATGGGAGGAATTCCAAGATGAAGAACGATAGGGAGCATCCACCTGGGGTTTAGTGGATGTGGGTGAAAAGCAAGAGGCTGATGGGCCACTTGCAAATTTATGATACAGGGCAGCAAGAGGAAAAATTGCGTTGGCTACTCTTGAGAGAGTTTGGCCATCATGAAGCATATCCTTTTTTGAAGGGTATGAGGATAGGAGGAGCTTGGAAGCGTATTTGCATCATGTGGCAACAAGGAGTGAGGATGCATTATGATGATATGGTCATTATGTTTTCACCACATGAGTTGTATGATGGAGGTATGATGAGGTAGCAAGGACATTTGTTGCTTTGGAGGATTGATAGAGAGCAAGGGTAGATTTTCTCTCACATTTTGCATGATGTTACAGTAGGAGGAGATGGAAACATTATGGGAGGAGTCTTTGACATTGAATCTGTCAGAGAATGGATTTAGGAGATGGCAGGAGCCTATTTGCATAGGCCAACATCGCCGTCAGTTTGGAGTAGGAACTTGTTGATGGAGTTTTCCCAGGATCACTTCACATTTGATGCACTTGGTGGACATGGAGGAGGTGAGACTGATATAGCAATGGATGGATTCATATGTTGCTGTAGTATGTTCTTCTTGACTTGGACTTCCAAGCATGAGGAGGGGGATCTTCATGCAGCATATGGCTTATTTCTCTTCATAGAGGCATGTCATACCACTATGGAGGGCTCACTTGTGGATCTTGTCACCATCCTACTTTCATTGCATGGTAAAAATTTTGTTTTTGTATTTATTGATTGTTTAACACAATATTTGCATGTTCTTACCATTTCCTTGCAGTGCATTGCTCTACAAAGGGGCAATTTTGTCTTTAAGCTCCATGGACCATTTCTAGCCAGCTATTGTGATGGAGACAACCATCTACTATATGACCTGGGGCAAGTGTTTGGTTACTCCTTGTATGCTCAGTTCATACATTCAGTCATCTACTATTTACTAGTGGATGTGATGACTTACATAACAAGCCATTTGTCAAGGAACAAATTGCCAGGTTATTTTCTGAAGCTGCAGAGGGGAAGACTGCACTGTGACCACTAGGGAGATTGTTGGTACCTTCCAGCACCACATGAAACCTTCAGTCTTTCTTTCATTTCAATGCTAATCATGAGCCCATTTTCTGAGGTTTCTCTTGTCTTTATGGGGAGCATGATTGGGGGAGGAACACCCTGGGTGGATGTGTTCTTGGGGGAGGAGAATCCCCACACTTTTTGCATTACATGTTCTAAGGGGAGCATGGGAAGAGACATGGCCTGTACAGAAAAATATTTGTTTCTTTATGAGGAGGGCCATGAGATGGATGGGCCATATGGTGGTGATTTCTTATCCATCATGTATGAGATGGTTTGGGCCATCTTGATTCATAACACTGGGAAAGGGACCTTTGGAGGTCTAGTTTCCTTCTTGCCATTTGAGGGAAACATTATTGCAGCCCAAGATCAAAAAATTTTCTACACCTATCTTAAGTGGAGAGGAAGACAGTGTGGGGTAGGCTATCTTGTCTACCATGCTCAAATTTTTAGCCCACCTATTCTGCATGAGCTCAAGGTGGAAGAGATCCTTCATGAGTTGCCATCCTGGAGGGCAACTCATTTTGTATGGATGACAGCTTGGGGATGGGAGATTCAAATGGTGATGATGAATCCAAATATATATCAGCCCTTATGCCTCAAGAGGACCTTCAAACAGCCCATTGTTGCCTCCATGGATGTTTCACTGTCACATGATGTCAGATATTTGGAATGTTCACCAGAGGAAAACGTGCACACTTGGGAGGGGCAGCTTGGAGATGTGTTGATGGAACAACACCTTGATCTTTGGGGAATCTTATCATATGAGGATGATACAGGGGAAGAAGAGGAGGTTATTCAATCCTAACCTTGCAGTTGCTTGAGGACAAGCAACATTTGAGAGGGGAGGACTGTAATATTCCAAAATTTGCATACAAGCAAATTGGAATATTAGATTTTGATGCTTTCACCTAGGAGAGGAATAAAAGGGTAAGGAGGCCCATGAGAAATAAAAATATGAATAATTTCCATCTTAATATGAATGGGATCACCTTAGGAGCTAGATTTTACACCTTCAAGTGTGAACAAGGGCAAAATAGATGTAGACAAAGTTAAGTTTGACTAAGTCAACATGCATTCTTGAGGAGGAAGAGATCATCCAAATAAAATAGCTCAATGTGAACAAGGATCAACCTAGACACACATGTCAGATCTGGATTGAAGATACATTGGTGTGAAAGGAGGCAATGCAGGAGAACTAGGTTCAGTTGACCAAGTCAACAACGCTACTACAAGAGGAGTGAAGCCAACGAAGACAACGCAATTTTGTAGGAGGAATCTTCACTAGGAAGTCACCTCAATAATGTGTGGGTTCCAGGGTGAGGAGGCTCACCAAAGATAAAAATGAGGGCATAGCATCAAGGATATCATTCATTATTTAGCTATATTTGGTCTTTTGACTTCTTGTATGCTTCAACTATTTAACTATGGTTTCAACACTGCTTAGTGCAAATAATTCCCATGCAAGAATTCCATCCTCTCTTTTGGTCAGCTTGCTTAAGGGATCAAGAGGGAAGGATATGAGCTTCAAATCATCATTTGGCTTGGGGCCATTCAGACATATTAATCTACAACATATTTCCCTTCAGAAATTGCATCCTTTCTACAATTGCCGAGTTAAACCATGCGACTTTGTGCTTGTTTGAGGAGGAGGTGTTTATTTCCCTCCGGGAGTTCTAATAAGAAGGGCCTAGGGATATTTTTTTGTATTTTTCAACTATATTATGTCATATTCATACATGTGTAATAAAGAGGTGCAATAATTGTGTTATTTTCTGCAGTGCTGCTTTTTTATTCATGCATAATGCCGGAAACCCTTGCCAGGTGTCTTGTTCCTGCTGTAAAAGAGGTTAAACCTCCATTTCTTTGCTATATGATTAATATAAACTTCTGATAAGTCTTATTCCATTATTTTCTATAGAAACCCTCATGGTAATTGTGCTCTCATAGTCTTCAGAAATGTTGTAGTTGAAATTCATGGGATGGGGGTGTTTTTGAGCTGCCTCTAGCTAGGGAGATCTGTTTAACTTAGCTAGAATGATTATTTTGAGCTCAAACTTGGTATGGAAGTTGTATAATATATAAAACACAAGATCCAAGTGCCATTTCCCATATTTATTTTGTTATTTTCTGAAAATTATGTTTTTATGGTCTAGAAGGCTGCATTTCCTCATGCCGGGAGAGGATAGTGAGGCAAATCTCTGCTACTGATCATTCGTTTTCTGGTTAAAATTTTCTTGTGCATCTTATGAACTAAAATAAATTTTTATGCTCATGATTTTCTGAAGCTCCACATTGGTAATATCTTAAAATATTCCCAATAGTGTAGTTGTTCTCATTTTGGGATATTACACAGCAATAGCATGATCAATTGGATTGATGCAGTCAGATGTCGTGAGGACATGAAATCCAAGTGATAGGTTCAGATGCTGGAGCACATATCAGAGTTGGCAGCAAGTGCAGAGTGCATGGATGTAGGTGTCAACAACACAGTGGATCCTGAAGACATGTAGTAGCTAGCAGAAGTCAGAAGACTTTGATGACAGATGCATTATACTGATTTAGTTGTTTGGAGGCTATTCAGTTTTGGAAGTGTTGCATGCAAAGGTTGCATGAGCGATAACCAATAGCGAAGTGTTGCATGCAAGAGTTGCATGTGCGAGAAACACTAGAGAAGTTTTGCATGCATGAGTTTAATGTCGCACACATGGAGTTCCATGTCACATGCAAGGAAATTCCTTTCTTGTTGAGAGGGAGTGTTGAAGTTTGAAACAAGAAACTGTGAAATTGGCATCCGGAAACAACATCCTTGATCCTAGTGAAAATTAAGCACCTACACTAGGTGGGGCCCACACATGCTATTTTTGGGTGTATGTCTATTTTAGATGTATGTGCATAATATATTTATCGAATTCATGTCTATTTATAGATGAATGTCTATCTTTATTATCCCTTCATTTAGATGGAAAATAAACTATAATCTATTTTCAATGAGAACTTGGAAATAGTTAACTGAAGTGGAAAATCAGTTAGCTAAGTGAATTTTGAGTTGAGTGGTTGGTTGGTGGGACATGCAGGTTGAATTTAGCTGCAACTAAGTCATTCTAGTTGTAACAGAGTTGGAAATGTAGTGGTGCATGAGTTGTGCACATTGTAAATCAGGTTAACTTAGTTAAGTGAGTTAAAGTCAGTTGTGCTAGTTGTAACTGCAGATACACTAGTGAGAGATCAAGTGAATTAAATATTAATTAATTCACATGTAGTGATCTCACATGAAATTTATGTTTTTACTATTATTAACTGCATGCATGTTAGATCCAGTGGAGACCTAATTGAGTTCTAGGTGAAAGGGAAGATAACTATCAGTTATGACATTATCTAGTTCCACACATGAAACCACACACACATTGGATGTGCCCATGATATTTAAGTAGTCAAGGAAGGAAATATCATCCATCATTCAGGATTCTTTACCATCAGGGATTGCGCAGTGGAGGCAGGCTGTTTGGAGACATTAAATTGGCTAAGGAACTTGCCAATTTTTGTATGATAGTGTGAGAAAATTAGCTCATGTACTGAGAGCTATTGAATTGGAGCTTTCTATGTAATTGATTCATGATCCATGATATAATATAAAATAGAAGATAGTGAGGTTTTTATATATAAGATTTCCCCGGTAAATTATATGTGTTGTGTGTGATTAATCTTTCTTCATGATATTGTAATTGGCGATTGTGTTTTTAATTCTGCAAATATTTGTAGAAGAGATTATGTATTTAACAGTAGCACATTGTTATATTAGGAGAATCCAAGATACATGAATGTTGTTATAATTTCTACATAATGTTGTGGAAAACATCCTAGTGGGTGTTCATTTCAGTTAATATGGCTAATGGAAATTGGCAAAGGAAATGGCAAAGGCTTTGGAAAGGCATGAGGAATTAATTGGAATTTTATTTATAAAAAAATAATGGAGATTAGGAGAAAAGGGAGGTGAAAGGTCACATGTCACATGTGAGGTGTAAAATGAAGGAAAATAATGGAAAATTAAGAAAATGGAGATCTCATCTATAAAAAGGCTTATGAGGATCAATGGGTAAGATTTTGCTAACTTTTTTCAATGCATTTTTGGAGCCCTCTCATTATCCTTTGTCTCTCTCTCTCTCACTCTTCAACACAGATTTTTTTGGAGAATTTTTGCATTGGAACAAAAAAGGAAAGAAAGTAGGAATAAGGAGGAAGCAAGCAAGGAGGAGTAGGAATTAAGAAGCTACAACAAGATTCTTGGCAGGTATCTATTTTCATGTGTGTTTCCTTGCTAGATATGGAATGTATGGTATTGCATGTGGTCCTTTTTTGTCTTGGCATGGGTTTTTTCTAGGTGTGACAATGTTTTCAGCCTAACCTTTCCATTTTAGGATAGCCATGGTGTGATGGAGTTCTCATGTTTTGGTTTACTTGAATTTCCATATGGATTCGAAGCTGAGTGAGGTGTATCTTCGAATGATTATAGAACTTTTCGAGTGTTTCCTCAGTTTTGGACCTAGTAATTTAGGTTTCGATTGTGGTAAATCCTAAGAGGTTGGTTTCTCTTCATTCAGGCCTAGGAATCTCAGGTTTTGGATATACACTAAATCCCGGAGAGTATTTCTCAGTGTAGGGCCTAGTGACCCCTGATTCAGACTACGGGTTGTAATAAATCTTAAGAGACTAGGAGACATGAAAATTCCTCACGGTTTAGGCGGAGAGAATCCGTCGATATCCATGCTTTTTTTGGCCTAGTGATCGAGTGTAGGTCATGGTAAAGCTGGGTATGACATGTTTATTGCGTAAACCTAGTGATCCGAGATGAATCATGGTAAAAACTGATTTCTATGTGATGAGGTTGAGGTGGTTTAACCTCGGGATTCCTCGGTTGGTTCTTTCGGTTTGAGTCCCACATTCATGCTTGGAATATGGCACAGGGGTGATTGGATGAAGAGAGATTTGGCTCAACCAATCTATGTTCAGGTGGAACATGGAAGTCCCATCCTCAGTTGGTTTTTACATTCAATAAGGAATATCTCATTACTTTGGTATTTGGTATGAAAATTTATTGGTTTCTATGTGGATTTTATTGTTGTTGTATCCATGTTATTTTTGTTGTTATTATGTTGGTTATAAGCATGTATTTTATTCATGATGATGTATGGCTCTATCCATGTTTTTACTTGCAAATAAATGCACAATGTATCTATGGTAAAATAGATTGTATCTCATAAAATGATGCAAGGGAGAAATCCTTTTTAGCGATTCTCAGATAAGTATGAGACCCATATGCTTAAATGTGTTTCTTACACCCGTAGATTCAATTTTTGTGACATAATCTCATGGATACAAGGGGCCCAGATGAGTTCTTGTTGATGTGATTTATTCCATATCATTTTTCTATTACTATTTATCATCCCTTAAGTTTTCAGGAATTTTAGGGCAATGACTTGGGCTCTAGGCCTGAAAAGGTGGCTCAAATTCAGGAGCTATGGGAACAGGTTTGAGCATTTGGGGCCATAGTCACTGGCATGTAGTGTTATGCCTACGGTTATAAGCTCCTAGACCCTAAAATGTAGTTTTATGCCTGCAACTATGGCTCAAAGGGGGTCAAAATGTCAGTGTGACCCAAGGGTAAGAGGCTTGAATGGTTGGGTTACCTTATGGGGGTGTTATGGTTGATGTACAAGTTCTGTATGTTTTTTCTTCCATCGGTTCCACTTCCTTAAGGTCACATAGGAGGTTGAATCTCCTTATAGTAGCCTCTCGTCGCATGTTTACCCCGGTTGGGCGGTTCCTTTGGTAGTTGTGGGAAGGTGGTGTTATAAAGTAGCATCAGAGCATGTTTGTGGTATCCTTGGGTGATGTTTGATTTCCAGTCTCTTTGTGCGAAATCTGATACCACAGAGTGGTATCAAAGTGTGGTTGCGCTCTCCTTGGGTGGTGCATGGTTTCATTCTCTTTGGTTTATGTTTGCTTTTTATTATCTGTGTGATATATGATACCACGGAGTGGTATCAGAGCATGGTTCAATGCTCGAATTGGATGGGCAGTGTGTTGGTCATGATTTTCTATTGGTTTAATATGTGTTTCTCATAGATATGGTGTGTGTGTTTGGTGCATCCGTGTTTTGTTTTCCATGGTTGTAGTGGTGTCTCCATGGGAGGACTAATGATTTTTTTGTCAACATCTTGTCATGATTGTATGACTGATTATGTGTTGTTCATTCTTGTGTATTTTGCGTGCACACTTTTTTACATATTGTTACATGTTGTACATGCATTTCTTGCTTATGCTAGGGTTAGACATTGGTCATGCTTCAGTGTTATCCTTGTATGCTTTCTTGTGTGATGTCATATGTTGAACATGCAGTGGTCATTCATGATTGGTTATACATGTCAAGTGGGGGCATATGGTCAAGTTTGCATTGGTTTCATTGAGTTTGTTTTGCATAAGGTCATTCTATGTAATTAGATCATGATGATGATATTGGTATGTTATGATTCCAGTGTATTGGCTGAGATAGAGTAGGAGATGCAAATAATTAAAGTGAAGTTGCAACAATGGACCTCGGGTAAGAGCAGATCGTCATACAAGTTTGTATGCTTGGCATGCAGATATGCGATTCATGGTTGTTGTAAGAATTAGGGTTACTTATATGTTTGTCATTATATTACTATTTTGGTTACATATGTGATGAATTATAGTTTATCAGTGTAGTCATATGCATCATGGTTATGTGTATGACTTTCATTATATTTATTTTATGGTTACATACATGATAGATTTTAGTTAATTAATGTGATCATATGTACATTTTTTGGTTAGTCAAGCATGGTATTAACTTGATAATTATGTTGTATGTTGTTGATGAGAATGTTATATGCTAACTTATTTTTTTATATGTTAGTTAACTTGATGATTAAGGTTATATCATTAATATCTTGATGTTATATGTATCATGCTAAATTGGGTTGGACTATGCAGATGGTTAGGGTTATGAAATTCAGGTATGAGTCAACTTATTTGTGACATTGTGTTGTACTGATCTAGAATGATCATACCTATGTGATTGTTATGCATGAATGGCATTTTTTTATGAGTTTATGATGTGAATATGTTAGCTAGTTATTTTTATGGATATCATGATCTTATTTATGTTGAGTTGAGGTGTTGTGAAGTTATATTGTGATAATCTAGACTAATTTTGCAGAAAATATAGCCTCCCCTAAGATACGTTAAGGTATGAGTTTTCTTATGTCATATAATTGGTGCTTAAATGTTGGATTATGTCATCTATACGATGTTGAGTGTTTGATGTCTATTATGTCATCTAGTTGAATTATCTAACATGGTATGTTTATAGTTTGTGTGGATGTTCTATTAATTGCATGATATGAGTATGGTAACATAAAGTTGCATGAAGAAATGATCTTGTTTTGAGATGGTCATACTAACGTGTTGAGATACTTGATATGTACTTGAGTGCAAGTAGGTGATAATTTTAGTATTATGATCTTGACAATTGGTTGATTATGACATGTGTTGGGTCTTGTAATTGTCACATTTTTATCATGTTTATCCTCGCCATTCCTCACATTCCATCAAGTCATTTAACCATTCATCATACCATTTTTAGGGATTCACCTCACTATTTTACAATTTATTTATTTTTAATATTATAAGAGAATTTGTGATTAATTATTGGAAAATTAACATATTTCATTAATATCTCAAATGTGGATGAGCTTTGTAATGTGTAGGATTATTTGAAAGGATTATTAAAAAATATTATTGAATATTTCCTCCACCATTTCAAGAATTCAAAGGATAATTTTTCAAGCTTATTCCAAGGGGAAGATCATGGAGATTCCAAGAAGATGATCATGGATATTTGGATAACATATCTCATCCAAGATTTGTGAGAGATGAGTCAGGTATTGGTTACTTTTCCTGCAAGTGTGAATTTCAATTTCTGCAAGCATGTTCAATTTCTGCAAGTTTGATTTTTGTTCAAGAGAATTTGATTTCTACAACTGTGAAGAGTGATTATTAGTGTTTTTTTAAAATTATTTAACAATGAGTATAAGTTTGGAACAACTCACTCAGATCCTAGCAGAAGTTAGGATCTCCTGTTCCTATGAAAAGAAGATCTTGACAGTCATGGAAAGCTTAACTACTCCTCCAAAAGAGAATTAATCTACATATGAAAAAACCTGTACATTTGACGAAAAACAATTAGTAAAGAAGGAGATTGAGGATGACAACAAGGAGTGGCGGCATGATCTGAAGGAGGAAAAACATGCCTGTGAAAATCTTATTGAAAAATGGTTCCAAGAAAGTATGAAGTTAGATCGGTCATTTTTTTTTATTTGTTTAAGTTATCGTCACAACAAATGATCCGATTATTTTTGTACATTTCCATTTTTCATGTGTGCAATTGACAATTAATATATTTTTATTACTGTTGTGTGCATGGTTACACTGGAAGTTTGACTACACGTAACTGATTTTTAATATTCAATTAGAATAGAGTAGATAGGAAAAATGAATAAAAACATTAATTTTAGTTTTTTTTTAGTTTTGAATAACTATGCACTCTGAAAAAATTAAAAAAATAAATATCTCTAATAGTTTTTAGGAATAATTTTTTTTTTAGATTTCTAAAATTTTAGTTTTGATTTCAAATTTTCTAATTTCATTTCTTTATTGTTAGAAATAAAACAAATTAAAATAATATATATAGAGAGATTTTCTTCTCTTTTGAAATAATAATAATAATAATAATGTTACGAGAATACTGTCAAATACGCGTATTGGGGACTGGTAGGACTGCTCCCTACGTAAACTTCATGAAATTGCATTCTTATAAAAAATGGAGAAGGAGAAACAACAATAGTGATTACCCAGCTTATTCGCTTATGCTCAGCTATGTAAGGTTCCCTATTTATATAAAATAATAAGGGAATCAATATATCCCCAGAATTTAAGGATGTGTAAGTAAAGGCACGGATACTAGGCGCACCAGCATTTGAACTAGAGCCAGTCGACTGAGTACACTGTTGGAAATACAATGCTATTGCATTGACTTGTTGCTCACACAAATATTTCTATAATACGAGCAGAAGGATTTGTCCTTGGAGATTACATGCAAAAGAGTGTTGATTAATGCCTATAACAAGAATTTGAAGTTGCTTCAATTAAGACACAGATGGAAGAGGGATAGGATTCTCAGAGTCGAGGTCCTCCAGCAAATTCTTTATCATCACCGATTGCATAGCACCACAACTTCTTTCACATCAAAAAATTTTCCATCCAAGGCAATGATGTTTAAATTTGATGCGCACGTATACTATCCTCAATCAAATTCAAAGACAATGTAATCAATTTCAGCATCAAAATGTGGTGAAGAATTCGAGATGATGTACAACCCTAGATGCATTGGCTTATTAATCTCCACATACTCCTCCTCCTCCTCGTCCAATGGCCCTGTGTCCAACTTCCTGGAGCGCTCCTCGTCGTGGACCTCACTGCTTCCTCATAACCGTTGAGCATGACCCACAAGGCAGGCCAAGGATAGGAGTGGCGTGCACTATACATTACTGGATCGAAAGGTAAAATACGCAAAAAGGGATTGCAAACACATCCCATTAACAACATGTTTCAGATTGTTTTTCTTTACTACTGAAAGAAGGAATTTTGTCTCAACAATGATATTGTCCTCACTCTCCAAAAGAATTTTTACATATTTCCTTTCATATTCTCTGAACACTTATTCTCCCCTCCGCAACTTCATATATCGGAGCATCTCCAAACATCCTCGATATATAAAGGTCGTCGGCAATGGAGTGGAGGCCGATGGTGAAAATCTCACAAATGAGGTGGGAGACCTGCAAAATATCCTAGAGACCAGGACCATGACACTCAAGAAGCTAGGAATCCCTTACAAAAATAAAAAAATATAATTTTAGGGTTTACACACAAGTATAGGCTAAAGTTATGGAGGCCATGGGTTGTTGAGCTACACAAATAATTCATCTTTAATTGTCACAATAGCTTTAAAGTGCCTTGAACTTTATATTTCCCTCAACATCAATAGAAAGTAAATATGACATGGATTTGAATTCATACATGGTATTATTTCTGAGCATTTGACCAAGTTTATGTTACAACTATTAGTTACATTTGATGTTGGGTTTATCTACGTGATGGGGGCAGAGAGTACAGGTACTCATCTGTGTTTTTACAACAAGTAGAAGCACTGGTAAGTGTGGTCACTGGTTCAAAGATTCAACGAGCCTCAAATCTACAAGCAATTTGTCAGCAATTGCTTCATGCAGGGGGATGTTAAGGTTGGTTTCCTTAGAGAGGTTCGAGTCGTCTCTGGTCTCCCTACTACCACCAACACTGAGCGACTGGAGATTTTGGAGGAGGAGTGGAACATTCTGAGCTTCAGCATCGAGCGTTACCCTGCCACCATCACCATCACCATCAAATGCTCTTACCCTCCCAGTGCATGGTGCAAACAGTGACCTGTGTGAAGAAGCTTGGTTGAAGGTGCTCAGATTTGTTTTGGGTAGACTGCCTATAGAAGACCAAAGTCATAGTTAAGTGTTCTTGTTAAGTACTAATTTAGATTATTTTGGATCTTCTTGGTAGCACATAAAACATTCTCGATATGAAAAATCAATTTTTTTGCTTTAAAAAATAAATAATAAATAAAAAATTTATTTTTATTTTTATTTTATTAATATTAAAAAAAAAAATCAACACAAACAATAATAAAAAAATTCAGTGTAAACAAAAAAATAAAGAACAAAATAAATAAATAAATAAACGCAATTGGATATTTCATAAATCCTGAAATTTGTATTTATGCCCATATGTTTCTTTGAGTCATTTCATACAGGAATCATCGATGGAGGTAGCACAAAGGGAACATGTAAGATGCATTTTATTTTCAACATTCCAACATTTTATTCAAAAAAAAAAAATATCATAGTTTTTATACAGGAATTGTGCTAAGATTTTGCAGGTTCGAAGACGATCCAATTTCATGTAGAAGTGATTTTCAAATATCACAATAAAACATACAAAAATGAAAGCTAGGGGGAGCTAAACTTTTCATTAAACATGTCTGTCACATATACATTTTTGAAAAAAAATCCATTGCGCCATGACATATTCAATTACTCTTCTCCTTCTATGCTTATTAGCCATCCATATCGAAGCCCACTTTCATTATGACTTCACACATACATACTTTTCAGAGTCATATATATTCTTTCTTCATTTCCATTTCATATTTTGCCTCATAAATAAAACCAAACAACTCATTTTTCCATGACTCCATTGCCTTGCTATCATTTTCCTAAAACCTGTTTCTACTGAAATCATTTTCATCTATAGTACTACCAATAATTTTTTACAAACTCATGTTGAATGATGTGGGATTCCATAAGGCCCACCTTCCAATAAGTCTCGACCCATTGACCTCAACACTTTATCTAGGATAGAGACTAGAGTCATCATTATTACCTTGAGGCTTGTATGCCATAATGACAATTTCTCTCACTGACATTCATGGGAATACATCAATGTCCCTTTGATCATTGTATCTTGCAAGTGGCTCGACATAATATCATTTATTCACACTTCACAAGATGTACTTGGGTACCTTCGTACTCATTGACATCAATGGTGAGTTTGCCTTGCGTTGGTTAATGAAATCCATTAATGGTCAGTAATCCAATGACTTATTTCACGCTCGACACCGACACATTCATTCACATGACTAGAATTGTACCATCAGGTTTCATAGCGGAAGAAGACTATATATTTTTCATGAATCCATCAACAGTTGCAACAAAATTCCTTCAGCCATATGAGAGTACGACAGTTCCACTTTCGGATATCATCCTCAGATTCATACAACCAAGTAACAGTTTAGATTCACTCACTTCATCTAGTAGCATGACATTTTCCAAATCCATAAGCAACAACAACTACATTTATATTGCATAGTTCATCAAATGTTTGGGTAAGTGAAGGTATGTGGTTTCCTAATTTTTAATCAAACAATTTCTTATATGTTGAAAATAAATGAAATTGGAAAATTCCCTCACCATATTACATTATCTTTCGTCTTTTTCATAAACATAACACATATTCAGTTTTGGGGGGGAATATTCATTACCATTTCATTCCATTCATCACCTCATATATTAATGACCAACATGACCCTTCCAAACTACACTTCGTTGAAGTTGATTCAAATAC
The DNA here is from genome assembly GCA_034641835.2 of Pinus albicaulis. NCBI lineage: Eukaryota > Viridiplantae > Streptophyta > Pinopsida > Pinales > Pinaceae > Pinus > Pinus albicaulis. The sequence continues at coordinate 675,389,181 of CM076581.1, forward strand.
ATTGATATCTATTTCGGCATGATTCAAAAATATGAGAAAAGGTTTTCTGATGCATATTAATGACTTATCATTTCCAGTACATGTATTATATTAAAAAAAGAAAAAAAGAAAAAATATGAATGTTGTTTACAAAAGAACCAGCATTTTCTATATTCATGGTTGTTAACACAAGAACCAACCATAGAAAATATCAGTTGCTGTACATGTATTTTACATCCTTGAATGATACATTGTTAGAAACCATAATCATGCAAAGCCAAAAAATTTAATCCATGCAAGGTTGCATGAGGAGATGCAACAAGTTCAGTTGGGGGGTATGTTGGGTCTCATAATTGTCGCATTTTTATCATGTTTATCCTCGCCATTCCTCACATTCCATCACCTCATTTAACCATTCATCATACCATTTTCATGGGTTCACCTCACTATTTTCCAATTTATTTATTTTTAATATTATAATAGAATCTATGATTAATTATTGGAAAATTAACATATTTCATTAATATCTCAAATGTGGATAAGCTTTGTAATGTGTAGGATTATTTGAAAGGATTATTAAAAAATATTCTTGAATATTTCCTCCACCATTTCAAGCATTCAAAGGATAATTTTTCAAGCTTATTCCAAGGAGAAGATCATGGAGATTTGGACAACATATCTCATACAAGATTTGTGATAGATGAGTGAGGATTTGAAGGGATCATATCTTGTAATTGTAGGGATATTGGTTGAGAGAAAAGTGGATTTGTAATTATGAGTTTCTTATCTTGTTTTCAAAGCACTCATGCATAAAAGAGAGTGCTCTCTCTCTTAATTTTGATATGTAAGAAGGATATGGATATATAAATAGAGGAAAATCGATAGGGAGAATTAGAGTCTAGAATAAGTTTTGGCTTTGTAATATTTAACTGTTTTTATTCATTATTAATATATTTCGACACAGGGTTATTCTTCACATGTTGTTTTTCTCTTATACAATTGCACATTTCCGATTTATGATATGATGCGGTGGTAATGTTTTTGGAGTAGAATTATCGAGGAAGGACAACCAGGTTCTCTAAGTTAGGAGCCTCTTCCTTTTTTGCTGCATCTTGAATCAGAGACGAAAGCATTAGACTAGGCTAATTTAACTTCAATATTGCATTTCTAGTGCATGTTCTTCGTAAGTCCATGATTCTTGAGATTGATAATTTATGTTAGGGAAATTATTTGACGATGATAGTTTCAAATTGATTGCCACCATGAGGTAAGATAACTAGCTTTTTTTTTATGTTTATTTATGCGTTTACGGTTATGTGTTTATGGCAATATGATGCAGGGGATTTCATGGCAAAAGAGACTGCCATAAAATATTGAATAAGGCTTGGGTTGAGCTTTCATTTGGAAGTATTGGGAACCATGGGGATTGAGTCATGGTGCTTGTTTCTAATCCTCTTCTTTTGGTCTCTTGTGATTTTTTGTGCTTGGTTTGCAGTCTTGTTTGTGTCAAGTGCACGACCATGCCACTTTGTTGTGGTTTCATATTGCTTATGGTTTTTCTTCTTGCTTGCTATTTTTCTTTCTTTTTATGTTTTGAGATTCTTGGGGATTGGTTTAAGAAAGAGAAATTTTATGGAGCTCTGGAAGATCTGAATGAAACATAGAAGATAATGAAAAAATTGGATTAATCCTGGTGCATGTATAAGGGCAGATGAAGGTAAGAATATGACAACCAGTTGGACTAGTTGGGTCCATTGTGGTAAATGGACGATGGAAGTATAAACATGAGAAGGGTAACCAAAAAGGTAAAGTGAATGGATCTAAGGTGTTATATGCCTTGGCTATGTTTGTAACTGTAGTTATCAATATTATGCACATTATGCATGCATAAAGGTAGTTCTCTCAACACAGACCTTATGATATATAGTAATTATGTTGTGATCATGATTATGTTGATGTTTATATATGTATACATATATGTATGTATGTATGGAGTGTCAGATAGTGTTTCGGGGAATTTCACCCTAGAGGTTCGTTGGGTTACAACCTCCACAGAGCAGGGGCATGCTACTTAACAGAGACTCACACGACCATGCACATTCAGAAAAACTAAATAGAGTAGAATGAGAAAGTTACCTGTAGGTCCTACGGTTGAAGAAGATCCCGCAGGGTTCAAACCCCCAGCAACCGTCCTTCCTTCTTAACCTGAAAAACAAGAAGAAACAAACACAAAATTTGGTTATGCATGACATATATCTACTCTAAATGTCGGTGAGATTCATATAAAACATTAAATAAATCATAATGAATGCTTGTATAACAAATATTCTCATACATAAAAGCATACACTAACACGTTTATTTCGGGAACAAGATGGTACTTCCGTATTATAAATAGCATGTACAGAAATACGAGTGGAGATATCACCTGAATCCTCCCACGATATTCGAGCAGACCGTCGTTTGGATTCATCCCACCCTTGCCTCGCTAAGATTCCTTCCGAACTGGTGCATACGAGATGACATATAAAGGGATGTACATCTCAAGGAAACAAGGGTTTCCTATAATGAACTGGGAAAGTGCAGGAGGCACGGGGAATCAGAGTTGGATAGGGAATACCAACAGAGTATAATATCAATAATTCTCTCCCTCCCTTAGGCCATACACATGAGGGACTTTTATACTCCCTCCAAGTAGTTTCAGCAGTTGGAAACAGTTGGCCACGTGCTGGGGTGGTTGAACTACCTGAGTAACCATCAACCCAGCCCGAAAATAGGGAGTAATTATATAATTTTTAATTATTTTAATGGCATACGTGGAAAGTCTAGATGGACTCGCGTATACACGTGGAAAATCACGGGCATAGTCGCGTACGGTGATTTTTACACTGTTTTTTAGTGAATTTGTCCAAGTCTGTAGGAATGGGTGCCCAAAACCATCAAAGCAATCATGAATCATGTCAAGGTGAGAAATGATGCTATAACAGATAGGGTCGTCATGGATCATGGTTGTTTAATGCTAGTTCTTATATGTATATATATGTGTATGCATATCATTTTATGATAGGATCGTGATTGGTTTATGATTATATATATGTATGTATCTATGTCATTATATGATAGGATTTTAAAGGATCATTCTTGTGGAAAAATTATTGCTTATGCAATTGAATGACATGAAGAGGTTCCTGGCTACAAGGAATCAAGTGGAAGAGTAGCTTTGACAGAGCTATGAGGTCAGTATCATGTGGACATGAATTGATATTATATGATTTTACTATCCCTATGTATATTTTATGGATAGGTAATGTTGACGGGTACATCAGAGAAGTGAAATTAGTGTGATTTGTGACATTCTAGGATAATCATGGATAGTGGAAAGACACTAGAAGCAACATTTCGTGTGGAACCAGTGTGTGTTCTATGGATGTGCAGTGCTATTGTTGTGTATATATTGCACATGTTGTGTATTCAATGATTGCACGTATTGTTATGTGTACATGTAACATATGTGGTATTGTGTACCTATGATGTTGTATGTCTGATGTATATATGGTGATGTTTGTATTTTTCATATGCAATGTTAGGTATAGATGGTGATCTGTACATGTTGGATATGCGATGATGTGTACATATTGTACTGTGTGCATGTTGGATATGTGGTGTTGTGTACATATGGTGCTATGTATATGTTGTATATGCAATGCTATGTACATATGGTGTTGTGTGCATGTCGTACATATAGTCCTATGTACATATGGTGTTGGGTACATGATTTTATAGGTGGTGCTATGTGCATGTGGTGTTTTGTACATTTTTTACATGTGGTGTTGTGTGCAGATAGTGTCGTGTACATGTCGATCATGTGGCATTGTGTACATGTGTTTTCGTGTACATGTAATGCATGTGGTTATGTGTACATGTGGTATTTTGTACACATTGTACATGTGGCACAATGTACATTTGGTGTTGTGTACATGTTGTGTAGGTGATGTTGTGTACATGTGATGTTGTGCACATGTTAGGTCCCTTTATTACTAGTATAGTGCCTTATTATTATTAGTGTAACCCCATTATTGTTATTTTTGTACCCCTATAACCCCAATATTGTTATTATTGTGCCCTTAAATTATTATTGTTAGGTCAGTTAGGATTATATTGGGACCCCGTGGACTCATATATATAGAAGGGGGTTTTTTCATTTGTATCATCCAAGAATTATTCATTTATGTAATGAATTGGAGGTTTCCCCCTCAAAGTTGCTATTTATAAGGTGTTGATCTCTCTTTTCTTCTATTTTTTGAGCTGGGTTCATAACATTTGGTATCATAGTTTTTGATTCTAGGGTTTTTCTACTCCAAACAGGACATCGTGGAATTTTTTCTATAACATTTTTTCTACAAATATTTGAAAGATGAAAATTTTACAGCACGAATAAGAACTCCTGAGGAACGTCGTGTAAAAATTTCAGATCTTGGTTCGCAATATTTTCGTAGATATAATCTATGGAAGTTAGGTTTTTTTTCCAGGCTCCCGAATTTCAACTAAAACAGGTCATCGTGGAATTTTCACTATAAATTTTCTTATATGAAGTTTCAGAAGATTAAATTTTTATAAAGCGAAGCGGAGATCTAGAGGAACCTCCTGTAAAAATTTCAGATCTTAGTTCGCAACATTTTTGGACATATGATCTCTGGAATTTAGGATTGTTTCAAGCTCCCGAATTTCATCTCAAAGAGGTGACCATGGGAAAAACGTCATAACTCTCTCTCTAAGCATCAGATTGGAATTCTGTAAAAAGCGACCGCAAGAAAACAGACTGTAGTTTTTGATGTATCAATTTCAGAGCTGAAGGAGGAAACAGTGATAGGAGGCAAGTCGTAAAATTTTTCTCTACTAAACCAATCCATATTTAGGTCATCGTGGGAGATTGGACATAGCTTTGCCTTGAAGAATCCAAATCAGGTCAGATCTGTGGCATTCAAAAGAAGATTCAAAGGACTACTTCAGTTTTGAATTTCAGATATTGAAGATCCGAAATCATAGAGATAATTTAGTTTCAATATATAGCTCCTCAAAAGAAAGAAAAAGGTGTGTATTTTGTTTTCGAATTGCATAAGTCTTGTGTGAAAAATCAGTTTGAAGTGATTCTAGGGGCATATTGAAGCATATATATTAGTATTTGGTTCTAAAATTCCATCTAAAAAAAATTCAACACCCATTAAGCCTTCAGAAGGCTCTACTATGACTCATGAAGAGGAAGAAACACTATATGGCGTATCAAAATTACAAGAGAAAGTGCACCAAATTTCTCTCTCGTAAAGAACAAAAAAAAAAAATTAAATGGAAGTTTTGAAGAAAGGCATGGAAGCTAAGATGGATGGTTTGAAGAAAGGTGTGGAAGATAATATGGATGGTTTGAATAATGGAATGGAAGCTAATATAGATGGCAGGGAAGTTGGCATGGAAGCTAAGATGGATGACATGGAAGCTAAGATCGATGAAAAAAATGAAAGACAACATGGAAGACATGAAGAATGATCTGAAAGGAGACATGGAAATTTTTATGAAAAGGTTAATACAAGAAATGATTCCTAATGGCAGAAAGATAGTAGAGGAAACTCGTGATGAGAACAAAATAAATTTTAATCGTTATTTCATAAACTCTAATGTTGGATTGAAGAACCACCATATTCCAAAGATGGATATGAGGAAGTTTGATGGCAAGGATCCTATAACATGGATACTATAGATGGAGCAATATTTTGATCTCAATAATTTGCAAAACACACAAAATGTATGCATTGCAACTTTACATTTAGAACAAAATACATTTGTATGGTATCAATGGCTTTGCTCCCGTAAAAAAATTATCACCTGGTCAATTTTTACGGAAGAAATGATAGCACATTATGAGGATACAAAGATAAACACCTTCTTTATCCAATTGATAAATCTCAAATAAAAGGGTTCAGTGGTGGAGCACATTGAGGACTTCCAAAAATTGAATATAAGGGTAACTGATATTCCAAAGGAACACAAGATCGATGTCTTCATAGGGACTTTAAAGGATAACATCCAACATGAAGTTCGCATTTGGGAACTTGAATCATTGGAGAAGGCATTCAGGTTGGCAAGAAAAATTGAATGTAAAATTATGGCGACAAGGAATCCTACCACTCACATCTATAAAGATGGAAGTGTTTCTACTCCTAGACTTCCACAATCTACAAGGTTGACACCACAACAATTGGAAGAAAAAGGAGCAAAAGGGCTTTGCTACAGTTGTGATAGAAAATACACTAAAGGTCATAAGTGTGCTGAGAAGAAATTATTTTACATAGATTGTGAAGAGGAGGAATAAAATGAACAAGAAACTTCAAAAGAAGAGGATATACACCAGGAACCAACCCTAGAAGAAGAAGAAATGAGTCTGACCATATTGTCTCATGCATTGGCAGGAATTACCACTCCTCACACTCTCAAGATAGAAGGACATATGAAGAAGAAAAAGGTAATAGTGTTGATTTATTTGGGTGGTACCCATAATTTTATTCATTGTAAGGTAGCCAAGGATTGAATTGTTTCCTATACCCAGCACCAGAATGTCAAGTGATGGTTGAAAATGGAGGAACTATAAACTGCTTTGGAAAATTCCATAATGTCAAGCAAAAAATAGGGGAATATGTATTGAATAGTCCAATTTTTTCCATTCCAATGGGAGGTATTGATGTTGTAATAAGAGTACAATGGTTATAGTCTTTGGGGACAATAGCCTTTAATTTTCAAGAACTTTTATTGAATTTTTTTTCAGAAAGAAAGGAAATCGAATTATGGGGTATTGGAGGGAAGCCATGAAAGATAATAAGCTCTAATGTCATGAAAAAGATTCTAAAGAAATAATAACGAGGCATAATTACCCAATTATGCTCATTAGAAGTTCCAACATAAAAATCATTTATCTCTCCATACTCCAATAAGTCTTGGACAATCATTCCAAGGTGTTTGATACTCCCAAAAGACTCCCACCTATTTTTGATCATGATCATGATATTCATTTGATTCCAGGAAGTGTTCCTCCAAACATCAGGGCTTATAGATATCCTTATGTCCAAAAGAGTGAAATTGAACGTATGATTGCATAAATGTTAGAGGTTGGTATAATTCAACTTAGTCAAAGTTCTTTCTCTGCTCTAGTCGTATTGGTGCACAAGAAGGATGGATAATGGTGCATGTGTCCAGATTATAGGGAGCTCAATAAGCTCACTATTAAAGATAAATTTCCCATTCTTGTGATTGATAAATTATAGGATGAATTACATGGAGCAATTTATTTTACCAAGTTGGATCTTCATTCAGGATATCATCAAATTGGAATGAAGACTGAAGATACTCTGGAAAAAAACATTTCAAACTCATGAAGGTAATTATGAATTTTTGGTCATGCCTTTTGGCCTTACCAATGCACCTTCTACATTTCAAGGGTTGATGAATTCCATTTTCAAACCCTTCCTTAGAAAATTTGTGCTAGTATTTTTTGATGACTTACTAATCCACAACAGGGTTGACACGATGCTCAAACTATTGGAGGAGAAACAATTATATGCATTAACATCCAAATTTTTCTTTGGAGTACAAGAGGTGGAATATCTGGGTCATATTGTTTCTCACAAGGGTGTTAAGGTAGACCCTAGAAAAATTAAGGCCATTAAGGAATGGAAAGTCCCTTTTATAGCATCATTTCTCACCTTGACATGATTCATGATTGCTTTGATGGTTTTGGGCACCCATTCCTACAGACTTGGACAAAATCACTAAAAAACAGTGTAAAAATCCCCATATGCGACTATGCCCGTGATTTTCCACGTGTATATGTGAGTCCAGCTAGAATTTTCCGCGTATGCCATTAAAATGATTAAAAAAATATATAATTATTCCCTATTTTTGGGCTGGGTTGATGGTTACTCAGGTAGTTCAACCACCCCAGCACGTGGCCAACTGTTTCCAACTGCTGAAACTACTTGGAGGGAGTATAAAAGCCCCTCATGTGTATGGCCTAAGGGAGAGAGAGAATTATTGATATTATACTCTGTTGGTATTCCCTATCCAAGTCTAATTCCCCGTGCCTCCTGCACTTTCCTGGGGCTCAATATGTAGAAACCCTTGTTTTGAGATGCAGCAACTTCGATATGTCATCTCGTATGCACCAGCTTTGGAAGGAGTCTTAGGAGGCAAGAATGGACGGATCCCATCACCGCCGCGTCGTGGAAGGACTGTGCGTGATCTCTCCTACTCGTTACTTTTGTACATGCTATTTATAGCCATATATCATGCTTACTCCTGAACAATCGTGTTAGTGTATGCTTTTATGTATGAGAATATTTGTTATACAAGCATTCGTTATGATTTATTTAATGTTTTATATGAATCTCACTGACATTTAGAGTAGATATATGCTGTACAACCAGTCCTTTGTGTTTGTTTCTTCTTGTTTTTCAGGTTAAGAAGGAAGGACGGTTGCTGGGAGTTTGAACCCTGCGGGATCTTCTTCAACCGTAGGACCTACGGGTAACCTTCTCATTCTACTCTATTTAGTTTTTCTGAACGTGCATGGTTGTGTGAGTCTCTGTTAAGTAGTATGCCCTTGCTCTGTGGAGGTTGTAACCCAACGAACCTCTAGGGTGAAATTCCCCGAAACAGAACTGGCGACTCCACTGGGGATCACATTCTTGTGATTCTCCTGTTGGGTTGTTTCAGCTGTTTGGTAGGTTCCCGACAGTTTTATCTTTCATTTGCAGTCCAGTTTACTTTCTTGCAGTCAGTCTGAAGTCCTGGTGTCTTTTCCAGGCTTGTCCTTTTTGTTTTTTCATTATTTTCCTTTGTATACGCGCTTTTTTCTGCACACAGTCGCGTATACACGCAAGTTTGTCTAAAGGAACCCGCATATACACGAGTTTCCCTTAGCACAGACGCGTATGCACGCTGGTTGCATAGCTGTGAAGTAGCGTATACCTAGGCAGATTTTGAATTTTTGGGATTATTGACTTTTTGGTCCTTTCTGGCTGTGGAGGCCTATTTCTACAGTGTCTCTGTACTTACTGGAGTGTGAAGGAAGTGGTTTCATGTCTTTTCTCTCTTTCGTTTGATTGAAAACTAGTCTTTTTGGCAAAGTGTTGTTTCTGGTGCTGGCACTTCTGGATTGAGTTCTAAGATCGCTTTCTGAGCATTCTTGGCTATTCTGCTTTATCAGAACAGAGAGCTTCTGCTCACTGACTCGCTCCTATCTTTTTGTTGTGCTTCGAATTACGATTTTTTCTTCGTTTTTGATTGGTTTTCTTGAGTTCCATAGGCTAGGGTTTTGTTGCAACTTTTGAAGAGCTTTTCTTTCTTCTTTGGAGTTTTTGTTTGCAACAAGTTTCCACTATTTTTCTAGGCTAGGTGGCTGAGTTTTTGGTCTTCTGTTGCTCTTATTGATCTTGCTACGAGTTAGCCTTATAAGGTTTGGGAGCATTCTTGAAGTTTGTGCTTGAAATTCGGTCCCGTTTTGGTTTGGATTTTGATAGTTGTGCTTGGTCTTTTCGAGCTCTTTCTCTATAAAACAAAAAAGCTCAAAAAACATTTGCTTTGCTTTTTGTTTTTGCATTTCAAAGGCTTAAAAAACAGTTTCACTTGTTATTTGCTTTTGTTGTTTCATTTTCATTTTCGTTTGCTACAACTTTTGAAGCTTTTGTGAAGTTTCTTGCTTTAGTTTTAGGCTTGATTTTGAGGAGGAGTTGTCACTTGATTTCTTCTTCTTGTTTTTAAGTGTTTTTGGTGTCCTCATTTTAAGAGTTCTTGATCTCGAGAATTAGCTTTCTGGAAAACAAAAGAAGAGTTAAAACTAAAGGACTTTTTGGGAATTTCACTCTGCTTTAAGAGATTTGCATCTTAGGATTTACATGCTTGTAGTGATTTGCATTAGGTGCATTGAATCATTTAGTCAATTTCTTAGTTTTTGTGAGTGTGAGTCTGCTATTCGAAAAGAAAAAAATACAATTTTTAGTCTCGTAGAACTTGTATAGAGATTGCTCTTCATCGAAAGACAAAGAACTGCATTTGCATGTAGTTAAGTTTTTATTAATTTCTTTTGCATCAAAACACCATACGTTTCATCTCCATATCCTTGTGACTTAACATAACAGCCCTTAAAATAAGCGATTTAATCTAAAATCAACTAGCAAGTTTTTCTAAGTGTCAATCACCAACTAGCTAGGTTATAGGGCCTTGGAATAGGTGAGTGGAGAGTTAACTCTCCAAGGCCGCTCAAACAAACATAGAAGTTGATTAATTGAGCGAAATCCAACTCCGTGAGGTGGACTGGGAAAACTCTCATCCGAGAGTCAAGCGCGAGGGGAAGTGAAGGATGAGAAGAGGGATACCCCCTCTCCGATTGGCTGAATCTGACCTCAAGACCGTTCCGCCCAGCTTCTGATACGGATTGGTGTCCATAGTTGCCACTCCTAGGTTCCACACAGGTGACTGCAGGGGGGAATACCCGTGGTACCTGAGGCAGACGTCGCATCACTTTCAGCAGTACTTCTGGGGGGTGCCCTTGTGAAGCTTGGGTGCTTGAGCTGGCAAAGGCTGTCGTTAGGAGGTCGGCGTAACTGTTTCTGATACCTTCGCTAGTTGTTCTGGGCCCTAATCATCCCAGACTGCTTTCAGGAGGTCCTATACTTCGCTTTCCTGTATTTTGGTGTCCGGTCCTCATCACCCAGAGCGGAAATACCTGGAGGCTATTTGCTTGCTGTTTCTCAGGGATTTTTATTTTTAGTGAGTGCTCTTTGCTCCTAGCTTGCCTAGATTTTCACTTTTTTGAGTCTAATTTAATAAATCTATAAAAGTGGCTGATCAAGCGCCTCGACGTTCGAGGAGAATCCGGGGGTTATCTCCCGAGAGTGCAGAGCCTTCTTCGAGAAGGCGTAGGAGTGATTTAGCAGGTGGTTACCACCCTGTGGAGTCTGACGCAGTGGAGAGAGATCCTCCACCAAGGTCTGAAGGTTTCGTAGCTGATTCTGGTGTCGGTCCCGAGAGGAGCGTTCCGCTCACCTCGCGAGTTCTTTTTCCTCAAGAAGAAGATTTTCAGATTAAGGACATACCTGAGCCTCCTGCTACAGGTCCATCTCCTCTTCCTCTTGATTATCCGTTTGTTGTTCAGTACATCGGACTGGAGTCGGAGAGACCGCCGGATCTTCCGTATCATTCTTATCTTTCGATGGCCACGACTGGGAACGCAGCTTCTACCGTGAGTGCTGCAGGCATTCAGACCCCTGCTTCTGTCGAGGCAGGGGGCACTATTGCTTCATCTTCGATTGCTTCTAGTGCTGCTATGTTTGGCTCTGGGTTCACCCAAGCACATGCTTCTCATTCTGGTCCCTTCTGTTCAGGGATGTCCATTAGTGGAAATCCCTCTTTTTCCTTTTCCGCTGCTTCAGCTGGATCTACGCCCATGTCTAACATGGCTAGTGGATCAGCTTCGTTTCAGGGTTTCCCCTTTGGGACTGGACACATTCCTAGTTCCAATCCTTCTTTAGGGTCATTTCCGTTTACGTCCCAGACCCAGAGTTTCAACCCTTGGTCTGGGGGGAAAAGTTCGACTACTTTTACGGGATGGAATCCTGTCTTTACTACAGCGGGGGCAGGGAATCAGTTTTACGCAGGTCATCAAGGGAATGCTTCTTTCCCTTCATCGAGTGCTTATCAATCCTTTTCTCCTCTGTCTAATGCTTGGAACCCCTATCAGGGGCTCTCCTCTTCATTCAACACTTCAGCGGGGGGAACTGGTCTGGGCTTTGGTAACTCGGCGTGGGGAGGAGGTTCTTCTCCGTTTTCTACGAGTCCTTTCTGGCAGCCTGGTGCCTCATCAAATCCGGGATATTCTTTTCAGAATGTTGGGAATCCATCCCATCAAGGATGGAATCCTTAGGCTCCGCCTCACTTACCTTTTCTGGCAACGTTAAACTTGCCAGATTTGTCGAAGTTGACTAATGACCCGATTCGTTATATTCCGGGGTGGCCTCCGGTCCTGACCAAACTTCCTTCAGACATTCCAAAGTTTGAAGGTAAGAATGGAGAGGATCCGGCAGACCACATCACCACTTTCCACTTATGGTGCTCTTCGAACTCCCTGATCGATGACTCGATTAGGTTGAGATTATTTCAACGCACCCTAACTGGAAATGCTGCCAAATGGTATATCGAGCTCATTGGGGGAAGTTTTGCCACATTTGGAGAACTGACTGTCACATTTCTAAACCATTTTCAGTTTCCTGTCAGATATGAGGCTAGACCGAACTCCTGGCTAATTTTAAGCAGGATGAAGCAACTCACATTTCTGATCACATTCAAGAATGGAGGAGAAGGAAGAGGCTTATCAAAGCCCATATTCCAGGTGAATTCCTTCTCGAGTGGTTTTTGAAATCTCTACAGTCAGATATTTCAAAGGATGTATCCCTATCTGGGGTATTTTCTGAGGAGCAGGCCATTTTTAGGGCCCAGCAGCTAGAACTGATCTATTCTCAGTCTGGGGTACTTTATAAGTATTTGCCCAATGCTCCTCACTCCAAATTGGATTTGTCGAAAACTAAACCTGGTCCGCATGGTGACGGACTTGTCGGATCGGTCAGTAGTGGTGCAGCCAGCCTACTTTCTCAACTGCAGCAGTTGTCTTTACAATCTGCTCTTTCTGGTCAGGCTGTGCCTGCTGATTCATCACCTTCCCAGTCTTTGTCCATAAATGCTGTCCAAGCTTCTGATCCCAAAGGAAATCAACAATCCGATGGGAAGAAGAAGGGACGAAATAACAAGAAGAAGGGCAAGAATGGGAAGGGAAATGCAAATAAAACCAACGAGCGTGTTGGTGAGGGTCAAAAGGAGAAAAAGAAAGTGAAGTTTCCATGCAAGCTTTGTGCTGGAGACCATCTCACAGACCTTTTCCCTAAAATTCAGGATGCTCAGCGCTTGTTAAGCCAGCAGGGTTCTTCTAGTTCCCAGGCTGTGTTAACAAACCCTTTTCCCCAAGGGCAGCAATTAGTTGTTGGCGCGAACCAAAATCCTGGGGCTTCCTCTGGGGGCACCCAGGAAGGGGAAATTCCATCAAACATTTTCATGATGAGTGCTCACGCAGATATCTCTACGAGATCCCGTGATTATGGCGGAGAAGAGTCTTCAAAAGCTAAGGAAGTTCCTGATGCTACTGAGCCGCTTCACATTACGAAGCCTACTGTTGAGTCTATGCCTCGGATGCCCAAAGCATCTTCTAAGCGATCAACGATTAATCCAAATGCTAGGGCTGCCCAGAACTACTCGATTGTGGAAGATCTGGCGCAAAGTCCTTGTGCTATGTCAGCTTTAGAGGTACTCCAGTCTTGTCCGGCTCAGTGCAGTGCTTTGCTCACTGCCATTGGGGCTATTGATTCGAAAAATTATCTTCTGATTACTTTTGATATGAATAATTTTAAGAAGAGACTTCCTCATCACATGGCGTTTCATATTAAATCGTCGTATCGGAAGTGCAATATCTTTTGAACGGTTGTTGATGAGGGTGCTTCTACATGCGTGATGTCTCTCACATGCTAGAAGACACTTGGATCTCCCAAAGCTGTTCCATCTAGTACTGTTCTTACTGCGTTTGATGGCCATTCTCACAGACCCCATGGTATTGTCCCGGCTTTTCCCATCTGTGTTGGGGGCGAAACTGTTAACATAGAGGTTGAAGTAGTGGATGCAGCCTTGGACTACAACCTTCTGTTGGGGAGGAACTGGATATATGAAATGGATGCCATTGCATCCTCATTATTTCGAATTGTATGTTTCCCCCACGAAGGGAGGATTGTCACAGTGGATCAACTGGACTGTCCTTAGGTAGACCTGAATGCGCGTTCTGACTCATCCGTTCCTAAGTTGGATAATACTAAGGCGCCTGTTGAGAATCTAGGAGTTGGGATGTATTCTTCCCTGATGGGTTCTTTCGATCTTCCTCCTCCTACGGTGCATATTAATGCTATTTCATCCTCCAAGGCTCCCCTTCGAAGAGAGTTCTTTCGAACTCATTATTTTTCGGACCCTTGGACCTTACCTTCCCCTACTGCCACATTAGTGGAAGGTCACAAGGAATGTACATTTCCGATTTCGGCACCATGCATGCATATCGCCTCATCATGATTGTCAGCAGGATCTCGTCTCACCTCCTCTTTCACCCCAAGATGATGGTGATGGGAATTTTGCTAGGACGATTGAAGTTCTTCTTCGGAATCAAGATTGTCTTGATACCCACTCTTCTATCCGACCATCCCGGAAGCCATGATTGGTATAGAGCGACCGCGGGCTGACGGTACTACCTGCCTTACTTCCCACCGACTCCTGAGTGAAGTTGAAAACCATTTTTCCAAGTCTCTCGCCTCCGGTCCTGCCTGACCGCCTGAACCCTTGGCACCAACACAGTTTGCGTCAAGGCGGGAAATATGGCCGGTGGATCTCTCCTACTATTCTGGTGAACATTTCTGTGGATCCCACATTACCAGAATGTCTTCTACTGGAGCCGGATTGCCCTGGGAAAAAAACTAAATTCAGACGAGCTCTTCAAAGAGTATAGGGATGTATTTGCTTGGTCTTATGAGGAAATGCCTGGCATAGACCCATCTATCGTCCAGCATGAGATCAAGACGTATGAAAATGCTAAGCCGGTCAGGCAAAAGCTTCGTCTGGTCAATCCTAGGAAGGCAGCAGCTATCAAAGCTGAAGTTGAAAAGCTGCTTAAGGTGGGATTCATTTTCCCAGTTCCTCTGAATGAATGGGTTTCAAACCCCATTCCGGTAGATAAAAATCAAGGAACAATTCGAGTGTGCATCGATTTCAGAGACCTAAATAAGGCATGTCCTAAAGACAATTACCCCACACCGTTCATCGATCAGATCATTGACGAGTGTGCCGGTAACGAGATTTTCTCCTTCATGGACGGTTTCTCTGGATATAATCAAATTACTATCCGTCCTGAAGATCAACATAAGACTGCTTTTATTTGTCTCTGGGGTACGTTTGCATATAAGAAAATGCCTTTTGGTCTTAAAAATGCTGGGGCTACCTTTCAGCGGGCCATGTCTTACGCCTTCCACGACATCAAGAAGATTATCGAGGCATACGTAGATGATCTAGCTGCTCATTCTCGAAAGAGAATGGATCATCCTGGTCACCTCTGGAAAATATTTGAAAGATGTCGTTTTTATAAAATTCGATTGAATCTGAACAAGTGAATTTTCGCGGTTACATCCGGTCGGCTGTTGGGATTTATTTTGTCTAGGGAAGGGATAAGGGTAGATCCCTTCAAGGTTGAGGCAATACTTCGATTGCCTCCCCCGTCTTCAATCCGTCAGCTTCAAAGTCTCCAAGGGAAGTCTAATTTTCTTCGGAGGTTTATCGTCAACTATGCTGAGATTACAAAGGGATATATGAGACTGTTGAAGAAAGGAGTTCATTTTCTTTGGGACGACTACGCTCAACGCTCATTCGATGCCTTGAAAAAGGCATTGACCTCTGATCCTTTACTGAGTCCACCCGATTACAGCAGAGATTTTCTTTTGTATCTGGCTACAGCAGAATCTACCATCGGTATGGTTCTGGTTCAGGAGGATGATGCTCTTGTTGAGCATGTTATTTACTACCTTAGTCGAGGACTGGTAGGACCTGAACTGCGATACACCCCGATAGAAAAATTAGCCTTAGCAGCAGTCCATGCTGTGCAGCGACTCCGACATTATATTATTCTTCGCAAAACTTATGTCTTGGCAGCTGCCAATCCATTTCAGTTTGTCCTCAGCAGGCGAGTGATTGGGGGAAAATATAATAGATGGATTGTGATTTTATAGGAATTTGATCTAGAGTTCATGTCTGCCAAATCCAAGAAGTCATTAGTTTTTTGCGGAATTGATCTCCGAGTTGCCTTGTGGAGAGGCGATGATCTATGATGAGTCCTTTCCGGACGAACACTTGTTTCTGATCTCTCCACAAGATCCTTGGTATGGGGACATCATTGTATATCTCCAGACTGCGAAGTTTCCCTCTTCTTTTCGAAAGATGAGCGTTGTAAGCTGCGTCACTTAGCTAAAAGTTATCTGATTATTGGTGATGCTTTGTACCGTCGAGGGGTTGATTCAATCCTAAGACGCTGCTTAACTTTCGAAGAAGTTGAGGCTGTGCTCAATGATTCTCACAGTGGAGCTTGTGGGGGTCATTTATCTGGGCTTGCTACAGCCCAAAAGATTTTGCGTGCTGGATACTTTTGGCCCTCGATTTTCAAAGATTGTATTGAATCGGTCAAGAAGTGTCATCCGTGTCAGGTTTATACTCGAAAAATGCACGCTCATCCAGCTCCGCTTTTTCCAGTCGTTACTGTCGAACCCTTTACAAAGTGGGGTATGGATTATACTACTTGTAACCCGCCTTCGGCAAAAGGTCACAAGTACATTATCGTAGCAGTAGACTACTTTACGAAGTGGGTCGAGGCTATGCCTACTTTTGGGAACGATGGTGAGACTACAGCTTTGTTCCTTTTCAACCAAGTTATCGCTCGTTTTGGTATACCTAGAGATATTGTCACTGACCATGGCAGTCATTTTCAGAATAGTATGATGGTTGAGTTGGCTCTCAAATTGGGTTTTCGGCAGGAGCATTCATCTCCATATTATCCTCAAGCCAATGGGCAAGTGGAAGCCGTGAATAAATCCTTGAAGACAATTCTTCAAAGGACAATTGATAAAGCTAGATCCAACTGGCATATTATGCTATATCCCGCACTTTGGGCATACAGGACGTCAGTGAAAACTGCAACTGGCTTTACTCCGTTTCAGTTAGTGCACGGGGTGGAATCCGTATTTCCTATTGAATGCGAGATTCCTTCTCTTAAATTAGCTGTTGAACTTCTTCCTGACACTTCTAGTCTGGCAGAACGACTTCTTCATCTGGAACATCTCGATGAGCAACGTCAGGATGCCGCCACGATGAATGAAGCGCATAAAAACCGAGTAAAAGTTCAGTACGATAAGGCGGTCAAGCCTAGGGTCTTTTCGGAAGGTGACCTTGTTTTGGTCTATGCCCAAGAAAAGGATGCCCTGGGGGCAGGAAAGTTTAAGTCTATGTGGTATGGCCCCTATATCGTTAAAAAGTCCTTAAGAAAGGAGCGTATACCTTGGTTGATTTCGAAGGGAATGAGTTGCCGGAGCCCCGAAATGGGCTCTATTTGAAGAAGTATTATGCCTAGGCTTTGGCCTGGCATTTTGCTTTTGTATATAGTAGTTTTTGCTTTGTACATATCTGATTGATTTTCGATTTTTGATGAGGTGGTGATGTTTTTTGATCTGCTTTGGCAGGTTGTGTTGGATGTCATGAGTCATTTTGGATTCGCCGATGGTGCTAGTAGACACACCCGGAACTTAGCTTCCGCGGCTTGGGTGCTTCATTATCCTTCCGGTCAGCTGTTGGTATCAAGAGGGGTCTGCATTGGTCCTGCTTCCAATAATGTAGCAGAATACACTGCAGTCATTCATCTACTCTCGGAGGCAATATCTTTGGGTGTTGATTTGTTGGTAGTTTTCTTGGACTCCCAGCTGGTGGTGTCGCAGTTGAACAACACTTATCGGGTACGAGATCCATTTTTATTACGATTGTTCTTGAGGGTATGTTTGTTACAAAGGTCATTTCAATTTTTAACATTCATTCATATTCCTCGAGCTGACAATTGGTTTGCTGACTCATTAGCTAATCAAGCTTTAGATTGGCATATTAATCATTCAATACAATAAATTTTTAATCATCAAAAACATCATACATTTGATATATTTATCACATCACATCAAATATCGCTGTATATATATCATCGGAGTGTCAAAAAACTTTACAAAATTTGGATCCATAATCTCGTACAAAACTTGGGCTTATGCCCCATCATGTTCAGTCTCAAAAAAGAATATACAGTCATCTAATACATAAAATCTGTCTACTCCTGAGGTCCCTGCCCAGAAGTCGTGTTCCTATAGAACGTAACTGCAGTGGCCACACGGCGGAATAATCTAACCCAGTCTCGTGGTACTCCTACCACCCATCTCTGGATGGCTTCCGGCAAGTCCTCCACGGCAGCCATAGGGATTTGGCGGGTTAATCCTTCCAAGTTTCTCTGCACGGCTTGGAGAGTCCTGTCGGAATCCACTGTCTCTGCCTCACCCCTGCGACGCTTATGGCATGGGAGACCCTCAGGTCGCACTGGTCCAACATCTGAAACATGATCATTTTAAATTGTCAGTCATTATGAATCTAATCAAAAACATGTTTTTTTTTCATTTTTTCATGCATATTTGAAAAAATCCAAAAAATCATATAAGTCAAATTTTTTTTCAAAACTTACCGATTGTTCCCCATGCCGTGCCTGGTGGAAGAACTAGATCCGGATCTCCACGAAAATCCATCCCGGCATAGGGATAGTCGTCCACTGCGATGATCTGTTCTCCCCACCACAGGAAGAACTCATCGTCCCACGTGGTCCGGGGTACCTCACTACCCCCCAGTCTCTTCATCATGTCCGCCCAACGGGCAATTCTTGGGTCCCGCGGGCTACTGATAGTAGAGATGACTCTGGGTCTCAAAGCTGGAATCCTCTCAAAGAAGAATGTTATCAAAATGGTCCCATAGCCAAAGTGTTTTGTCTTTGCTTGGCGAATGGAGGTTAGCTGTTGTTTCATGTTCAGTAGAAGGGTTGTGCACCAATCATACACATGAGTCAGACACACTACAACCATGCTCATTTGCGTCCTGGACGCCTGATGTAGTGAGGCAGATCCTGCCACTCTGCTAATGGTGAAAAGGAGGATTTTCATGTGCAAATCCATAATATCTTTAATTGCAATCTGTGTTCCAACCTTTTTGGAATTCTCTACGCAATATACGTGGACATAATCTTCCACGGTCAACCCTCCCAGGGGCTTTCCGTGCAAGTCCATTGGTTCTCCCCTCCTGGAGAGTCCAGTGATGAAATATATATCCTCCACTTCAATGCGTAGTGGCATCTGATCAATTATGAAGCAATCCTAATCTGGTTCCCAGTAATTTACGAGCATTTCTAGCAACCGCACATTGCTTTTCATATTTGGCATTTTAAAGAATTTGAACAATCCACAATTTCGGAGGATATTTTGCGCTGCGCAATCTTGCATGACCTCTTGGTCTATTGCGCTATGCTCACGTTCCCTCGATGAGATGGTCATCCTGAGAAATTTCATCAAATTGTGCATTATCCATGCTTTCTAAGTTTCGGACCTGCGCATACGCGGTTTTTCTTTTGCACAGTCGCGTGTATACGCGAGTTTCCTTCAATGAACCCGTGTATGCGCAAGTCCGCATATTTTAGCAAGGGTTTTAAAGCTAAAAATCACTTAATTTTAATTTCCAAATGGACAAAATGAATAAACAGGATGATTAAGGAGCCTACCTGAAGTTTCGCTGAGTTCCGACGGTCGGTTGTTCCTGATTTGACGAAAGAAGTTTTTTGCTCCAAAGCACTTTTTCCAAATCAGCTATGCAATAATGAACCAAATGAGAGGTAATTTGTCTATTTATGGCTAAAAAGTTGAAAATTTTCGCAAAAATTCCTTATGCTTATTTTTTCGATCTATCTTAAGCTGCATAACTCGATTGCTTGGAAGTGCCCAGTTTGGTATGTTTTCAGGTACATTTTGACGATTTTGAGATTTTTCCCGGTTTTTTATCCATGATTTCCGACTCTTCACGACAGGTATATGATCTTCACTGGCATATAGGTTAGAGAAATCACTTTCCGTTGCATCTTGCATTCTAGCCTCCATACTGATCACTTGCCTTAGGGTCGATCCCATCAGGTCATGAGTATTACACCCATTTCACTCGTCGATTATTTAATCATGACTTGATGGTAGAGCCTTCCTTTACATGGGCTTCCTAGTTAGTTCCTCGCTATCACTTGTTGCCCATGTTGCGTTTTATGTAGGCTCGGGAGTCCTCTTTAGTCCCGCCATGTCTTATGTGTTGAAGCTTCATTCTTCTTCTTCATCACTTATCATTTTTTCTGGCTTATACCCTAGAGGCTCCCTGGTGTCGTTAAGTTGTATTACTGCATTGCATATTGGCTACTTGTTTATCCTGGCCTTTAGCCGGCTTCATTTTGGACTCAATGTTTAAGCCAACTTTTGACCTTGACTTTCTGTACAAGTTAACCATTGCATGCACTTAGCTATCACGACTTGACACCTTTGTACCCATGGATGGAACGTTCCTCTGAGTATCACTGACCAATTTTCGCCACCTTGCATTGAGCATAGGATTTTTCCAATCCCAGGAACTAGTGCATCTGCTTTCTTGATACTCGTTCTGTCCATTGTATCATAGCATTCTTTTATTCTTTTTCAGGCTTATTATGAAAAAGACAAAAAAATCAAATATAACAAAAAGAGCGGGAACGGGATGTATCTTCATTATTTTGATGGCAGTACAGAGTCAGTTTTGTCGCCCTTGAACAAAGCACATATACTTATATATATCTCCTTCATTTGGGATGGTTCTAGTTTTGACCTAGGTTCAGCCTTTACCATGTTTCACTTGTCAGTTCTCCCCTGGTTGGTTATCTCTTCCAATCATATGGAGAGTTTGTTGTGCCTCCTGCATAATAGAATTATACAGTGTCACTTTTTACTACCATGGTCATCACAGAGTCGTGCTTTTGTTCAAGGGAAGTCTAGCCTGAGTCGGCCATTCTGCGGTGTCTCTTGACTCATTATTCAGTCGGCCTTCCCGGTCTTGTCAGTATCATGTTCTATCACATCAGATGTTTTGGTCTTCCGCTCGTGCTGGTTTGAAAAGGTCCCCATTGACTTCTTGCCGGCGGGTTTGTCTCTTATCGACTACGACACATTGCTCTAAGAGCAAACCTAGAGCCGCACCTTGGGCCTATTTCCATCATTGATAGGTGACCTCGTGCTCAGCATTTGATCATCATCATGGGTCTTTGACTGAGTGGTTTCCCCTGTGTTCGACGTCAGCACACATTATCACACTTGGGATTCGTGCAGTACCTGGATTTCCATTTGACCCTATCGGTGGATTTCTCGCCTCTGTGTCAGCATTCATTATTGGTTGGTTCAGAGGGTTTCTTCCGTGCGCTAGCTTCATCTTGTGCACGTCGGAAACGTACTTCGGTTTTGGTTCCATCACTCTACTTCGTCTGATTCCTTCCAAATCTTGGCCTGCGGGTTACACTCGCACTGGACTGATGTGGGATGCCTTAATGCCTTCCTTCCAGCAGATCTTTTCCCATCAACTCCGACTCATTGCTCTGGGAATAAGGTCTAGAGTCTTTTTTTCAGTACCTTAGGGTTTGCAGTCATCAGTGGCAGACTCTTCTCTATCGACAGTGGAGATTCATCATTGCCTCCTGATTGGTAGATTCTTTCAAGTGTTCGACTTCAACTCATTCATTCGCACTTGTCAGATTGTACTGGGGCACCTTGACACTCATTATCATTATCGGTGGGTTGTCTCATGTTGGTTAACGGGATACATCATTTCCCGGTAATCTAACGATTTCTCACATGGTCGACTTCAGCTCATTTATTCCCATTGTGTAGAATTGTGCCATAGTGATCGGTGAAGACCTCGGGTTGCATCATCATTCTTCGGTTCACTTTTGACAGTCCATTCAGTTTCTGCCAGTGATGTCATCCACCCTTATATGTTGCAGTTTAGTACAGCAACATCCTATATGTTGGCTCCCGAGTTGCGTGATTGTACCGTTTGATCCACCTCTTATGATCCGGTACTTGGAGATTTAGTTACTTGATCAGACATCTAGTTGCACCATCTTTGATCAGCTTTCTATATGTGATACTTGGACATTGATTCAGACTTGTATTTTCGGGCCATGCTCAGATGATTCATTATGTACTTTCAGTTCAGCTATACTTGTATACATGTTGGATCTATTCACTACTTTCCATATGATATATTTTTGACTGAGCATGGGTATGCCCGCCTCAGCATGAGTTGACTCTCTGGTTTCTTTCATTGGTTTTTGGCAGGCTGAAATCTGGTGAAGTCCTCTCTTGTCCTTGCGAAGTTCTTTTTATGTGCATAATACATTTCGTCCATCATGTACCCCTTCTGACCTCATATATTAGGGGGCATCTGTTATAGCATCATTTCTCACCTTGACATGATTCATGATTGCTTTGATGGTTTTGGGCACCCATTCCTACAGACTTGGACAAATTCACTAAAAAACAGTGTAAAAATCCCCATACGCGACTATGCCCGTGATTTTTCGCATGTATACGCGAGTCCAACTAGACTTTTCCGCGTATGCCATTAAAATGATTAAAAATATATATAATTATTCCCTATTTTCGGGCTGGGTTGATGGTTACTCAGGTAGTTCAACCACCCCAGCACGTGGCCAACTGTTTCCAACTGCTGAAACTACTTGGAGGGAGTATAAAAGCCCCTCATGTGTATGGCCTAAGGGAGGGAGAGAATTATTGATATTATACTCTGTTGGTATTCCCTATCCAAGTCTGATTCCCCGTGCCTCCTGCACTTTCCTAGTTCATTGTAGGAAACCCTTGTTTCCTTGAGATGCACATCCCTTTATATGTCATCTCGTATGCACTAGTTTGGAAGGAGTCTTAGCGAGGCAAGGGTTGGACAGATCCGGACGACGGTCTGCGAAGGCCGTGGAAGGATCAGGTGATCTCTCCACTCGTTACTTTTGTACATGCTATTTATAATACAAAAGTACCATGCTGTTCCCGAAATAAACGTGTTAGTGTATGCTTTTATGTATGAGAATATTTGTTATACAAGCATTCATTATGATTTATTTAATGTTTTATATGAATCTCACTGACATTTAGAGTAGATATATGTTGTACAACCAGTCCTTTGTGTTTGTTTCTTCTTGTTTTTCAGGTTAAGAAGGAAGGACGGTTGTTGGGGATTTGAACCGTGCAGGATATTCTTCAACCGTAGGACCTACGGGTAACTTTCTCATTCTACTCTATTTAGTTTTTCTGAACGTGCATGGTTGTGTGAGTCTCTGTTAAGTAGCATGCCCCTGCTCTGTGGAGGTTGTAACCCAACGAACCTCTAGGGTGATATTCCCCGAAACAGTCCCCACAACCATAAAGCAGTTGCGAGGATTTCTCAGGTTAATAGGGTATTATTGCAAGTTTGTTAAGAATTATGGGAGAATAGCAACACCTCTAACAACATTATTGAATAAAATTTCATTTTCATGGAATCTTGAAGCAACTAAGGCCTTTGAAAATCTTAAAGAGGCAATGTGCCTAGCACCAGTCTTAGATACACCAGACTTCATTAAAACCTTTACTATGGAATGCGATGCCTTGGGAAATGGAATGGGTGTTGTTTTAATGCAAGAAGGAAGATCCATTTCTTTTGAAAGTGGTCCAATAAAAGGAAAGTATTTACAGAAATCTATTTATGAGAAGGAAATGTTGGCAATACTACATGCACTAAAGAAATGAAGACCTTGCCTAATGGGAAGACACTTCAAGGTAAAAACTGATCATGATAGTCATAAACAATTTTTGGAACAAATACTATCTTTAAAAGAGCAGAAAAAATGGGTGACAAAGATGTTGGGTTATGACTTTGAAATTGTCTACAAAAAATGGAAGCTAAATGTTTTTTGCAGATGCACTCTCAAGAAAGGATGAAGAGGTGGAAGCATTGCTTTGTGCCATTTCTATTATCCAACCAGATTGGATAACCGAAGTAAGGGATGAATAGAAGAAGGACAAAGAAGTGTGGACAGTCATTAAAACGTTGTATCAAGATCCTTTTACATATGATACATTTAGTTGGAAAAATGATTCCTTATGGTACAAACATCGCTTATATATTTTCAAGAATTCCCAACTGAAACAAAAAATTCTTTTGGAATTTCACACTTCTCCTTTAGGAGGAAAGTTGGGATTTTTAAAAACCTACCACAGGGCAAAGAATTTTTTTTTTTGGGATGGCCTTAAATCTAATATTCAAAATTTTGTGGCAGAATGTTTGGTTTTCGAACAAAATAAAGTTGAGACAATTAAGACCCTAGGTCTTCTACAACCTTTATCCATTCCAAGTCAACATTGGGAGGAGATTTCAATGGATTATTGATGTGTTTACCTAAGTCCGAAGCAGCAAAGTAGTGTCATCATGGTAGAAGTGTTAGGATTTACCAAGTATGCACACTTGGAAAATTATCCTCATCCATTTAAAGCAAGTACAATTGCTACTGCATTTACGGAAACAATTCAAAAGATACATGGAAACCCAAAGATTATTGTAAGTGACAAAGATCCCATTTTTACTGGAAATTTTTGGATGGAATTATTTTCTTGTTTGGGTACTCAACTAGCTCGTAGCTTATCTTATCATCCTCAATCTGATGTTCAAACTGAGATAGTGAATAAATGTTTGGAAGGATATATCTATTGTTCTGTATATGATAAGCAAACACAATGGGTCAAGTGGTTACCTCTCGTTGAATGGTGGTATAACACTTCCTTCCATACTGCAACAAAAATGACCCCATTTATGGCACTTTATGGATGTCATCCACCATCCATCACATCTTCTTTAAGAGAAAATTCTAAGGTTCAAGCAGTGGAAGATCACATTGAGCATCAACAAGAAGTTCTCCAACTCTTAAATGATAACCTTAATTTGGAACAAAATCAGATGAAACAACAAGCAGATCAACATCGCAGTGAGAAAATTTTTGATGTAGGAGATTGGGTATTTTTACGGCTACAACCATATAAAAAAATGTCCCTCAAGCAAGCTAAGAAGGATAATAAATTATCACCAAAGTACTATGGTCCTTACAAGGTGTGCAAAATATTGGTACTATGGCATACAAATTGGAGCTTCCTGCTTCCTCGTGAGTGCATCAATTTTCCCATGTTTCATGCTTAAATAAGGTTATAGGGGGACAAACTTCTAGTTCAAACAATATTTCCAGAACTTGATGAGGAAGGAAAAATCATATTGGAACCTGAAGCAGTCACAGAAACAAGAACTCGACAGCTACGAAATTGATCAATTTTAGAGTATCTCATCAAATGGAATAACTTACCAACTGAAGATTCTACATGGGAGGATGAGAATTTTATACAGAAGCATATGGAGCCACTAAAGAATTAAGGAAAACACTTTTTTGAAGGAGAGGGGCATGTTAGGTCCCTATATTACTAGTATAGTCCCTTAATATTGTTAGTGTAACCCCATTATTGTTATTTTTATACCCCTGTAACCCCAATATTTTTATTATTGTGCCCTTACATTATTATTATTAGGTCGGCTAGGATTATATTGGGACCCCATGAACTCCTACATATAGAAGGGGGTTTTTTCATTTGTATCATCCAAGAATTGTTCATTTATGTAATGCATTGGAGGTTGCCCCCTCAAAGTGGCTATTTCTAAGGCGTTGATCTCTCTTTTTTTCTATTTTTGGATTTCGGCTCATAATAGCACAGGTTGTGTAGGAAGTGTTATGTACAGGTAGTACTGTGTACATGTTCTGCATATGGTATTGGTATACCTGTGGTATTGTTTCCATGTCGTACATGTTGCGTTGCGGGCATGTGGTACTATGTGTGTGCATGGTGTAGTCATTTTATCATGACATGTGTATTTTTTGTGTTGTACTTGTCATATGTATATGTATTGTGTTGTGTTGTACACTGGGTGTAGGTGTATGTGTTGTATGTTGGTGTAGGTATATGTATTCAGTTGTCTTGTGAATGAGGTGTAGGTGTATGTGTCGTATGCCAGTATGGGTACATGTATTGTATGGTGTTATATGTCGTATGTCAGTGCACAAGTTGTGATGTACAATATGTGTATGTGTACGTGATTTAAGAGAAGAAAAGGCATTGGGTGCTTGTCGAGTGTTGCAACCGATTTCGTATGGGTACAAAAGCACAAAGGTAGAAATAAGGACCAATGAAGGATAAGTATTAGTATTTTATCTTTGTTTTAATATGCATGTGATTTGTAATTCTGACTTATGATGGTTACATGTTATTTATGATTATGTTTTATGGTGATTTCATGTGATTCATGATTTTAATTTATGATGGTTACTTTTTGAGATAACCATATGTGATAAGTTTATACATGATGATTTGAGCAAACAACTAGTTTTACTTGTGTGACATTGTTACACTAAAATTTGTCACCATGAAATTTAGCTGTCTATATGGGTCCATCATTAGCTATATTATGCTCCCTTAGAGGTCTAAAACCATAAAGTTCCTAAACCACGTCTTGGAATTGGAGAAAAGCTCATTAAAACCCTAAAGAGCCTAACTCCGCACTTTTCCTAGTTCTTACATATGGTACCGCGATTTCTTACTCTATAACCTGCAGCACATCCTGCACATTCTGCTTACTAAAACTGCAGACCCCCGTAAAAGGTAAAATAAAGGAAAAAGTAAGTTTTAGAAGCCCAGCTGGAGGAATATTATCCCAACTGGAAGCTTCTAGAGGCACAGGCAGTTCAAGCTTCATCCCTTCATTCATGAACCTCTATCCCTTCATTAATGGAGTTTATCCCTTGGTATTCGGAACTAATATCCCTTCATGAGAGGAATTTATCCCCCTCTTCATGGAACTTAAACTACCTCCATTTTCCTATAAATTGAGCTCATGTTTCAGTCTCAAGGGTAGATTGATATATTGGTAGATTGAGAGATTGATAGATTGTAGATTGCAAAAAGTAATTTCTGAAGAAATTCTCAAGAGAGCATACTCTCTATACTTGGCATCATTGGTATGAGAATGATCACATACTAATATCCATAGTTTCATGCTAGTTCAGAGAGAAGAAGGCTTGTCCAACTGAGAGGAAACAATTGTTCAGGACCTCGGAAGAACCTATATGACATCAAGGTGACAAGGTTGTAAGGTTACTTCTTATTATACAAGATAATACAAATGAATTCTATTTTCTCATTGAGTTGTTCATGTATCTCTTTGAGTAATTTAATTCTTTGATTCCTTGATCACTGAGATAGATTAGTGTTTCTGAATTATTATATCTTGCAGGTGATTTTAATCCTTTTTCTTGTCTTTGATTTCACGTCTTACATGTTGAATTGACCTCTTTTGGAGCGACTGGATATAAAGATTTCACCAAGCGTTGAACTTCCGGTAGGGGTATGTCCTCATACTTAGTTAATTAATAATTCTAAATCACAAATGATCTAGAGAAAATGGTTTAAATTTGGTTGTTTGTTTCTAGATATCCTTAGGATACTAGGGAGATTGTTCTTGTCCGCAAGAAGGATTTATCCGCCTAACAAAATGGCGACAGTACTGGGGACTAGAACTTAGTTTTCCTTTTTATTTTTCAGTTTGAATTTTTAAGAGTCTTATGATTTTGATTAGTCAACAACATTTACAGTCTCATCAGTATCTGTTAAGTTAATTGGATGTTTTGAGTCTCTTTTTTGAGAAATTCTTAATTTGATTTCCTTTGGTCATTACTTCGAAGTTTGTCTCAGTCTCTTAACAATTTTGCATCTTTTTGCTTTTGTTTTTACAAAAAAAATTCCCCGTCATTGTGTCTGAGTGTTAATCGCCTTTGAGTGTTTTTATTTTTGACCTTGGGAATTCTCACCCAAATTTCTTTACTTACACTTGATTGGTTCTTTAAATTACATTAGAATCATCTTGTGTCTGATAATTCTCTTGCATAGATCACATTTGCATAATTAGAATTCTCATTTTCAGAATATGAACAAAAAACGTGCATAGATTACATTTGCATACTTTTCAACTGAATTGTGCATAGATTACAACTGCATAGTTTACATTCTAAAAAAATTAATCGTAGATTTAGATCAGTTTCTTTTATTAGAATTTACATGTTTTATGTTTATTTTAAAACATAAAAATAAAAATTTGGAATTGATTAGCATTAGTTTTTCTTGATGAAATTAGTGCATTAGAGAATTTGTTATATTTTCTCTTATTTATCAATTCTTGCATTGTTCGAAGTGAATGGAAACTATTTCCTTACTTTAGTTAGGATTCATCGAATTAAAAATATTACATTATCATATTCGATTGCATTCAGTTTTGGGTCAGGTCATAACACCATTGGTTTCATATCCATTTACCCTTTGAGTAATAACAACCCAAATAACACAACGCTTAATAAAATTTATTTAGAAATTTTTACATTTTCTAGCTCTTTTCACCAATCTAGCTTAGGCTAGTGCTTTGGAATAGGTTGTACTTAATGTTCCAAAGAAATTAAACAAACAAGTAGTATCTTGCGGTAATGAAAAATTCCAATTTTTTCATTTTTACTCTCGGAAGCTCTTCTTAAAAGAGTCAAGCACGAGATCATATCCAAACCAGTGAGGTAATCGTACCTATCTCATTGGTTAAGATAGCAGACGTGCACATATTAAAAATGGTAAACCTTGGATAGACCATTGTCGAGGAGCCTAGGGTCACTTTTTGGGAAACCTCGGTTTTACCATGTCGAGGAGCCTTCAAGGGGATTGAGCTAGATACTTTTCCCTTGCATGTATATCGGATCGTAGAATGTTCCCCCAAGTGCATTTGTCTCAGTTGGTGACCTTAGTGGCCATAATATTTAGGATTTTTCCCAAGGTGAAGGTGGAGGGAAGGTCCCACTATACCTGGAGCAGACGTTGACTAGACTCACTTGGACTTTCCGGAGGATGCACTTCACTTCAAGATGGCATAGTGGAGGTACTTGCACCAGACTGTTTCATTAAGCAGGTTGTCAGGGTAACTGTTCTGACTACTAGTTTCTCACATTGATCTCTACGACGTTGGATTTCATCACCAACTAGTGATTTCACTGTGAAAACAAACCGTTTCTATGTGGTTTGACTCCTAGATTTGTTAGTGCATGTTCATTTGTTTTTTTTTTACTTTTTAGAGACCTTAGGTGTGAATTGTGAATTTTAATTGTTAGGTGTGAATTTTGAATAGTGAATATTTTTAAATTGTTAATAAAATTCACTGAAGTTGAATCTAATGGAAACTATTCCAGAATTTACCAACCAAGGAATCCCTCTTAATTAGAATCCTATTACTTTTCCTTGCTTTGGAAATGTTGGTCCTCCTTATATGGCTAGATTTTCATTACTTGGATTTACAATAGGTTTACCCGTATGGTTATTTTCAACTTCATTGGCCTCGAATACTCAAATTGTTCCACCTCAACCAGATGCTTCACCTCAACATAGTTCACCATCTCAACATTACCAACCTCATGTTGACCCTTTACCTTCTTCACCCAACATGTCTTCCCCCCTTTCTTACTCTTCGCTTGGTAAAAGCCTTGACGCTAGTAACCAGGTGGCTAAGAAGAATAATAAAGGGAAGAAGAAGAAGAAGCAAGATAAGAAAGAAGTCAACCAACCAACCATGGTTGTAAGTGCTTGTAGTGTTGAGGAAACCTCCAACATGCATCACAAACCCAAATACCCTTGCAAAATTTGTAAGGCTGACCACTTCCTTATCAATTTTCCTGGTATTCCTAAGGTCTTGGAAGAATGTTCAAAAAGATATCATCAACTTACTGTTGATCCATCAACCAGTGATAGTCAGGTTCATGGGGAAAAGGGTAAAGTTAGGTTTCCTTGTAGGTTATGCAAAGGGAGTCATCAAACTCACATTTTCCCTCAAATGGATGAAGCCTCAAAATTGTTGGAAAACCTTACTGTTCCACAACAAAAACTTCCAACTGGTTACTGTAAAATTTCTCCCGACCTACCGTCAACTAACAGAGTGATTGATCTAATTCCAAGTACATTCAATCCTGCTCTTTCATTGGAGAGTAAAACTCATATCACTCAGGTTGACGGTCCATTAGTTGATCAAGTGTCTGACTTGAATTCAAATTTGGTCGATCCCACTCTCCTTGTAGAGATTGAAATTCATGCTACTCAGGTTCTTCTTGTTACATTAGATTCTTCTACACCAGGGGGAATTTTGCCTATTTCTATAGAACCCCCTCCAAGTGTTGAGGTATTTTCCTTTGATTGGAATAGACTAACAGAACCTCATCTTCCTTCCTCCATCCCTTTCCAAATCATTGCGAAGGTTTGTGGTAAGAATGTTCATCGCACAAATGTCGATGAAGGTGCTTCTATTAGTATTTTATCCTCAACTTCTTGGCAAGCTTTGAGTTCCTTTCATCTTGTGCCTGTTACACATAATTTTCCAGCTTTTAACAGAACCATTAGTGAACCTTTAGGGATCCTTCCTAAGTTTCCTATTACCTTTGAAGGTAAAAATGTATGTATTGATCTTATGGTAGTCCGAGGCCCCTTGGATTTCAATTTTCTCCTTGGGTGATACTATCTTTATGCAATGACAGTTTTTGTATCGAAAATTTTTCACGAGATGTCTTTCCCTCACAATGGAAACATTGTGACTGTTGATTAGCTTTCATTTTCTAGTCTTGATTTGACTACCAATAATCCGACACCCATAAATTTTCCTTATCCATAAGTGGTATCTATCCCGTCATGGGTTAATTATGTGGCAACCAATCCCATGTTTTCAGTTACTGATGCAATTGAGCCTTTCACTATTTTCTCAAATTCCTTTGACTTAGATCCGGTAATTGACATGGCAAACCCTATGGGATTATTTGAACGCGATGTTCTTATCCCTATTGAGTCCCTTGACATGTGTTCCTTCCAGAGAACTGTTCTTCCATCTAATGAAGACCTCTTGGAAGCCATGATCAAGAAGTGTCCCTTGACATGTGTCTCTTCTGGTTGGAAGCCATGACAAGATCACCATGAGGATGGTTCTTTTCCTATGTCAACCTCGTTAAAAAATGAAACATGATCCCATGAGCATAGTTACTTTTCTTGTGTCAAGCTCGTTAACAAATGAAACAAGGGTCACCATGAGGATAGTTCTTTTACTGTTTCAATTTCATTAAAAAATGAAACATGTCACCGTGAGGAGAGTTCCTTTTACAGTGTCAACCTCGTTCAAAAATGAATCAAGTCATGAGAATAGTTATTTTTCTATGTCAAGCTCATAAAAAAATGAAACAAATCCTCTCCTATTTGAGTCGAGTCTTTGATTAGATATCGTAGTTTCAAGTTTAGTCTTTCATCTGATCTCATAATTAAACCTTCATTCTATCCAACTGTTAGTAACCAGTAGTTCACTTAGTTGAATGCAATGAAGCTTGGGGGGCATATTCTTTAGCAAGTTACACTTGGGGGTTAAAAATTATATCAAGCACAGTTTTCTTTATTTCAAGCTTGTGTAAAAATGAAACCACTCTCAAGCACAGTTTTCCTACATTTCAAGCTTTTGTAAAAATGAAACCACTCTCAAGCAAAATTTTTCCTATGTTTCAAGCTTGTATAAAAATGAAACCTATCTTGAGTCCATTTTGGTTATTATTTTCAAGACTCATTAAACTCATGAAAATCCAAACATTATTTTTCTATCTTTCATTCTTGTAAAACACATGAAAATGCCGAGTTCTTTCCGTCTTTTCCTGCTCATAAATTAAATTGAAAGTCGGCCATTAGAGTATAATTTTTATCACTTTTTCGAACTCGTTAAAACTTACGAAAAAGTGAAACCAATGAGTACACTTTTATCACTTTTTCGAGCTCTTGAAGATTACGGAAAAGAGAAACAATGGAGTTCTCTTTTAAGCCCTTTTCAGGCTCTCTAAACATGAAAATATTGCTGAGTACTTGACTATTCGAACTCGTTAAAGGAAATGAACAGTCGTCCTTTTAGTATAAGTTTACCCCTTTTCCGGATTGAAATGGACTATTTATGAAAAAGGTATTTGTTGACTAATCATGGTCAATAGAGTTCTCTCTTACATTATTTTATCCCTTTTCAGGCTTGAGGGACTGAATTTACGAAAAAGTACACCCACAGAGTTTTCTTAAGTTCTTCTTCTGACTCCCTAAAATTGAAAAACACTGAGTTTCTCCTATACTGGACTCGTTAAAACTTAACAGTAAAGGACCTATTGATTACAAACAGGAATGAAACACTCCTTCTTAGGGTTCGATTTTAATACTAAGTTGGACTCATCTAAAGGATGAAATTATACAACAAGAAAATCTTATCCTCCTCAAGCTTGTAAAAAATAAACAGGTACTTTCAGGAAATGGTGGGGGAAAAAGAGAGAAAATGAATCCAGTTGTCACACTTTGTTCCAAAAAGTAGTATACCACTCTTGAACACAACACTTCTGTCACACTCATACCTAGGTTGGTAAAATCCCTTGTCTAACAGTTAATCAAACCATATTGAAATTCTTCAACCGGTTTATGGGTATTAGCTTTAGGTAAATTTTCACCAAACCATATGCAGTGTCATTATGTGTTCAAGAGGACAATTTAAATAAACCATTCATTGCAAACATTTTTCTCCATTCGCATTGCCCATCCCTGAGTTAGTCCTTGATAAAATATCTTCAAAACTTGATCTAGTGGTTTCGTGTCGTGCGCTTTCCTATGATGGGTCACATTCTATCGACAACAGCTAATCTTCTAGAAAGTTGATCTAGAATCCTATCAGTACCTTGGGATCTGCATGCCATAATGGCAGGTTTCTCGCCTTCAACAACAGGTTGCATCATTGACCTTCAATCGAATGATTATGTGAAGTGTTCAACTTCAAATCATTCATTCACACTTCATGGATTGTACTGAGTACTTTGAGAGCCATTTTCATTATTGGTGGTTTCTCTCACGCTAGTTAATAGTTCACATCATTGACTGGTAATCAAGTGGTTTCTTCCATGTTTGACTTCGACACAATCAATCACATGGATAGAATTGTACTAGTTCAGGAAGTGGAAATCAAGACCCTGGATCTAGTTTCTACCATCCAGGTTGCGAGGAGTTTTATTATTCATGATACAGTATACTACTTATGACAGATGGCTGTGTCCATGATATGTATACTATTGATGTAATTTTAAAATCATTTATGTATCAGAACTTGTAGTTAGTTTTGATCTGAGTATGGTAATTCCTACCTCAGCGATGATATATATATATATATATATATATATATATGTTTGCATTAAATATTTTTATAGGTTTCAACCGGTATGTCCGCAATCCAACCCTCGGAATGATAAAGCACTTCACTCTTTAGAACTACTTCAGAATTTGCGCTTTAGGGGGCAATCTGTTACACTAAAATTTGTCACCATGACATTTAGCTGTCTATATGGGTTCATCATTACCTATATTATGCTCCCTTAGAGGTCCAAAACCATAAATTTCCTAAACCAAGTCTTGGAATTGGAGAAAATCTCATTAAAACCCTAAAAATCCTAACTCTGCACTTTTCCTAGTTCTTACCTGTGGTACCACAGTTTCTTGCTCTATAACCTGCAGTACATCCTACGGGTTTTCTTACTAAAATTGTGGACTCTTGTAAAAGGTAAAATAAAGGAAAAATTAAGTTCTAGAAGCCCAACTAGAGGAATATTCTCCCAACTGGAAGCTTCTAGACATGTGGGCAGTTCGAGCTTCATCCCTTCATTCATTAACCTCTATCCCTTCATTAATGGAGTTTATCCCTTGGTATTTGGAGCTAAAATCCCTTCATGAGAGGAATTTAGCCCCCTATCATGGAACTGAAACTACCTCCATTTTCCTATAAATTGAGCTCATGTTTTAGTCTCAAGGGTAGATTAATAGATTGGTAGATTGAGAGATTGATAGATTGTAGCTTGCAGAAGGTAATTGATGAAGAAATTCTCAAGAGAGAATACCCTCTATACTTGGCATCATTGATATGAGAATGATCACATACTCATATCCATAGTTTCATGCTAGTTCAGAGAGGAGAAGGCTTGTTAAACCGATAAGAAACAGTTGTTCAGGACCCCGGAAGAACCTGTATGAAATCAAGGCGACAAGGTTGTAAGGTTACTTCTTATTATACAAGATAATAAAAATGGATTCTATTTTCTCAGTAAGTTTTACAAGTATCTCTTTGAGTAATTTAATTCTTGGATTCGTTGATCACTGAGATAGATTAGCGTTTCTGAATTATTATATCTTGCAGGTGATTTTAATCCTTTTTATTGTCTTTGATTACAGGTCTTACATGTTGAATTGACCTCTTTTGGAGTGACTGGATATAAATATTTCAGCAAGTGTTGAACTTCAGGTAGGGACATGTCCTCATACTTAGCTAATTAATAATTCAGAATCACAAATGATCTAGAGGAAATGGTTTAAATTTGGTTGTTTGTTTCTGTATATCCTTAAGATACTAGGGAGATAATTCTTGTCCGCAAGAAGGATTTATCCACCTAACAGACATGAAGTAAACAGGATCACGAGT
This sequence comes from Pinus albicaulis, assembly GCA_034641835.2. Lineage (NCBI taxonomy): Eukaryota > Viridiplantae > Streptophyta > Pinopsida > Pinales > Pinaceae > Pinus > Pinus albicaulis. The sequence goes on from CM076581.1 coordinate 675,423,632, forward strand.
GTACCTTATCGAAGAGCTATCGATGAGGTATGATTTGAGTTTATTTCAATTTATTTTGAATCTGATGACAATTATGTGCTTGGTATAAGAAGCACATAAATGCTCGGTTGGGTGGTTGAAACTGACTGCAAAAATTAGCAGCAACAACAAAAGGAATTGGAACATTCGGAAATATGTTGGTAAAACACTTCAGGCGCAAGGCCATTGTGGGACACTAGTACCCGATAATGTCCATTGATTTACATGAGCATGCTATGGTCGTTATGATGGTTTTCAGGAAGGGATATGCCTTTTTTTTTATCTTTTGATATGAGGAAGCCTTGCCAATGTATGGATCGCCCAAGATAGGGGATGTTGGAGAACTTGGAAGGTGAGTGACTACACAGAAGGGGATTGTCGGATTTCCCGAGGGACTGTGTAGTAGAGAAGGGAAGGGTTGAGATGGATTTTTTTTTGTCATTAGCATTTCCATATGGAATCAGATGCACATTATGAGTGTTCCCTGGAACAATGAGCTAGTAACTATTCACTGAGGGTACAGTAGCGCAGGATTGTAGTGTTGAACATTGGATGCAAAATTTGACTATGATAGTGGACTTTGCACTTCCTGGGAAGGAAGTGAATTCTGGTATTAATTTGAGAGTGAAGGTATGAGCCTATAGATTCCCTTTTTGCTGATACGGGCATCGTATCCTTTTATTTGTTGATTGAGAAAATGTGTATATGTGTATATTATTGTAAATACCGTAATGAGATATGTTATAAAGCTACAATACATGGTATGATTTTCATGATGATTTTTTCTTTTGAGCAAGTTATTCATGGTAAATGATGAGCACCATAATTAGGTATAATTGGATGGGTTAATTGTCCCCTTTTTTCCTTATTAGTCTCTCTTTCTCTCATTTAATTACATTATGGTCATAATTTTTTTAGTCTAGATGGTGATTAAGGCTTGTCATACTTCGAATTCCTAATATGGTTTAAATGTAGGACAATGATGAAGATATTCCATTTTTTTAAATGTTGTGCAATGAAATCTCAGAGTAGAAAAAAAAGAGAGATTATGGGATGGTTTTCCACCTCCTTAACTCCTAAAGGTATCCATGGGATCCTCGATATTCCCTCCAACAACTCAAAATCAAAGGCAACCAAGCCAGTGCAACATCAAGTGCACCAAAGCTCCACTTATCATGCAATCAAAGTAGAAAAATCACCTAATTTTTAGGGACTTGTTGGTAGCTACCCTATAGGTTAAATAGGGAAGAGAAATATCTCATTAGGATTCAAATTTTGGAGGAAGATAGTAGACTCTTAGCTCTTGTTACAGAATTTCGAAATTTTCATGGTTATGTGATGAGACTATTCCTACAATACAATGAGTATTCAATTTGTCCTTCACTAATTTAGTTTCAGAGAGATGAGCTTGTCTATTAGGGCCCAATAAATTTTCCTCAGTATCTCTCTTGTGTATTTATGTTTATTTTTATGCCATTTTAGCTAGTTTACTTCATGAGTTTTAGTTGGTTTACTTACATTTCATTTTACTATTTTTGGTTTGCTTCCATTTCACATTTTTTGTATTTAGGATCATGTAGATCATGGTATAGTAGCATACAAACTCCAAAATTTGTGTGTTAAATCCTCCCTCTCTCACCTCTTTAGGGCATATCTTCACCACAGGCCCAAAATTGCTCTTTAGTTTATGATTTCTTGGAAAAAATAGATAGGTTGATGTAGTTTTCATGAACATGTGAGGATACTGAGTTAGATTTCTATTTGAATGCATAAATAGGTTTTCTTATAAAATATAACTCATCTTTTCCATCTTCTTCATCATATATTTTTCAATGCTTATTGCATGAATAGGTAGTTTCCTTGCAGGTTTGAGTAGAGCGGTAGAGGATGACTCCACCATCATCCCTAGCTACATTTCTCACCCTTCACCAACCTCCTTTCAAAAAAATCACCCTCAACCCTATTTTTGATATTCTCACGACCACAACGAGGGAAACCCTAGAAGTGCAAGATAGGATTTGAATGAAGTTTTGAGCTAGGCCAAGGGGTTGGCCACTTTTCATCCACCTAAATACACCTTCCCTACCCATTTACTCATCAATTTTGGCCTCAAAACACCCTCAGTTTGTTTCTTGTAGCATTAGAGGACATCCTGTAGCACTACAGGAAACCTGTAGCACTGCCAGTTAACCTCTACCTCAGCCCAGAAACCATATTCCACCCCAAGTAACCATGCCTCCACCTCCAAGACACATTCAGCTCTAAATCCATGAGTCCAAGACCTTCTTGAGCCACCTTAGCACCTCCTTATTTTACTGCAAGACAGAGTATTTACAAGCATAGTTAGCCCATGAATAGATGCATTGTTAAATCATACCAATTCAGCATAAAATAGTTATAGCTTACTTAGCCATTTGGCCCAACAATGTGTGATTAAATTATTCTTCCTTTCTGCAATTTCAATTTAGTAATTTACTTCATGAATGTTGCCTTGTTTACTTCTATTTCTTGTAATAGCCTAAATTGTAGATTTCCTTTCTTGAAAAATATCTAGATGTATCTTCTTGCTTTAGAATAGTCCTTTGATTGTTGATAAAGTAATGGTATTAAGTCATTTGTAGTTCTAGGTCTAATTTAGAAGTGGGGCAGACTTCACTCAGAAACCCTAGCATTATCACTCTTTCGTAGGACTCAAAAGAGGATGACATGAGTAGAATGCATCTGCTGTGTATATAGCACTGTCACCTCCAATTTTGTATGAACCTCAGGTTGAAAAAGTAAAGTAGAGTAGCCTATGGGAGATTCAAAAATCTTGGTGCAATACCAGGGCTCACCAATTTTTTGCATTGTTGTCCGGGAGGTGTCTAAGTAGATGCTTTGATTCTATTTTAGAATTATTTTATGCTTTTCTTTTACATGAAGTTTCAAAAATATTGAAAAATACGAAAACAGTTTGACTTTCATGTCTCGTAGGAGTAGGGATAACCAAGGAAATTTTTTACTACAAACCCCCACATCCCCACACAGTCACCCTTCACTCTTCTTCAGTGATTGTGAGATTAAAAGTCTCTTGAACAATTTGAAGAACGTACTGGAGAAGAAGAAGAAATTTCTTCACCCGAGGAACCTGCTTCACCAATCCAAGCCATGGCTGAAACTGGGACCCAAGGAATCTTTCCCATTAGAGAAACAGGTAGGGAAATGAGGATGAAGAATATCAATCCCTCATCCCTTCCAAATTTCCATGGAATTACCTCTGAGAATCCTGACACCTTCATGTTTTGATTTGTTGTTGTCTACATGACCTATGACTATGCCTCAGATGATCAAAATATGAAGTTATTCCCATCCACCCTCAAGTATGCAGCCTTGTGCTCATTCATAATTATTCCTGGGAACAACATCACTACCTATGCATAGATGCAAGAGGCCTTTAACAACAAGTACAGGGACTACTGTAGGTCCAAGGAAAGTAAAGAGGAAATGTTTAGGATGACTCTAGGTCTTGATGAATCCCTAGAATATTATGAATAAATATTCTATTTAAATTATAAAAGAGCCAACTGCACCCTTGATCTTGGATCACTTAAACTGGTACTTCTCCGAGGGATTAGGGATGAGGTAATAGAAACCCTTAATATTAGATCAAGAGGATATATCTACCAACTTCCTTATGAGGACATGAAAACTGTCTTCAGGAACCATTTTAGGGAAGCTAGGAAGAAAGGTAGAGCTAGCCAAAGTATGACCAACACCCCTTCCTCTTCCACCTCCATTAAGCATGGGATTGGAAATATTTTGGAGGACTTCAAGAGTGATATGTTTCATGCATTTTCTTTCCAAATGAACGCAATGTAGCTCAGGATGAAGCAAGAGGAAGCAAAAAGAGCCTTGGCTATCTTATGCCCTAGATGTACTAGAAAACACCCTTAGAATGAATGTACATTGAATTTCATAGAGGTTTGTTTAGTCTCTGAAGAGAATCATGCCAAAGATAGGTGGCACTCCTTACATGGGCTCAAATTTATATATCAAGGTATGGAAGTAAGACCGGAATAGCTTTTTTTCATAAATTAGAGAAGGCATCAAGGGCCTAGGTATTATAAATAGGTATGCAAGGTGCACCTTACTCCTATTACCATAAAAATTAGAATGCACTAATCCAGTCTTGGTACACTTCCACTCCTCCATCATTGCCTACACCTCCTACTTTTCCCTACAACCCTCCATATCACCCTCAGCCTGTGAACCAACCATTTCAGCTGTATGTTCCTCAACCACCTCAGTGGAGAAACCCATCACAAGGGTGGAGGCCTCAGCATAATCAACCACCTGCTCTATTGTCTCCACCGAAAACTCAATCTCATCTCACTCATTCTTCTCCGCCCAAGTTGCCTCGGATGCCTACATAACCCAATATGAACCCGAACAACAAGAAGGCACAATAGGTTTACAGTGGAGAGACATCCTATCCAGCTTATGTTGTGGAGATACATGATATCAATCTTAGGTCGAGAAGATTAATCCTAGACAATCATATTCCACCTCCAAATACAGAGGTTGAGGAAAAGGAAGAAAGTAACACTTAGATCCAACAACCTCCTTTTCATGAGGGCTTCATCCAATCTAGTCATCACACCCCAAAGGAGACTGAACTTCTGGGAGAACTAAAATATTGTGTGTTAAAATACCCCTTCTCCAGGCCAGTAAGGATGTCCCTATTTATGGTAGGCTCATCAAGGAAAAGTGATTTAAGAAACATGCGACAATAGAAAGATACCCGCACCATCAATGTCATAGGACAATTATTCAACTTAATGTTGGGAAGGGTGATATTTCCAAAGTACCTGGACACTGGTAGTCCAATTGTAGATTTACACATAGATGGTGTCATATTCTCGGGGCTTCCATCAATGTAATGACCAAGGAAACTGTTTGTTAATTTAATTGTCTTAAATTGATTACATAAATTATGATCGGACTTGGTAAACTTGTGAAGTGAAAGTGCACTATATGTGCTAGAAGCCTCTTTTAATTTAGTTTATTTATGTGATGATTGATTTTGTATAGATTTCTTCTAAGGATGTTTTTATTCTTATCTTCATAATGAAATAAATTTAAACTACAAATAAGTTATAAAAATCAATTAAACTCCTATTCTGCAAAAATTGAAACAATTTTTTCTCTATCTTATGAATAAATTTGAACTAGTTTGTTTGTTAGTATCTAAAAGAATTATTATTCTAATAGTCTTGTGTATAAAGATAAAGTCGAATTATAGGAAATCAAACTTTATATGTTTTATTTTTTTGAAATGAAATTTTCTAGAAATTAAAAAAATAAAATCATTATTTCTTTTGAAAGAAATCACTCATGAATTGAAAAATAAGTAGCTCTTGAGCTACAAGAAAATCATTCACTCATTACTGAATAGATATCACTCATGCTTTGCAAACTGGAAAATAAACTTCTCAATGCTTCTTGAAATAAATCGCGCATCAACTTGAGGAACTATTCTATAACAAACTATTCCTTCTTATGAATTACTGTGTAATTTTAACAATTTGAAATGGAAATGAATCTACATCTAATGAGAAAGGGAAACTATGTAAATTTCTACCTGAAATGGAAACGTAGAATTCTGAAAACAACTACATCAATTGATAAAATGAAAGCAAGAACTTAAGCTACATCAAATAATAAAATGAAAGAATGAAAACAACTACATTAAAAACATAAGATGCAAAACCTTCACTATTTGTAGGGGCCCTCCACAAACATGTGGTACCAAAGCTTCACACAAACAGCCAGCTACGCATGAAATCTTCAAGGCACTTCTTCATTAAAAAGGATGTAAAATATAGTTTTAACAATTCACTGTATGCTTCAGAAAACATTAACCTCCCCTCTTTGTTTCAATGGAGTGTTTATATGGGGGTTACAATGTAACTTCATGAAGATTCATATGGCTAAAAATAATAACTAAATGGACACCTAGTTGGCATGAATTTGATGAAGCACAATCCATTCAACCCCTGTTTTCTTGACTGGGAGTTTATTGACAAATGGGCGCAATTTTTTCTCACGCAACTACAAAATAGGGCTCCAAAGAACCCAAAATATCTCCCAAATGGTAACTAATTGGGGAAAATAGCTCACCAAGAACTTAATTGTGCCCATGCTGAAAAAATCTGTTTTTTTTGTGAGATTTTGTTTAATTTGCTAAGAAAACATGCTTGAATATGACTGGTCAAAAATATTTCGATTTTTTCTTGATCTTTCCCTAGAGGTCCGTATGTGCGAGCTCGGTGGAATTTGACCAACAAAAATCCATACTAGAGCTTCTAGAAACAATTTCCACGTGTCAAATTTATTCTAGAGTGGTGATACTACCTCAACCATGGAGACAACTGCGGAAACTTGGCTAACTATAGAAACTTGCACTAGAAAAAATATCATTAGTAAAACCATGCATAATTCTCTTTAATTCATTAAAAATAATAGAAATAATAATAATAAACGATGTAAACATGTATGTGGGAATTTGGTGTGTTTATGAAGAAATGTGGTTAAAAATGATGATAATGGGTGAATGGAATGATGCGAAAATGAATGGTTTCATGAACAAAATTATGACAAATTTAAGGCCCAACATTCCCCCACACCGGGGATTTTCCATGTCCTTAAGCAAAAAAAGCATTTCAAAGCTTCATAATCCAACTGGTTCCTTGTGTTCCTTTATTCTGTTATTTCAGCTAAGTCATTGACCAAAGCTCCAAGAGAGCAATCTTGACCCTCTATCTCAATAAGATGAAATTTTCTCTCATTATTTTTCAATATTACTAATATGCTAACATAACTCTTTGTTTATACACTTGCTTTTTGTGTCATTAGAGTAAGAAAGAAGAGTTACCCATCCTCCTTTGAAAGTCAAACAACTTGAAGTCTTCACATACGAGGCTACTCATGGATGCTATAGAGGTAGAAGTGATACCTCATGATTTGTTCTTTTCTTAATAAAAACAACCCTTCATTATTTATTATATGCAACTTGTGTGAAAATATAGGATGCCCACATAGTGGAATATCCACGTACTTGTCACTATTTTAATTGTGCTCTAATTGTTCAAGCCTTGGTAGAATAACATATTGTGAAGAGAAAACCAAGAATTTTACTCCATCTATAGAATGTGCTTTCCATCCTTGTGAAGCTCATCCCATTAGTATGGCTAGAAATTATCATATATTACAGCCCATAATGATTTCCTTCTTATCATCCATGCATAACAACCAATGATATTTCAATAATGTTATCAAATAGTTTCTTCAAGAACTCACAAAATAATGAATGAAGAAGACTTCCCAATGTGAAGCTTTTGACAAGATGAGTTGCACATAACACAAACTAAGAGTTGTTGTTGAGCGTTATACAACTTATCAAAGCCTAAAGTATGCTTCCAAGCGATTTCAAGACTATGTGAGAAAAGCTTTGTTGTAATCTTCTTCTTGTGGCTTTGTACTCATAATTTCTTGGCTTCCATTAAAAATATGAATATAAGCAATATGACACACAATTTAAGTGCTCCATGTACCTTTTGATCATGTGCTACAAACATGTACCATGAAATAAAGTTTTTTTATTTGTAAAATATTTTTTTTCTCAAGAACATCACGTTGATGGACCATTAAGGAAAACATGGATTAACAAGAAGAGAATGTTTAAACAAGAGAGTGGTGACAACATAGAATAACATCATTATGACCATGGAAAACAATGATATCGTTGCATGGGTGACAGGACTTTGCTGATAAAGAATCAATCATAACTTGTGGGATTGGTTGTTAAAAGGTATGACAAAACATAATGGGAGAAAAATTGGAACTACATGTTTACAATAGCTTTTCATAAAAATATCTAGAATTTTTAATGAAATAAGAAGTTTAAGGCTAGTTTTACCTTATGTTTATATTTTTGAATTGGAGAAGAGAACACAATGTGATGGCTTATTTGGTGTTGATTTGGCTCAGGTACTCTGATGCATGATGCGTTGACATCCACTTTGACCTTGCTCCACAAAATGTATATTTTTCATGTAGCAGATTTGTTTTTCCAATTGATCTCAAATGGTAAATAATATTCTCTTGAAACTTTCTGAGGTTGTTCCTATTAATATTATTCATATTTACACAAAAATATCAGCCAATGGGTGCATGTATCTCAAGAAAAATGATAACGGTTGTAGGTGAAAGTGGCCAATTTATTGAAAAATACACACTGAAATTTTCTAAAATTTTGTGTGTTCATTTAACCTGCCTCAATGCATTTACCATAAAAATTTCAGGCCCATCAGATGCACGATATTCAAGTTATGATCAAATCAATTCCTGCCCTGTTTCGCCCTTCATGCCGCCCAATGTTACAACAAAAACATATGCCACAAACTCATTTTAAGGAAAAATTGAGTGATTCAAAAGGGAAACTTTGTATTTTTACTTTTTCTACCATCATATGCCTTCAGAATCCCATTTTTTTGAAGAAAAGGATTGTTGTGCAAAAGTACCGAAATCTAGCCTAATTTTTCCACAATGGTGAAAAAGGAAAATCCGCCTTAAAAAAACACTGAAAAGTCCTGGAAATTGCACTTTTTAAAAAAATTTCTCGCAATTTACTCAATTTACTATATACTGAGAAAACTAAGAACCTCAAAATTTTGTATTTTTGCTCCAATATATTGCAATATTTGTGCCAAAAATGCCTCTAGAACAAGTTTCTTCAACAAAAACAGGTTGTTACAACAATAGCTACATAAACTGCAACTTTCTACAATTATTGCAAAAAATTTCAAATTTTGTAGAAAATTGTTTTCTCCCAGTTTAAACTACTGATTTGGATTGTGCACTTCATGTTGAAGTAGAAACCATGAAACATAATGCATATTGACTGAAATAGGCCCAAATTTATTGTTTTTCTTGAAAATGAAATGAAGGAAAAAAGTGTAATGGTGTCATCATGTTGTTGTTGAATGAAAAAACAATGAGCATGATGCTACAAGAAACCAATAAAATGTATTTCTGCAAGTTGTTGTTGATTCCATAAAACCATTAGTCTTCATCGAAGCCAAAATTCATGGTACAATTCCTGCCATGGGAATTAATGTGTTGAAGTCAAGCATGGGAAGAAATCATTGGATAACTGATCAATGATGAAAATCGTTAAACAATGCGAGACAACTCACCAATAATGTAAATGAGTGTCAAGGTACCTGATTGCATCTTGACAGGGACGAATGAATGTGTTGAAGTTGAGTCACCTCCAATATCTGACAATCAAGAGACATTGTTATATTTCCATTCTTCTCAATGAGGAGGCTTTCCACTGATGTATGAAAGTTCCAAGGCACTCCAAATAATATCTGATATTTATCCCAGATAAGGTGTTGAGGTCGATGGGACAAGATATGTTGGAAGGTGGACCTTAAGAAACTCCACATCATCCAACTCGAGCATAGAACCAAAATTTTTTTTACGAACCAAAATAAAATATTGAAACTATCATGAAATTGCAGAACTTATTATTAACTTTTCTCACCAGTTGCCTTGTTTTCAAGAAAATCTCATGTCCAATTGTGCCAGCAAGCTCGTTTTCACAATAGGACTTATTTTTTTCTTTAATTTTTTTATATGTCCTACTCTACTTAAAAAATTAAATATTTTTCAAGTATATGAATAATTCCATTGGAACCATGTGTGTAACAAGATTATAGATAAGATCATATGCAAGTTTGAAATATACTCTTTCATATGTACTAGTACATGAGAGACCAAATGCCTTGATTGAGATGATGTCAGAAGATACTGAAGAATGGAGTAATGAGATCTGATGATTGTCTTCAACCAATATTCAATGCAATCTTGTCTTCCTTGGCTTCCTTCTATCATGTCATGCAAGTCTTCAAAGATGTGATATCTATTCATATAATCTGGTGATAAGCATGCAATAAAATTTTCAATCTCAAGTCCCAACAAATGCTCTTTATCAACATGCATCCATGATTCATGCACCCTATCTGAATCTTCTTCTTCTGTTTTTTTTTCTTCAATAGCAGTTGGTGAATCAGTTTGCAATACCTCAACATTGTAAGTGGATTGAGGTGTTTTATTATTGGGAATATGGAATGGTTATGCAGGTGGTGGAGTGGGAATGGATCTTTGGTGTGCTTGTGTGGGTGGTAATGGGAAAGGTTGAATTGAGGTCAACTAATGGTGAAATTGATGTTGTGGTGGAGGTAAATGGTATGGATACATTGATATTGGTATTGAGGATAGTGAGGAAAATATTCAGGATATGGTGGATTTATTTTGTAATTCCCTTGCAAAAATTATCTCCAAGATTAGTTTTGAGGTTGGGATTGATATGGCCAAGGTTGCCAAGGCAAGGGTGTTTTCCAATTACTTTGAGATTGTTGTGCATAACCCTAAAATTGAGAATTAATTGCACCATACTAGGTTGATGAGGATGCCATGGTATTTTTGGATCTACATAACAAGATTGTTCCAGTGTTTGGTTTGCTCCCTGGTAAATTTCCTTTAAGCCTGGTAATGATGGACAATATTTAGTAGTATGTGATCCTACACAGATGTCACAAATTTTAATGTTATCAAGTGGACATTCATGAAAAGCATGTTTCTTTCTACATTTAGGGAAAAATATAAATGAAGTAGCATTCCCAATTTTTTTTTGGTTTTTCATTCTTAGAATATCTATTTGTTCATTTAAATTACCAAGAATTTCTATAAAATTGGTAAGTTCCATTTGACTTACCAATCTTGATGTCGACTTACTTACTCTTGCCATAATTGGATCTTGAGGGGATCTTCCATACTTGTCTTCTCATATTGATATGTTCTTTCATATTTCACAAATCTCTTGAAATGACAATTGAGATATATCCTTTTCCCATTAGGTTAATAAGATCAATCCATTCATCCCTTATAGCTTTTAATATGATAGTTTTTAATGTGTCTAATACTAAATCATGAAATTTAGATCTTTTGAAATTGTAAGTAAATCTGTCCACTAAATCTTCTAGGCTTTCAACCTCTTTTTGGTTCATCTTAAAGACTTCATTTCTAGGGACATGGTGTATGCAATAATATTTATATTTTTCCAAAATACTCTTTTCATATTATCCCATGTCCTTATAGAATTTGTTCCTAAATTCATGAACCATCTAAGAGCTCTATCCTTCAATATTGCCGGAAACAAATTCAAGTTTTGAATGTATAATGAATAGCCATAAGATCTAGAAATTATTTAAAATTCAAAAAGAAAGGTTTTCTGGTCTTAAGATCTCATACCTTTGAATTTATGAAGTATGGATGGAGGGATGTTTTCCATTCGAATGTTGGTATCGGTTTCTTGAATGGAAAATCCAAAAGGATCTTCCTCGTTGTCATGATTTCCATCCATTTATTCAACCTCCTTTGTCACCTCTTCTTCTACATGTAGAAATACGAATTCATGATGTGGATGTGTGTCTCTTACTGCACCACGTGGTATAGTGGGGGTGGTAGGAGATTGAAGGTTTTTTTTTTATTGGAAAGAAAATGGCTCCTATTTACACTTCCCCGGAAATGGCGTGAAAATGTTTGTTAATTTAATTGTCTTAAACTTATTACATAAATTATCAACAGAAGTTGGTAAACTTGTGAAGTGCAAGTGTACTATATGTGCTAGAAGCCTCTTTTATTTCAGTTTATTGGTGTGAAGATTGAATTTGTAGAGACTGATTCTAAGGATGTTTTTATTCTTGTCTTCACAATGAAATAAATTTAAATTACAACTAAGTTCTAAAAATCAATGAAGTTTCTATTCTGCAAAAACTGTAACAAATATTTCTCTATCTTATGAAGAAATCTGAACTAGTTTATTGGTTTGTCTCTAAAAGAATTATTATTCTAACAGTCTTGTGTATAAATATAAAGTCAAATTCTAGAAAAGGAAACTTTATATGTTTTAATGTTTTTTAAATGAAATGTTCTCGAAAGAAATCACTCATGAACTAAAAAATTAAGTCACTATTGAGCTACAAGAAAATAATTCACTCATTACTGAATAGAAATCACTCGTGCTTTGCAAACTATAAAATAAACTTCTTAATGCTTCTGGAAATAAATCAGGCATGAAATTTAGGAACTATTCTATAACAAACTATTCATGCTTATGAATCACTCTGTAATTTTAACAATTCAAAAGGGAAATGAATCTATATCTAATGAAAAAGGAAAAATATGTAAATGTCTACTTCACATGGCAATGTAGAATTCTAAAAAAAAACTACAACATTTGATAAAATGAAAGAAAGAGCTTAAGCTACATCAAATGATAAAATGAAAAAAACAACTACATTAAAAAACAGAAAATGCAGAACATTCACTGTTTTCAGGGGCCCTCCACAAATAGGTGGTATCAAAGCTTCACACGAATATTCAGCTATCCATGAAATATTAAAGGCACTTCTTCATTAAAAATTATGTAAAACAAAGTTTTAACATTTCATTGTATGCTTCAGAAAAAAATAACCTCCCCTCTTTGTTTCAATGGAGTCTTTATATAGGGGTTACAATGTAACTTCATGGAGATTCAGAGGGCTAAATATCATAACTTAATGGACAGCTAGTTTCCATGAATTTGATGAAGCACGGTACATTCCAACCATTGTTTGCTTGAATGGGCATTTATTGACACATGGGTGCAATGTTTTCTTACACAACTACAAAATAGGGCTCCAAAGAACCTGAAATATATCCCAAATGGTAACAAATTGGAGAAAACTACTCACAAAGAACTTAATTGGGCCCATGCTGAACAAAAACCATGTTTTTTTTGCGATATTCACTTTTGTTTTCTTAGAAAATGCGTTTGAAGTTGAATGGTCAAAACTACTTCGATCTTCCCTTGATATTTTCCTAGAGGTCCACATGTGCGATGTGGGTGGAATTTGACCTACAACAATCCATATTGGAGCTTCTAGAAACAATTTTCATGTGTCAGATATCATTCTAGAATGGTGCTACTACCTCAACCATGGAGACAATTGCAGAAACTTGGCTAGTTGTAGAAACTTGCACTGGAAAAACTATCATTAGTAAAAACCATGCATAATTCTGTTTAATTCATTAAAAATAGTAGAAATAATAATAATAAACCATGTAAACATGTATGTGGGAATTTTGTGCGTTTATGAAGAAATATAGTTAAAAATGATGACAATGGGTGAATGGAATGATGCAAAAAATGGATGGTTTCATCAACAAAATTATGACAAATTGAAGGCCCAACAAAAACTATGCTTAAACTCAACCTCCAAGGGACTTTGAGGAAAACCACAATGGTTCTTCAACTTATAGATTGGTCTAAAGTAGCTCTAGAAGGAATTGTTGAGGATTTGATGGTTTCAATTGACTCTTGGGAGTACCCTACATATTTCCTGCTTCACCAGGAAAAAAAAAATTTAATGGATGTCCTCTCATTTTAGGAAGACCTTGGTTAGTAAATTTCGATGCTTATATCAGCTGCAAAGTTAGAAACATGACTATAAAGAATGGGTACTTGTCTAAAGAGCTGGTATTATATCCTCTTGCCCTGCCTTCGATTGACCATGACCTACCTTTATGGTTGGAGGATGAAGAAGAAGAAGATAGATTATACAACATTATTCCCTACCCATTTGTACCATAGATATTTTTCTTAGAGGTGGGAAACCTGACGAGGATGAAATCATCGATTAGATCATTCAGAACCAACCCCCAACTGATAATCCACCTGATTACCTAGTCAAAGATTCTAAAACCCACCCTTGGATGGAACTGCACTCAATGGATGCAACTTCTGAAACCACCAAGGCTGTGGAATTTGGCCCATCAAAATCTTTTAAAATTAACTAATCCCTATCAGTTAAAAAAGAAGACGATCTATCCCAACTCTTGAAAGAAAACCTCAATGCATTTTCTTGGGACTAAAAAGACATAAAAGGGGTGCATCCCTCGGTGTGCACACATCGTATCTACATTAAATAAGGGTGCAAGCCTATGCACCAACCCGAAAGAAGGATGAACCCATCTCTAAAGGAGATAGTAAAGGAATAACTGCATAAATTATTAGATGCATGTTTCATCTGTCCTATATCAGATAGTGAGTGGGTATCTCCTCTTGCCCTAGTCCCATAGAACAATGGAAAATGGTGAATCTGTGTTGATTACCGAGAACTCAAAAAATTTACCAAGAAGGACCATTTCTCCTTGCCCTTTATATATCAAGTTCTGGATGGCCTTGCAGGAAAGAAATTCATTTCTTTCATAGATGGGTTCAGTGGGTCTAACTAGATCCAAATTAGCCCTGAAAACTAGGACAAGAATACTCTCACATGTCCCTAGGGCACCTTCTCTTACGGAGTCCTTCCCTTTTGGTTTTGCAATGCCCCATCTACTTTCCAAAGAGCTATCTTGAGCATTTTCTCTGAGCTATTCCATGACTCGGTTGAAATCTACATGGACGATTTCACATCTTATGGGGATGACTTCCAAGAAGATCTCTCCAATTTGGGAAAGGTGCTAAGAAGGTGCATTGAGATGCATCTCTCCTTGAGTCCAGAAAAATGTGAGTTATTAAAAAGAGCATGAGTATTATTGGGCCACTCAATATCAAAAGTAGGAATACAGGTGGACCCAAACAAAATCTCCATCATAAAAAGGGTGCCTGCTCCTCAAAATCAGAGAGATGTTAGAATTTTACTAGGCTTAGATGGCTACTATAGAAGTTTCATCAAAGACTTCAGAAAATTGGCTTCGCCATTATTTGGTTTGTTGGCAAAAGATTCTGATTTTATCTGGCCCATTCTCTATCAAGAAGCTTTTGAGCTCATTGAGGAAAATCTAACTACTTCCCCCATTCTTCGAGGTCCAGATTGGGCTCTATCTTTCCACATCCACGCAGATGCATCAGAAAAATTTGTGGGGTAATATTTGGGGCAGTTGCAAGACAAATTACCCTATGACATCTATTTCATTAACAAGAATTTGTCTAAGTCTAAACTCAACTATATTGTTACAGAAAAGGAATTGTTAGCCATTTTCCATGCTTTAAACAAATTTAGAAATTATATCATTGGTTATGAGACCTTTGTACACACAGACATTAGAGAAATTTTGAGGTCTAAAAAGGGTCTCCTAAGAAAAATTTACAACCAAAATAAAATTTATAAGAACCAATATGATTCAATATGATGATGTCAACCATGGGGGACGATTCACCATTTTTGGGGTAAAAAAGTAAAAAGATTAAAAAATAATAAAATAATAAAACTACTTTTTCAACTTGTATTTTCAACTTATCTCCCTAATTATTCACTCAAATTTTGAGTGGGAGTATTTGTTGGATGCAAAATTTAATTCCTCGTCCAAGGATTACCCATGTTGCATACTTTTGATTGACCCTGCTACATGAAAAATGAAAAATACATGAAAAAAAGTTATTGCAATCACATTTTTCATGTATTTCTCATTTTTCATATATTAAGGTTCACTAAAAGTATGCAATACTGGTAATCCTTGGATGAGGAATCAAATTCCGCATCCAACAAGTGTTCTCGCTCAAAATTTGAGTAAACCCATAGGGAGATAAGTTGAAAATATGAATTAAAAAATTAGTTTTTTTTTCCCTCTAAAATTTGATGATGTAATCTAATATTATTTTATTATTTTCACTATTATTTTATAATTTCCTTAGGAGGTCCATTTTATAGCTAAAAATTCCCCTAATGCCATGCAACTTTCAAGTTCTTAATGAGTAAACCTGATGTTAAATCTAGAATAATTAGATGGTTATTGTTATTACAGCAGTTTGACCTGACAATTATTAATAAACCAGTGAAGGAGAATGTTATTGCAGATTTCTTATCTATATTAACTCTACCTGAATATGAGGAAGGAATGGTGGATGACCAGCTTTCAGATGAACACCTATTTGCTATCTCAGCACTCCCTCCATGGTTTGTTGACATAGCTAACTACTTGGTTTCTAAAAATTTCCCTCCAAACCTCTCATCCAAGGAGAAGAGAAAGATCATCAGAAAAAGCATCTCTTTCACCTAGATCGGTGGAAATTTCTTCAAGCTAGGCCCTGACCAAATTCTCAGAAGATGCATGAGGGAGGGAGAATTTTTTGACATCCTCTCGACATATCATGATATTATTTTTGGAGGCCACTTTGCTGCAAAAAGAATAGCCTTCAATGCTTTGCAGGCAATTTATTATCGGCCTACCCTCCACTAAGAAGTCAAGAGATACACAAGTAGATGTGACCAGTTCCAAAGGATGAGGAAACCTACACAGAGGAATGAAATTCCTATGCACCCTTAGGTGGCTCTAAATACATTTGAAAAGTGAGGCATGGACTTCATTGGACTCATTGATCCACCATCCATGCAGAAGAGGTATACCATATAATGCACTGAATACCTAACCATGTGGGCTGAAATAAGGGCTGTAAAGGTGGCAACAAAGGAGAAAGTAGTAGAGTTTCTGAGAGAGACCATGTTCTATAAGTTTGGATACCCCAGAGAGGTAGTCACTGATCAAGGGGCTCAGTTCGCATCTCATATAATTGAAAATATTCTAAGGTGGCACAAGATAAAGAATAAAACTTCCACTACCTACCATCCTCAAGAACATGGCCAGGTGGAAGTGACAAATAGAGTCTTGGATAATATCCTCACTAAGGTTTCCAGTAGCAGCAAGAAATATTGGGCAGATAGATTGGTGGAAGCCACTTGGGCCTACAATACCACTTGGAAGACAACCACAAGGTTCAGTCCTTATGACTTAGTATATGGGAGGAAATTTATGCTTTTCATTTAGTGTTAGTACAACACATTGAGGATGGAAACTGAGTTAGACCTAGATATCACAAAGTCCCAACAAGAAATGTCGTTGCAGTTAAATGGTTTGGATGCGTTTAGGATGCAGGCAATCCTTCACATGGAAGTGATTTAGCTGTAAAGGAAGGTTTGGCATGATAATCACATTAAGGAAAATATCTTTCAAGAAGGAGATTGGGCGATTCTCTATGACTCAAGGTTCAAGGACTTCAAAGGAAAATTAATGAGAAGATGGCTGGGAATTTAAAAAGTGGATCAATTCTATGATAATGGTGCAGTTCAGTTCAGGAACATAGACAAGGAGGGGATCTTGGTGCTTGTCAATGGATACAGGCTCAAAGTATACAAGAAGCCTCTTTCTAGGGCTGAGTTTATAAATTCCATAAACATTGAGGTGTATGTCATTGGAATCTCCATAGGCTCCAACACCTCCCCTCCTTGAAAAAAAGAAAAGAAAAAGAAAAGAGGCATGGGTGAAAACCTCTCTGAGGCACCCAAGGCCAACTCCATGGTTGAAAACCTCCATGAGGGAGTCCTGGAGCAGAAAAAGAAAAATAAATAAATAGAAGATCCTTGGGTGAAAACCTCCTTGAGGCACCCAAGGCAGGCTTGTGGGTTGAAAAAATCTGTGGAGGCATCCCACCTATCCTCAGAAAAAAGAGAAAAAAATAAAAAATAAAAAGAGAAAAAGAAAAAGAAAAATCACACATAAAAAGAGAAAAAAATACAAAAGAAAAAGAGAAAAAGAAAAAGAAAAATCACACATATGCACTCACTTATTTTAATTTTGTAGGTTGTTTATCAAAGATGGTTTTAGACACAAAGAAGCAGTTTTATTCCTATATTCTCTCTCTCCTCTACCTACCGACTCCATGAGAAACTCTAGCATGCATCCATGCATCCATTTATCCCTTCAAGTAAGCAGAAAACCCATTTTTTTCTCCTGTTTGTAATTGCTACAAGATGTCCTAGCTACTACAAGATTTCAGTAGTGCTACAGGAAACCGTGTAACTGCTACATGAAACTCATCTACGAGAAAGGAAGTTCTCTCACGGGCATCTAAACTTCAAGTAAAAACATGAAAATATATATTTTTCCTATACCTACCACTCCTAACCCTCACTCCACTCCATGGATTAGTACTCACTTTGTAAACCCTATTTTTCTCCACTAATAGCTAGGTTACCTATTTCTGGAGATGGGACTTCTACCCTCACCTCCCAATCACTCCACTCACTCCATAGCTTCATACCTAACCTCCATACACCGTTTCCCTTCATTTCTCAGCAATCTGGAGCTACAAAGAAGCAGAGAAGGGACTGCTATAGGAAGTTGATTACTTCCTGTAGCAATCATGTACATGGCACAAAAAGGTCAAAAAGTGAGAAAAAATTGATGGAAATGGATTCAAAAGACCACAAATAGACTCCAGGAGGATGATCACACTAGCAAGAGCAACTGAGGACCTCCATGAAGCACTTGCAAAAAGAATAAGAAAATGAAAAGGTTAAGAAACTCACTCAGAAATAAGTTTCTCACTCTGAAAATGTATAAAAAGAAACACAACAAAAGGAAAAACAGTCATGGCTATCACCAAAATCTAACTCCCTGCATCAAGTGATGTATGCAACTCCTTAGCAACATGTAGGCTCACGTATGGCCCTTCGCCCTCTCGTTATGAACTCATCTTGACCAAAATGAATTAATGTCAATAATTAGAGATTAGAAATGAAAAATGTTGGCTAGTTAACATGGCCACCCTCGTGAAGTTAAAGTGTGCATGCCACCTAATCAATTCAAATTGGTTAAGGGTGAATTCACAAGGACATGGAGGTCATTCCGAGGTAGAGTCAATGATTAAGTGGAAGGGACCAATGGTCCAAAAGTGGAAAACTCGTGCCATAATCCAAGTCATCACTTTGCTCCAAATTTGGTTAATTTTCCATAAAGGGAAGTGTTGGCCCATTCTTTTCATTACATTTAGCATTACGAGATCATTGGGAGGAAGGAAATTCAGAGGATCCATTGAATAATAGAGCACCAAGGCCGAGTCTGCATGCAAACCTCATGCTATAGGAAACTATGGATACTACAGGAAACTTCATAGAAGGTTCAACAGTGAGAAACAGTGCAAAGAAGAGCCACTCATAGGTGGTATCAACTCCTAAGACCACCATCTCTGAAGAAAAAAAACACCAGAGGTCAGAAGTAAGTGGTTGCCACTCCCAAAATTTGTAAATTTTCCATGAAATTTATACACACTCAACAATAATTCAGAAATTAAGACGTTGAATCAAGGTAGCCTGAGTTTATTTAAAAAATATAATCTCTAAGACCACACTTTACCAATAACTCTCAGAAAAAATAATTCAACCACCTTCCTAGCATAGCCATAAAATGGGAGTAGGATTTAACAGAAATAAGCCCATAGATATGAAAAGGATAATATCGCACCCTCAGGTGGTGGAGATTTTAGGAACCACCAATGGTTAGGTTTTCTTCGAGCTCTTCAAGGGATTTGATGAGGGAATAGCTTGATAATTTGCAGTGGCCCTACAATCAAAAACATGTGAGAGGGCCACCACTATAGTTAGAGACCTAGCTATCACAATTACACCTGTATTAGTTAGAAAAATCACAAATTTTCCCCTAGGAGTCAAGTGGAACAGGGAAGAAAGGGTGTCCAACATTGTAGATAAAAAGAGGTGAAGATTTCATTGGAGAAAAAAATGGAGTGAGGAGAGAGCGCCTTCTAGACCCTTGGGATGAAGTAGCATTTCACAAAATGAAATTCATTTCCTGTAAGGGAAGACTTAGTGTGGTTTATGGATACCACTTCGGGTTGTTGAATGAACTTAGATTTCAAGAGAAATCCCTCTATAACAAACGCTGAGCATTCCCTATTTCCTCTTGCATTCAATTAGGGACATGGGCGAAAAGGTGAGTGAAAGGAAGTACCAACACTTAGCTCACCATGACCTCATCAAGATGATAGTGAATGATTATCTAAACAGATTGAACCTCCCTGTGCCTTGGTCCTCATTCATAGATATGGATAGAGATCATGGAGGACAAGGTCACTAAGTTGGGAATGGATTTGTCTGATGTTAGACTTAAAGAATCCATGTTGAAAGAGGAGCTTTAGGAAACATAGGTAGATAATGCAAGATTGCAAATTCAACTTCAGCAAAAAGACAAAAAAAATCCACCATGACAGAATTGGGCATGGATGCCATCCAACACAGATATCCATCAAACACCTATGCCATCTACCTCAAATAAGCGTGGCTCCAATTTTAGATTAATAAATTAGCCTATAATGGGTCCTTACCTTTTTAGCACTATAGGAAATTCATTGAATTTTGCAATCAGTCTAGCATGGGAGACAAGGCCAAGATGGCAGAATTCTACATGCACAATATTATTTTGACAAACTTAAACATTTGGGACCCTAACCCTAAGTTGGGAGATATGTAATTAATGGCGTTAGTTTCTTGGATGGTCAATGAGGAAGCAAGAGCACAAGAAGTAAAGAAGCTGATGACAAGAGAAAAAAGAGAGCCTCTACACATAAGGGAAGAACTATTCAGCCCTAGAGGAGTCATCAACAATCACCTCATGATAGATAATGATGCCAGCTTTGCAGAAAAGTACCTCAACAAACAAGCACAAGCCATTTCACGTTTTGATGATATTTCTAGGTTGTTAGGAGATGAATGTGTAATGACAAGTCAAAGAAGGTGGAATGGCCTCCCTCTTAGTCTTAGAAACATGGAATATCACACCCCAGAGAGAATGAAGAGTGCCCTAGAAAGGGAACCATTATATAAGAGGGCTATGTAGGCAACATAAATGCAATGGCTTGGCTTGAAAATCAGTCCAAATTTGCTGCTAAGACTAGGTGAAGAGAAATACAAAGATGAGGAAAACAAAGAATGGGAGGAGGGAGAAAATAATGTTGGATTATACCCTCCTGAAGGAACTCCTTCACTTCTTCCATCGGAGGTCAAAGGGGCCACTAAAGCACTGAAAAGAATGAAGGAGGAATAAGTTGCTCAGAGGATGAGCAACCATTTGGTAGGGAGGTGATGATGAGCACCATCATTAGGTGTAATTAGAGGGGTTAACCATCACATTTTTATCCTTTTTAGTCTCTCTTTCTCACATTTAATTACATTATCGTCATATGTTGCTTAGTGTAGATGGTGATTAAGGCTTTTCTTACTTGAAATTCCTAATATGATTTAAATGCAGGATAATCACGAAGATATTCCAATTTTGTTGAATATTGTGCAATCAAAGCTCGGAGTAGACAACAAGTAGAGATTATAGGAGGGTTTTCCACCTCCTTAACTCCTAAAGGTAGCCAAGGGATCCTTGAGATTCCCTCCAACAACTTGAAATCAAAGGTAGCCAAGAAAGTGGAAGATCAAGTGCACCAAAGCTCCACTTCTCTTGCAATCAAATGGGACGCATCACCTACTGTTAGGGAGCTGTTGGTAGCCACCCTTTAGGTTAAATAGGGCAGAGCAAGAGCTCATTAGCGTTTGAATTTTGGAGGAGGCTAGTAGACTCTTAGCTCTTATGATAGACTTTTGAGACTTTCATGGTTATGTGATGAGACTATTTCTACAATAAAAAATGAGTATTCAATTTGTCCTTCACCGATTTAGTTTCAGAGAGCCTAGCTTGTGGGTTAGGTCCCAATCCATTGGCCTTAGTCTCTCTCTTGTGTATATATGCTTATTTTTATGCCATTATAGCTAGTTTACTTCATAATTTTTAGCTAGTTTGCTTGCATTTCATTTTACTGTTTTTGGTTTTCTTCCATTTCACATTTTCTATGGTTAGGATCTTGTTTATCATGGTAAAATAAAATATAAAATAAAAAATTTGTGTGTCAAAACCTCCCTCTCTCACCTCTTTCATTGGAGCTTAAGGAGGGTAGATCTTCACCACAGGCCCAAATTTTCTCTTCAGTTTATGATTTCTTGGAAAGAATAGATAGGTTGTTGTAGTTGTCATGAAAATTTTGAGAATAATGAGTTATATTTCTATTTTAATGCATAACTAGGTTTTCTTATCAAATTTAACCCATATTTTCCATCTTCTTCATCATAGATTTGTTAATGTTTATTGCATGAACATGTAGTTTTCTTGCAGCTTTGAGTAGAGAAGTAGAGGAGGACTCTACCAGCATCCCTAGCTCCATTTCTCACCCTTCTCCAACCTCATTTCAACAAAATCACCCTCGAACGTGTTTTGAGATTTTGACCACCACATTGAGAGCAACCCTAGAAGTGTAAGACATGCTTTGAAAGAAGTTCTAAGCTTGGCCAAGGGGTTGGCCACCTTCCATCCACCTAGATACACCTTCATTTCACCTTTCTTGCCATTTTACTTATCAATTTTGACTTCAAATCTCCCTCGACCTGTTTCCTGTAGCATTACACAACATCGTGTAGCACTACAAGAAACCAGTAGAAGATCATGTAGTGGCACCAATTAGCCTCTCCTTCAGCCTAGAAACCATCTTCCACCTCACATAACCCTGCCAAAACCTCCAAGACACCTTCAGCTCTGAACCCATGAGACCAAGACCTTCTTAAGCCACCTTAGCACCTCCTTCTTTTGCTGCAAGACATAGTATTTACAAGCATAGTTAGCTCATGACTAGAATCATTTTTAAAGCATAAAAGTTAAGCATAAAATAGTTAGAGTTTACTTATCCATTTGGCCCAACAATGTGTGATTAGATTAGTCTTCCTTTCTACGATTTAAATTCAGCAATTTACTTCATGAATGTTGCCTATTTAACTTCTATTTCTTACAATAGCCTAAATTGTAGATTTCCTTCATTGAAGAATAACTAGATGTATCTTCCTGATTAGAATAGTCCTTCTATTGTTGATAGAGTAATGGTTTTGAGTCATTTGTAGTTCTAGGTCTAATTCAAAAGTGTGACATACTTCACTTAGAAACCCTAACAGTAGTACCCTTTCATAGGACTCAGAAGAGGATGGCATGAGTAGAATGTATCTGCTATGTATACATCACTCTCACCTCCAAGTTTGTATGAATCCCGTGTTGATAAAGTAAAGTAGCGTAGCCTCTGGGAGTTGTAGCACTTTTGGTGCAATACCAGGACTCACTAGTAAATACTATAATGAGTTATGTTAAAAAGAACTAGGGGAACTTTGAGGTATAAAATGGGCCTCCTAAGAAAAATGTACAACCAAAATAAAATTTATAAGAACCAATAGGATTCAAGATGATGATGTCAATCATGGGGGATGATTCACCATTTTTTAAGTAAAAGGGTAAAAATATGAAAAAATAATAAAATAATAAAACTATTGTTTCAACTCATATTTTAAACTTATATGCCAAAGTTGTTACTCAAATTTCAAGCACGAATAATTGTTGGATGCAAAATTTAGTTCCTCGTCCAAGGAGTACCCATGTTGCATACTTTCGATGGACCCTACTACACGAAAAATGAGAAATACGTTAAAAAACATGATTGCAATCACGTTTTCCATGTATTTCTCATTTCTCGTGTAGAAGGGTCCATTGAAAGTATGCAGCATGGGTACTCCTTTGATGAGGAATTAAATTTTGTATCCAATGAGTACTCTCGCTCAAAATTTGAGTTAAAATTTTGGGAGATAATTTTGAGTACTCCCGCTCGAAATTAGGTTGCTGTAAAGCTTGAGAGACTAGGAGAGAGAAAAATTTCTCACTATTTAGGAGGAGAGAATCCGGTGATATCCATGCGTGTGTTGGCCTTGTGATTGGGTGTAGATCATAGTAAAGACGATTATGAAATGTTTATTGTGTTGGCCTAGTGATTCAGGATGGATCATGGTAAAGTATGATTTCTATTCGATGAGGGTGAGGTGGATTCACCACAGAATTCCCTGGTTGGCTCTTTCGGTTTGAGTCCCACATTCATGCTTGGGATATGACATGGGGGTGATTAGCTAAAGAGAGATTTGGCTCAGCCAATCTATGGTCGAGTAGAACATGGAAGGTTGTCCCATCCCTGGTTGTTTTTTCAATTCAATAAGGAAGAGCTCATTCATTTGATATTTGGTATGAAAATGTACTGGTTTCTATGTGGATTTTATGGTTTTGTTATCCATGGCATTTTTGTTGTTGTTATGTTGGTTATAAGCATGTATTTGATCAGTGATGATGTATGACTCTCTCTATGTTTTTAATTTCAAATGAATGCATAATGTATCTATGGTGAAATAGATTGTATTGCAGCTAATGATATAAGGGAGCAATGTTTCTTAACGATTCCCAGATAAATATGAGACCTCTATGCTTAAATCCGTTGTTTACACCTGTAGATTCAATGTTTTTCACATGTTTGACAAAATTCCTGTCATGGCTAGGAGAGGTCCAGATGTGTTCTTGCTGATGTGATTGCTTTTGTAACATTTTCCTATTGTTATTTATCATCCCTTAAGTTTTCATCTAGTTCTCGCTAGTGACCTAGGATCTAGGCCTAAAACGATGGCTTAAATCTTGGAGCTGCAGGCACAGGACTAGGCATTTGGGGTCCTAGCCACTGACATGTACTGTTATGACTGCGGCTATAGCCTCCTAGCCCCTCAAATGCAGTGTTATGCTTGCGGCTATGGCTGAAAGGGGGTCAAAATGTTAGTGTGACCCAGGGGTAAGAGGCCTGAATGGTTGGGTAACCTCCTAAGGGTGTTGTGGTCACTGTACAATTATAGTAGCCTCTAATTGCATGTTTACCCCGGTTAAAGAGTTACTTTGGTAGATGTGGCTCAGGGGTGTTACACCAATCCATTACCCTTTGGGGGTTTTGTAGTTGTATTTTGCTAGATATTTCGCTTCCTACATTTTGGTTGTTCCCATTGATCTCCTTCATTCTTATGGATTTCTTCATATTTTGGACATCATCAAGAAAAATTCCCATACTCATAGCATAAGTTACATTTAAAAGATATTTGGTCATAATCCACTAGTAAAGCTGAGTCCAATTATATAATTATAAATTAATTGTTGGTAGAAAACCTTTATCAAATTCCACTTCCATACATATTTGGTAAAACTAAATCCCATTATGTAATTATAAATTGATTTTTGCTATATGAAAAAAAAAAAAAAAAAAAAAAAAACCTTTATCGAAATCCATTTCCATATATATTTGAGCACATGAATGCATTGCTTCTCATAGCTCATCTATATGAATATATTAACCTAAAACATTCCAACACCGAAAAGAAAAGTAGGGCAATTTCACCCAAACTACTACGAGGGTACGAACAAGTACGAAGGTATGAGGGAATCAACGAGACGTCTGGAGCTTTTGCCAAACGAAACATCTAAACATTCAATTGATGTCGAGATGCCCATAAATTTCCAGATAAGACCACGATCACTCCACTTAAGAGCCATCATATGAATTAATTGGCATGGACTGTGATTTTGGAACATCGTTAGCTTTCAAATAATCGTAGCTGACTTTAATGTTGAAACGTCAACCCAGCACCAGTTAGACCATTGAAGGCCACGATGTTAAGGGCTGGCAGTGGAGGCAGAGGGTTAAGCCCCCTAGAGGTTTAAGTCATCTCAGAGCAGGAACGCGGCTAGGGTTTGGTTGAGTAGTCTGAAAGCTCCAGCAGCAATAGTTGCCCACCACAAGTCAATAAAAATTCAAGAATTCATTTCTAATATGAATCAAAATCAAAGTTAAATCTGCAATGGAAAATATATTGAAATCTGCAAATGAAATTTTGTATATGGTATTTTTCTAATACATATTTGAAAGTAGAGCAGGTGATAGAGTCGTGAGGATCTAACAACGTCGAGACGTTGAGGGTTGAATGTATTTCCTATGTATGCACGGGCTCCGTGACTGCGTTGTATTAATCAATTTAATATAAATCAAAATCAAAGGTTGGATAGTCAAATCTGTAATTGAAAGTATATTGAAATTTGTAATTGAAATTTCGTGTATGATATTTTCTAAAAGAAAAATGAAAGTAGGGGAGGTGATAGAGTCGTGTGGATCTAACGTTGTCAACGAGGTAATCATGAACGTACCGGGTTGAAACTTGAAAGTATTTCTTGTGCACGCATGTACAACGTGACACAAAAACCAGTCACCTGCGATGCATTTTCGATAAGAATTTTAAAATTCCAAGCGACTTTGGAGATTCAGCAGAAATTAGGTTCGTGTTTTGAACATTTTAGATTAAATTCTTTCGGGTTGGTAAGGAATATGACGGCTGATTGGAGTGGATTGCGGGAACCCTGAAAAGCAAAAGTCGTGGGTGGCGGCTGATTGGCGAATGCTAGGCTGAAAATCCGGGGAAAGAGCAAATAATATATATGGCATAATTCACATCTGCCCTGCAGCAGCCTAAACAAGAAGATGTCGAGATCCCACTTGTTGCTACTTTCTTCTTCTCTGCTACTTTTAGTGCCATTTGTTCTCATCCTCCGATCCTACCTGGTCTTCAATGGCCTTCTCACGCCAAATCCCATATTTGATACGCACAATAACGCCTCCCAAACAACGCTAAACGCAGAACCCAAAACCCTTCCAGAAGAAATTCGGCGTGACCCTGAAGTACCTGTCGTTGGCAGCTCAGGATCGAAATCCTTAAGAAATGTTCCGAGTTTACAGTACACCCCCCTTAACATGACCCGGCAGGACAGAATCCAGTGGTTCCAGGACAACTTACCAAGATTCAAAGATCTCCACTCGGATTCAATCTCCGCTCGATTCTCGGCCAGAGTCAAGGCATTCTTCAAGCCCTGCAACCTCCGATTCTACAACATTTGGATATCGCAGATCGAATCCTTCGGCTATCGGGAGCAGCTATCCATGGAGAGCCTCTTCAAGTGGAATCCGACGTGCTGCCTGCTCATCATCTCCCGCACGATGGACACCGAGGCGGGGGAGCAGATTCTTCGGCCATTCACAAGCCGAGGATTTCGTGTTATGGCAGCGGCGCCTGATCTTACCTATCTCTTCCAGAGAACCCCGGCGGAGCAATGGCTGAGAAAGATTGTGAGCGGTGATACCGATCCAGGGGAAGTCCCATTCGCTCAGAATTTGTCGAACCTCCTCCGCCTCGCTGTTCTTTACAAGTACGGAGGCATCTACATTGACGCAGACGTTATACTTCTCAGAAGTTTTTCGAGCCTAAAAAACATCATCGGAGCGCAGAGCGCGGATCCTCAAACCGGGCAGTGGATTCAGTTAAATAGTGCAGTTTTGGCGTTCGATAAACGGCATCCTCTGCTATTGAAATTCATAGAGGAGTTTGCCCTCACGTTCGACGGTAACATATGGGGGCACAATGGTCCTTACCTCCTCACTCGAGTTGTCAAAAGTCTAAATGCCAACGGGACTCACCATGACTTCAAAATCATGCCCCCCATTGCCTTTTATCCGGTGGGTTGGAAAGACATTGACAGTTATTTTATGAGACCAAGTGACGAGGAACAGGTGAAGTGGAGAAGTGCCAAGATTATTCAGTTGGAAAGGGAAGCTTATGCCATCCATTTGTGGAACAAACTGAGCCGAGGGCTAACCGTTGAGGAAGGTAGCATTATGCATCATATCTTCAATATTAGCTGTATTTTCTGCGTAACCCGGCAAGAGGCAGCCTGACGGAGAAAAAGGAAGTTGAAAGTGCTCTTCTTCCCCACCACTGTATACATCATAATGATTGAATTTCATAACACCATTTTATTTTATTTTTGAGAAAGGTAATTAGATTCATTTTAATTACAATATATTATTTTTGATTGTTTAAATTGTATTTTTGAATATTAAATGAAGTATATATAAGAACAAATAAAAAATATAATAATAAAAATTTGATTTTTTTCATGATATTTTTATAATTGTTTTAAAATTAATATATATTTAATTGGCCTTAAAATATTTTGCATAACATATACATCAAGATGTTATAACAGCAAATTAAATTAATTTTTTATTATTAACATATTTTTTTAAATATATATCAATATTAATCAATATTAAAATATTTTATCAATATTAAAAATCTCATTCACACATTTTTTTACTTCTAATTACTTTACAACATATTGAATATTTTTTTTATTATTGTCTACATTATTTTATATTTTAAACATAATTTTTAACCTTTAAAATAAATAAAAAAAACTTACAACCAATAAACTTGCACATCCCCTCTTAATGAAATATAAAATAAACTTTTAAACTCCATGAAAAATATAACCAATATATGAAATTATTTATATATTAATGTAAGAGACAGTATACAATCCTTCAATTTTAACTAAATACATAATCCCAAATAACTATACATAAACATCCTACAGTGAATTTAGAAAGCATTCACGACGACGATAACAAAGTAGAATTCTAAAAAGTACAATTACTCGTTTCAGCGAATGCATCTCTCGAGCAAACGACAAGGACCAAACTACTATCTATTTATCTATTTTTGGTTGAATTTATCAATTTGTTCCAATGATAAGTTTGATTGGCACACTTTCCACATTTTACAATTTAAACATTTTATAAGTTTTTGAAAATGTTAATATATATTTAAGTGGATAGGCACGGTTTATTTTAGAATATGTTTTTCACACTTTTCATTATTTAAAAAAAAAAAATTTGAATTATCCATAAAATAAAAAAATTATGAATGATTTAGAATAGTATACATAATTTAATATATGAAATTAAAGGAGTTTTAATGTTTTTCTAACAATAGTCTAATTCCAAAATATGATTAAAAAAATTAGAAATTCTCCATTCTCCCTCATTTGTGCGTTTGAATTCTCAATCAGATCGTTATATTGAGGATACCTCACTCTGACTGATTGTGCGTTGAAAGAGAACAAAACTGGCCATATTTTGTTGCTCTCGACTGCTAGTGAAAAGCTTACGCTCTTCAAAGCTGCTTCGATTCTTTCATTCATGGCTGCGACTTCGTGGTTGACATGGCCACTCCCATGGATTTCATCAAAGATCCAGCCGGTAAAGAATTAGTCAGGGTTTGCAATTCACTTTGTTAGGTTGGGATTTTAATTCACTCTTCTTCTTTTTTTGGCCTTCATATTGTTGTTATTTTGAGGTCTTGAAAAAGGAAAATTGCGTTAGGCGTGTAATTTGCACTTCCTCAATCACCGCAACGTTTCTGCTACAACGACGAATACAAGGACTTCGTTGATGAATCTTGGTGGACCATTGTCTATGTCATTTGGCCTTAAAAGTTGTATTTTTTTTGTTTTTTAATTAATTAGGTTGAATTTTGCTCAAACGGATGTAAGATTTATTTATAATTTTTTTTATTAAAATTTTGAATTTGAGCTTGAATATTTATTAGGATAGTTTAATTCCTTGAAATTTTCATGTTTAATTCTATTTATTAGTCTTTGCTTAGTAAGGGATTATGGCATTTACTTCTTAGTGAAGTTGTGTTTACTATATATTATTTGGCTATGTTTTTGTAATATTAATCAAAGTTTTGGTAACATGCTTCATATTTGAATTTTTGCATAAATTCAATAATATTTTTTGAATTTTGAGAACAAATGTTATTTCTAATTTCTAATTTCTAATTGGATTATTTTCATTTTTTTCAAAGCTTGATAATTCATTTTAAAATTAAAATAAAAGTAATTTTGTGAATGACCATTGCTTACGTGAGTGCTTTGACATAGTCAAAGTTATGTTAGTGCTTTGCTCAATGATGCAAGGATTGATGTGGTTGTAGGACACTATTATATTAGTGCTATGTTCAATGATGCAAGAGTTGACACAATTGTAGATTCTTTGCATAGGTCCCGTGGGGGTGACCAAATGTTGAATTATTATTATTATGTCTCCTTTTGCGGATGATAAAGTATGTGTGGGAGAATTGAGGTCCTTTGCATAGTGAGTGTTGTGATACATATGAACGGTGTGGTAGTTGGTACCGTTTCATTGTGCGAAATTTTTAATGTGCGAATGACAAAGTATGTGCGGGAGAACTCGAGTCTTTTGCAGAGGCAGGGGTGGAAAGGGAGCTAGTACCTTTTTTCTAACAATTATCATAATCGTTCGACTATAAAAAGTACTCTTATAATCCAACATTAAATAAACCACGTTTTCAATCTGCCTAACATGCGGTTGCGGGGAACTATTATGTTAGTGTTGTGGTCAATTATGCGAGCATTGATGCGATTATAGGTTTTTTTGTATAGGCTTGAACAAATCTATAATTGAAATTATTAAGGAGTATGTCCAGGAGAACTGGAGCTCTTTTGCATAGACATGAGTACTAAATAAACTTTGTTTGGACAATCTTTGTGAAAAAAAGAAGTATAGTGTGGTAAAAGGAATGTGCAGAAAGATTTGTGCAAGGTTGTTCGGAGGTAGCGTGTATAGAGATTTGAATTTCAATGACTAATCAAAGGGAGTTATTGAGTGTAGAAGTAGTTGTGTGGATGAAGTTTTGCGAAGGTGGTTGTGTGTGTGTAGACATTATGCGAAAGTTTTGTGCAAATTTTATTAAAATAATAAAGATACAAATCATTTTTTTTTAATTTTTATTTAGGGACGTATTTTAGGATGTATGATAATTAATTAATATGAGTTTTGAATGTCAATGACTAAGGGCGTTATTCAGTGTGTAAATAGTTGTGCAAAGGTGGTTGTGCGTGTGAAAATTTTATGTGAAGAACAAATGCATGTGCAAAATTGGTGTCGAATGAGGGAAGTGTAGAGTGAATTTTTACTTAGAATGTGTTTTGAGATTAGTACATTGTGGAGAAGAGCAGTGCTTATTTTATTATTAATATATTTTGTAGAATGCGGAAGTGGATACATTGAGATATTGAGAGAATTTTGCACACAAAGGACTGTGTTGTTCGGAGGTAGCATGTGCGGAGAATGAATGTTTGTCCAATGTTTACTAGGACCCGTGTTTATTAATATCAATTTCAAATGTCAATGATTGACCAAAGGCTGTTGCTGATTCCAAAAGTGGTTGTGTAGATGAATTTGTGTGGAGGTGGTTATGCGTGAGAGATTTTTACACATAAATCGATTTATGTTTTTATATTTGATGTTTAGGTGGTTATGTGGATTTTTAAATGTGTTAGCAAGTGTGTAGTCAGTGAATTGAATGTTGATATCACTTGTATTTACCTAAAGTTCTATTTTCTATTAATCAAAGAACATACATATTTGGATGGTAGTGTCAAACCAGGAGGTAACTCCTCAAATCAGAATGTGTATTAGCTGAAGAATGCATATGTATTTATACATGGAGGTGAGGCTATTGGGATTCATCTCCCAATGACTCTTGGCCTTCCTTATTTCCTAATATTAAATAATATACAATATTAAATGTGGACACCCATCCCATAGGATTAGGTGTCAACATTCCCCCTTTAATCTGAAGGGATGTTGGTGAGTCCAAGCATCGATCTGAACTTTTCAAACTTTTCTCTTCCAAGTGCTTTGGTGAAGATGTCAGCAGTTTGCTCATTTGTGGAACAATGATGTAGATGGATGGTTTTGGCCTGAACATGATGTCAGATTAGATGGTTCTTTGTATTGATGTGCTTTGTTTGATCATGGAAATTTGGGTTCTTGGCCAACTTTATTGCAGAAGTGTTGTCGATCATGAGTGGAGTGGAATACATTTGTTTCATCTGCAAATCTTCCAGGATCTTCCGGAGCCACACAATTTCTTTTGTTGCTTCCGCTGCTGCCACATATTCTGCTTCGGTCGTGGAATCTGCTGGAACTGACTGTTTGCGTGATCTCCATGAGACAGCTCATGATCCAAGACTCATGGTGTAACCAGTAGTAGACACCCCTGTTTCTTTGTCTCCATCAAAGTCTGAATCAGAGTATCCGATCAAGATGAAGTTTCCTACCTATGTATATTTGAGTCCAAAGTCTTGAGTCCCCTTCAAGTACCTTAACACTCTTTTTGCAGCAGACCAATGTCCTTCACAAGGTTTTTGCATGAACCTTGAGAGGATTCCAACAGCAAATGAAATGTCAGGTCTGGTGGTGGTCAGGTAGATAAGACTTCCTATAAGTTGTCTATACTTAGTTGCATCCTCAAATTCCTTCCCTTCAATAGATGTGAGCTTCAAGTTTTGTTCCATTGGAGTGGTTAAGGGATTACATTCATCCATGCCAAACTTGTTCAAGAGATCTCCAATGTACTTCTTTTGAGAAATAAATATGAATTGAGGATGTTGAATTACTTCAATACCCAAATAGTAATGAACATGACCCAAATCAGTCATTTCAAAACCTTTCTTCAACTCTTTCTTCATGGATGCAATATAGCTCTCATTGTTTCATGTTATCAAAAGATCATCTACATATACCACAAGATATACAACTGTTTTTCCAACTTTCTTAACAAACAAAGTTGCATCATCAAGATGAAAATGTTTGAAGTCAAGTTTCAGAAGATGCTCGGTTAACTTCTCATACTAGGCTCGTGGTGCTTGCTTGAGGCCATACAATGATTTTATAAGCTTGCAAACTTTGTTTTCTTGACCCTTTACCACAAATCCTTCTGGCTGGGACATATAAAATTTCTCCTTTAGATCTCCATTCAAGAAGGTTGTTTTTACATCCATCTGATGGACTTTCCATCCATTCTGAGCTGCTAAGGCAAAGAGAGTCCGGATGGTGGTCCATTTTGCTGTGGGAGAAAAAGTTTCTTCATAATCGATTCCTTCTTTTTGCCACAAGCCTGGCCTTGTGCTTGTCAAGTGAGCCATCTTCTTTGTACTTGTTCTTGTAGACCCACTTACAGCCAATTGGTTTCATTCCCAAAGGCGGATCAACCAGCTTCCAAGTGCCATTCTTTATCAAGGCATCATACTCCTTCTGCATAGCTTCTTTCCATTCATCATGAGAAGCGGCTTCTTTGAAGGAAGTTGGTTCATGATCTGTAGACAAACTCAATTCACAGTTATAAGCAATATCCATATCAACAGGGGAATCGGAATTATCTACATCACCTTCGATTTGTTGAGTGGAACTTCTTGTTCCTGTTTTTCCAACCTCATCAGGATGAACATTCTCCAGTGTCTTTGTCAGCCATTTGGGAGGACCTTTCTGAGATGGCCCAGGCTGGTCATTTGACTGAGTTGGGATTGATTCAAGATTCAATCTCTCAATTCTGTCAATCACATCATCCAATGTGTCATCCGTGGTTGTTTCTTCATGTGGGGGAGAGAGTGCTTCAGGACATGATTCCACAGTTTGATTCAATATCGGAATCCCCCCTTCAAGATGTGGAATCACATTATCAAATTCTTGGAAGGAATTTGCATGTGTGAATCTGTCCAGGCGATCAAGTTGCCGCTCAACAACCTTGTCACTCTTGGAAGATTCAAGAAATATGGCATCTCTTGCTATCACAAACTTCTTATTTGCTTCATCATAGAGATGATATCCTTTGGAGGTATTGGAGTACCCCAAGAAGATACATTTGCGACTTCTAGCACCAAGTTTGTTCCTTTGACCCTTGGGTATCAAGGCATAACAGGTGGACCCAAAGACCCTGAAATGCTTTACCGAAGGAATGTGGCCATGCCACATTTCAAAAAGAGTTTTGTTTCTAATTGAACTTGAAGGACACCTATTCTTTATGTAAACAGCACATAGAACTGCATCAGCCCAAAACATCAATTTCACATTCTTGAAAAATAACATGGAGCGGACCATATTTAAAATAGTTCTGTTCGTTCCTTCAGCTACACCGTTCTGTTGTGGATTATATGGCACAGTTGTTTGATGTTTGATTCCATGCTGACGAAGATAATTTTCAAATTCGTTTGAAGTGTATTCTTTTCCATTATTAGTACGTAGAGAGCTAATATGTGTTTGTGCATCATTTTCAATCCATGCATGAAAATTCTTGAAAGTTTGAAAAGCATCAGACTTATTCTTCAGTAAGTAAATCCAACACATTCTGGTGTAGTCATCAATAAATGTCATAATGTATTTGTTTCCATTTGCAGAAGCAATAGGCATAGGGCCACATAAATCTAAATGAACAAGTTCAAGTTTTCTATGTGCTCTGGAGTGTGAATCATGAAATGGATGTTTGCTATGCTTTCCTAGAATACAAGCATCACATTCCTTGGGTTTTCTAGGAATTGTAGGCAGTCCATTAACACCATTTTTCTTCAACAAATGAAGGCTGTCATAGTTTAAGTGTCCAAATCTAGCATGCCATAAAAGAATTGATGGGAATGTACCTTCATCATGATGTGAACTGAATGCAAAGTTTTGAGCATGAGCAGATGAACCTTTCAGCTTCAAGAGTCTCCCTTCTTCTATTCCCTCCATGACAAGTGAGTGATCTGATGCTTTTCTGACCTCTGCCTTGCCATCAAACAAGTGAATTGAGTGTCCTTGCTGCCGGATTTCGACCAGGGACAGCAAGTTTCTCTTCAACTCAGGGAGGTATAGAACCTCATGTAGGATATGATCAGGAAGACCAGGCAGTTTAAGCCTGACTGTGCCAAGCCCTGATGGCTTGAGTTTGGATTTATCTGCGAAATATACTTCTCCATCAACTTTGTCAGTGAATTCTTCAAAAAAATCTTTTCTAAATTTCGTGTGACATGTTGCTCCTGAATCTAGAAACCAATCATCTCTCCATGAAGTAAATGAAACATCAAATAAGTCTTCAGTTACTCCATTGTTACAATGTGCTAGAACATAATGAGCGGATTCAGGTGCTTTACCTTTGTCTTTGTCATTAGTTTTACCTTTTTCTTGATTTATTTGCTGCTAAATTTTCTCCCAAGGTGTTCTGCATTTGGATGCATCATGTCCATCTCTATTGCAATGTGTGCAATGAAGATTGGATTTGTCAGATTGTCTGCCCCCCCTTTCTGTGAAGTTTCTTCTTCCTCTTCCTCTTTTGCCACCTCTTCCTCTGGATGAATCTGGAGCATGACTCTTTTCTCTATGTGCCAAGTATGCAGCCTCTTCGGAAGATGAAGGGACTGTCATCTTCCCAAAAGCTTTCTCTCTTTCTGCAAAATTTTTCTCGAGTGTATCAAAGGTGATATGCTCAAGGTTCCCACTTGCTTGCAAAGACTCAAGATAATGTGAGTAAGTCGGATATACTGCCTTAACATATGCTATGAGAGGTATGTCCATTTTTACACCAGTGCTTTCAATATCATGCATGATCGATCTAACTTCTGAAGCTAAGGCAAGGGGATCATCATTCTTCATTTCAAGACTGAACAACTTAATCATCAATTGAACATTTTCTAATTCTGAATGTGAGTCATAGAGTTCTGTTAGCTTGCTCAAGGCATCATAGGCATTTGAGAATGATGAAATGTGGCGACTCACCTCTTCATTTACGGAAGCTGCAATCAAGGCATAGGCCTTGAAGTTCTTGTTTTCCCAAATGGCGAGCTCTTTGTCTGAATTGGGCTTTGCTGGTGGATTTCCTTCTTGTCCTTCACATATTCCTCTCCACAACTCATTAAGAATGAGTGTGCGTTTAATATTACGAGACCATTCAAGATAGTTCGCTTTGCCGGAGAGAACCACCCCAACAATAGAGATGAGAGAATGCATTAGTTTGCTGGAAAAAAATTCTTCTGAAGAGGAAAAATTTCTGCTAGAAAAACTTTCAACTCTTGAAATTTGCTCAATTAAAGGGGACAAAAACTCTTTGCTGGAAAATACTGTGAATTTAAAAAAAACTCTTTGCTAAAAATTGAATTCTGCACCAAAAAAATTATATGTATTTTCTTTTTTTTGTTTGGAAAAAAAATTTGTATGGGGGGTCGATATGGAATGGTTGGGGGGGTCGGAAATAGTGGTGTTATAATTGTGAGTGGTATTAGAAACAGCGTGGAGGGGGCAGAAATAATATAGACAAAGCTGAACGAATGGTATACGGGACGGTATTAAATATGACAAGGGCGGTATTGAACAATAGGGCGGTATTGTATGGAAGGGCGGAAGCGGTATTGTATATCTTATGGAATATGTGGGAAGGGACCTTTGAATAATGGACAGAGGGCGGTGTTATTACATAACAGACATCAGAGACTGTGGGAATGGGAATGGGAATGCGAAACTGGAGGACCGAGGGGCGGAGATTGTTGTAGAGTGTGGAGTTGGGATAACGCTTTTGAAAATAGAGTGGCGTTTGAATATGAAAAAGCGTGGATGGGAGCGTATGGTATGACAGGCGGACAGACAGTGATATGGGTGTATTGTGGGTGAGTATGGGGCGTGGGGAAGTGATGGGTAGGAGAGAGGGAAGGGAGCGCTATTTAGGGAGATAGCAGATAGGGGAAATGGGTGAGGCGATAGGTATGGAGAATGGAGGATGCCAAAAGGCCGTTACAAAAAAATTTGGAATGGTAGAGTTGCAGGACTGCAAAATTGCAGAGTGGCAGAGGCTGCAATTTGCAGAATTCAAGAACTGCAGAATTGCAGAATCTTCAGGAGCTGCAGGAGCTGCAAATGTCAGACCTGTGGATAATTGAAGAGATAAAAAAAAATGCAGAATAACAGTATAGCAATAATTAGGAGTAGCAAAAACTATTAAAAAACTGACTGAGCAAAGGAGAGGGAGTTGCACCACAGGCAGAAATGCCAATAGTGGGACTGGCTCTGATACCATGTCAAACAAGGAGGTAACTCCTCAAATAAGAATGTGTATTAGCTGAAGAATGCATATGTATTTATACATGGAGGTGAGGCTATTGGGATTCATCTCCCAATGACTCTTGGCCTTCCTTATTTCCTAATATTAAATAATATACAATATTAAATGTGCACACCCATCCCATAGGATTAGGTGTCAACAGGTAGTTTTATCTTTGTAGCACATTTCACATGCAAAATAGTGGAAAGTGGTGATTTAAAATCAGTTTCGATTGGTTAGGGAACACAACAACAACCCCAACCCTCTGTCCAAAATCTGTGTTTCCCTTCTTTATTTCTACGTTCATTCACTATCCTTGTCAATCCCTTTCTTGCATTGTCATGGACTTTGGGCACCTCCACAAGGTCTTCTTCAGCTCATGGATTTATTACAACCTTGGAACTTATCTCCTAAAAGGGTTAGTACCCATGTTCTTCTTGCGTAAGGCTTGGAGAGGCTACGACTAGGGAAGAGGAGCCCTCTCAGCCCTCTTAGCCCACACAAACAACACTCCACTAATTATTGTAAATACATCTCCCTTTGCATCCCATAAAATGTACTAAACGCATAATAAAATATCCACAGAACAACCCTTACCTCCATTGTGCTTGTGGCGTAGCTTAGAAATGGAACCCGCATCCAATCCTGTGTTGTCCTTGTCCTTTAAGATTGCTTCCTTTCTACCTTCGGAACTTAACCATCTACTGCCTATTTCCACAGGAATTCTACACCAAAAATAGTGAACGGATCCTCCAAAGTTACCCTCCTTGCCTCCTCGCTAGTTTGCCCCAAATATGCTCTAAATTAGATGTTTCTTGATGCGTTTCTCACTTGGATAACTGATAAATGAGGCTTCTCCTCATTCCCTTATATAGGTTCCTTAGGCTAATGTCAAGACCTTCAAAGGGTTTTTATACAAGTGAATCCAACTTGTTTCCTTAGGACAATTAGCCCACATAACCTTAGAAAATTCATAACTTTCTAATGAAGAATCTAATTTGGACGATTCTCGATGTGTTTGAATCGTATCTTAGATCACTATCATCCTCATCCATAACACGATGTACCTACATCATGATTTTGGCCCAAACATCGATGGGTGAAAAACCCCCAAGATTGGATCTCAAGCCCACAAGCCCATTTGTAGTGCTTTTACCTCCAATCCTCAATCACCAAGGTTTGGAGTACCTCCCAAACTACACAAAAAAACCAACATTACCTCTTAGTGAGGGAGGTACTTCCAAATATAGGAAGAAATCATCATCTTCGGCGACGACACTAGCCCATATGACATCCATCATTGCAGCATACCCTTTAGATGAGTCAGACAATATCGGTAGTGCCTCTGTCTCATCACATATGAACCTGAAGATATCAAACCTCCATAGTGCTACTCCCTCTGAGGCTAGACTCCCTCTAAGCCTACATGATATCCATTGGCTCAACCCTGCAAGCACTCATCCTCCTAGATCAAATACCACTCGTGAAAATCACGCTAATCTTGGATATGCAACACCACGATCCGATGAAGACTCTGGCCTGCCAATATCCAGTCCATCACCTGAAGCTATATAGATTATCTTGATCTCGTTCATGCCAAAGAACCCTTCCAATTGTCCCAACCATCCACGATCAACAATATTCCCTACAACAAATTGTTTTTCACCTGGCTCACCACCAATCCACCAGAACTCCTAGCCCATATCGCCATGTAACCTATCAAGGCCACATCTCCATGTCTTCAGATGCACCCTTTGATCCATGATCTAGACCTTGAAAAATTCCTTTGAGTTGCTTCGTTGTGCACAATATGATTCACGTTCCTCCAAATTAGCTCAGATATGCTCTGAAACCATGTTGGATTTCAGTGATCTTGGGTCTAGGTTAAAGTCTTAAATCACTTACCCTACCAAACCAAGAATCTCAACCACTAGACTACTTTTCATAGTGAAAACATAAAGCATTAAATCATATATGCACAAATATACATAGCTTTTTAATTTTTCAACCCAACTTCATTATATTAACAACATATAATATAGTAGTCTGTGGCTCCCATAATAGGGATAATGGCCCTCATACATCCACTAGTCTATGGCTCCCATAACAGGGATAATGGCCCTCATACTTTGACCATCTAGCTGTAGCATCTAACAACTCCTCTCGGTTGTACCCTGTACCTGCCCAGTCCTTCGACTCCCAATTTGCAGCTCCTGCCTCTATCAATGCTCCAATTCCATTTGGCCACTCAATCTTGGTTGTACATTTTTCTCTCTAGTTTTCTCTTCGTCCATCAGGGGCACAACGCATCAAGACTCATGTCGATTAGTTCACAACTACACTAGTGAACAAATCTCAATCTTCCCACTGCTACTCCTCAGCTACTCAGGAACTTCAACCCACTATGGTCTTCCTATGCTGCAACGATGAAGACCAACACAGGGTACAGAGGGTTGCCACCTATCAGTACGATATGTCCATCTCCCACAATGAACATGGGCTAGGAGGATTTCCCATCATCTATTCTAGAAGTCCTTCTCCACACACAAATCTCGGGCTCCACGAACCTACTCCTAGTTGATCAGATACTTGAGCTCTAACAACTGCCAGGCTAACATTCACCTTTTTCCATCAAGGTGTTGCACTTTGACTCCAACATGTACACTATCACATTGTCCTCCAGCAGACTATAAGTGCCCATTATCGTACACACTCGGTCCTCTGTTATGTTTCCCTCCGACAATCCATGAGAGACCAATTCCATGTTGTAGAACCTCTTCCTAGTTAGGGCATCCCTACACCTGAGAGACCCTTACACATGGTTTCCCACGCACTTAATAAATCCCCTCTTTTCCCTACAATAAAGGAGCTACTGCGAAAATCTAAGAACCATAATATGTCTTCAACTAGTACACCATCAATCTGTCGATCGTCAATTGAGAATTGCAACAGTCCCTGCTATTGTCCTCTTACCTTCCAATCTAATGTGCTTGTTGTCACCTTGGCTACTTCGTAATCTTCCCAAAAGTCCACGTGAGAACCTCCAAACAAATCCTAAGGTTTCTTCATGCTTTTCATCATCTGATCCAACTAATGATCCTATGTTGGATTTCCATGTGTGCCCACCTTCTCTTGTATAAGTTCCTTTATGACAACAAGTCTAGGGCACTCGTAACTGCTGCAACATCTGCCCACTGATTAGGGCATTTGAAAATCCATGTCAGCCCAATCTCTTGGCTTCTATAGTACTCCAAATCTAGTCCTCTCCTAGGACCCTATCCTTCTAACAACTCTCATCAAGAAGAGAACACATAGTCCAAAAAAATGTTGGTATGATATTTTCCTTGGGGTTTGTGCATGCGTAGGACTAGTTAGGGCACACAAAAGTGACACCAACCCTCTGTCAAAACACCATGTTTCCTTTCTATATTGATGCCTTCCTTCATTTTCCTTATCAATCCCTTTCTTTCATTGTCATGCACTTTGGGCACCTCCACAAGGCCTTATTCAGCTCACATATTCATGACAACCTTGGAACCTGTCTACTAAAAGGGTTAGTATCCCTGTTATTCCCACGTAAGTCTTGGAGAGGTTGTAGCTAGGGAAGAGGAGTATACCTAGTCCTCTTATCCCATACAAACAACCCTCCACAACTCATTTTAAGTACAAATCCCTCTGTGGCCCAAAACAGGTACTAAAAACATGAGAAAATATGCACAGAACAACTCTTAACCCCCTTGTGCTTGCAACCTAGCTCAGCAATGGAACCCACATCCAATCATGTCCTATCCTTTTCCTTTAAGCCTGCTTCCTTTTTTCCTTTGGAACTTAACCATTTGCGGCCCTTTTCCATAGGAATTCTGCATCAAAAACCTTGAAAGGATACTTGAAAGTTTCCCTCCTTGCCTCCTCACTAGTCTGCCCCAAATCTACTCTAAATCAGAGGTTTCTTGATGCATTTCTTACTTGGATAGGTGAGAAATGAGGCTCCTCATCATTCCATTATATAGGTTCCTTAGGCTAACTTCCAACCCTTCAAAGTGGTCTTCTACAAGTGAAGTCGACTTGTTTCCTTATGACAATTAGCCCACATAACCTTAGAAAATTCATAACTTTCTAATGAAAACTCAAATTTAGACAATTCTTGATGCATTGGAATCCTATTGCTGAGCACTATCATCCTCATCCATAGCACATCATACCTCCATCATGGTTTTGGCCCAAACATCAATGGGTGAAAACCACCAAGCTTGGATTTCAAGCCCAAAAGCCAAATTGTGGTGATTTGACCTCCAACCCTCGATCACCAGGATTGGAGTACTTGCCAAGTGTACCTCCCAAGTTGGAAACTTGTCATCCATCAAATCACTCATTAAGTTTTTGCCCCATCTTCCCTCCTTTCTTCTTTATGCCCTCACCCTGTTCTTCTACTTGGCTCTTTGCCATTCCTCTTTGTTTTATCCTTCTCCTCCTTTTTTCTTGACCTCAAGTCTAACCCCTTAATTTGAATTATTTTTCTCTCCTTTTTTATGTTTATATATCCTTATTTAATTTTTTCCCTCCACAATTATGTCATTATTATTCATTTGGTCTCCCCCAAAATTGGTATAGCCCTCCTTTCCCTTTCCCTTTATTCCTATTCATTTTACCTTCTTTCATATTTCATTCCTCGTGTATATGCACACACACCCTTTAGTTTCATATTTATTTTTAATATTTTACTTCTATATTGACCTAATCTTTCCTCATTTCAATTAATGGTTTCTAATTCGTTGTCTTCTTGGTATTTTTTATCTATAATTTCAATATAATAAAAATTTATTAATATGTTTCATTTGAATTTCCTTTTTTTAACTTTATTAGATTCCCTCTAACGACTACTTTTGTACCTTTAAATTTTAATTAAAAATTCTATTTGTTTACCATTAACCCATT